>OV179164.1:87500-1287500 GCA_921972225.1 Euplexia lucipara | reverse complement strand
GAGAGAGGCTCTTCAACTTTAATGCACTTAATCTTAGCAGTTTTCCATAAAATTGAAAAAAAAAATCGTTAAATTGGCAAAAAAGCACTACCTATTCCTATATCTGATGATAAATTAATATGTACTTATCTCAGAATACCTACATATGAGTGTCTATTACACCCAGCCATGCTATAATAACGTTCCATGCAATAAATAGGTGGCAAGCCTAAAGTCTACACTCAGGTACAAATTCAGACTTCTGGTGCTTCAGAACATCCTAGAATAACACCATTTACATTTACACTTGTCTATAAATCAAATATCTAACAAAACATAGGTACTTTAAATGAATATAAATAATCCTAACCTACCTCAACGTCCTGTTTCCTTTTAAAAGGATTAGAACGGAATTTAGAAGATATTTTTACCATCATATTTATAAAAGAAGAGATTGAATCTGTGGTGATGATAAATTGTTATCTATTTTGAAGGGAATTAATCCTAATAAATTACTGTTTAGGTTAATGTTTTGAACGTCTTACACGTTGATTATTTCTGTTCTAAATGATTATAATGATAAAGAAAATTTAACTTTGGTAATTTCATTTGGATAAGGTATTCTTATCAGAATCGCAGTTATCGCGTACTGTCTTGATTCTGAAACATTCCTCATGTTGCTGAGTTAAAGTTGTAGTGTCATAGTTGTTTAGATCAATTTGAAACCTTCCTTTTTATTTAAGACTTAAGTAGCTTGACTCGGGAACCAAACTCAGGACCTCATGCTCAGCAGTACCGTTTGCAGCCACTGCACAAAGCAACTTATATTATACCTACTTGAAATTGTATTTCTTTCACAAAAAACAATCACAGCTAAATGATAAATAAATGATAAATGATATTTATTTCTGTAAATAGGTTTTCACAAACACTTTTACACGTCTTTTTTTTAATAATGTGATTATTCATTTCGTTAGCTTAGCATATTATAAATTATATGAATATTTGATTTGATTCTGTTGAATTATTTTGACCTATCACAGCTAGTTTAACTTCAGATAATTCAAGTTCTAGCAAAACAACATTTCTTCTTAAGGGTCTAAATAACGCTTGGTAATCTTGCCCTTACAAAACAAAATTACGTGTCGAATAAAATCAAGAACCCTTTGTCGGTTGTGAATGTGTCACTGACATCCCTAATAGACGGTATTTCTGATATAAAAAATGTTATAGGCAGTACTAAACTCCAGCGCCCTCGCCACTTGTTTTTAAAATCAGGGCTCTATTTTGTAAATAAATAAATAAATTCCACAACTTTCACACATCTAGTTAGTTCCAAGCTAAGCAAAGCTTGTGTTATGGGTACCTACTAAACCATTGATAAGCATACTATATATTTGTAAATGCATACTTATCGTTATATTATAAATCCCGAATTAAATATGTTTTACGCTATGGTGATAGCGTAAAACATATTTAATTCGGGATTTATTGCAATAGCACTGAGAAAAGATATGATAGAAATATAGGTACGCAGGACCTTAAATGATTATGTAAAATAAAATATAGGGACCAGAAATCATTTTAAAAAAACGTGTTTGTGTCACACTTGATTTAAAAGATGATTTCTGCGCAAATTAAACTCGTTTAAACATTAATATTTACCATATCCATTAAAAATAGCAGGAAAATAAATAATTAACAGCTAGCTAAGCTGTTTACGATTATTTGGATCGGTTCTCAAGACTTTTAGTTAATTACGAAAGCGACTTAACAGATTAAATAATAAAAAAACATCTTCAGGTGTAATCAATTTGCATAAATACACACGTTATAATTACCTACGAATCTTTGTAAAATCCGGCAAAGTGTGAGTCGAACTCACTCAAGAAGGGTTCAGTAGTGCTATTTTGAGAGTATCACCTCGTTTAAATAAAGGTGAAGTATGGACGAAGTAACCTGTCCTATCATTCGTATGCGATGACAGTTGACTTCGCTTTTACTTCACCTACAGGGTGATTTTTACAGAATATACTGGCTAAACCATTTTACAACTTCACACCTGTGTGTCCCAAAGAGTTTGGCAATGATATACCAATAGTACACCCACATTTTGAGAATGTTTTTGGTCACATCCCTTTAATTAGTTAATTAAAAGTACCTGCGATTATTGTTAAGTAATTTGACAGTAAAAAGTTTTAAGATTAAACTGTATTGCTCATGTAAGTATAGGTGAATTGTGTTATTTATAAGTAATATCTAAAACCGTACATTTTAGCAGTCGTTTTCAAGTTCTATGTAACAGGGAACAAGTGTATAGGCCATCAATTTATTTGCTGTTATAGCGACAGTAAAACACACACTCTGTAATAATTTCAACCGTCTACCTCTATAACGGTTCATGAGATAAAGCCCATTGATAGACAGACTGGCAAACAGACAGCGATGGTTTAGTAAGGTCTCATTGACACCGTTTAAGTAAGGAACCCTAAGAAATAACTTGAGACCAATTTGCATACATTCCTCCGTTTATTTTCTTATGTAACACTAGTGTTAAATATTTTTTTATTGAATTTATAAGCAGATTTTATTGGCAAGCTTCTATTACAGTTCTCTCTATAAAAAACAAATTAATGGCCTACAAAACAATTTCGTAAACCGATATTTCCTTTTGCGGTCAAAAGAGTTTAGTCACCTCCACCGAATTTAATTTAATATGGTATTCATAGCAAATAAGATTTTGGGTTAAGCTTATAAAATGTTTGTAAACCTACCTTCTATAGAAGTAGTTAGAAGTAGGTAGAAGTTCATATTCTCTCATGCATATATAAATAATAGATAAATAAAATTCTACAACTTTCACAGAACTTTTAATTTATCTATAACATGTCTGTATTAAAAATATAATATAAGTATATTTTTCAGCTGTTTAGTACCCATAACACAAGCTCTCAAGCTTAACTTGGGACTAAATGGCATTGTGTGAAAAGTTGTGCAATATTTATTTATTTATTTATTTAACGCCATTTAGTTCCAAACTAAGCAGAGCTTGTGCTATTGAGTACTAAACAACTAATAAACATACTTATTTATTTCTAAATACATACGAAAAGTTAATTTCACCCAGACACAGACCAACACTTAACATTATGCCTGTGTTTCCAAAGGGGTCAGGCAGAGCCTGCGGTACCTATAAGCATAAGAGATTAGCCTATTGCCATCACCCACACAGAAATACAGACTTCGGGCCGCTACTAAGAAATTCCGGGTGGAAAAACCCTTACTCATGAATTGAACACAGGACTTCATGTTCAGCAACAGTGCTTGTGACCACTTGAACAACGAGGCAATTCAAAAATAAAAAGTAAATTCTTAGTTCTGAAACTTAACACTTGATATTCTTAGAACAATGCGACTTATTAAAAATACTTTTAGATTGTTTTATTTTATTGCTTTCCCATTAAGGTTGCAGTATTCAATCCACCGTAAATTTTTAATTGTTGAACTTGTAAAACTTAAATTATAAGTATCGTAGACACATACATAGACTCACACCTTTATCGCTCGGGGTTAGGCAGAAACAATTCTTACATACTTCTTTAGTTTCGACATACGCCGCGCGCCGATTGCAACTTAAAGAATGTTCAGAAAATTTTTGTTTTCGATTTACTTTATAAAAGGTTATGTTTAAACATATGGGGAAATAATTAATGCTGCTGTGTTAAATACACCATCACCTGTCATTATAGGTACCTGACAGGTAAAATAAACATATTTTAATACCACATTGTGTCTTGTTTATTCTTTGCACGGTGTATTTTGGTTTTAATTTGCTGTTGACGTCTGCATTACATATCTACATACCTAAATGTAACAAAGGAGGACAACTAAAACCAGTAAAATTATTCTCGAAAGTGTTTATTTTGACATTAAAAAAAAAACAAATAAAATACTTAAACATTCCGTCTATATTCCATGTAATAGGGGACGAGCCTATTGCCATCCACCCACCAATATATACTCCGGGCTGCTACTAATAAATTATTATTGATGAAAAAACTCTATAACATTTTCCCCGACCTGGGAATCGAACCCAGTAGTTCTTGGAATCACAAGACCAACAAAGCAGGATATTAAGACATCCAGTTCTGATTCATTTGATGTTTTTAAACACTTAATCTCAGCGACGCACGCGTTGTCATGATAATTACTGTTTAGTCATATAATAAATTAGTCACATTTAGTCGTTGTTGTTTAGGTACAACAACGACTAAATGTGTGATAATACTTAGAAACAGTAGCTATTTTGTGCTGTTTTCTGGCCTACATTTTTCAATGGAATAAACTGGTGCTTTTTTTTTTTTTTTACTGATAGGCGCACGTTTGAGCACTATCTCACCTGATGGTAAGTGATGATGTGGTCGACGATGAAGCACGCTTGCCTAGAAGCAACCTGTTCACTCTTGACTTGAAGACCCCTAGGTTGTAGTGCTATTAAGATGTGGTATTAAGAAGCGCACTAGTTTATTAAGGGCCTATTCATTCTAGTATTGAGGACGCTTACATTGTAATCGGACGGGAAGACCGTAGCAGGCTAGTAGTTCCAGTCCTTCGATTTACGCGATATAAACGCCAAGGCAAAACACTTTGTCCGGATTGTAGAGGTGTCAACGATGTTAGGGTGAACGCTAGCTTTGCGCCGATTATCCGAAAATCAACGAGTCAATTCTGACCTAGTTTCATCATCATTATATTCATCAGCCTGTTGCCCGCACTCTAATTTATTTTGGGTCGGCGGCGTGGCAAGTCTTTTTCTTCCATGCAACATCTCTCTCTATTTGACATCATTTCAATAGTCACCCTTACCTCCTAGCCATATCATCTTTTACACAATCCATCCATCGTTTAGTTTAACAGCTAAGTAATGGCTGTTTATCCTACACTGATTTGTATGACAAACCAAATCTTTTATTTAACATTTCCCATGTTAAATGACTTCAAAAACAAGTCCAGTAGTCCATGAGCTGCTGGATCTGCTTATCATTAGGCAGGCCCTAAGCTTGTTGGTCACATCATCTGCCTAGCCTATTGCCAACTATGTTGGGGTTGGTTTCCGAACAACCGGATACAGTTGAATACCAGTATTTTACATGTAGTGACTGCCTTTCTGAACTCTGGATGTGTCTGAAGCTTGTTTGCCACCTCTGAAGTTAAAAAAAAAAACAATCTTGCTAACAAATGCAGAAAACCTCCAAAGAATGCAGTTCTCAATTAGTTACAACAAGCAATTAATAAATGAATGAGCGTTGAATGCGGTGACAGCGACGGGAGTGCGCGATCTAAATGCGCGTGCGTTTCGTGGAATGAGACGTGTCGAGTGACCGCGAGATGTGAGGTATGCGAGCTTTGTCATGTTCTATGCTGGACCTACTGACTTATGAACGGCGATGGATTCGTTTGGGTGTTAGAGGAAACACAGGTTTAACCTGTATCTGGAAGGGGGTGGGCTGGTTGGAGTAACCCCAATAGAAAGGCCGCCATGGCTTTCGCTCCTTTGTATGGTTTTGCTTTACTTTGGAGATGCACGAAAGGCTTAAGAAGAAATGGGCGAAGATAATTTGAGACGGTATGTGCTATACAGTTCAGGCTAGTAAAACAAAAACCGGCAAAGAACAAATCTGACTTACCCTTTGGGAATTTCGTGTCTTGGTAGAAAAAATATATTTCCATTGAGTTAAATTGATTGCCCTTGAAATTTCCAGACGAAAAACTCTACTAACTTTATAATCTAATTTCCTGGGAATCGACCCTCAGAGCTCATACTGGTCAGTAGCGCTTCTGACCAACAAGTCAGAACTAAATAAAATAGGTCATGATTCAGCGAGATCTATGCTAACTTTGTCACCGCATACAATATTGTAGACCTAAATCACTGAGAATTGCTGCGTTGAGTAATGTTCTGGTATTTAGGAAACAAGTCTACGTATTTAGAATCATGAGTTTCTTCTACAAAGTTCTGACTTGCATTACATTGAAGCAGGAACAACCTATTAGTCTTTAGTTCAAATCTGAAACTAAGTTCCAGTGTAGGTCACTGTTATTTTTACCTTCTGATGGTGGTGGTTTGCTTGCTTGTCATTTGGAGTAGTTTGAAAGTCGTTCCGGGTAGTCAGAAGCACTAGTTGTCTGATATTTTTGCTGATCTGCCGGTCGATTCAGTAAAAGTCACGCCGTGAAAACTAGAGTGAAGTGAACTGTCAATGCCTTGCATTAGTATGGAATGACAGCTCAATTCGCCCTCACTACGCCCACATTCTCACGCGATGGTTTGACCAGAATCGCACTGGCTGGACCTATTTGGCGCAGCCGCAAGGCACATAATTCTTTATTTTGTTTATTTTTATTGTTTATTTTTTTTTAGTTTCTTTTATCAACGTGTACTTGTGTCGTGCCAAATAAATTCTTTTTCTTTCTTTCTTTCTTTTAAAGACAATCGTTTCATCTAAAACTCTGATGATTAATATCGACCAGTGGGTTGTAGTATAATATAATTGTCGGGACTTACTTTGAGTTAGATTTTATTTATAGAAATTATCGAGCAGGTGTTGTATTGAAAAATGAATTTTGATTCTGATGTTCCCAAATCAAAATTTATTTGTACAAGCTGGTTTCTGACAGATTGCCATTCTACGAATGAGCATGCTAATTTCATTAGAAAACTTCGAATTACTAAGAAAATATAGACTAAAAATCAGCAAAACAGAATTGATAAAACCTCTAATGTTCGCCTATTAATGATTTTGATCTTTATTCAACCAGTAACATTTCATAAAATCACCTAAAAAGCGAATTTATGTCCGCCAAATGAAGAGGGAGCCTTTACCCATGTTATGAATAACAAAACGTGTTTTACCATCAAATTATTCTATCTATTCATCAAATCCTCCCTTATAAGGTAAATATTTTCAATGGTGTATAATAAACAGCTAACCGCAGCAAAGTCGACAGCCTATTATTAACGTTACCGGGAATCGAACCAAGGACGCCCACCGCGACGTGTTGACGTATGAGCATCATTAATTACTGAGCGATTCGAAGCTATTGTGCGGAGTTGTGTTGTTCATGTGGTTTAATTAAAATGACTTAAATAAGTAGTTAGGTATGTTGTATGTTTACTTATGTAGGTATGTTTAGACCATATTTTTTATTATTATTTTTTTACTTTGTATTGTGCACTTGTGGCATGTGCCAAATAAATATGTTTTTCTTGCCTTCTTTCTGTTTTTCTTTCTTTCTTTCCTTCTTTCTTCTTGTTTCGTCTAATATTCTTTATTGCTGTATAAAATTTAGGCAGAGGTATTTTATACAAGATTGAAGGGACATCAAACCACATCCGGTTAATTAATTGTTACACCATAGTTAATTTCTCTACATCCCCCTTGAAATGTTTTGTCTGCGTTTCCTTATATCTAAGTATTACCTGATTTTCTCTTTAATTTAAAGTTTATACAATCGTGATTTCTGTGTCGATGTCAATGAGATTTTCAAAGATTAGATTAAGATTATTGTTTACCGAAATATGTCAAAGGGCATGGAATGATTTGATGTTTTTTTTATGGTTCTTTACAGTTTTAACCAAAAATAACATAAGAAAAAGAATCGTAAAAACGAGGGAAACATCGATGAAAAGTTTGCTACAGAGTCCAGAACCATGTACAGAACTCAAAGTATGTGCGAAGATGTCCATTCCAACCTTTTTTATTGACTAGGCTAGTAATAATAATAATCTTTATCCACAAACCTACTAAATTCACGAACAAACTTCGAATCCCACACTTTTTGATTACAATATCTCAAGATAAGTTGATTACCTTCACCTCACAGCATCTATGTACTATTGTACCTATATGCAGTAACATTATGAATCATCGATATCTAACAAAAAAAATATCGTACCTATCGTACAAAAACTTGACAACATTGTTTCAAAAAATGGAATAATTCAATGTTCGCTTTCGGCCGGCGAAGGCTACATCCAAGTTGCTCGCAGATTATATTTCACCATTTTCTTATTATCTGATTTCATCCATCGATATATTTCGTCCATTCGGGATTTCGTCCTTTCGGGCATTTGAACGACGATATAACGACTATCGGCATTTAAAACTATCGGTATTTTGAAGGTGTTTTGTACGACGGTATTTTCAATCATAGGTATTATGAACTTTCGGGATTTTGATACGTACCCAGTACCCAGTAGGTACGTGGAACCTTTACATAGCTGGAGAAATGTGGGTGTACTATACGAAGACCTCTGACTAACCCATGAGGAATACAGGCTACTAAAACAATAGCCGGTCACGCAGACCTATTTCAAATAACTTTATTGCCCGGACCACCCATAAGTTTACAACAGCATGACAACTTCAAGTAAAATGCTAAAATATAAACCGCGTGTTGTTCGGCTATGAATTCCATAGTTTTATGACAGGTTGACGACACAGACAAAGGGACAGGAGTAGACACGGAACAGAGACTGAGCTTTGGTTAATCGGGCTGTGCGAATGTTGTGCTACACATACATACATACATACATACATACATATCGTCACGCCTGTAATCCCCGAAGGGCTAGGCAGAGGTGTAACTGGTAGTACACCCACATTTCGCCATTATGTTTAAGTCCCATGTAATAGGGGGCAAGCCTATTGCCATCCATCGGGCACACATTCAGACTTCGGGTTGTTATTGAGAAATCCCAGATTGAAAAACTCAATGACACTTTGCCCGACCCGGGGATCGAACCCGGGACCTCATGATCAGCAGTAGCGCTTGCGACCACTAGACCAACGAGGCAGTCAACACACAACACACACAATGAATATAATACACATAATGAATATAATTTTATAAAGTTATCTGTCATGAATTCTTGCTGATCTTAAAATAAACGACATTAGGTACTATTGACTACCTAAGTACTAAGATAAGAACACATATACGGACAACCTAGTAACAGGTGATTCTGGAACTAGCAATGAGAGTACCTACAAAAAAAAATACTAATGATAATGAATATAATCATGCCAGCCGTTACTTCCCTACTGTACAACTGTCCCCAAAAAAAGAAAAGAAAATCCTAAAAATATATAATAATACAACCTGTTTCGTTCAAAAATGCATAGTTTCGAAGATATCATTTATCTTAATTAATTTAACTATAACTAAGTTTCATTGATCAATACGAGCAATTAATTTTCATTATAACCAATCATTCATATTTTAAGTAAGGGTGTTATACATTTATAATAATTAATAACTTGAAAAATGAAAACAAAAAAAATATAATTGAAAAATAATTCATTAATTTTTATGAAATATTTTATTTTTTAGTCCAGCCCTTTCTTGCTGCAGTCTCTGGTAGATATAAATACTCTGTGTTTAAGCTCAACAACGGTAGTTACACCTTTTGTGTGAACATTAGCTAGTCAGTAATGAGCTTGCTCATAGTTAACTGTTCATTTTGGAAGAACCTGTGAGTATCTGACCGTGTCTAGGTTTTATCTGTTACATGTATGTATTTAGAAATATATAAGTATGTTTATCAGCTGTTTGGTACCCAAAACACAAGCTCTGCTTAGCTTTGGACTAGATGGCTTTGTGTAAGTTGTTAAATATTATATATTTTTAATTTTTATTATTATCATTTTTTGACATAATAGCAGCTTTTTAACTAATGGGTTTGTATCAAAAAGCTTGAAGATGTTTAATCTGTCTATTTGATCCTAGAAGCAGTTCCATAGGCCTTTACAACATTTTCTGGAAGTATATTAAACGCTACTGTTCACAAATCGGTTATTACAAAAAGAAAAAAACGTATTTCTGTGTTTTGCCTTTAAATATCAATAATTTAATCAACATTAAGGATATTTCTTCTTATATCTATTAGACATAATATAATATAATCACATCAAATCAACTCAAGCTGTTGACATTCATTTGAATTCCAGCCAGTATAATATATCTACATATGTCATACATAATATATCAATCAAAACCACGTTATTTTCAATGTCGCTAAAGTAGATTGTCGTGTAAGTAATATTACATTATTAAGTTTAATTTAAAAGATTGACGCTTGACTGTTCGTTATTATTGAATGGTAATAACCGTAGCGGTATTTAGATGAAACGAAATGATATATATTTCTGTAAGTAGCTCTTCCTAGATACTTTTACAAGTATTTTTTTTTAAACTAAATGTCACTATATGGCATTTCCAAAGTGACTGATCCCTGAGAAGAAATGCCGAAATAAACTCAGGGGTCATGGTCTCTTTTAAAGTCCAGACATAAGATTATATTAATTTATTATGCGAGTCTCACAAACGCAGGGCAAAGTCTGGATGATTTTATTTAAGTTTTAATCTGTATTTTATGCTTTTAAATTGTCATCAACTTTGTCAAGCTCTGAACTCATCTGCTTAGTCTGGTGTTGGCTTCCAGTGTCACTGCATGCATCTGTGGTTTCCATGGCGACTGCCTGTTGGACCTCCACAACTGACTGGTTAACACAATACCCCATTTTTTAGACTGGATGTCAACATTTCGGGGTTTTGAATATCTACGCGTTTAGAGTGTCAAATCATCTTCTGGCTGGCCTTTCCCAAACTATGTTGGAGTCAGCTTCCAGTTTACAATTAAAATTTTCATAACAATTGAAAACAACCACGTTACAGTTCTTATAAATAATAAAAATTTTATTTTATGTTACAGTTCTTATTAGTTATCATATCATAAACGACACCCTGTGATATTTGGTGCCTAGCACGATACCTTTGTGACTATCTGTGCCAGGTAATGACTAAGTTAGTCGAACAGAAAATAGTTTTCCTGACTGAGCAAAACTAAACAGACAAAACTGCCATTAAATATTGATTTTAATAATTTGGTATAAGTTCATGGTGTCTAGTGATCGCAAGCGCAACTGGCAAGGTCTTGGGTTAGATCTCTGGGTCTGGAAAAACATTATTGAGTTTTTCAATGTAGAATTTCTCAGTAACATGCATGGCATCAATCGAGCACATCCAGGCTCCAGGGGGTCGAGTCTGCTATTACAATCGTGTCTCAATGACCGGTCATTGATCGAATATTTGACAACTTTGACAGTCTTTGTATGGGAAATGTGTCATAAGTTTGACGTTATACGTCAAAAATCGATCATTGGCCGGTCATTGAGACACGATTGCAATAGCAGACTCGAGCCCCTGGAGCCTGGATGTGCTTGATTGATGGCAATAGGTTCGCCTCCTATTACATGGGACTTTAATGTAACACTACATTAGGCACTCTTCCGTCTAATCCTTCAAGGATTACAGGTGTGATGTTCATTCTTCCATACTAAGTTCATTATCAAATAAATTCAAATTGTTACCAATAGACAGGCCTGTAGGTCTTATAGTTATTGGTTCTGATTGCTACGGGTTCAATTCCCACCTCAAGACAAATTTTTGTGTGATAAACAAGATCATTTGTTCTGTATATGTGTGTATGTATATGTTTATATATAATAATTTACTTAAGTATTTAGAAATTTAAAACTATGTTTAAAAGTTGTTTAGTACCCATAACACAAGCTCTGCTTAGCTTGGGGCTAGATGGCGATGTGGAAGATTATTATTGTTATATTAATTTCTGCTCGAATACTTCCCATAAGAAATTCGTGCCGTATGTTCATTGTTCAATACAGATATAAAATGCTGGATGAATATACATAATATTATTGGAACACATATATAAATTATGGTAATACCCTGGCTAGAAACCAGACATTGTGAACTCATACAGGTGACCTATTTTCCAACTCTGCAAATTGTATGTTCTCCCAACTCGCTATTTGCTGTTTATTCAGCTGTTTTACTATATTTGTTGAATTAACCATGTCAGTTAAGGGGCATGCGTCAATGTCGTCATTTACTTATTTTACGTTGGATATTATTAAAAAAATACTTTGCGGCGGTAATGATACAATTAATAATCTACTAAATCGACATTTCATAGAAAAAATGTTGTTTTAAATGTAATTAGATACTTAGTTATTGAATTTTGACAATTTGCTGCAAATATAATTTCACGAAACATTTTTAAACTCACCAATAAAAACTAAAACCCTATTTTTTATCTTCTTTTAATTAATTACAATATTTTTATCGTAAATGCCGCTAAAATAATTTTGTTAAACTTTTATCGGCATGTAACGTATGACAATGTTACAGTGAGTTACCTACTATTATATTGTCGAAAATCTAGCTGTTTACTTATCCAAGCATAAGTGAAAATTTGCAATTGGCCTTCATCCGATAAAATTGAAACAATTCCTTTAAATAATAACTGTACGTGTATTCCAAAAAATAAAACACATTTCAAAAAAATAAAATAAATTTTAAATTAAATTAATACATTGAAAGAGTCACCTTAATGAAGTCTGCTGTAACTATTATAAGCGTCACTGGAATTTCCTGTCCGGCTGAAGTTTTTAAACAATCTTTATTTAGAAAAACAAATAATTTCAGATGAGTCAGCGAATCAAGGAATGTAATTAGTCAGATGTTGAACAGTCTTTCAAGCTTTGTTTAAACGTAAGACCCATTATTAACTGTGGGATAGTTTTATTATAATTATTTTATGAACATTCTGGATACATAATGTCAAGTTAGGTTCGCTATGGTTTTTTTTTACGACGGTCTAGTAGTTAGTGACCCTGACTGCCATGCCGGAGGTCGTGGGTTCGATTCCCACTCAGGAAAAATGTTTGTGTGATGAGCACGATCATTTGTTCTGTGTCTGGGTGTATTTTTATTTATAGTATGTATGTATTTAGAAATATATAAGTATGTTTATCAGCGGTTTAGTACCCATAATACAAGCTCTCAAGCTTAGCTTGGGACTAAATGGCGTTGTGTGAAAAAGTTGTGGAATATTTTTTATTTATTTATTTTTATTTTTGTATATTTGGCAGAGGTAGGAAATACTCATACACTAAACCACTGATTAGTCAGTCTTGGCAGTGCCGGATTTTTACTGGTTAAATTATTATCTATACATATCTTTTATAATAAAATCACCATTTTTATTTCTCAGATATAGGTTATTAGTCGGGAAAATTTGGAAAAAAATTGAAATCAGCAGATTCATAATAATAATTTATTTTTCGGGAAAACTTGGTGTTAAATCTTGAACAAGTTCCACGGACGGTGGCAATATTAATTATTTCACTAAATTCATAATTAAATACGAGTCTATCTTCCAAAAGTGCGATCGAGTGGGTACGTACTTAATTATGCACTATGTGTAGTATACCTTTACTGGTGTCAGCGCGCGCCGGCAGCAATAAGACCACATCCTCTCATAAATTCCCCGCCTATTTGCCGACAAACGTATTAGCGGAAACATTCGAAAAAACACAAAAAAGTGCGCGTGAGTGCAAGTGTCACGATCCCTGAATGAGCGGCACGCGTTATATCGGGAAGGGAAAAAAAACCAAAACAAACGCGTTCGGCCACCTTCGTTCACCTTCGGCGGTGGTCGGGTGAGCTCGGGCGGGCTCGCGCACCTGTCGCGTGCGCCGGTATTCGGTAGCTTTTTTGTTCTCTTTTTTAATTTTGTTTACATTGTTGGCTGTTTAAACTTATTTGATATAGGTAGTGGTGTTGTTTTTTATAGTTATGTAAGTATTACTAAATAATACCATAAACTGAAGCTTCTAATTTTTGCGAATGTTTTTCCTTTTTGAATAACCACGTATTCATGTATTACCTACTAATATTAAGAAACACTTAATTTTATGCACATACATAATTAACAAAACAATGGCCAAGAAAGTAAAAATTACAAAACATATTATTTTCACTTTTTCAACACGGGACTTAAAGAAAAAAAAAAACTTTTAACTCGACAGCAAGTGGTCAACCAATGTTTTGATGGCTATTTATCCTAGTTGTTTGGTTCCCATGGTAACGGGCCCATGAGAAAGGGCCAGCCTATCAGCGTCATTGAGATTTATGTGACATTTAGTACCGTTCAATTGGATAATACTTTGAACAGCGGACATGCTAGCTACTGAACAGTAATCAATTAGTTTCGATACGATATTGCAATTTTTTGTTGCTTCTTCAAGCTTCTTTTTGTTGATAAGTTCAAGGAGTTATTATTTATTTATTTATTTTATTTTTAATACTTCAAGCACACTAATGTACAGAGGCGGACTATCATGCGGCGGAGTTATCATGTTGAGACTTAAGATTATATTATTAGTAATGAGTACCCGTAATATTGATGCTTGATTATTGTACTGTTAGTCTCTTCACAATCTTGGGTTTTGTTCGACTTGACTTTTAAGATATTGCAAAGAATTATAGTTAAAAAAATCAACAACAAAAGAGAATTAAAAAATTAAAGCTAAGTTTACTTTTGAAGTACTTAGTCTGTTATTTTAGATTATAACTATCAACAGATCTACCTAGTGCCTAAAAAGCTACTTTTAAATTATTTTTTGTTTAAGAATTTTAGTAAGTTGCATCTTTTAATCGTCTCTAACTTGTTGACCAGTTATTTATTACTTATTGTTATCTACGTGTGTTAAATATGTAGGTACTTACCTGTTTATACCTATATCTTATTATTTTTTCATGTTGTTTAAGAGCACTATCTCTTGTCGTTTTCAAAATTCTTGCAGCTAATAGCCTACCCTGAGGGTTTTAGGATAAATATCTGGTTATCACAGGGTATTACAAAGCAATGGAAATACTTATGTATATACACTCGAAAAAACAGTTTATACTACACTCTTTCTAGAGCGTTCGAGATAAATAACAATCCCTATTTTCCTGATATATTTTTCTGCCATATTGTGACATTTAAATGGCTGTTCTTGACTAACGCCAGTCGCATTTATGTCGAACACTCAGAGTTTATTTTCGCTTCATCGCATGGATGCTGGTGACAAGTGGATAACTGATAAATATGCGGGAGATTCATACTCCGAGTTAGCAAAACAAGTTAGTCAGTCCTAAAATAGTTAAATGCGACCAACCCAAATGTTCTTTCTTTGCTATTGTTCGCCAGAACGTGGAGCGTGTATATTTTTTTTTGTATAACGGAAATTTCATATGGAGAAGGGAATTGAAAGATCTACACCCATTTACAGACAATCCCCAATGTTCTTCTGGTGATTTAGTTTTAAGATCTTTAAAAATTTTTATAAATAAATGAATAAATTTCAGCCTGAAGGTTTGTAATAAAAACCTTTCGACTTAAATTTTTATTTTTTTCCTAAGAATATCGAAACAAAGCGCGGTGAGTTTAAAGTTTTAGTAGTTTTGATTAGAATATTGACAAAAAAGTTTTCGAAGTCCTGAGCTATTTCTACATCTGAGTTTACTAGGCCAAAGTGCAGTCTCTAAATTAAATTTAATATTTCGCTTGTTTTTGATACTTCGTACTTAATCAGAAATTAATTCAATCAAAAAGCCTCCAAAAATGAAACAAAAAAAGTCTTGAAGTCCCGGCGACTTCAGGACTTACAAGTTTTTTTTCTTTGTGTCTGAATTGTCTGAATTCCCGGGACTTTTATTGTAGATCGTCTAGTCTCCCCGGATTACTCAAGGTTAGGCGAGTTTAAGATGGCCTTTACAATGTGTAGGTATAACAATTTAAATGCATGGTATACAGACACAGACCTAAATAAAGTTATCTGGATGCGCCGTTAAGATTATTATCATTCAATAATGACAAACAATCAAGCGTCAATAATTCAGCTGCATTCGGTTAGACTGTCGACTTTAATTAGGGTTACCATATCTCAGGATTTGTCCTGAGATCTCAGGATTTTCGAACTGTTCTCAGGATTGCGGCCGGATTTTGCAAATCTCATGAAATCACAGGATTTTTAGAATTTTTAATAAAATACAGCTTACATAAAAACTTATATAAAGATCTCTTTAACAAAAAGTTAATAAACTAAAAACAACCTTCCTTTGGTAATACTGAATTGCACAATTGAAATCAATACTTATTCATCTAATCAGTCAGCTTACATTAAAAAAATCTCTTCCGCAGTGTAAAAAAAGACAATATTACGACTTTTTAAAATTGTTAAGTAGGTACGTTTGAGAGATAATTCTCAAACTGTAACAAATTTCAGGATTGTTCAATGAAAATCAGGAATTATCTCCGGAATTTTAATTTTTCCATCTGGTAACCCTAACTGGAATCCGACCTTAGCTTGCTTGGAAAACGGTTAAGAAGAAGATTTTACCTACGTAATAATAATTATTCACGTAACTGGTTCATCTTATCTTGAATACTTGAAATGTGGGCCATGCAAACACAGAAAATAACAGTTTTAATAAGAGCTAGTTTAGGTGAAAACATACGCAGAGATCACGAATTACTCGTAGATGATAAGATTAACCAAAAAAACATGGGCAGTGGAACATGTTACATTATGGCTACTGAACAGGCTAGATATTGTGACCATGTTTGGGATGGGATGAATGTAGATAAGGATTGACACACACTGGGGCTTTTTTGTATTTTGTTTTCGCTAATTTCAAATTTTATAATCGTTTTTGTTGTCGCACTATCTGAATCGCTTTATAAAGTTTAAGTTGGAATATGTTACTTTTTTAATTAAGTAGATGATCTTTTTTAGATGAATCATACACAACATCATACATCATCATCATCATCATACTCGTATATAAATATGATTAGTGATATGTCCGTATAGACTAAAAAGAAAGGAAAGGTTGTCAAAAAATAATTGTCAACGAAAAAGTGCCCACAAAAACTGCGTTACCTGCCCAGGTTATTATAGCAATAAGTACTTATTTTTTGTCTAAAGGAAGAATTTGGTAGTACGTATACCCTGGCAAACAAAAAAGAATTTTGGAAATGGGTCCTTAAATGGCGGATTAATGAGGTAATAAGTATACTCTAAAAAAACCTTTTTTTTTAAGTCGGTTAAAAAGGCCAGCCAACCGCTTGACGAGGCCAAAAAGCGCTCGAACTAAAAAATCTTTTATAAATCTAATAAAATTAACACACCTGCTAAATCATTACCAATGTTATGAATTCTGACTTGTATGATTAAATACTACAACGTACTTGCCAATGTAATTCTATCTGATCACAATAATCAATTGTTCGATCTTCATCGATCATTTTATAGCTCAATCTATCTTTGTAATAAAACCACTTGTTGTTGAAGGTCGTTCACGATAGGCCTACATAGACTATCTCATTATTGTTTTACCTTTGTTGAATTAACAATCTTAAAACAGTCCAACAACATTAATAAACTTCTTAATCGTTTACTGTAGAAAATACTGCTCTTGTCATAGGCCTTATTTAATTATCAAAACACTATTTTGATCCTCTCATGTCGTATTGATTCAGGATTGCGACTTTTACAATTCATGTGTACTTTCTAAATTTAATTCAATTTATTGTTTTAATAAGTAATAATAATAATATTTTTTTTTGTTCGTTAAAACATTCTGTAGATTAGTTCCTGAATCTCAAACCAGGATTCCCTGTGTCGTGAGTTCCAGGCTCCTTCGTTCCGTTAACATATGAACAAAAAAAATAAAAAATAAAAATTCATGAAACAATTAACATTGTGTTCAATAAGTATTTACACATGCAGACATACAGAAATAAGTTTTAATTATGATATAATATTAATCGACATTCTCGATTGATTGAAATAAAGTGTTAATTTTATATATCGTTGACACCGGTAAATTAAAGCATGGTGAGATAATTTAGACTTTTATTATTATTAAACGTTTATGGCGGATCATACATAAAATACACACAATCCCTAAAGTATTAGTAACAAAGACTTATTAAACTACGTTAGTAAAACTTACAAATTAGCATAATGTAAGTTTGAAATTGCCAATCCGCCTTGAGCAAGCGTAAGCGTGATGATCAATGCTCGTGCAGTCGTGCCTTCTCTGTGGGAGAAGAGAAGGGACCTTTGCCCTGTAGTGGGACAGGCATAATATTTTGCCGCGGAAAACTTTCTGTTCCCGTATTTAATTATCAACTTATTACAATTGTGATGCGTTATGAAATTATAGGTAAACTATAGAGAGATTTAGACTATGCTATAGTGTGCTTGAGACTTTAGAGTATGCTATAGTTACACCTCTGCCTAAACCTTCAGGTAAAACAGGCGTAATGTTAGTGACCAGAAGAATTAGAAAAAATAAATACTAGCGACTAGACCACACCTTAAAATTTAATGACCAAAACAATAACTTAGCCAATTTCCTCAGCCATGGCCGACCTTGTCAATTTTCGCACATATTCGCTACTTAACGCAACTGTACGAAGTTAGTGCTTATTTATTTGACATTGGCATTTATTACTCTTTCTCCGTTTGCGAGACAGACAAACATGTGTCGTAATGTGTCTAAAACTAACATAACCCAATTCTCGGCAGTCGGTTAAGATTAGTTGACAAGTGATGATGTGCATTGTGCAGTGATATTGAGTTTTGTAATTATTTTGACTTCGTTCAAGGATTTATTTTTCAATGTTCTTCTTTTTTGTCGGACAAGTGTTTTGTGCGGGAGAAAGGTAAAGGTACGGACGTGTTTTTATGTTTGAATATTCTTTTGAGATCTCTTCAATTTTTTTTTTAACTACCTTGGACTGGATTCACCTGAATACCTGTATTTTTGTACTGGACCTTCACTATTCAGTTACTACTGGGTAATAGGATACCCTTTTATGAAACGTTTTCTTTACACCTAACCTGTGAGAATTAATTTGAAAATTTTATTAAATATAAAAAGTTTAGTGTTATTCTTTGACTGGCCTGTTGGTCTAGTAGTAAGTGACCCTGACTGCTATGCCGGAGGTCGTGGGTTCGATTCCCACCCAGGGCAAATGTTTGTGTGATGAGCACGATCATTTTTTCTGTGTAGGGGTGTAATTTATCTATAATATGTATGTATTTAGAAATATATAAGTATGTTTATCAGCTGTTTAGTACCCATAACACAAGCTCTCAAGCATAACTTAAAAAAGTTGTGGAATATTTGTGGAATATTCTCGTAATAAATAATGATTTAATTGTTGTCACCTTCAATTATCTTTTTACTAGTGTAATCTTTTTCTAAATCCTAAATTATCTTTTACGTTTCAAGTTACACAATGATAAATTTGTCCTTAAACTGACTCGTGACCGTTTTCAGTAGATTTTCAATGACACTTTGACTTTAAACACCTTATTAGTACTATGTATATTTTTCTAAGTATCCTGCATCTCAATTACGTAACACGTTTCCAAACATAAACTAAAGGATTCTGTTAGAAATTCTTAATCCATTGCTACATATGTTTGAAAAGTCGCTTGTTTAAGTACGTACCTAACGCAATGAAAGTTTTTGAGCTGTCAAAATTATTGACATATTCTTATCAAAAGGGCGTTGAGCAATAAGCACACTTAAAGTTACATTTCTGTATAGTAGGTACAGACGCCAGCACATCAAGTTACCCCAACGTGTCAAATATTCCCAATTGAGTATGAACCTTATTCTGTTTGATATAAAGTTGAAAAACGATCAAAGAAATTTGGCACATTGGGGTAACTTGACGTGCTGGCGTCTGTACATTTAAGAGAAAATGAAAATCATTGGTTTCAAAACTTCCCATTACAGTGGTTTTCATCTTTTCAGTTAAAAGAACTTGACACGCAAATATTTAAAACTAAAATATTTTTACAATAATCATTTGTCTAGCTCATTTCTTACTAAAAAAATCGATAAACTAAAAAAAAAATAGATTTGGTCTTCTTCAATAAATCGGTGTGCAAAAAGTCGGGTCGAGTAGCGGAAGAACCGTCAATTCCCGCGACCCCCGGCGCTAGTACAAGACGGAAAATCAGAGTGGCTTTTAGTTAGTAAGAGTCTAAGGACATCCGTAAGGATTTATCACTCCATATACTTGTAAACTAAAGGGTTACCTTACCTAGCATAAAATATTTTTCGTTTTTAAAACCCTCCCATTGTGTGATGAACCTAAGCGCCATTGCGAATACTGACCCACATGTTGTATATATACAAGGTGAATGACACCCGGACAGGTCAATATGTGTGGTATATATATCATCATCAAGTACCCGCATCCTGTAAAAAAATAATAAAATATATAGGTGACGCAACTAGGACAGATCGCCAGTCTACTCCGGTGTGGTCGCGGTTTTAAACTATTTTTGGTTGATTTTGTGGTTGAATTACCAACTGACTTCCTCAACGGTCATTTTTTAGTTTCCTAATATTGTGGTTTTTTGCGTTTTTGAGTTTTGGTAAAATTGCGTAGTGTTGAGTTTGTATGTTTATGCTTTATGCTCAGTTTAGTAACTTAATATTTACGTTCTTTGATTATGGTAAGAACGATTTATGCTTACTTTAAGAAGTTTTATAATACTACTAGCTGACGTCCCGTGGTTTCACCCGCGTAGGTCCCGTTTCCGTGGGAATACAAGGATAAAAAGTAGCCTATGTGTTAATCCAGGGTGTCAGATAACTCCGTTCCAAATTATCTTAAAATACATTCAGTAGTTTTTACGTGAAAGAGTAACAAACATCCATTCTTCCATCCTCACCAACTTTCGCGTTTATAATATTCGTAGGATAGCTGCCCGGCAAAGTTCGTTAGTAACGACTTAGAATCCATTTAAGTATAGTTTTAGGCTTACTAACTGGTGCCCGCGACTTCGTCTGCTTAGAGTTAACACGCCACAATAGCTCGCAGATGGCAGATTTTTTTCCAATTTACTTTACACTTAACGTTATATTTTGAACAATGTCGGTAAAAAAAATTACATAGGTATAGTTTGTGTGTGTGTGTATGGGGTGTGTGTGTGTATGTATGGGGTGTGTGTGTGTATGAGGGCGCGTGCGTGTGGTGTGTGTTAGTGTGCCTGTGAGAGGTGATGTGGGTTTCAAACTTTCAAGAGTTCTTCTGTTTCCTCATAAATAAGTGGTTTGTTCCATTTCAATACATTTTTTTTTACATACACAAGCACACTAACACACGCCACACCCGCAAGTACATTTATCTTCAATATATAATCCCTATTTGCCTTTGTGTTTGTTATTGCCAGGAGAAGGTAATTATGAAAGAAAAAAAACAGAATAGTTGAGCGGAACATTAGAAGAATTAAGATAACTTAACGATAATTGAACATTTTTCAAATGCAGCACCATCTTTCATGAGATGACAGTCATGACAGATGACATATGTCTTCCCAGTCCATTTTCAGGTGACAATTTTACATTTGAAAAGTCTTAAGCTAATAGCACAGTATAAATATTAATACAGTAGGACGACGTCTTTGATATCTGGAAAAATGCCGACAACTTCTACACGCGTTAGACTTGAATAATACCTCCCGCACTACGAACATCGTTTTGTTCGCAGTGCGGGAGCGGCTTTCCCGCGTCTCGCCCCTCACACCCCGCACGATTGCCGTTCCTAGACGGCTTCGTCGGACGACTGTATGTTTTTAGACTGTGGTAATAGTAAGAAGATAACTGCACTACATGAATTTATTGTAAGGCCAAACGAAGTTTACCAGGTAGCTAGTTTTAGTATAATAGTTTACAAAGTAGTAGAGATAGTAAGTGATAGTTATATTTGGCATGATGAGGGAAAACGGTACAAAACAAGTCGCTAATATGGCGCCACCCACGAGCCCAACAGACTCTTACATTGCCAAATATACGTTTTAATAACATGTGCTAATTAGACATTACTATCCATGTAGGTATGTGGAACTTTCTTTTTTTTATATGTTTTTGCCTTAATATTTGCAGTGTTAGGCCTATATACACGGCTTGTCAACTGTGGGTTGCTACATAGGTAAGTGTCTTCTACAATCAGGTGATATGTGAATAGTTGCTGCTAGACGGAATGGGACTTGAAGTTTCGGAAGTATTGATTCATAGACTAGAATGTAAACGAAAGAGCATACGTCACGGATGCACGAACGGGACGAGCTACCTACGAACTCTCGTCGCAATATGTATTACTAGCACACGTCACGCCCCACGTTTCACCCGCGTAGGTCCCATTCCCGTGGGAATACAGGGATAAAAAGTAGCCTATGTCTTATTTCAGGGTGTCAACTAACTCCATACCAAATTTTATTAAAATCGCTCCAGCCGTTTAAACGTGAAGAAGTAACAAACATACACACTCACAAACTTTCGCCTTTGCAATATTAGTGTGATTTATTATTTTTTAATTATCAAGTGATATGGATGAAGGCGGTTATGTAGGATGGAGCAGGTCAGAACCGGTTAACATAATTTTTATCATCCCCTTACCAACCAGTTTTTAAAGTCACTATGCCGTGAAAAACTGATGAAACTGATGAAAGATAAAGCTAAAACGTAACGTAACGGTAACGTCAAAAGTGGGGGACAAGCCTCCACTTTTGAACGTTAATGAGCTTTATCTTTGTATTTTTTATTGATTTGATATAGCGAATAATAAGTATTTGCCCAATAATTACTTAGTAAGTCATGTACGGGTGAAATCTTGCAACTAAATTTTAAAACAGTAAGTAGTTCTCGACCATATCTGTGGTTTTTTCTCAGCCTTTTTAATACTCTCGCCATTAAAAATCTGTTACAGTAATAGTATTATTCTCCTTTTAAAACCAAATTCCCACGCCTTATCAGTATCAATAATCTAGATCAGCAATAATTAAAAAGCAAAAAAAGGGCAATCCCACACAAACTTGAAATTGAAATGTCGCTAAATTGCCAGTTTGAAAATTAAGGCCACTTTGAACGCATGCTTAATCAATTTGACTCATGCATTCCTCTCGCGGGGTACCGCGCTGTAGGTACTGGCTTTTAGTTAAACATCTATTGTTGTATAGATCAGTTTGCAGACGAGACATTTGTCGAAGAGATTATCGCTAAAATGGGATCAAGTATATCTGGAAAATTTTGTATTGTATGCCGCCACAGATATAGATTGATCTAGATAAAGCAAGAGCAACTACTTCGCGTGCCACTTTGCGTGCCTAGCTTACGTACAAAAATCGTAAGTGGCCACTTTCGCGCTCCCTTTCCTTTCATCGGTAAGTAAGTTTGTGATTAAAATTATGCGTAATTAATTTAAAAATCAATTATTTTTAATCTAAGACCTTCAGTAATACCAAATTTGAGAAAAACAGAACATTCGTATTACATTGCGTACAGTCAAAAAATGGATCTTGGATTTCATACAGATCGTGATACTTGCGTTATCTAGGTCTATCTATATCTGTGTATGCCGCCTATAGGTGACTTTTAGGCATTTGTCTTTTACTTTAGTGGTATGAAGTATTGAATTAGCTTGATGTTTTAAGAATACGCTAATAAAGCTATATTTCTGTCAGAGCTGTGTTGCTGTGATTTTTCTCACATCCCTCACTACGCCACCTATTTTTTTCAAGCGATGCTATTACCTAGAGCATACTACGCCGTCCGGGAATGACGTCGTGAGTCGTGACCACATAGTCATGTCACAGTCTAAAAACATACATTCGTCCAACGAAGCCGTCTAGACAGGGCAATCGTGCGGGGTGTGAGGGGCGAGACGCGGGAAAGCCGCTCCCGCACTGCGAACAAAACGATGTTCGTAGTGCGGGAGGTATTACTCAAGTCTAACGCGTGTATAAGTTGTCAG
This sequence comes from Euplexia lucipara, assembly GCA_921972225.1. Classification (NCBI taxonomy): domain Eukaryota; kingdom Metazoa; phylum Arthropoda; class Insecta; order Lepidoptera; family Noctuidae; genus Euplexia; species Euplexia lucipara. Next base: position 1,263,763 of record OV179164.1, on the reverse strand, counting down.
CATTTTTCCAGAGATCAAAGGCGTCGTCCTACTGTATTAATATTTATACTGTGGTCCTGTGGTGCTTGCACTCACTAAAAAATTGGCCTAGCATCCTTTCCAAACGCTAGTTACCCCTTCCAATCTGCCCCAGGCACACATCACCGAGCTTCTAAGCACAGCATTGTTGGAAATAGTTACATCGTTTCACAGTTCTTCTTTAAACAATTCGGTCTCCTCGCTCATCACAGGTGAAAACTGAACCTTATACTCAAAAACCCAATGCCTTTTTAAACCAATCCACACTATAAAATGGGTATGTCCTCCACAACTACTATACACACCAGGTTGATGTTTGAAAAGGTTAAGTATCAAATGCAAAAATTGCATAAAAATGTGTCAAAACTATGCAGTAGATGTCAAATGTCTCGGAAATGTGTCAATTTGTGTGAGCAATCGTGAGCAATTTGGTGTGTCATGTTTGTTTTTTTTAAGCCTATTTGAAGTGTAGTGTGTACTTTTACGATGCAATATTCATTGTCGTAATGCTTCATTCTATTACTAGTGACAATTATTAATATCCTCTCTTCTACATGCAACTGCAGGATATTAGGACAGCGATACATTAATGAAGTAGAATGTAGGTAACATAAGTAATTAATTTCGAGCAAGTTATCGAAGCTACATTCACTCCGGTTTTCACTATTGAACTGTTGACAGATTAAATTGCAATTTCAATAATTATTACAACATACAACCTAATATTTGACTGCCAATTGCGAAAGAACGTTCTGAAAACTAACCTGGCTCATTTGCCTGTCTTCTAAAATCAGTCGATATAGCACTCAAAATTCGCGTTGGTTTTGCTATTGTTTTAACTATTACCTGTTTTTTTTGTTGCTTTATTTAATTTCGATAGTCCCAGTTTATCATTTTGTTACATTGTCTTGCATATAACTTAAGGACTTAATCCAACTCTGCACATGTAAGGCCGGTACACCTTTTATACCTGGAGGCTTCTTCTTAGTCAGTTGCTTTTGCTTGAGTTAACATAGTATTAATGTCGGGAGCTATATATTACTGGTAATCTGTATATTGAGTGTGCTAGCTAACATGTAGTGAATAACTTATTTTAATTATTTTATAATTATAACTTATTGTACTGTGTAAATTCAAGTTCTTCTAACTTATCAGACAGATGTGTTGCTGGAGAGTTTTTTCCGCCACTTCTTCTACCCATCAAAAACACTAGAAAGTGGCGGTCTTATCTAATTATGACGTTCAAAAAGTGCTGATCCTCAGTCAAATTTTAATAAATGACTATTGATTTTGATTTTTGATTTCGTACCATTGCAAACATTATACTCGGCTTTGAACACGTATAACAGACCAATGACAATGTGACTTTGTTAATTCATTCATACCTCGGTTTACACAAATTTGCACTTCTTTCTTTCTTTTTTCTTTAACGTGTGGTAAGTGGCTAACCTGATTTTAATGTTTAATTGTTTATGCCGCCCATGAGCCTCTGACAAAGATATTAAATACTTAGTATCTTAAATCTCTTTGGCCTCTGATTTGGCTTACCTTCACCATTTTTAAAGCAATGGGGTTCGAACTCTAATTTGCACAAACATTAATTTCTAAGAGTGAATCCAATACTTCAAACAAGTGCACCATCTTTTCTATGCTTCGTTCAGACTCTAATTTTAGTCGAGTTAATGCGTATGAGTAACTGCTATCATTCGGTATGACGAATTGTATCAGGAGTCTTAATGCAAGTGAACGATACGAGTATTTTGTGCTAGTCAAGTAGTTAGGCGTTTAGTTAATTATCTTGTCATGAATTTATGGGTATATGATGGGTTTATAAACAGATACGTGTTTGGAATGAAATATAGGTGTAAAGTATATTTTTTTATTGTTTGAAAATTATGTATCTCTCTCTACACATATTTTTTTTGTGTCGCCTCTGCGAGACAAAAAGCCATTACATCTTTAGGAATCCGTGTTTAAAGTAATTCCAAAGGGACCTTATGAAGGAGCCTCAGCTGCCTGTCCTTCTGTCTCTCTATCAGAGAGATCTCGTAATCAGTAAAAGTTAGACAGTTCAATTAGTAAATTTTCCCTGAATGTTTCGTTCTATTGCTGCTTTTAAGGACGCGTTTACAAATCTGACCAAAATGAACAGTTTTTCGGTACATTTTGCGGCAGAACTAAACTAAACTGAATCTAAATAATAATCACCACAGACAGATTACTCCTTCATCTTCAAAAGGTCGCAATTTTTTATTGTAATGTCTAGGTAAATAATATTGTAAAAAATCATTTCCGGTACCTCTTCACACAAAATTCTCGATTTCGTTTTGAGTTTAGGAACATTTTTCTTCTATTTAATAACAGTAATGTGTTTCCAAATATTTTATGTAAAGAGACATGATCAACTCAAAAAGGTGGCAGAAAGAACTACCAAAATATTCCTATTAATCCCAGAAAAGAAATCAAAACGATTTTACTTTTTCAACAAATTTTGCTAAATGGCGTGAACCTTAATGGCTTGAAGCTAAGGGTTATTTTACTGATCACTGTCGTGAGTTATTGCACAAAAGTTTGAAACCAAAAATATTAGTTTGCACTCGGTCACCGTCGTGTGTGTCGCTTGCATGCAGCAACTCCTGTTGAATAAGATCGCTATACGAATACAAAATATTTGACATACCAAATTTGATACTTTACGTGTTTTGTGCGCTATAAGACACAATACCTAGAATTGAAGCGCGTCATTTCGTAGATACGTCTTTAATTGGTTCTTGTATGAGTACAAGAAATATGTTTATTTGGCGTTTTTATTTGACCTAAACAATTGTTCTACCTACCTAATCTCAAACGATTAAAGGTACAGAACCCATTGTGTGAAATCCGAATGGCACACAGACAATTTTATTTGAGGTTATTTATATGCAGTGGATATCTTTAAGAGCAAGATTACTAGGACTTATATTTCCGTTCTTGAGTTGTAAATGGTGTAACTGACACGACTTTGTTTTATGTTTATAATTCATCATCTGCCTAGCCTTTTTCCAACTAGGTCGGCTTCTAGTTTAACCGGATGCTGCTGAATACCAGTGTTTTACATGGAGCTACTGCCTGTCAGACCTCCACAACCCAGTAACTGGGTAACATGATACCCCATGGTTAAACTGGTTGTCAGACCTTCGAGCTTCTGACTACAAATTACAGCCGGGTCCGACGGCTTAACGTGCTTTCCGACGCACGGAAGAGTAATTTATGGTACACTTGGTATGTAACAAATGGTCACCCATCCACAAACTGACCTCGTCAAGCGTAGCTTAACCTTCGATCGACCCATGCGGCTGTTATAATTTAGCCACAAGCTATTTTAATTATAGATAGATAAGTCCAGGTTACCTCACGATTTTTTTCTTTACCGATGTCAATGATGTTTATGATAAACTTAGAAATACATGTTCTTGTAATGGTGCATTTACTTTATATTCGCTGCTAAAGTGATGTTTGTAAGATATGATCAAGCTTTGATGCCAGACTATAGATTAGTCACTGTGGCTGGTGTATGCATTAGTGTTAGTAAATACTATTTATTGTTTTTATGTTTGTGTTATATGTCAGTGTTAACTAGCCTATAATAAATTATAACAACATGAGAGTTTAGCTATAGTACCTATTTCAAAAGACTGAGTAAGGAGTTTGTTGCATATTCGCGGATCTTCTCTATATGAAACTACGTTTTGGAATGTGCAACTAAATCATTAATCTTCCTTATTTATTTACTTTGTAAGTCCGTCGTTTAAAAGTGCTTTTTATGGATTTAAATGAATTGACGTTGACATTTAAACAAATTTGTTTCTTCGTTAAAAATATCAACTTAATACCACGCCTGTGTTCCCAAAGGGTTAAGCAGAAGTGTGCTTTTAGTAGACCCAAATTTCGTCAGTTATGTTTAAGACCTAGATGTAATATAATGCGAGCCTATTGCCATCAATTAAGAATAGATCCGGACCAAGCTAATATTAAAAAAATAACCCAGAACTTTATGCTCAGCAGCAGCGCATGCGACTGCTAAAACAATGAGCCAGTACCTAGTTAATGTAACTTGAAAAAAAAATGAAAAAAATGAAAAAAAAAATTTTCGATAACAGAATTAGTTTTAACAATATTGAGGTTGGTTGGTAATTACTAAACGAAGTAGGTATCTAATTAAAATGTAACTCATACAATTTTAACAAACCAAAAACTATGCGAAATCACGTAAATTTACTCAACACTCATTAAAAGCAAACATACTAGGCCAAGGTTTGACATAAGGACGAAAATGCGCGAACTGCGCGCGAGCAACTGTCTCATCTTCGCATAACCAAGTCAATGCATACGGCGGGCATTGAACCCGCGATGCGCGCGAGTTGACCGACTAACTATATTTGTATTTGGTCCATAGTGGCACTATTATGGGCACGGTAGCGATTAAGTGCTTCTGATTATGTTTTTTATCTGTATGGCTTGATCTTAGGATGGTATGAATTGTTATTAAGTACCTACATACATAAATGGTAGATGAGAATTGGTACCGGTTAAAATGGGGTGGATAGAAACGCAAGGGTCAATAGAAACAAAACTTTGAAGAGGATATTCACGTAAGTTAAAACTTGTTTGTTACATACGGGGACTGTAATGCTTTTAAATCATTGAGATAAATAGTTTCGACGCCTTGTTAGTATCAAACAATATTAAACTAGCGTAAAATCTTTCCCAAAGTTTTGTTTGTATTCACCTTTAAGTTTTAATTTTCCCCATTTTACGGTACCTGGTATGGCAGGGTTAATGTAAAACTTCTTTGGTTCAGAAATTCGGGGTCCGACTACCCGTAACTGCGGTCAAAGATTGACATCTGGGATCAACTGTTTTACTCGTTTTCTGAGGCATGAACCTCTCCATTTCCTCTTGATATTAATAAGTGGGTGAGTACCCACGGACCGACCTGAGCAAACGTAGCTTAACCTAGAATCCTCCCGCACGGATGTTATTACCGCCACAAGCCCCTCACTAAAAACTAACGCAATCACTCAATCTAATTGCATAGTCAAATTACGTATCTGATTTCTAAAGAAAATAATTTATTTATCACTAATGCTACGACCTAGCAACTGCTTATAAAATACACACCTAAGACCTACTGAAAAGAAAACACAAAAAAAAAACAGTCGAAAGCCTGACTCATATTTACATGACATTTCTATTATTAAAGCGTTATCAATATCGATAAGATTGATTCATTGATTGCTCATTGCTTGGTCCTCACGTACGCCAAGTTGCGGAACTTATCTAAGTGGAACTTTAAACTTTGGACTCTAGGAGATGTCTCATACATACACACATACATACATAAACTCACGCCTTTTTCCCATGGGGGTAGGCAGAAACTACAGAGTGCCATATGCTACGATTCTTACATACTTCTTTTGCTTCGTTAAATTAAAAATGCAAGATGGCGTCGAGGAAATTTTTTGGTTTTTCTAACATGGGTGTCGTTTTCGTGGTTTTCGGGGTCGTTGATTACGAAAATTAGGTCAAATTAAAAATGCAAGATGGCGACAAAGAAAATTTTTGGAAAACCATGAAAACGACACCCATGACGGAAAAACCAAAAATTTTCCTCGGCGCCATCTTGATTTAATTTTGAGCTCATTTTCGTAATTAGCGATACCGAAAACTACGAAAACGACACCCATGACGGAAAAACCAAAAAATTTCTTCGTCGCCATCTTGCATTTTTTAATTTGACCTAATTTTCGTAATCAACGACCCTGAAAACCATGAAAACGACACCCATGACGGAAAAATTAAAATTTTCCTCGGCGCCATCTTGGATTTTCATTTTGACTTAATATTCGTAACCAACGACCCCAAAAACCATAAAAAAGACACCCATGACGGAAAAACCAAAAATTTTCCTCGGCGCCATCTTGGATTTTCATTTTGCCCCTGCCACCCTCGCCCTCCGCGCTCCATAAATATATGGAAATTAGAGTTAAAATAATGAAAATTAGTGTTTTAACCTAACCTAACCTCAAAACTTTAACCATGGACATCTCCATAACCATTGGGCTCCGCGGTGAGGGAATGTAATAGGGGGGTAGCCCATCTACCCCTCCCCCGCCCCCGCACCACCCCGACCCATAAATCGATGGCCCATAAAGGAAAGTTTAACCCCCATATCAAGTTATAAAAAAAATTACATCCGCCATCTTGGATTTCAAAAAGGATGGCTTTTTCGTAACAAGCACTTAAATTATTCTCAAAATTGACACCCATATCAAATTATTAAAAAAAATACTGAATGAGAGTCAGCTCACGCCATACGAACATCGTTTTGTTCGAATTGCGGGAGCGGCTTTCCCGCGTCTCGCCCCTCACACCCCGACCGACATTCATACATGTTGTCAAACACACACGCCGGTTGCGAGTACTACGCACCTGACATTTCTGAAAAACCTCACCAATAAGGTCTATGTATGTCCTTCTAGGGCGTCCCCTCCCGGCGTTCCCACTTACATCTGCCTTGTAAATACCTTTCGTTAGTCGCCTTTCATCCATTCTTTCAACGTGACCAAACCGTCTAAGCATACTCTTCTCAATTTTTGTTCTTCTTTCTAACCACAACGTTGCTTTATCATATCATTCCTCAATCTGTCATTCACTGTTACACCACACATACTTCGCAAGGAGGAACGCATTTCTACAGCATTTATTCTACTTTCCTGTCTCTTTTGCCACGCCCAACAGGAGATGTCTCGTAAAAGGGATATTGTATTGCACCGAAGCTAAGCACTGAGCGATCAAAATGACGCAAGCTGATTCGTTGTAAGACTCATCTCTTCTCCGCTTTGGTGAAGTCTAGCCCTTACTGAAGGTTCATAATCATGTGCCTAGCCCTCTCTCAACTATGTTGGGTCGGCTTCCGGTTTAACCAGATGCAGCTGAATACCAGTGTTTTACAAGGAGCGACTGCCTGTCGGAACTGCACAGCCCAGTTACTGTGTAGCACGATACCCCTAGGTTAAACAGGTTTCAGATTTTTGGGCTTCCGACTATCTTATATGTCAATTACTTAGCATTATTTGGTATACATTCAAATTTATTTCTATTTTTATTCATTCCTACTTATCAGACTATCTGACGAAATTTTTGACGTGTAAAAAGTGCTGATTATGATTAAATGCCAGTATTAGACGCCAAATCAAAAGCAGTTAAAGGTGTAATTTGGTATAATAATTCGATCACAAAAGAAGTAGGAAAACAATATTAAGAAAATTAGAATTATTAGAATAGAAAACACGCAAGCCGCCCCGTCGCTAGCCAAAAAACAAAACTAGCCCCTAGTAACGGGGTTGCCAGATCTGTCGCCAACAATTATGTTTTGAATTTGACACGCTTACCATTCTTATGGGTTACATTACAGAGTTATTTAATTTAATTCCAATAATTACGTATATACATATTATCTCGATGGGCCATTTGGCAAAAATTTCGTTTTTAGTCCCTGATCTAGTTTACAAGTAAATATTCGAGCCATATTTTTTCTTTTTTCACGTATTCAAAAAATAACGGCGATACTTCGAGTCAAAATGTCGCATGACGTCACTAGCTAGTACAGTAATACTAGTTAATGACGTTACAAGACCACTCACCTCAACTTTAATGCACTTAATCTTAGCAGTTTCCCATCAATTTGAAAAAAAAAATACATGTATAATATTTTCTGGTAATCTAGATGAGGGACTTAAAACTAAAATTTTATTTATCGTCGCCCATTAGTGTTTATCGAGATATTGTATATACGTAATTATTGAAATTAAATTAAATAACTTGTACACCACATGTGGAAATTGAGATCTGCATAAAAATTGTTTTACAATTTACACCCCTCCATATATCTATCCACGTGGCATATAGATTATGTAATTAGTACATAATCATTTATTACTTATTACATAATCTTGTATTTTCCCATGATAGTGGGTTATCTGCCATATCGAGAAAAACAAAATTCTTCATTAATCCGCGAATTTGTGGCCATTAATTTATGAGTTTAAATACTTTATCTAAATACTTTTGTTGTTAGGTACGTATATGACCGATAGAAATACGAGTATATAACATTTGATAAAATAATACATTAGATATATTGTGAAAACAGCATCATAGATTAGGTATTTCATTTCCTTTATATTGTTTCAACTTTGCGACTTTACTTTAGTAAATAAATCAAGATTGTAAAGCATTATGTCTATCCTAAACCAGCTCATGACTATGATAAATATTTCGCTTAGATTTAGGTTTGCTCAAATAAAGTTCGCTCAGAGTTAGGTTCGCTTTAGTTAGGTTTCGCTCAGAGGTTCGCTCAGAGGTAGGTAGTTTCGCACGTAGACAGGGTTAGGTATAGCTTAAATGAATGTAATCAATGTACGTCCACGTGGTCGTGGTTTTAAACCAATATAAAACAGGTTTACTTCCGAAATTAGAGTTATTTTACACCCTTTACTTAGTGTTTCTTCTATGAATTCGGTGAATTTTTTTGTAAAAAAAAAATATTTTGAGTAAGTAATTGATTTATTGTGTAATCGACAACTTCTTACAATGAACACTTTAGGTCTTTTGTTCGTACTTACGTCAAATCTTTTGATAAGTCTGCAGTAAGGATTAAAAACAATATATAATTAGCCAAAAAACAACAATAATCACTTTCAAAATCATAATATTATCAGTTAAAATGCCTGGGAAGGTCGTTCCTTATCACTTATCTACTATCAGTCACGCGTCATAGCAGATAGAAGTTAATTTAGTCGTGTTGATTACATTTTCATTATCTTGAAACTGAAATTTTCAGTATTGTACCGCGACTTCGAGTATACTAACGTGAACTGCAAAAGTACATACAAGACATTTATTAAATTCTTGCAGTTCAAAAGTAGCGGTGCATTGTGATAAATATTAACTTAAAGATAGATAGATTTATGAATAATTTAAATTCAAAGGTTAAAGTTAAAACACAATTTTTCAGTGTTTCAGTGAGATTTTTGTGCTAGTGATCGAAGTGATAGTGATGTGACTAATTTATTTTAGTGTCGTAATATACCTAATCGATTAACAATGTGTTGCAAAAAAGTGTGTAATATTGAGGGAGGAAGGCGAATTATGACTCTCAAACAGCGATCACGGTAACATTACAAATAAGATAGTGTTTTGTTTATAATATTTGAGTATTTTTATTGAATTCACTGATTCAAAGCACGAATTCACCACGCCACCGGCGCCGCCGGTAGCTACTAGACATATACCATAACTGTTAATGGGTTTACTTGCATGATTTCGAATATCATAATATAGGACGATGGGTGATCCTCTGAAGTCGTCAGACCGAATGTCAGATTTACCGAAATACCATAGCATCGAGCGTCCGTTTCACCGAAAACCCAATGCAGCGATAGTCCATCGAATGTCTATTGGCACGACGCCGTGTCAGTTAAACGTAAGCTATTCTATATAAAATAAAAGAAGATTACAAAAAGGAATTTTAAAAGAATAGTTAGTTTTCTACATATTTCCGACATTTTATTAAGAAAAATAACTGTTAGTAATGATGATCACTGCTGTGTACGAGCATATCCAATTATTTTATGCATATACAATACGATTATTAAACACAGCTGGTTTGTTTTTTACCGTGTTTAAGATTCCTTCTTTTACTCTTCTTAATTTTTTTAAATAGAAAGGCTTTTGACTTTCTACCTCCGCAATATCCTCGCAATGGCTTTTCGGCAAAACGGATGCTCGATCTCATGACCATTCGAATGAGTGGTACATTGGTGTTATGGTATTTCGACAATTCGGACGTTCAGTCTGATGACTTCTGGGAATCGACCATCGGTTAATTGAATACACTTGCGTGTCGACAAAAGTTGCGTTGAGCGTTCCAGGTGTCACAGGACATACTTAGAACTGACTAGGGCGGTCAGTTTTTTATGAGCAATCATTGAGAGTCACTGACGTGCTTGCTTTTGTATGAAGAGTGTTCAAGGCTGTCTCTAGTAATTTCCGCCGTTGTGTTCGTGGTCTAAGGGTAGAAAAATGAACTAGAATGCGTACTTACAGCTTTTACAGATAAAAATGGGTTTTTGTAGGTTATCGATTTTTGAGTCAAATTATGAGAGCCATGCAGTGGGTTAAGTTGGCTTGTGGATGATGATGATGATCACGCAGGGAGGTGATGATGAACGTGATGACTTTATCACAGCCATGTGTTATTGTACTGAAGTTGATCAGAGACAAATTAACAGTAAGTATTATGTATTTATTATTTCTAGAAATAAGGCGATGATGTCATAATAGATGCGTGGTGTATATTATAATGTTGAGCTGTAAATCATGGCTTTTTAAACCCCAAAAACGACATCAGACAATCCCCCAAAACGTCCACCTTTTACCACTTCTACCATTTTTTGCTGAAATCAAGAATTGGCGTTTCTAACTCCCCAGTAACACGCCTATCTGAGTAGTTATAAGAAATTGATTAAATTTAATATAACGCTATGTAATTGACGTTAAAATGAACATTATAAATAGTTAAATTTTATTATCTGACTGCTTCGTTGGGGTAGTGCTGTAAACGCTACTGTTGTAAGTAAGTAAGTATGATTTCCCAGGTTCGATCTCCGAGTCTGACAAAACGTTATTGAATTTTTACTTCTGGTATTTCTCAGTACCAGTCCGTAGTCTGCATCCGTACTCTAATGAATGATGGCAATAGGCTCGTTCCCTATTACATGGAACTTATACATAAAAACGAAATGTGGGTGTACTACATATAGACCTCTGCTTAACCCTTAGGGGATAACAGGCGTGATGTTGTGTTAAGTAAAATTCACTTATTTGTCACGTGTTAGCTTGCACACTTCAATATTATACGAAAGTTAAAAATACAGAAACATATTGGAAATTATGTAGAATTCAAGACATAACATTATTTACTTAGCTTTAACATACAACCTGCACGTGTCAACTAACAATTAAATACACCAGCTGTTTCTACTGTTACCGGAACTGAAGAACTACCCACAATAACACCGATAATATACTCAACTATGCATTGTAAATATATAACTGTAAAACCGTTGTTAAATGTTAAGAAAACCATCTTCACTCCCTTTAACAATATCTTCTGTATAAAGACAGGAAGGTTTCAAGACTCAAGAATCGTGACTTGTATATAAAACACATAGAAACACCATTACATAATAAACAATTATGTCCAACATAGTTTGATTCGTCATCCAATCCAAACTGTTGGTTACGAGAGGTCTTTTTACACTGGTAGCACTACCAGCATAAACTGCCCCGTCCTACAAATGAGTTTGTTTAAAATTTACTGCAACATAGGGGTCTAAGTTAATTGGTTGCATAGTTAGTGTATTTTAAGTTATGTGCATACTTAATAGTGACAATAGTTTCTTAGGCCGTATGTACACTGAATGGCGAGGCGATGTGTAGCGAATAATAAGCGTTTAACTGAAAAGGTGAGTATTGTAACTGGGTCTAAATCTAGGCATTTCCTTATGAGGGAACTACAGGTCCAAATGATGTCGGTTAAGAAACTATTATTGCTTAACTGTACCTAAATACTAAAACCAATTTCATAAAGTTTTGCTTGTGTCTAATGTGTGTTAACGTTTGTTAAGTTTCGAGTTCTGCTAGTGCGAGTTTGTTGAGTAGTGAGAGTTTACGTTAACGCGATCGACACGTTTATGATCTTACATCAAACCTAATAATTACAAACCAATGCTGAAAACAGCTTAACAAGCACAAAAACCTGACATCCTTCCGTCTAACAACGTTGCTCATTAATCAGACTATGAATGAAACTTTTACTATACACTCCGACATAACGATTTCATCATAAAATAATAATACATAATTATGCCCTATCTTCTTTCAGCCGGGCTACAATTTGAACACCATATTTAAACAACCATTATTTTTTATCTCAACTTCGTATCAAAAGTTACAAGTATAGCTTTCGATACTGTATAAGGTGCGAACAGTCAGTGTTTGTGTGTGAGTGCCTTTATGGAAGACGTATAAGGGTACTGTTGCCCAATGGAAAGTTAAGGTTTTTGTCAAGGCCATGTTATGATGGGGAATTTGTGGCGTTTGGTGTCAGATATTGGTAAAAGTGAAGGCTACTTAATATTATAAAAAATCCCGATTAAGTGAGTGCCCGACAACCCACAGTTAAGAGTTCCGTAGTTCGTTTGGTGGCCAATATAATAATATTCCACCTCTTTCACACAACGCCATCTAGCCCCAAGCTAAGCAGAGCTTGTATTATGGGTACTAAACAACTGATAAACATACTTATATATTTCTAAATACATACATATTATAGATAAATTACACCTAGATACAAAACAAAATGCTCGTGCTCTTCACACAAACATTTGTCCTAGGTGGGAATCGAACTTTCTGATTTTTCTCATCTGACTGGTAGATTGATCTTAACAATCTTTAAAAGTTTTTTCTCCTAACATAAACTCACGTCTTCAGCCCATTAGGGAAGGCAGAAACTACAGAATGCCACCTGCTTTAATCCTTACAATACCCTTTTATTTCATTTACGTTCTTAAACCATTTCTCTTTTTACATCGTGTTTATTAATAACCTTCGATCAATATAAATAACCGAAAAAGTATAAATCTTGAACCACTTTCCACTTGGACCTCAAAGTAAACTAACATCTACATAATAATCTAGAGACGGCAAAACAACAAAACACATGCAAAACTAAGACCCGGGCGCAGGCGCGAGGCGTGTCTAATCGACAAGTTTTCTCAAACAATTCGTCTTACTCGCAATACCGTTTACATAATTACATTCATATTACTAAACGTTCGTGTATACCATGGAAAAGTAACAAATGGAATGTTCATAAAATCGTAAGGCCTCAAAAATCAGTAAAAATACATCTAGGACTTGCCCATAGTGATTAGTAGATTTTGACCAACCGCGGATTTGAAATTGCAACAGTTCTATTGTATTTAAGTCAATAAAGTTGCTAATAAGAGGCATTGTTTTATTTCTTCAATAATCATGTCATACATCTAATAATACTACCATTATTATTTATGTTATTAATTTAGGTATCATAGTTTCCATTTCTAATTTCGCTGACTAATTAAGACGGCCTAAACTGAAACGGTCAGTTTAGGCCGTCTAAATTAGTCAGCTAAATAGGTTAACGGAGCGAAACTAAAATCATAACAAAATAAAATTGGAAAAGAAAGTAGGTATGAGGCCCAGCAGTAAAATATTATTTTCGAATTGAATATGAACCTTATTCTATTTGACACAAAGTTGAAAAACAATTAAAGAAATTTGACACATTGGGGTAACCTGACGTGCTGGCGTCTGTACATGATATTCCAAGTGACCTGCAAATTATCTTATCTAACTAACTAACAGGTGTTGGGAATATCGGCATTCTGTCACTTGGTTCTCCCAGGTTTCCCGTCGAAGGAAGATGCGTTACGCCCGTGCCCCTGTTCACTCCATTTGCTCTCTACTCCGTGACCAACATTAACAGTTGCCAATTCTCACGGTGCGGTGCGCGGGAGTACTTACATATTTGCTTGACGTAGTGGGCCTGAGAGCCAAACCACACGGGCGGTGCGGCACCGCACCGCAAGCCATTTCGCCGCGCTGGCGACCACACGGGCAGAGCGGCGTCGCAACGTTCTACAGAGCCGTGGCGGCGCCGCAGCGGCGGCAAAATGAGGGGTTGCCCATCGCTAACAAACAACTGCGAGCGGCGCCGCTCCGGCTCCGCTCTGCTTACACCCCTCCCCACCTCGTCTCGATTCCGAAGCGCGCGCGGCGCGGCGCCGTAGCACACCGCACGGCGCCATGTGGCTACAATGCATTTTTGTATGTAGAAAACCGCAGCGGCGCCGCTCAGGCGCCGCGCCGCAGCCGCGCCGCCCGTGTGGGTTTGCTCTAATGTCACTAAAGCACTCATATTAGTTAGTGAAAGTGTGATCAAAAATAATATCGATTGACGTTTGAGATGATATACAAGACGTCAAGTGATTTCTGAAGAGGTTTTTTTAGTTGATAGGTATTATGTGGTACTTCAAGAACGCGCTGTGGGTGTGTTGTTGAGTTTTTATTGAAATTATGTGAAGTTTTATTGATATTGTAAGGATTATGCTAAGAAAGTGACCACAACTTTAGATTGGATTGAGTGCAGATATGGTACATCATTTAATTAAATAAATTCACACTATATTTAATGTTAGTAACATTAGTATCTACTTTATTTGCTATTGTTCTTACGTAAAACATAGCTCATTAAATTATTATTAATTATAAATTGTTATGGTGAACATTAAAGACTGAAGAATTCAATTCTATTCTTAAAATCAACCTTTTCTCAGTCCGTTCAACCAATCTTAACTTCTATGCCGTAGGCATAAGAAAGACATTTAAATCAAAAATATGGTTGCAATAGCAACTTTTTATTGCAGCTGCCATGCCTTATGCTGCTTATGATTTCAACGCAAAAGAAGTCGAAATCCATTAAATTCAAGTCAATTCCAGTCTGATATAATAGTACTCTATAATCTAATCTGAATAATTGAATGGTATAGGTACGAAGTTGGAACAAATATTCAGAACTGCGACCCCAGTGGTCGCAGTTTTGAATCTTTGTCTTCTCTCAAGACAATCACTAATAAAAATATTAAAAAATAATAAAATTCCACGACTATTCACACAACGTCATCTAGTCCCAAGCTAAGCAGAGTTTGTGTTATAGGTACTAAACAACAGATACACATAAATAAATATTTGTAAATACATATACCTACACCACTAAATTTTAATTATTACAGATACCTACTTAAAGGGATTATTCTAGACAGTCTTCTCATTATATTTGTAAAGTATCAATTAATAATATTCATAAACAGCAAAGTTATTAACGTTTGTTTATACCCCAAAAAGTCACCCAATTTATGGAAATATTGTACGGGCTATGCGTGACATAGTAATATTCAATCATCGTCATCTCTCGCTCATGTTCGCGTGATCTCGCTCAAGCATACCCCGTCTCCAACAGCTGTTTTCGTTATTTAAGTTTAACTAAATAGTGGCATATTTAAAAATTGAATTTCGTTTTTTTTACTTTTGATTACGCAAATATGATCAGTAACGTCAGTAACGTACCCGTTACTGATCATATTTGCGTAATCAAAAGTTATTTTAGGATACAGCCCAATTATTTTTTGTACTGATTAAAAAATAGTGGGGTATATTATAGATAAATTACACCCAGACATCGAACGAATAATGATTGTGGTCATCACACAAACATTTGTCCTGGGTAGGAATCAAACCCACGACATCCGGCATAGCAGTCAGGCACACTAACTGCAAAACCAACAGGCCAGTCAATAGACGATTATGAAGACCTCTCAAACGTATACGGAAGCCAATAAGGCATCTCGTCATCATGTCAACGAAGTCTTAGTTTCTCCAGGCACGTGAACAAACACTAAGGTCTTAGGCCAACGGGTCGTAAGACAACACAGCTCACTTTCACAAACCCCCTGTATAAACAGACATCATACTGTATGATTTACTGTGTCATTTGTCTAGAGGTTGCCAGTATAGCTTCTCAAAGATAGATAAATTAAATAGAAAATTCATGAAAGAAAAATAGATTAAGAGATAGTGTCCTGTCTTTGTAGATCGGGAAAGTGTTTATGAGTTATTTTTTATTGGTAATTTAATTCTAGTTTGCAAATCGAAGTCTGTATAATTATGTATTTTTGTGCTTTAAACAATGTATAGGTAGGTTAGGAGGTACCTAATCGACATGCAGTAGGTTTGCATTCTCAAAATGTGGTTTTCAAAAATATAAACAAAACGGTATGTTTTTGTTAGAACATCTATGTACAGACGCCAGCACATCAAGTTACCCCAATGCGTCAAATTTTCCCAATTGAATATGAACCTTAATATTCTGTTCGACATTAAGTTGAAAAACAATCAAAGAAATTTGACACATTGGCGTAACTTGATGTGCTGGTGTCTGTACCAAAAAGTCATGTAAAAAAAAATCTTCTAAAGTTCAGTCTGCCCTCCAGTTTCAGATATTTTTTGACTGTCAACAGTACTAGTCTAGTTTCTTAGATCAATTAAATTTAATGGTCTTATATTTTTATAAAATTACTAGCTGTACCCTGCTTCGCTTCGCTGTAGCACATTGTGATTGAATGGTTAAAAAAAAAGAAAAAAAAATAGATAAAAACAATCCTTGATGCGGATTATATATCATGCTAAAATTTCAGCTCGATCGGTGCAGAACTTTTTGAGTTTTTGAAGCGTACACAAACCAACATAACATTTTTATATAAATAAATATAATATATCTCTCCCAAAAATAGGTCGTAGAGACTGTCACACCTACTCGAAATATTTCAACGTTCTGAAATTAAGAATAATAATATTCCACAACTTTCACGCAACGCCATTTAGTCCCAAGCTAAGGCGAGCTTGTGTTATGGGTATTAAACAGTTAATAAACATTCTCAAATATTTCTACATACATACATCCAAAATTGTGTTCACAACACCAATGATTTAAATCAGGTTAAAAGGAAAGAAATAAAACGCATTCTTTCTTTCTTTCCTTGTAAAAACAATTAACCAATTAATAGGTAGGTACTTCCCTACGGAAATAAAACCGAAATGACCTTTTTCATTACTGAACAATTATCACAGCGAATTGTGCCCCGAAGCAATAATAAACGAAACACAAACGCGTGCTTATAGTTAAAAATAAAACATGATTCCGATAAATTACTGTCACATATAATTAAACATGTTACTTCGCTAACCGCAATGATCTTGACCTATAATAGGAAACTTAAACCAATAGGTACAATATAATTCGTCTCTTGATACTTTTGAACAGGAAAACTAGTAATTTTAAAGCACCGTTTTCCTCATTCATCATCATCATCTGTATAGCTTTATCCCAACTAAGTTAGGGTTAGCTTCCAATCTTCCTGGATGTACCTGGATGCCAGTATTTTACATGAAGCGACTACTTTTCTCGACAAGCCAGTGACTGGGTAACCAGATTCAACTTGACAAGACTCGTATCAGGCTCTCGGGTTTTCGTCAACCCGTAACGTGTTTGTTTGCATTGGCATAAATCCACGACACTATTCCTAAACCACTGCAACTCCTAAAGGCCAACAACAGTGGCGTCCCCTAAAAAGCGTCGAATCAATGGCTGTCGAATTTCTATGAAGAAACAGATATGACAACGGCATTTTTTTATTACTTAAACTAGTACTTGACTGCAAATCCACCTGATGGAGAGCAGCGATGCAATCAATGATGGTGGAGCGCACTAAAAACGCACGCCCATTTTCGAGGAAAGGGATTTCATCTTGCAATTGACGTTCACCCATTCACACATAGCACACTTAACTGTACCGTGAAGGTCGACTCGTACAGCTGCTATCAGCTCAATCATGAGCTATTTGATGAAATGGTTAGAAAACTTCATAATGGCCAATCTCAATCTTGTGTGGTGTTTGAATGAACTGAACCAGGTAACCTCTTCATTAACAAAATAACGAAGTGTTAAAGATGCTCTAATCACAAATAAATACCTTAGTCACGTGTCTTAATGACCACACGATCTTTAATTTAAATAAATCATAACCTATCCAAACGGCATGAGAAACTAATACATTACAATCGAACCGCCAAGCAAGTCAAAAACGCCGACATTTTTTTCTAAAACCGAAATCGATAGCCCCAAAACCTGCTAAGAAAAACAAAACTGACAGATACACAAAAAAATAAGTACTTATCAATGACGTCATCAGCGCTTATTCGGTTTATCACAGACCACAATCAGCACCGTGATAAAAGGAAGTGTCGCCACGTAATGTATTGAATTACCATCAACTATGACAGGAAGTCCTGATGTGTGTGCCACGCCTTAGTTTGCAGGGCTGTCCGTGATTGATACAGATGATTGATAAGATGGATTTGCAGGAAGCTAAGAAAGTGGTAATGAGATCTCGTTAGAAGGCTGGTATATTGTGTGGTGTGTAATTCAATGTTCGCTGTATTAATCTTCGATTGACTTGTATTAGTAGATAAGATCGGAATTTTGGGACGATGTTTTTGCCGAAGGACCGATAGACGATATGCTAGACAAATTATAATGTAGAGAGACAACGTTTGTCCAAGTCTAGTTTAGCTGGGGATTTCTTTCCGCCACATCTTCTCAGCAAAAGCATTAGGAAGTGGTGAAGAGAAGGCGTTTTCGGGGACTGTCTTAAGTATTTTTGATGTTTTAGCCTAAATTGAGTTCATATCATTTAATTTTTGAGTACCTACGTACTTTATTCTGTATGTTCCAAATGTAAACACAAATAAATCACAACCCATCATCGGTTGTCGTTTAATGATGGCTAAACAAAAAACGCCACTCGGGTCGGTCAAAGGTTAAGCTAGGCTTGTAGAGGTCGGCTGTGGATGGGTACAAATAGAACAAATACATATTAAAGCTCCTTTTTGCCTTGATAAACACGGTCAGCCGTTGGTTCTGGCTGTCGTTTGCCGATTTAATTCGTTATGAGTCAAAAAATCAAAATCAAATCAGAAGTCATTTATTCAAATTAGGCTGAGAATCAGCACTTTTTAAACGTCGAAATTACATAAGACAGTCCCCCAAAAAGCCAACCCTTCGCCACTTCCTAGTGTTTTTGCTGGGAAGACGAAGTGGCGGAACAAACTCCCCAGCAACACAGTAATTAAAACCTCACCTTTCTGATCTGATGGTGAGATAGGTGGTCACTGTATGTTAAACTCTGGTATTCTGTTGCATCTGGTTAGCCACGCCGTCGTTAGGTAAAGGCTAGGCAAATGATCTTGTAATGTACAGAGGAAAAAATCACGTGGAATACTTAACAATAAAACGCTTTATTAGAATCTAATTGCGACATTTCAAAACTCCGACACTACAACAGTTCTATACATATTCCATGTCAAATCTGATGACACGTAAACACATTTCCATACACCTTTGAAACTTTCTTTTAATCAGCATTCTGCATACGGACACTGTACCCTAAGTAATCCTAATAAGTCAATTAAAAATTCAATTCCCACTTTCACCAACCCTAGGTTATGTAAAGGTGTGTCCAGCCGAGCGATTTAAAAACGCATTAGGTTTGAGCGCGCGATGCGTTCAGTGCATTATGTGTAATAGAAATGTGACACGCCCTTGCATTGTTTTGCTTTCTATGCTATTAGTCATAGATAAGTGACAAAGCTCGCTACTGAATGCTACTTTAAAATGGAATTTGTTTCTGTTCATCGTAGCCACTTCCAGTTGCGTGCGCTCCATGTATGTTTACGTTCGTGCGTGTGTTCGTACGTGGCAAATTGCAGAAACTTTTCTTTTGTTTTGAGCAAGACTAAAAGAAGAAATGTGTAGATTCTTCAGTCGACAATAGTCTACAATATCAAGCATTATTCCTCTATAATCGGGAGAAATGTTTCTACCATGTTCTGTCATTTTGTCCTTTCTTTTGTAGACATAATCGGTTTTTACGGTGGTCATGATACGCATGCTCATTCGGCTAAATATTTTACCACTAATACATTTAAATTAGGGCAGAAGAATGAAGATATGATTATTAATTTTGGTGCCATTTTGGTTTATTTCCTTAAGTAATAATTATATATTATTATTTTATTATTTATTATTAGCGCTACTGCTGATCAAGAGGTCCCGGGTTCGATCCCCGGGTCGGGCAAAGTGTTATTGAGTTTTTCAATCTGGGATTTCTCAGTAGCAGCCCGGTGTCTGGATTTGTGCCCGATGGATGGCAATAGGCTCGCCCCCTATTACATGGGACTTAAACATAATGGCGAAATGTGGGTGTACTACCAGGTACACCTCTGCCTAGCCCTTCGGGGTTTACAGGCGTGACGATATGTATGTAATAATTATATAACCATGGTAGTAATTAATTCAATAAGAACACTGCTTACTACTTGTAGTCATGTTGTGATACATCACTACGTAATGCGCATGCAGTCTGACGATTCATTAATCCATCCCGTGTGATCTTGAGAGAAGTGAACTGCTGTCAATAGGTACCCAACTTTAGCATGAAATGACAGCTCAAACTGCCTTCACTTCACCTATTTCAAGCGGTGAGTTTAACAGAATCACATAGCAAGTATATTGCAAGTATATTCTACTTATTATAAAACATTCATTTCACTTTACCATACATTCCGCTATGTTGTTGCAAAAAATAAATATTTTAGCGTAAATAATCCGCAGTTATTTTCTGATTCACGATAATGCGTGCTATTTTTAGCAATCACTGATAAATTCAGGATATTATGATTAGTAATCTAAAAATTATCAACGTCTTGGTAGTCATTTTGCGTAGCGCCATTTTGTTATGTTTATAATCTGGCACCTTCCAGCTCAGTTACAGTTAGTTGTACATGTAAGCGCATTGTTTCATAGAATCATTATTTATGTTTTTATACCCTCATCCTGTTTGCAACGATGTCAAATTAATCTTAGTTATATACAAAGTTCCCGTTTTATGAAATCTCATACTCCTCTATGAGTGAGAGATTGCAATTTGGACGTAGAGCAAAGTGTGAGATTCAAAGTACGCATAGTCCGAGTGGGAGATTGTGCAAAATTATAGTTTATATAGAGAAGAAGTGTAGAAACGAGCCTACTAATGTCCTACTTCAGGGCAAAAATCTCTTCTCGTGTAGAGAAGGCAGTAATATTGATCAAGTACCGTATTTAAAGTTAGATTGATCAATATTTAATTTAAAACTGATGTATTTTTTACATTGTAAAATAAAAAAATGAAACAAAAAACACAGTGAGAATACATTAAATGATAAGTTCTATGTAACGATTCTTTAATAAAAATGTATTACAAATTCAGGGGAATAAAAGTTAATGCCGTTAAACAAATGGCTATTAAAAATTTGGCTACTTTGATAAATCCCAATTAAACATTGTTCTCTAAAGTCACCCCTATCTAAAATGCATTTTAACTAAAATTCAGGGTTAACTTTGCAATGAGATTTAGTCCACTCAGAACTATCTGTTAAAGCTACAACATAAGCGAAACATAGCCTAACGACTAGAATTCGTAGTAAAAGGATAAATAATAATAATAATAGTTAATTTTACGCGTAAAACAAAGAAAAACATTTTGTACTTTGTGTAACTATAAAAGTTACCCCAAAGATTTGGTTTACCGATTTATCAAGGCGGGTTAGCCATTTCAGACTTATTTTAGATATATTCATAATCTTTACACATAACAAATCTTAAGATAAAATAAAAAAATACAAACCAAAGTAATACTTGCTTGCCAAGATTTGCCGAGACTCACAACCTATTTGAACGATAGAATTTAGTGAAGATAATGTTTATATAGGGTGACTGGTAATTAGTGACCGATACTTAAACACGTGATTGTATTCATGAATACGAATAACTTTCCCGAAGCAACTTTTTTTATACTCATTAACTTTCAATTAATTCAATTACGTCGGTACTGCAACGGGAGCGGTGGGGGTGGCGGGGGAGCGTGTGACGCTACTACTAGTAGATTTTACCCTTCCCGAGGTCAGACTATCAGCTGATAGATGTGATTAATCAGAGGCGCGCGCGCGGGAATTTCAATCAGCGTTTTTGTTATTTTTTTGTGTTATAAGTTATGGTGTATAAAAAAAAAGTTCCTTTGGGAAAGTTTATTGAAATCGTGAATACAATGACGAGTTTGAGTATCGGTCACTAATTACCAGTCACCCTATATAGACGAATCCATTTTTACAGTAAAAGAATCTCGCTGCCGACTGTTTGCGATAAGATTTCAAATATTAACAACGATTTAACAAACATTGCAAACGATTCTAGGCAGCACACTTATCCTTCACTCAAGTGACACATCACTTCACATCAGCGAAAGTAATTGTTTATAAACTAGTCTGTGCCCGCGATTTCGTTATGCGAGAATGTCGGAAAATAACTCAATCTCACTTATAGAGATACAATGACTATCTATGAAACTGTAGGATTCACTACGCCTGGTGTTTTTTATTTTATTAGAAATATACTTTCTACTTACTTTCGGTATATAAATCGTATTTTGTTCAATTTCTTTTTTAAATGAAACCAAGTTAGGTTATTAATTAATATACATAAACTACCTATCCGTGATAATTCCGTCAAAATAGAACCAACCGTTTCGGAGAATTGTCAGAACAAACCGGCGGATAAAAAGGTGTTTTATGCATTTAGCATAAATCTGTGATTTTGACATTACAATCAGACGCTTGAATTTTCTTTTATTTTACTATTTACTTACTGATGTGTGTTGACAAACACATAAAAAATTACTTATGTATACAAAACAATGCATAAAAGTATTTCATATAAACTGCTATTATCTTCTATCAAGGAAGCTGAACGGGCCCATTCATTCGCTGCCAAAAGAGACGCGTGTGCGCGCGCGCAGTTTTGCGTGCTACATAAATTAATGGTGGCATTGTTATTGGGTACTACGATTTGATTGTGACTTTGCTTGTTAAGAAGCTAGGCCGGATTTATTTCTAATGGATTGAGGTCTGAGTTTAAGGTAAAGGTCTATTTTTACAGCTCAGAATCTAGCTACAAACAATAACTACATAGGGTTACTGTAGTGAGGGCTACATAGTGGGGTTATAATGAGCAGCCCTCTCGCTAATAACGATTTCTTACAAACAAACTTTTTCTATGAAGTCTAAGAAAGAAATGAGGGATAATTCGTCTTCTTCAAAAATAAGTTTAGGCATCACAAACAGACATATAGAAACACCTGACTTTGGTTACACAATAACTACCGAACCTACATTATGTACTACACATGTATAATGTATGTTATTGCGTCTGTCAGTATGTCTGTGTTTGGGCTGCTGTTAATTGTATGCTAATAACATTTGTTTTAACGTATCATTGCGGGGGTGGTGACCGAGGCCGGGCAGAGTTTATTTATTGCGATTGCTAGGTGAAATTGAAAGTCAATTGTACAGACGCCAGCAAAATATTCCCAATTGAACATGAACCTTATTCTGTTGATCATAAAGCTTAAAAACTATCCAAGAATTTTGACACATTGGGGTAGCTTGAAGTGCTGGCTTCTGTATACCAAAATGTCTGGTAAGTTATTTTTTTCTAATTAAAATACTGGTCTGATAACCTGAAAATTGACTGGCCTGTTAGTCTAGTAGTTAGTGACCCTGACTGCTATGCTAAGTTTTGTAATATGGTTAGGTATTCTGTAGGTAAACTTCTGCCTTAACCTTCGCGGAATACAAGCGTCATGTTTATTATGGTGTTAAAGAAAGAAGGAACAATTCGTAGGACAAAAAAAAAACCGCATCGCTGTCAAAAAAGTAGTTTATTTATTTATTTTGGATTACCAACGAGCAACATTACAATTTATTATAAAAATTAAAACTACTACAGAATCCATGGTCTTGTAACGTTCAACACACTCAATTACAGGTAACCACAGGTTACACATTATCGAGTACACATGCTCTAAATATATTAATTAAAATTAAAATTAGGAATTCATACAATATTATACAATGAAACAATTGTGCTACTATCAAAGATTAAAATTTCGTTATACTTAAGTAGTACTCTCATAATTTTTTGTTGCTGGGGAGTTTGTTCCGCCACTTCTTCTTCCCAGCAAAAACACTAGGAAGTGGCGAAGGGCGGGCGTTTTGGGGGACTGTCTTATGTAAATTTTTGACGTTCAAAAAGTGCTGATCCTCAGCCTAATTTGAATAAATGACTTTTGATTTTTTTATGAAGTGTATCCACCATTAAATTATTTTCTAATTCAATGGTATCCACGAATAATTTGTTTACTTATCCAACTTTTACATAACTCACTCATTTACACACAAGTGTAGGTACCTACTTCAATCTACGTGACATCTGTACTTAAGTTACTGCTTACCCAACAAAGTCTTCAAACAGTAAGTTTACTCAAGTTAACTATGTTTAATGTAACTCACTGTGCTAACAGGAAGCGAAGCGTAATAACAAGACTTTGTGGCAAGTTGTTTGTGGTGTATAAGCAGCGATATAAGTATAGGAAGTACTCGGCCGATATGGAATACTGAGTGTGAGAAAAAAATGGTTTTAATTAAAGACTCGTAATGTGTAGTTCCACATTTCAAATTCAATAGAAACTATTTGAACCAATTTTTTGATGCACAGAGAGAATGATAATTTTGTAAATAAATATTTTAATAAATATTTATGTACAATATATAGTACATTAAATAGGTACTTGCTTAATAAATCAATGTCTTGGTTATCACCCATTCCTTGTAGGTGTTCCACAGATTCGCACGAAGCGCTTTGTCTGTTTCTTCATCATTCGCACAGCCAAGCAGTGGAATTCCCTGCCTGCATCAGTATTCCCGAGTTCATATGACCCCAATCTGTTTAAGTCGCGAGTTAATAGGCTTCTTTTGGGTAAGCTCGTTCCATCGTCGACCTCATCTCTGGCCGCAGGACAAGATTGAGGTCAAAAGTAGACCCACTATGTATACAAAAAAAAAATATATTGGCAAACGTAAAAAAGCGCTCTTCCTCTGTCCTACACAGTTTAATTTTGCAGTGCCCGACAGGGTCCATAACTGTTACTGAAACTGTTTAACTCGTCACTTGTAAATGTACATTATGGTTTTAAATTAATATTTGAATACTTGAATAAAATCGCCTTGATGTATTCAGGAGGTATAGCGTTTTTTGCTAGAATAAAATACTCGAATAGTCGAATACTCTTCGTTAAAGCGTCGAGAACACTTTGAAATAGTTTTTGAAAATGCTACCCACTCAAATGTTTCATCTTCTTTCTCAAATGTTTATAAACCTATCTTCCAATACCAAATATAGTCTACCTACTCCCTCACTTTATAACAACAGAATTCCTTGGGGGACATCGCAATTACGGCCTCGTTTGGCCACTGATTTGATGATTGCAATTCGCCGCTGCACAGGCCATCATCCGGACATTATCTTCAATCTTACATCACTCGCAAAACTGGGATGGCAGATTGGTGGACCGTGACCTTATCACGTGGCTATCGTTTGGTAGAAGTTCAACATGTTTATTAAAACAATCTAAATAAACTTTACACATTGCCAGAAAGTTTCCTTTTCATGGTTCGATCATATTTAGTGCGGACCAAGATTATCATATTCTGAAATTACAACATAAAATGACTATGACGTATTTCCTGAGGTGTAGGCAGAGTCAAAATAAAACAGTCACAGTTCTCCAGGCGTAAATTTCACCAGTTACAGTTTAGCCCAAGTTAATAGGGGGCGAGCCTGCAAATTGCAATAAACTTGAACGTTCAAATTTAGATTCCGTAGTGCTACTGAAGAATACGAAGGGAAGATAGCTGCCGCGAAAACCTGGTAATTGTTAGGGATATCGAAGGAAATAGAACGTGAGACCGGTCCCTATTACGATGGTCTGACCAAGTAAAAGAGGCTACGTCCTCTTGAAGTTTTTGTCTGGTGTTTATAGCAACTTTGGATCGGAGTCGATGGAGGCAGATTGCCCGCTCAGAGGTCCAATAGCCACGATCCTTAGTAATAAGGGACCAGTTGAAGATGACTGAATAATACCAAACCAAAAATCCCAATAACACATTCCTCAATCCGAAAATCAAACCCAGGACGCGGCCATACCATAGTTTTTCATATATACCATACATAAACTCACGCCTTTTTCCGCTGGGGGTAGGCAGAAACTACAGAGCGCCATATTATGCTACGATTCTTTCATAGTTCTTTTGCTTCATCTAAATTCAGACATGTTGTCATACTATACACGCCGGTTTATAATTATTATAGTAAAAGTATTTCAAACTTACATAAACAGAATTGCAATTTTAAAGACTAAGAAAGAATCCCTCACAAAAACTTTTAAAAGAAACGCGATTCTAAAAACTATTTATATATAAGAAATTCGAAAAATCAAACACAAAATTGCTTCTTGATCACCTTCCCAACCTTGACACCTCGCCGTACAGTGGCAGTAACTATGTCATAAGAATTCGGTGATCATTAGATCTATGTAAATGAGAAGAGCTCAAAGTTGCCGCCCACGAGAGAAATCTGTTACTGACCTACTGGTTCACTAATAAAAAAAATACTTACCCGATTCCGAGTGGCTTCTAAAGGGCGGTTATGTGTGTACAAATTTACATACAGATGAAATTAAAGATAGCTTGAGGTTTAGTTGTGATAAATGCCCTGGCCTCTCGTGTGTTTCGGGCTAAAGTCGGGGCAAGTAGCAATTCAGAATACACTCAATACTTAATTCTGTATAGAGGTAGGCCTTTGGTGTGGGATGCGGCGCCATCCCATCTTCCTAGTACGGCGGGTTGTGCTGGTATGGCTGCCGCAGGTGCTGAAAACCTCAAACGGCAAAAATATAACAACCTTATTGGAAGATATATATTTGAACCGTTTGGTGATGAAACACTAGGGCCATTGGGTCCGAATGCCCATCTAGTTTTCCGGGACATCGCCAAGCGTTTGGTCGACTCTTCACGTGACAGGGGGCTGGCCTTTATTTCGGCCAGAGAATCAGCATTGCCATACAACGTGGCAATGCGGACACGTCTTCTGGGCACTTTTCCCGTTGATAGCGAATATAACGATGCGGATGAGTTTTTTGATGCCCTATAATTGGTTTACTGTTCTTTTGTTTGTTTATATTTAGGTATGTATGTAACCAGTTAATTTAAAATAAATTGAATATAATAAGGTTATACTAAAGTGAACTGCCATGTTTCATTCTGTATTCTTCTTCTTATCGTGTGGTTAGTAACTAACCTGGTGTCAGAGTTTTAATGCCGCCCATGGGCCTCTGACTTGGCATCACAAGCCCTCGAGAAATATCTCTCAGGCATGCTGGTTTCCTCACGATGTTTTCCTTCACCGTTTTTGAAGCAAGTGATAATTATACAATCCGCACATGAATCCGAAAAGTCAGAGGTGCGTGCCTTGGGTTCGAACTCGAGACCTATGATTTGGCAATCCGCCGGTCACACCACTAGGCTATCACTGCTATATATATTCTGTATTGCATTCCTATTACAAAGGTGGTATAAAAAAGTAAAATATCAATAAGTGATCTTTTCAAGTTTTGCTTAAAGATCATTGATATCGATAAAGGAAAACATCGCGTGAAAACACATAAATGAATGAAAATCCCTAACTAGCATTGACAAAAGTGATCGTGTTAATTAATTTCTTTATTTAGTTGCACTACATATTACTTTATCACGTTTTTGTAAACGTCTCTTCTCCATGTCACGAAAACGGCTGCATTACTTAATGCCCGCCGCCATATTGCATATTTTTTTTAAACAAAATATATTTTTAACTAATCGTTATACCTGAATAAGTGAAATCCATTTCAACGTTTACGCTACAGGGCGTACGAAAATAATTAGACGCAAATTATACAAAAAGTCTAGTAAAAATATAATGTTGATTTTTCAAAATAAATAAACGCTCTTTATAAGAAAGTGACTACAAAACGATTAGTGTATTCATTATTAGTCATCTAACAAGGAGCTGATAAAACATCCCATAATCTTAACTAACAACGTTTTCAAGTAGATACTCTACTTGAAGTAGAAAGTGTAGATATGGGTCAATCCATAAAGCTAAGATTCTATGTTCCCATAATACCCTATCATCCTTTATTACCCCATACAAATTCCTCACCTGCCTTGTCCTCATTACGAGCCGGTATGTCCCCATCATCATGGGAGCCTACCCGTGTTACGCCATGGGAGGTTATTGAACTTGTCCTACTTTTCGTCTTATCTAATAAGGTGTCAGATAGGTATACCTAGAGAAACAATGAACTTTGGTGTGAAGCATGGTGACTATTATACTGAATAGCTTCCCTTCCATAATGCATTATTGCAATACCATTCAGCTACTTACCCTAAAGACGTTTGTAATGTTCTCAAACTTTTTTAATCTGTGTACGAGCCACTCCCCTCAAGTGACAGTATTTCATTAAACCTTATGCTCTGCTTAGTAGCAATTAATTACTGCTGAGGAAATATTAAGTACGCAAAAAGCACTAATAATAGGGTAACAGAATTAAAAATCGGCTAAAAGCATTAATATTTGGCTGACAGAATTAATAATTATATATTATACTATCTGTACCCTGCCACGCTTCGCTGTGGAACGTTGTGATTAAATGGTTAAAAAAAAGGAAAAAAATATATATAAAACAATCCTTGATGCGGATTATATGTATATCATGCTAAAATTTCAGCTCGATCGGTGCAGAACTTTTTTAGTTTTTGAAGCGTACACAAACCAACATATCATTTATATATATATATAGATTAATAATGCTAAAGGTATATTCGGCTAAAAGCATTAATAATCGGGAAGAAATCCAGGCACCGGCCTGGATTTATCCCCAATATTGATAGCAATAGACTTGCTTCCTATTATGTGACACTTACTTAGATTTAACATAACTGGCAAAACGCTTAGCTGTCAGTTTAACCAGTCTTTTAATTATCTGTCTAGCGTTTTCCCAGCTGGGATTGGCTTTCAGTCTGCCGGTATCTTACTAGTATTTAGTAAACAGAATGAACTCACCCACTATTGTATCACACAACATTTATCACAAAAGATAACGTTATATATACAAGCAGGTATCTTTGTAATTATATAAAGCACGTTATTTAAACACGTGTTACAAAGAACCTCTTGTGTGGTGACAATAAGATTAAGCCATTACAATTCAAATCTTAGCTGGAAGCAATTACATGCGCTTATCCAACTTAAGTACATTGAATTACACTCAGCAGATATTTTCAATTCGTTGGAAGGATGGATGAAAGGCGACTAACGAAAGGTATTTACAAGGCAGATGTAAGTGGGAACGCCGGGAGGGGACGCTCTAGAAGGACATACATAGACCTTATTGGTGAGGTTCTTCAGAAAGGTCAGGTGCGTAGTACTCGCAACCGGCGTGTTTGTATGACAATATGTATGAATGTAAACGAAGCAAAAGAAGTATGTAAGAATCGTAGCATATGGCGCTCTGTAGTTTCTGCCTACCCCCATGGGAAAAAGGCGTGAGTTTATGTATGTATGTATATTTTCAATTCGGGGATTTACTTAGTGTATGGTCTCAAATATTAAACTATTCATCATCTTTCAAGCCTTTTCGGGTGCAGCTGAATACCTCCACAACCCAGTGATTGGGTAACACAATACCCCTTGGTTAAACTGGTTGTGTTAGCCTTTTGGGTCAGCAAACTAGTACAGTCTATTGGTGGCCTAATTATTAAAGAATAAAGTGTTAGAGTAGCACAACATCACTACCAATTTCTCCAAAGAATTAGGAGTTGTACCTACCTGTACACCCACATTTTGCCAGTTATGTTTAAGTCCTATGTAGGTATGGAGGCGATCCTATTGCCATCAGCCGGCACATATCCACACTACGGAGTGCTAATAAGGTATCTAAATCAATTATGCTTCACACGACCCGAAAATTGAAGCCAAGACAAAATAACTTGCAGTGATGGATTAAGAAAAGGACTTATTTTGTTAAAAAGTGCATTTTAATGTTATTACCAATGTCATCTAAATGCAAAATTATGCATTTTTCAGTGTACAACCAAACCTTCTACAATAAATACCTACTCCAAAACTCATTATTTAACTTCAAACACGATAATTTTGAGCGTATTTGCACACGATATGCAAAATTTAAAGTGATGCAGCCTTCAAGACTGCCGACTGAGGTCGACTGGTGTTCCGCGTTCTAACCTCAAACTGTGTTAAATATATTTGATATAATTGTCAAATATATACTCAGTAGTGTATTTTTAATGGAACGGAGTCCGCTTCCGGTGGTTTTGGGACAAATATTGTGAAAAATTGACATCTGGTTTTTGACAAACAGCTTCTGCAGTTTTTACTACTTCCAATATTACAAATTTACAGATTAGAGGTACTTACAGAAAGAGTTTCGAAAATGTAAAACGTTAAATTTAAATGTTACTAACGTCTGCCTACTACCTACTTCATTCGCATGGAGGTTTAAATTATATCCTATAGTAGGTACTAGTCGATAATGTAGGTTTTGATTAATAAAATATTTTCTTGAAATCGGATGGAAAGGCAATACGATACGGAGACACTCTCCGAAACGTTTCATCAAAACAAAACACTGTAATATTCATCTAAATTATTAACACGAAAGCACCACTCGTATTGCCTTACCTCTTCGAAAGCTGCGCCTGCGACTGCAAGAATAATGAAATGATCACGTGCATTGACTAAGATTATATACTGCATTATTTATTTATCAACCCACGCGACTTTATCTTTTAGATAAAGTAATACTGTTTAATAGTAGCTTCATAAACTACTGAGTATTAGAAGAGATAGTATTCTGGCGCCATGACACATAATAATTATTAAAGTAATAGTTTAACGTTAATTTGACGACTAAGTTAGTTTAATGTCCTTCTTAAGGACAACATGGCCGCATCATAACAAATATATTGGATTTTTTATAAAACAAATCTACTGTCTTATTTGTATAGCCATTGATATATTGTATTTGTAAATTCAATCTACAATATACCGGTATAATAAATCACACCCAAACGACAAACTGAATACGTCAACTCTAGGACTGGGAGGCGATAAGAAACCAGTATATGTGTCAGAGCACCTCTCGCCAGCTAACAAGATTCTACATGCAGCAGCGCGTCAGAAGGCTAAAGAACTAGGCTATAAGTTTGTTTGGGTTAAAAATGGCCGCATATATGTTAGAAAGTTAATAGACTCTCAGTACATAATTATTAAGAATAAAGACAGTCTTGGTCTTATTTGTTAATAGGAATAATTAGCAATTTATAATTTAAATGGTTTTTATTAGTTTATAACTGAAAAAATGTATTTATCATTTTATTACCAGAATGTTAGAGGTTTAAAAACCAAGACTGTTGATATCTATAACACGGTATTAATTAACAACTATGACATAATTTGTTTAACCGAGACATGGCTAGATGACACTGTTGTATCCTCTGAGTTGTTTGACGATAGATATTGGGTATTGCGTAGGGATCGAGATTTGAAGTTTCGAGTTCGGTATGGGAAGAGTCATGGTGGGGGGGTACTTGTTGCTTATTCAAAAAGGCTCAAAATACTATACAGAAGGGACTGGGAGTCGGAATACTTGGAAGATCTATGGTTGCAAGTGCAGGTTAATGAATCTGTAACGATCAACTTATGCGTTGCATACCTTCCAGATTATTTACCAGCGATTGTGGTGGATGAATTTTTGAAAGGCTGCAGTGACAGACTTAATACTACATCTAGATACTATAACTGTATCGTGGGAGATTTTAATTTAGGAAATGTAACCTGGTCAACCGAAACAGGTTGTCCTCTAGGCTATAACTGTGAGAGGTCAAAGTCTGTCTTTAATATTTTCCAGTCACATGCGATACGCCAACTGAATTACAACAAAAACCAAAATGGCCGGATTCTTGATTTGGTGGTTACAGATAAACCGGAAGTGTTTGCTGTCGCTCCAGCCCTCCCCATCAGTCGTCTTGACATTCATCATCCACCTTTTGAAATTATATTACGAACTAGTATTTCTTTCCTTTTGCAAAATGGTTCCATTCAAAAACTATGCTATCGTAAAACTGACTACGATAGTTGTAGACGAGAGATCAAACAAATAGACTGGGAAGGGAATGCCGCAGGTATGGGATGTGACGAGTTTGTGCATTTTTTTTACAATAATCTTTACTCAATCATAGAAAAGTTTACCCCAAAGTCTAAAGTCTTAAATAACAGGTATCCTGCATGGTTCTCTAGGAGTTTAATAAAATTATTAGGAACAAAACATAAAACTCACACTAGGTTTAAACGATATGGGAATCCAAGGGATTATGACATGTTCTCAATGCTTAGAGCTAGAGCAAAGCTACTTGCTAATCAATGCTTCAAATCTTACATCGAGCGAATTGAGGATGATCTTGTGCTTAACATAAAAGCCTTCTGGCGCTACACTAAAAGTAATCGCATTACTAATACCGTCCCCAGCCGCGTGTACTATAATGACAAGGTCGGCACTTCAGGTTGTGACATTGTGAACCTTTTTGCTGATTACTTTTCCTCAGTATATTGCTCCAGTGCAACAAGCAATTACTCCCCTGATTCATCAAACAATCAATCAAACTTTTCAATTACTGATTTGCAATTTTCAGAAAATAATCTGTTAAACGAGCTTAAAAAGATCGATGTCTCTAAAAATGGTGGTTATGATGGAATTCCCCCAATATTTATTCGTTTGTGTGCAACTGTTTTGGTAAATCCGCTCTATATCATTTTTAATAAGTCACTTAAGGAAGGCACTTTTCCGGAGTTATGGAAGATATCTAAAGTCACACCAATATATAAATCAGGAGATAAAGAGGATGTCGCAAATTACCGTCCTATCTGTGTTCTTAATTGTTTCGCCAAAATATTCGAAAGTTTTATCTATAAGCATATATATTCTCACTTTAAAAACATGTTAAGCCCGAAACAACACGGATTTGTTACTGGTGGATCTACAAACTCAAACCTTCTCTATTACACGAATTATATTTGTGAATCTCTGAACTGTAAAAAGCAAGTCGATTCGGTATATACAGATTTCTCCAAAGCTTTCGATCGCGTTGACCATCTTATACTACTTGCGAAAGCTGAAAGCATAGGAATTCATGGAGATCTGTATCGATGGCTCAAGTCTTATTTACTAAATCGCTCACAATTAGTCACACTCAGTGGTTATGACTCTATTCCGTACTTGGCAGTCTCAGGTGTTCCTCAAGGCTCAAATTTGGGTCCACTTTTATTTTTGATATTTGTGAATGATTTGTTAAACTTAATTAAGAGTGAATGTTTGGCTTATGCCGATGATATAAAAATATTTAGACGAATATCGGATCGTAATGATTGTGCCATTCTACAAACAGATGTCGATAACATGGTAAACTGGTGTGATAAGAATTTCATGTCTTTGAATATAAAAAAGTGCCAAGTCATTTCATTCACGAAAAAGAAAAAAAATATAATACTATATAATTACCACATCGAGGGAACTATTATTGAGAGGGTTACAGAGGTGCGTGATTTGGGGGTGATGTTTGATTCCTCCTTATCTTTTAGAACCCACTATGATAATATATGCATTAAAGCTAATCGCATGTTATCATTTATACTTCGGACTGCTAAGCCATTTAAGCAGGCGAAGTCTCTTATAATCGTTTACTGCTCCTTAGTTAGGAGTATAGTGGAGTATTGTTCAGCTGTTTGGTCTCCAATTTATAACGTACATACGGATCGTATAGAAGCAATCCAGAGGCGATTTATCAGGGCTCTGTGTTCAAAATTTGGGTTACGACGGAAGATACCGGAATATTTAGACCGAATTCGAAAATTCTCTTTGGCAACTCTAGAACACAGAAGATGGATGAGCGACTTGTGCACCTTACATAAGATTGTAAATTGTTCACTCGACGGCCAACTTCTTGAATATTTAGATATAAAAGTACCGACTCGGTCTGTGCGCATACCACAATTGTTTAGTATTCCCGCAAGTAATAACAATGTATCTCAAAATAATCCTTTGCATAGAATGTGTAAAAATTATAACGCTATTTGCTCACAGGTAGACATTTTTCACGATAAATTTAGCTCTTTCAAATCATTTTTATTAAATTATAACGCTGTATGACTTTTATAGATCATTTAAGTCTTATTCGTAATTATTTTGTTTATTATTAATTATTAATTTGTTAAAAATTTTATACTACGTACTGAAATTCAATTATGACCTTTAAAAACGAGGCTTTGTTAATTTTGAATGTTGTGTACAGTTGTAACTGGACTTCAGGTTCACGCAATTTATATTATTAAGGGTATTATTTTGTATTGTTTTGATCTGTTGTCTGTATCTGTACCTATTGAATAAAATAAAATAAAATAAAAAATAAAATAGTTTAAGTTATGATGCGGCCGACATGCATTGTGTTTAAAAGCCTCATATAAAACTCAAGAATTATCAAAAAATAAACTTTCCACATTCAAACTAAATTGAAGTTTCCTACATCACGACATTAAGCCATCCACGTGATTGAACATAGAGGTATAAGATTCTGACAACAACCGTTGGACAGTAGCCCCCCAGACCCAACACCGGACTGGGCGGAAGATCGTCCCTTTCCTTTAATGTATTAATAGGAACTGTATACCTTGTTCTTCTTACCCCTTAAACGGCAGATAGGGGAGATGAAAAAATATGAATAGCTACAACCTACGGGTCTTTAATTCAAGTGTGAATAGGTTACTTCTAGGCAAGCGTGTTTCATGGTCGACCACATCATCGCTTACCATCATCAGGTGAGATAGTGATCAAACGCGAGCCAATCAGTTAAAATAAAAAAGGCTTTCCAAATGCTGAATCCCATACATTTCAGATTTATCGAACTTCGCTATCGTTTATAAAAAGTCTACTTTGCATAGGCCCCCTTCTCCTTCAAAACCAAATAAAACATAGGTCCCCTATTTCAAACGCCATTTATTACCGAAACAGCAACCATGACCATCTGTACCATCTGATTAATGAGCACGAAGTCCTACAAATAAGATCACTAAAACCATCCCTGTACCGAAAAGGATATACTTCGAACATAGTCGCATATCATTAATCATTGAAACAAGTGCGTATGACCAACTATCACAATAGAGATATGGTACAGAAGATCCACTACTGACTCAGTGCACGTCGGCTGACGACTCCGGTGCACGTTGGCCGGAATTCTTTTGTTTATACATATGGCGTGGGTCGAGAACTATACCGCAAAAGTCTTGAACACTAAGAAATAATTAGACTATGTTAGGACATTTTAATCCATCTGAGGAAAGGAAGGCGAAAACTAAAATATGCGGTGCAATTTCAATAATAATGATTAAGAAAAGAAAGGTCGTTTTGTATGTACAAAAAATATGTTATGGTAACTGGTGGTAGGTTGTGGTGGTACCGTCACGTGGTGTTGATAAGTAAAATATTAATATAAGCCAATTTACATAACAAATTTTAACCTGTTCATGTTCAGCCAACAGAAAAAAAAAGAAATAATAATTAAAGATTCAAAAACTTCATTAGGTTTAGAATTTCAAGAGTACCTTAAAATAAATCTGTTTACAATATTAAAAAGTGACTGAAAGACCATCAACAAGTACGTTTTGATGAGCTACTCGTACGGGATGAGCCTTTTAAATTATTCGTGTGGTGGCATCAACAGCTAAACACATGTTGGCAAGTAGGTCAAAACCGCGTCTCAGGGCCACGGAGACAATCGCTCACAGTGATATATGGCGCTTAGGATAAGAGGATGGCACTGTGTTCAATGTTCAATTTACATGCTCAGGAAATTGAGGAGAAAACATGCAAAATTATTGTCCATGATTATTTTTAAACACATTTCTATCAATATATAACATTATCATCATCTGCAATCCACAAAGGGTAAGGGCACCCGTGGTACCTACACCTGTAAGCGGGTATTCATTAATTTGCTGGATAGAAATGTGTGGAAACAATCAATGTGCCCTGAAAGAAACCACTAATTCTAAAGATAGATTATTTGCAAAAATAAATAAACCTGCATTCACAAATTTCTCGGCAAGCACACTTAAGGCGGGACTCGAACTAGCTAAAAATACAAATAAATAAACACTCACTATTTTCATAAATGATAAATGAAAGTAAGATAAATACTAATTATAATTATAGGCTACAGAATTCGCATTGCCATTCAACGAGGCAATGCTGCCAGCTTATTGCGGATTTTTTCCGGATGCGGATAAATTGTTTGATACCCTCTAATTTAACACAATATAATTTTTATTTTTTTACAATAACAATAATACATGATACTTAGTCATAACTTTTAGGTATTTTTTTTTGTAGGTTTATGTTATACAGTACCTAAAAATATGAATCCAATAATGACGCGATGAAAGTAGCGAACATTAATTGATTATAAAGTAACTCCCAGTGTATTTCCGAAATTAATAATAATTATAGGTATTTCTATGAACGGTCTTGCCCTAAATACTTATGTGGGAAAGGGTGACGTTATTCAACAAGACGTATTAATGTATCAAGTTGAAGCTGTTGGAAGAAATCATAGATAAGCTACGGCAAGTAACCCGTGGAATGTGTTCCTATATCGCATACTATGAGGCTCGGTTACACTATACGATTTATCGTGAACACAAACTACTGGAATATTCTGTTAAATCACCGGCCCAAAATTATACAAGGCAAGATGTAAGTGGGAACGCCGGAAGGGGACGCCCCAGAAGGACAAACAAAGACCTAATTGGTGAGGTTCCTCAGAAAGATGAGGTGCGTAGTACTCGCAACCGGCGTTTGTGTATGACAACATTATGAATGTAAACGAAGCAAAAGAGATATGTAAGAATCGTAGCATATGGCGGTCTGTAGTTTCTGCTTACCCTCATAATCTGCACCTACTCGACCAAAATGTATGAAACTGCTGATCTCTTTTTGGCGATGTTAGTTATCCTTTAGCTAGAATTTAATAGGATAAATCAAAATCAAAATCAAAAGTCATTTATTCAAATTAGGCTGAGGGTCAGCACTTTTTGAACGTCGAAATTACATAAGACAGTCCCTCAAAAAGCCCACCCTTCGCCACTATCCGCCGATAATCCTTGTCATCTTGTTTTGTTCTAGTTTATTGACTTCTATATTTTCATGTAAAAAACATGTTTAACATGTTCCCATTGTAGATATAAATCGACAAAGCAAACATGTTAAAAAAATTGCGATTTATTCTGCCTTTTAGACATCAATATTAATTTTCATTATTGTAAGCCATTTACAATAGTCATGTTTAGCATAAACATTGCCACATTCATTCAATTATGATTTCATTGATAATATCGTATCGGTTGAGAATATTCAGAGCTATTTCCTTGTTATTGTAAACTTTAGTATTTCAGCCAAATATGGTCATTATTGACATATTCCGGTTTCAATAAATAACTGAATAAATAATTTTAAAATGGTCAGTATGTTGTATTTAAATACCTTGCCTTTACATTCTGTCAACTCTGATATGTCGTTCAGTCAAGTTTCTTTCTGTATGTATTATTGAAAAGTTGCGCTGTGATTGTTTAGTAGCATGATTGCGGACCAAGTTATTGGTCTCGAGTTCAAAACTTCAAACTCTGGGCACGAACCTCTGACTGTTCAGATTCATAGGCGTATTGTAATTAACACTTGGCTTAAAACGGTGGAAGAAAACATCGAAGCTTCTAGGCAAGCGTGCTTCATCGTCGACCACATCATCGCTTACCATCACGTGAGATAGAGGTCAAACGCGTGCCTAACAATAATAAAAAAAAAATCGTAAAGCAATCGGCATTTCTGAGAGATAACTATTTTATTTAGAGGCTCATGGGCGGCATAAACTGTGACGCCAGGTACCTAAGGCACTAACCATATGAAACGACGACGATTGACAACTAACTTTTCCCCGTGGCTATACACGAGTTATGAAGTCGAAAATTATTCCAAGGACACGAAGATACAACAGAAATTAAAAAAACCCGTTAAAAGAAAACAAATAAACAGACACGGTGTTATGTTACTTTATTAGCTTGTATAATATTAGTTTAATATATCAGTCAACTTTATTTTAGTTTGTTTTACGAGTAAATATAAGTCGTATAGTGTAAACAGAACCTACTTGAACGTAACTTTTTCTAAGATAGTGTAATTGAGAATGAATTATCAGCTGTTCATAGTGCTTGCGGACCACTGAAAGCTACTTATAGCGTCTTGTCAGCATTATATTAAATTGTTGACGGTGAAGCACGCTTACCTAGAAATAATCTATTCACTCTTGGCTTAAAGCCCCTAGGTTATAGCTATCAGGAAACACCAACTACGGCAGGGAATTCCACTCCTTAGCTGTAAGAACAATAAACGTCCTTACAAACGTTTAACTTAGTACGTATGAGTGGGAAGTCCATTGTAAAACTTTAAAAAGAAAAACAGTCAAATTAAAGTCAGTCTACATCAAAGATTCACACTTCTTGTGTAACTTGACTAGTTTTAGAATTTGTTTTTATTTTATTTTATTTCTGTACAGCTGTTAGGACCAATCATTGACACTGTCTTCACTTGTTTCTGGTTGTGAATATTAACAGAATCCATTTGGTTGAACCCTATCTTTTAAGATACAGGCTAGTCCTAGTTTAAAAGATAGAGTCTAATAGATTGCATCATAATGTAAATATTATTGTCAACAATGTATACAGTGCAATATGCTATGTTCTTGTGAAATAAATACTTTATTATTATTATTATTATTATAAAGAGATTTAAAATACTATAGAGCGGGCATGTCAAGGAAATGTCATAGAAAAACTTTGATCCCATGTCTCAGTAACGCCATCTAGAATAATATATGAATATTGGAGCGGCAGCGGAGCGTACTACAAAAAACTCATAGACTTGTATCCAGCAGGACACACTTTTTCGGACGAAAATTTAGTTCGTGATGTCCGGTCTATAGGTATTGAATGTCTTTGGTCTACATGTATTTTTATCGCTTGCAGTATACCACAGTGTTTACCAAGTGCGCATGTAATCACGATCCGTACAGCAGTGTCGCCTTTTGCCGCCTAATGCCTTTGAAGTCGCCGTCCTGCGCAGGAGTCGATTATAAACCTCTTATCGGTTACGTTCGTGCGAGTATGTAGACTGTCTCCACAAATAATTTTGTTTGTTGTTGATTGATAAAATATTTGATTTTTCCTTATTTTTATTGCAAAAATAGAAAATACGTGTAGATTGCCTTTGGACATAATTTGTGAACTTGGATATTATCGTGCTCATCACCCAAAAATTTATCTTGGGTGGGAATCAAACCCACAACCTCCGGCATAGCAGTCAGAACCACTAACCACTAGATCAACACGCCAGTCTAAGTAGAACTTACTCTATGTATGGATGATATAGGTACTTATCGAGTTAAATTATTACCTCCTCCTACTACCATTCCAAATATTACTACCGGCCCTAGTATTATATGTAACATAGAGACACGCAACGCAGTACAGTTTAAAATTATGTGTTTTGTATTTTTCATAATCAATGCATTTCAGTAAGGTAGTTAGGTTAGCTACTTAGGTTAGCTATAGAATAGGTATGGTAAGTTAGGTTAGGTTATAGGTATGTATGTTGTCATAATAATATTCTATCTTACACAAAAGGTTTAAAGAGCACATTATAGGCTGACTTAATAAAAAATAGTTGTCGTTATTAATGTTTTCCAACTATTTGTTGTGTACAGACGCCAGCACATCAAGTTACCCCAATGTGTCAACGTTATCCGATTGAATATGAACCTTATTCTGTTTGACATAAAGTTGAAAAACGATCAAAGAAATTTGATATATTGGGGTAACTTGATGTGCTGGCGTCTGTACATATACTTATTTAAGGTAAATAAATAAAACAAATATTCCACAATTTCCGCACAACGCCATCTACTTCAGAGTTAAGCAGAGCTTGTGCTAAAGGTACTGAACAGCTGATAAACATTATATATTTGTTTATACATACATTATTATAAAAAAAATACACCCAGACACAGCACATTTGATCGAGATCATTGTTGTGACATCACTAATTAGTTGATTAATAGTATGCACCTCACTAGATATTGTCTATGTATCCGGTTCCTAACCAGCGTCACTTCATTGTCTGTTCCCGTCTGTGAAGCTGCTACTATTGTAATAATTCAAGTGTAATATACTGTGTGTCGAAATATACCAAGTCAACCTCAACGGTGTCTTATTTAACAAGCCTACAGAACATAACACTCATCACTGACTGGCCTGTTGGTCTAGTAGTTAGTGACCCTGACTGCTATGCCGGAGGTCGTGCGTTCGATTCCCACCCAGGACAAATGTTTGTGCGATGAGCACGATCGTTTGTTCTGTGTCTGGATGTAATTTATCTTTAATATGTATGTATTTAGAAATATATAAGTATGTTTATCAGCTGTTTAGTACCCATAACACAAGCTCTCAAGCTTAACGTGGGACTAAATGGCGTTGTGTGAAAAGTTGTGGAACATTTATTTATTTATCACACACATATTTAAAAGGTGTACTTATATAGATTTTTAATTTATTAGACACTATTCTGCATGGTTCTTACATGATCTGACCATGAGATAATGTCTGGACTTTAAAAGAGACTGTGACCTCTGAGTTTCTTTCGGTGTTTCTTCTCAGAGTCGTCAGATAAAGTAACACCGACCTCACCTTCTAGTTAAAAAATTACATGTAAAAAGGGTTTGTATGATTTAGATCCACATTGTAGATAAGTAAGGGATTCTCAGAAGTCATGAATAGATTAAGTAATAAGTTTCCGGTGCGCTCACACATTCCTGACTACCGTCAACCACAGATCAGCAACCGCTCGTCTGGTTGCCTTCCGCATACCACCTGCTTTGAAGTCACCGACAAAAATGTTAAAGGGCTTTGCACGCGGCGTTTTATTAAAGCGCTGAAGACCGCTCAGCAAACGCAAGCCGGTCAGTCAGTTGAAACGATACAAACATGCATGCATGATCTATCTTGCTATGTGCATTGAAAACGCCCAGAAAGGTTTTAACTTTAGTATGAACAAGCTGCCTTGCTAGATTGGAACTGGGCTAGACACATTTGCTACATGTCAGACGATGAATGGGTCAAAAGCACGACCCACTGGATTCCCTTACTTGGCTAATGACATTGCGGTAGGGCTAGACGAAGATGGTGGGACGAGCTGGACTCCTTCGATAAGGACTGGTCCAAAAAAACCCTAGACAGAGAGAAGTGGAAAGATTCCTGGGAATGGCACCACATTTATATATAATAAATTGCCCAGTGCTTTGTTA
The DNA here is from genome assembly GCA_921972225.1 of Euplexia lucipara. Taxonomy (NCBI): domain Eukaryota; kingdom Metazoa; phylum Arthropoda; class Insecta; order Lepidoptera; family Noctuidae; genus Euplexia; species Euplexia lucipara. Next base: position 1,222,477 of record OV179164.1, on the reverse strand, counting down.
GATATAAATGTCTTTAAGAAACAACTAAATAATCTAATGATAAGCAAAACTTACTACTCGTTATATGAATACATATCAGATAGTAATTTGTGTGTATAATAATTTGCCATTAACTATGGTGCCTACTAGATTAGAGTCCGATTTATTTCTCTCTCCGTTTTTAATTTAAGGATTTAAAAATATTTATTATATTATTATTAATTCATTCAACCCTTTGACATTATTTTATTATGAATTTAAATTTATGACATTGATTTGTATTTATGGCATTGTATTACTTGTTTATTTGAATTTATATAGGCATGATATAGAATTTTGTATTTATGACATTTTGTAACGCATTATTAGACAGGAGAATTTATGACATAGTATGAGTTTACGTTGTAATTTTTTGACATTATGGTATTAAAATCACATTATTAAATTGTATAATTTTTGCATGCCTAACTTGGTGCAACACAGTTGACTTCACATTCAATTGACATCTAGAAATATATAACTATGTACTGTGTTGAGCAATATACATTTGAATTGGAATTTGAAAGAAAATAGTGGCTTTTGCTCCGCAGTGGGAAAATCTAGGCTTGTAATAGTAATGATAATGAACCAGCTGATATTTGCCTCACGACAGCGACAACTAAGAAAGAATTTATGAAAACGCATCCCTTATAAGATTAAAAAAGGGGATGAAAGCTTGTAGACCTATACGGGTAAAATAGTTCGTACGGCTTGTCTCGTAATAAAAGCTAAAATTAATTATGTAGGCACTATGTAGTTAAACATAAGGAAGGAATAAGATCGATTACATATTACGGTCTTAATAAATACATAATATTATACTATACTCTATTAAATTCCTGATCTATACGATGCAAAAAAATGTTGCCAGCTTCCAATGTTATTCAACACTGTGATATCTGTCCACCCTACATGGCAATACAGGCTTGAATATAAATATTTCTGTCAATAAACAAGATGCCTTAGGAGGTACTTGAATTATGATTAAGTGATTCAAGATTTTTTAGTGTTCCGTTGGTACTGAAACGAGCAATTAACTTCGGTATGTCAGCCTGTCACAGGTAATTTCCTAAACTCTAGATATATTACATGTTATCTTTACTTTTTAATGAGCTATGGATTGCCACGCCCATGCAGTTGCAAGATTTCACCCATACATAATTAAGTACTAACTAAAAAACACTGGAAAGTAAAAGAACACAAAGATAAAGTGCATCAAAATTCGGTAGTTCGTTTGTGACGTCATTTCTAGGTTAAACCCTTTAAAAAGGCGTGACGTCACGCGATTTGTTAACGTTTTTTATCCATAGTCTGCTTTTTTGTCTAGTGACAAAAGTCTAAATGACGAAGTAAATCGATTTTTAATGAATCTTTCCTATTTTCTGTACCCGTACCTGGATGACTTTTCGAGTTCAAGTACATTGTTCGGTCTTAACGTTTATGGGAAGGTAATTACGGCGGTTGAACCCCTCGAAAATTAACCCACCTACCCAACTCTTGCCCATAGAGAGGTAAAACTTTTCTCGTTTAATATTTAGAAACTATTCCTCTATCTACTTATCCAAGCCTTTAATATTGAGAAAATATCCCTCTTTCAACGAATCCAAGAGGGTATTGTATCACCCTATACTGATCGCAAAAACACTTTAATCTTTATGTCAATAACTAGTTTGTACATTCCATTAACACTATTATGTTGTTAATATGATCTATTATCGCCATTAAAAGTGACACATTATGTATATAACAACAACGTTCTCTTGTTGCAGATTTCCTCATGGTATCCTGTATAAGATAATTATTGTAAGTGCTTTGGAACACATGCGGCTATTAGGTATATAAATAATACATAAAAGGAACAGATGGCTTACTGTGCCTTTATAGTTTAAATAAATATCTATGTACGAGCAACATTCATTATTATTCAACCTAGACAAAAACCCTAAAAATTATAACATACTATCATTAATTATTCAATTAGTTAGATTCCAGCACGTATTAGGACCGGGTTAGGAGGCCAGGAAACCCATGACCCAAGTTCTTTACTTAGTAATTATGGGCTCCTGTCTCCCTCCCATGTATTAGCATTTTACATTTTAAGAATCGTATATAACTGGTTGGGTGAAATAAATGAATTTTATTATTATTATAAGGAGTAAAGCAGCATATTTAGCCAGTTATGTTTTAAATCCCATGTAGTAGGGGGCGAGCTTATTGCCATCAATCGAGCACAAATCCAGTCTATGGGCTACTACTGAAAAATACAAGATGGAAAAGACTTAATAACGTTTTGCCAGACCCGGCATTGGAGTCAGGACCTCAAGCCCTGTGGTAACACTTGGTATCACTAGACCAGCGAAACAGATAATAACTAGAACGTATTAACTTATGAAGCAGCAGTGATAGCCTAGTGGTGTGAGCGGCGGATTGCGAAATCACAGGTCTCGTGTTCAAACCCAAGGCACGCACCTCTGACTTTTCGGATTTATGTGCGTATTGTTTAATAATCACATGCTTCAAAAACGGTGAAGGAAAACATCGTGAGGAAACCGGCATGCCTGAGAGACTATTCTCGACGGCATGTGATGCCAAGTCAGAGGCCCATGGGCGGCATTAAAACTCTGACACCAGGTTAGTTACTAACCAAACGATAAGAAGAAGAAGACTTATGAAGCTAATTTAATCTACTTTTGAAACTAATTTTTTGCCTAGTTTTTTCCCAACTATGCTGAGACCAGCTTTCAGACTAACCAGAAACGGCTGAATACCAGTAATTTACATGGAACGACTGCATTATATCTGACGTCTACAACCCAGTTACCGGGTACCACAAAACCCTTTAGTATTATTGTTTGTCAGACTTTTAGGATTCTGAATCCCCGTAACTACTCTCAAAGAACAAAAATTACAACTAGGAACAAGAGCTTAACGTGCTTATGGAGGCACGAAGATGTTTAAATAAGTAATGGATAGTGACCCTTCTCATATCAACTTCAGCAAGCGTAGTTTAACCTTCCCATCCCATTTCTTTAATATCATATTTGTCAAAATCAAAAAGTAATTTATTCAAACTAGGCTAAGGATCAGCACCTTTTTATAAGACAGCCCCCCAAAAAGCTCGGCCTTCGGTGTTCAAATAAGCATTTCATCACAAATAACAAAAACAAAACATTTAAAACGATAAGCACAACATATGGCGTTATAAAAACCTGTAATTAATCTCTGAGATACGACATTATGCGCCTTTTGTTCCTATCTAGATCGGGCCTAGGAAGCGCGTGCGCAGCTACCAAATATGGCGCATAAGTACTGTTTGTATAAACCTTGGTGTGGCGCGCAAAAACTTCGCTTTACCTTATGTGGTGGATTTTTATTTTGTTGTTTATAAGGCTACTGTTAATCATTCGTCCTTTCTGACTTACTTTAAGTACCTACATAATATCTACATATTTAGTTTAGTTATTATAAGTGGGGCTTGTGGCTAAATAAAAACATAAGCTCAGGTAGATCGAAAGTTACGCTTTGGATTATGGATAATGGATGGATTGCCATCCGTTATGTGCTTTTACTCAGAAACTTCTAAGTAACAGGCTGGAGTCAAAATCAAAATCAAATCTCATGTATTCAAATTAACTGACTGGGAATCAGTACTTCTTGAGCGTCAAAAAAACGTGAGACAGTTGAAGACAATCTAACAGGCTTACCCCTATACACTGGACTAAAACATAACTGGGAGAATGTCGATGGAGGGAAGTGGGAGAAAGTGGATGGAGGGAAATGGAAGAATGTGGATGGAGGGAAGTGGGAGAATGTGGATGGAGGTAAGTGGGAGAATGTGGATGGAGGGAAGTGGGAGAATGTGGATGGAGGGAAGTGGGAGAATGTGGATTGAAGGAAGTGGGAGAATGTGGATGGAGGGAAATGGAAGAATGTGGATAGACGGAAGTGGGCGAATGTGGATGGAGGTAAGTGGGAGAATGTGGATGGAGGGAAGTGGGAGAATATGGTAGAGTGTCGTGCTTCTATAGGACGGTGTACAGACGCCAGCACATCAAGTTACCCCAATGTGTCAAATTTCTTTTGGTCGTTTTTCAACTTTATGTCAAACAGAATAAGGTTCATATTCAATTGCGAAAATTTGACACATTGGGGTAACTTGATGTGCAGGCGTCTGTACCTCCGTGTAACCCTTCGCAGAATACAGGTGTAATGTTCTGTATGTTATGGTAACCTATACCTACAGTCATATAACATTAGAAGTTATCAATATCTATATCGAATCTAATCAAGGTCATTTTTGAAATGTCCAGCTCGACTTGTCATCCTACGGCGTCTGACGCGACGCCTTCAAGTCATGTCAAGGCTACACATGGTGGTTATTTTGGCTTACAGCTCATAAGACAAACGGCTGACTTGGCCAGCCCAGTCCCATTTTGACTTAAAACCAATCAATTAATCAATCATTTATTATTTGTAAAACATAGGTAACAGAAGATACAGATCTTAAAAGTAAATACAGTGCGCTATGTTTTGTCTATAGTACGACATACAAATATGGGTAGTTTTAAAGTAAACATTAAAAAAAAAATAAAAAAAAAAACTACAGATGTAGACGATGATGATGATGTGACTTATTGAATTTATTATTTATCTTTGCAAGGAAAAATAACCAAAACTTACCAAAGACGTTGTTGTTTTGTGTTTTGTATCAATAACAACTAAAGCATGAGTCACGAACATTGTGACCGATAAACACATAAATGTTTTTGCAAATGGCGACAAGTTTCAAGACAAGTGTCTCATTACTTTTAAATAAATAGCAATGTCTTTTATAAGTTTAACCGCAAAATATTCCAGATAATTATTAACCTTATGTTGTGACATTCATTTGAGTACAAGATTGAATTGTCAGTCTTATATATTTTTCATGTACCAAATTAATTTACTTAAATAGGTACATTTAACAAGTTGCATTTATTAATCATTTTGATAACACATTGGCAGCGATTTCTTTATTGACAAACTAAACTAAAATTAGAGATTTGACATCATTTTCATCAAAGAGATATAAAAGACTATAGAGCGGGCATGTCAAGGAAATGTCATAGAAAAACTATGATCCCATGTCTCAGTAACGCCAGCTAGAATAATAAATGAATATAAAAAAACTGATAGACTTGTGTCCGGCAGGACACACTTTATCGGACGAACATTTTGTTTGTGATGTCCGGTCTTTATCAGGTCCGGATAATCATTAAGTTACGTCAAAATAATATAGGTATGCCACTTTGACATGTTTTTGGTCGATGCGTTCGGAAATGTCATTATCGTTGTCATTTTTTTAGGCTTTGTGTGTTAAGCTAAAGTTTAACTAAAATTTAGAGTTCCTTTCAATCCAGGAGGGTTTGAAAAATGTTGTAAAAACTTAAAATTGACAACATTTCAAAATTGACATGACCCTAAAACAAAAATATTGTTTCTTCATTTTTGTATGCTGAGTTCAAATATATATTTTTTAAAAAAAATTATAGCTTAATTTCTGAGAAAAAAAATAAAAACCAAAAACCATGCGATGACGTCACTTATACGGTGGAATGAGGTGTTTACCTTTGCCAAAGCAAGCTAATTTTTAAGATGAAAACTATAATGTCAAACAAGACATTTCTGTCAAAAATTACGTATCAAATGTCAAAAAAGACATATATAACGTCAAAAATGACATATCTAATGTCAAACAAGACATATCTAATGTCAATGTGTGACATTGACAACTGCTAAATGACAATGACATCTAAGAAACTGATTTTTTTTGACGTATCACAGTAAAGCAAAGGAATTATCGCCATTCCACCGTATGAATGACGTCATTTGGCGCTTACGTCTTTTTAGAATGCACCGAATTTCAAAGTTAAAATTATGAATGAAAAGTACATAATTTCGAAAAAGCAAAAAATATGGGTCCTCTAGTTTTGGATTTACTTTTAGATAACATAATAAAACATGGAGGTTAAAATTTTGAAATGTTGTCAATTCTACTAAGCTTATGCACTTGTCTAGAAGCCTGTGACTTGGGAGTTTCATCTCTCTATTAGCAAAATTGTATCTACACTGATTTAATCATTTTTATTAATCCTCAAATATTTGAATTATTCTAAAATCACTAGAGTGTTCGAACCTAGCACGAATTAATATTTTTCTAGCCTGTATGCTATGTGGTTCCCTTTGACTTTGCAACACGAACAATTATAACACGGTTTACTTAAACAACGTGTTTTTTTTTATATCCCATAACTCTAGGGTATGATTGAGACCATATCAAAGAATCAACTGACCATATGAATTATGTTTCAAGCATCCTTTTTTTTTTTTTATTAACCTACAAAATAATTCGACAAAGTCACGATGATTAATGTAAAACCACCCTTACGTGAAAGAAAAATGACGTTAGAAAGAAGATTCGTCGTACTGGTGACAATTTTTGAACTAGATAAGTAATAAAAATAATATTAATAATACTTAATAATAATATTCCACGACTATTCACACAACGCCATCTAGTCCCAAGCTAAGCAGAGCTTGTGTTACGGGTACTAAACAACTGATAATTTAATTATGATTGATGATATCTCCGAAACTATGCATTTTTGGACCATCTATTCTAGGAGTTTTAGTATTATTTTTACCTACAGAATATAACCCTAGAGTTATGGGATATAAAAAAAACACCTTGTATAGGTATTAACTTAAACTTAAATCGTACATTAAACAAAGCACTCATTCAAATTCATTAACCGGAAGAATCAAACACCTATTTACCAATAAAAGCCCACTAATCGCCGCCATGACACTTGACCATCGATAGAATCGTCTGGATGTCCGGTGACACGGCGCGCGGTGCATCGATGGACGGCCGCTAATGGACGATGCTGGCCATAGATGGACATAAAGGCTTATTGTTTGAAGTGACAGTTGATTTAGGGATGGCATTGAGGAAAATGGGAAAGTAAGTCTCATTCGGAGTATAAAAGACCGTTTTCTGATAAAGAGACGTAGATTTAATTATGATGATGCTGTTATAGTTTGATGCAATTCGACATATAGGTAATTGCAATATGAACTCCCCCAAAAGACCAAAAGAGCAGATGAAAAATTATCCCATAAGCGGTTTCACTTATGGGAAACATTTTGCATCTGCTCTTTAGTAAGTAGGTAAGTAGAATATAATAAATAAGTACAAACATCTATTGTCTGTAGAACAGACAGTGTCATCAACATTCTTTCTAATGATTTTCAAACCCTTAGTTTCTAAAGATTTAATTAGTGAGGGATACCTAGTTGATGACACTGTCTATATTACACTTTACACAGCGCTTCAATCCGGAGATAAAACAATATAAATTCAAAGTGAAGCATCAGTTTTAACATATTTTGACAGAAAATCCTATAAAAGTGTACCATTGAAACCGTAAATCACAAACAAATTGACGTCTAACCACATGATTATCTAAATGATAAAGTTGATACATCTCCTCCATCACTTCTCCTGCAACTACCACCCCTGCTTCATGACAGGAAGCGTCTACTTGTGCAGTGAGACAACGCTCACGAACCGGACACATCAACGACCTACACTACTGCGTTAATATGCACTGTGACAGCTTTATTGCTTCAAATCATTTGAGGATACCGACTGAATTGCATCGGTTTATTGTTCTAACTTGTGTAGATTTATCGAATTGGGAAAAATCACAATATCTATTTTAAACAATCCATTTATCGTTTATATATGGTCTTTATCTACGGTTCTCTCGGTCTTCTCTCTATGGTTATTATGTAACTCCCTCTAATTATTTAGATATGACGTAACTACTCTTTGGGGTAACAACAATCATTTTATGATTTGACTTTAACTTTGAATTTATGGCAATCTAGGCCGTAATGCGAAGAAATGAGGATCATGATGGGAGAAAAGCTTTAAGAAATAATGTGGAAAGTTACGAAGGTATGGAAAGACCACAGTAACGATGGATGGATTATGTGAAAGATGATATTGCTAAGAAGGAGGTGACTATTAAAATAAAGGCAAATAGAGATATAATAGAAGAAGACAAAACTTCACAAAGAGCCCCAAATAAATAGGTGTAAGGGCGATGATAATGATGATTTAGAAATAGAAATCTAGGCTACCTACGCTTAACCCTTTAGAGAATACAGGCGTTGTTATGCAATCTTATGTAGTTGCTGGTCCATATTTTATAAATACTTACATAGCCTTCTTCTTAAGAATTATCTTTTATGCTTACCAGATTTTTAAATCATTGTCAATAGAGAAGTAGACTGGTTAATATTTCTAAAGTTTTAAAGTCAGTCCCAAGATACAAGCGATCGTATGCTTTGTATTACGAAGTAGCTAAAAACAATAATGATGATTCTACTATAGAATTATAAGTAATTGTACACGTAACACCTAATAACAATACCTTAAGTCAAGTTCCATAATTATCATTATCAACATGATTGAGGTGGACAGCTTCGTGAAGCCGCGAGCTAACCTGTCAACGTGTTAATCCATTGAATAACATACATGGTACAATATACTGGTCATTTCCAAGGTCTCTGTCTTCTTAGATATTGTTTGTATGAACATGGACTGGTTCTATATCGTTCTCATGTTTGTAGACATGTCCTTGAATTATTTCATCAGGAGTGCGATGGACCTGTCTGAATAATTATGATGCATGGTATCTACTAGGCTTTGCGTAAATGTTTATCAATTAAAGCACAAATATGTGGTGTTTGTAGTATAGTCAGCAGACAGGATGAGTTTATAAACATGGATCACTATGGTAGCTATAGATACAGAGAAATATACATATATAAATAAGACCACACCTATTTCCACGAGGATAGGCAACAACTATATATCGTCGTATGCTATGATGCTCTTATTCTCCTTTTGTTCCGTTAGATTCTGAGATATATAAAACTAATCACATAAATGACTAATAATAAAATTCTTAGTGAGAGTATTGTAAGTTAAAAGAAGGGCAAAAACGAATCAGCTATAGCTTTATCTTAGATAAACAATCTGAATGTTTGATAAGTCTTAGAGCAAATCACCGTGTTTGCTTAGCCTCGTTTGTCACCTAAAATCTTAATCATCCAAACATTGACCGTGTCAATACTTCTAGCTTCTCAAACACTGTAATTAAAATAAAATGACTATAATAAATATTGTACTAGTCGTCTGATCTATCGGTAACTGAACGTCGTGCGCCCGCGCCGGAGGCAGAGCTGTCAATATTATAATCCGTTGCATAACACACCGGTCCGTTTCAAGGTCTAGTCTACTGTCAGTGGGTGAAGCAATTGTGTGTTAGTATTTAAACTTTGTATTTGTTGAATGGGCCCTGTTCCAAATAAGGCATAGGTACAGAAATGGGTCATTTCTCGTCTTTTCCAATTAAAATTATATTAAATCGTGTTGATTTTAAAAAGCTTGTCTGATTTTTAATTCATTTTAGTAACTGACCTAACTGTGAGATGCTCGCGGGATGGTAAAATAGTATTCTGGTTTAAATAAGTCTATTATCTTTTTCAAAACTATTCAGGCTATTCTGAAAATAACACTCTTACAACTGTACATTCTTTTCCTATGTAAGTTAAGTCCGTTCTTTAACCATCTGTTACATGAAATTGGTCTTCTATGTCTGCATCTCCACTCTTATTACCAGCAACATCGAATTTTGTATGATTTTATCAATTTTTAGCTCTCATTCCACCCCTGATTTCTTCTCTTCCATTTCTACTAACCTTTGACCTGTAAACTGAACCCTTGAGCAATTAAATAATTATCCTTTTTTTAAGAAACGCTGTTAAAACAATAAATAAATAATCTCAGTTCAGATCTTCGTCCCCGGAGGCTGTCAATATAATATACGTTGCATAACATAATCACAGCGCACCGGTTTGAAGGTCACTGTTGGATGCGCGCGCGCAGCTTGTAACGATAATGGACGTTTTTGTTTAGATTGTGATGCTATTAATTATTCAGTGTCGAGATTTTTGTTCGGTTAAGTGTTTATTTTAAATAAGAGGGGAAAGAGATGGAATTTAAAGATTTTGATTCTATAGTCCAATTAAAAATAATAATCATTATGTACGTATAAGTGTAAGTGAGTATTAAAAGATAAGGAATGGCTTGTTGGAAACCATAAATCTTCATCCGAATCCGCATGGAACATTTGAATTTAAAACCTGAGTCAAGACAACAAAAGCAAAGACAAAAAAACCTAATAGTCATTGCAAGTAAAAACCCGGAGATAAGTCACTTCCCTGCCATTATCTGCAGGTAGATATCACTAAAAATCTACAATGACTAAGATGAAAAGCTTTTTTTTATCTAAGTAAGGTTAAGAATCTGTTGTTACAGGACTGAGGTATTAATCTGCAGCTTAAAGCACAATGCTGAATGGCAATTCTTTGTTCATTTGGTCATCATTTTGGGTGTCAATGCAATGATTTTTGTCTATAAAAACAAAACGTAAGTTAGTACGATTGTAGAATTTTCACAGTTCTTTACATTAATAACCCTGTATTCTTCGAAGGGTAAAGCATAGTTGTAGTTATAGTAAACCTATGCATCGCCAGTTATGTTTAAGTTTTCCATAACCGGGTATATGTGCACTCTCACAAACACTAAAGAACCAAAAACTTTAAGCTCATGAGTTGTTCCTGCGACCACTAGACCAACGATACAGTCAAAGGTATTCTTATACATATGTACAATTTTATTAATATAAAATATATTAATAAAATTTAACTTGACTTATAGATTAGACAATATTTACTATTAACCACCATTTCTTTTAATGTTATTAAAGATAACAAAAGATTTCTTCTTAAACTAATAAAAATCTTTCAATTACTCCATTTTTACACCTCATTCTGTATCTTTTTGCGCCATTTTTCTCTGTTCCAAAGCTCTGACATCAATAATATATAATAAACTACTTCATGAACTAATAATAAACATCCTACAATCCTAAAGACAACCAGGGCTTACAATTCATTACTCAGTCTATATATAGTTCCATTCAGGGACCTCAAATGAACCCTGGCCTACACTTTTTTTAATCTCTGAATCATGCCACAGAGTTAAGCCGCTTCCTTTCAACTCATTCACAAAATCTTAACTGACAGTAACCTAATATTTTAAACCTTCAATGTAAACGGAGCTCTGGGATCAATCGTCTACGCTTCACTACGTTCAAAAACAAAATACTTGAGGATATAAAAAATTATCTCTTCATCATCGTCTTCACTATTGTTGGTATATTGGGTTTGTTTGTCTGTTTATAGTAAGTTAACCAATTATAAGCTTTACTTTTAGGATCAGTCAAGCAAACTAAAACAAAACCAATAGGTTCTTATAATGCCTTTTTTAACGATGGGACATCATGCAATGACTCCTCCCGCTCTGGGTGAAGCAGAAGGGAGTGTCAAACTTTTACTGACTGAAACCCATCCGTGTTCCTCCTAATGCCTTTTGCGTTCCAAGGCCGCAGTGACTCTTTCGAACAGATTCCGCTACTGGGAGTACCTACCCTAGTAAATCCTTACTATTATTATGAAAACGTATTTTTTTTTTCGAAACTATTAATCCGGTAATATTGTTCTTTCTGAAATGGAACGATACATTCTCGACAAGTGCTATAGGAAATGTTTTATGGTAAAGTAGAGCTTTATGCAAATAAATTTACGTGCTGAAGCTAGTACAATACATTCTAACACTACCAAACCAAACCAAGTAAGTTACAACAATATTAGCACATCATCTACATATATAAATCCTTTCAAAAGTACTCAAGCCAAGCCAGGACGTACAACTAAGGCTCAATTAATCCAAAACAAAGCCACACCGTCTGCCTGGACCCGGATCATTGACCGGACCATTAGTTACCCGATATCTTCACAAGTGGAATAATATGTGGGTAGTCCGACATTGATACTACCGTCAAAAACAACAGTTAAGAGTAACAGAGACAGTTTGTGATACTGATATTATTACTAACTGGCTTTTCCTGTGAGTAACGATGCGCTGTAGATTATAATATTGATATGATTGTGGGCGGGGTTAAGTGGAATTGGTTCTGAAGGATAGTTAAAATGGCATTTTACCGGAAATTCTAACCTTTTCTAATGCTTTTCTTGTTCTTTGTTACTTAGATATGCAATCAATCAATCAAATCAGCCTATAGCGAACCCACTTCTACTACAATGATTCATTAATTGCCTGTAAATGCTAAAAAATCAAACTTTTTCATTTATAGCAACACTACAAACTTTCTTTGTCAAGATTTATTCTTCAATAAATGTTACACAAATCAAAGCAATAACCATAAACTAAAAAAATAGGCAAACCGTTACATAACTCAAAATCCATTGTTCCCGAGGATTCAATTCCGCCATATTGGATCTAAGCAATGGCGCCGCGCATGCTCCGTGGGTGAAAGTGACCCGCGGCTTTGACCTTTGGTAATGCAGTGTAAAGGGCTGCTTGTGCAATACCGATCTACATTCAAGGTTTATACTCTTTCTTGATGGGAAATGGATTTGTTTTTGACGGATTTGGGTCTGTAGAAAGGGCTTATTTATTATGACAATAATTTATTGGTCAATTTAGGGTATTAAAGGTTAATTAAGCCAATTTCGAAAAAAATATTATTGGTGTGGTTGACTTTATTATCAGACAGCACTACCTACAAGTCAATTACTTATATTTGTTTTTATTTTCGGTAGCCGATGGACACGGCTGTAATTTAAATAATGATTAGGTATGTTTAGCGGTTACTGACTTAAAAACTGACATTCAGTATTACCCAGAATCTAAGTAGATTGTGGAGATCTGACTCCTCCCTAAATACCTGGTAATTAATATTCTATATAATCGTCTAATTAGATAGGAAATCGACCCCAAAGCAGTTGGTTTATGACTAGGCAGATGTAAACAGTGATTACCTATAGGTTTTTCACGGTTAGTAGGTATAGTAGGGAATTGGAATACGCGCATAATTTCTGAACGAATGCACCAAGTTGGATCATTATTTTTTCGTTGTATTTTTGATGGGCCGGGATTTATATTTCCAATTGGATCCGGTAGGTGGCGCTGCGATCGGGTTCAAAGCCAAAGTTTGGGGTGGACGACGGCTATCGGATCCGCTAGTGATCAATAAATTCCGCCATTAGATGTTGCTTTTCCTACATTCATAGATAAAAATACAAAATTACACACATTACTACGAAATAAAATTAAAGTCTTGAAGCTCTCATCAGCTCTGTTAGTCGTTAAACATATAATTAATACAATTACAGAGCTGTAAACATCATTGTAAAACAAACCTACGTTTTTTTATAACTCATTATGTAAATGTTTTTGTGGTAGGTACTTTTTTTGGAAGCTAATTTGGATAACATTTTACGCCTCTAATTGGTTTGTTTTATTTCTTTTGGAGGTGATTGTTATTTGATTTTGGCTGAGAATAGAAGTTATCTACTGTTGAATAAAAAGATTATTATTAATGTCTTTAAGATTAAGATTAAAGATACCGGGCTGGTATCCGCAACTCCACGTCTAAGCGCGTATTTTGCGTATGGGCTATAATCTACCACGCGGGCCCAGTGCGAATTGGTAGATGTCACATGTCTTCGAACTTTTTTTGGTTCTAGGACATGCCGGTTTCCTCACGATGTTTTCCTTCACCGTTTTGGAGAGCAGTGGTGATGAAATAAATTACACAAAGTAATGCGCCTGCCTGGGTTTGAACCCACGACTTACTGTTCGTAAGTCGGGGCCGCCACCACTGGGCCACCGCTGCTCTCAATGCTATTAATGTCTTATTTAAGTTAACCTTTCGGGTGTCGACCTCCGTACACGCACATTACAACAATGTCGACGCTTTTACGAGTTAGATAATAACTTTAGGTAGGCCTTCAGAAAAAGGAAGATTATACTGTTAAATCGATAAAAACAAATTATAAATGATACCTTCCTGTAATCCTCATTAGTTTTCCTATCTAATAAAACAGCTACGTAGTGAAATAAAACTGACCAGACATTGCTGTGACGTGATTTGTTTTCATTTTGATAATATTCATTCACATAACCTACACACTTTGACGTTTGCCGTGAGTGGAATGTCAGATGAAATTATTTATTTTTTATTTCGTTCAAAATAATGTTTCTACTGTTGAAAACTATTAAACGTAAGAGTGAATGAACCATTTCTTTCATATAAATACAGAACATATTGCTACTTGCAGTACAACCACAGATATTTAGCGACCAATCCTGACCAAGCCCTTAAGTGTAACTGTCCGACTTAAGACACTTGGAGCGTTTTTTCTTATGTCGAACTGTGTAACTTAAGACATTCGAGGAGTTAAAGTGAAAATAATTATGCATACATACATATATTTTTTTACACTTTTTATGGCGCTGTTAAGCAGCTTCTTAATCTTATATCTTAGTATCTTTGATTTGAGATTACTAGGAACAATATCCTTTAACAATTCAATTCAACAAATATTTTCGCCGGTGACCGGCGTGGCTCCATAATTATATATTATTATACTTCTAAGCCCCGAAAGTTAGGGTCATTGTAGGATGTGAAGTAGCACTTCCAATCAAAACTAACAACAACAATATCACATTTAAACCTTACAAACCTTACTATTAAAATCTATGCCCATTGCAAATTTGTCTCCTTTTAGTCTAGCCAAATTGTGCTCGAGAGACACGTCAAAACAGTAAGCAAGAACGTTAAAAATTCCACTCCCAAACTCAGGACTTAAAAGTCCTCCAATCATCAGCCTATCAGCCACAAGCCTGCATACACATGTCAATGCTACTTGCCATAAGGGCATGCTACAACCCGTCGCTGACCAAATCTGGCAAGGCCGGTCAGTTCAGAGGTCAGGCACAAATATTTCAAGAGTTTTAGGCTTGTTCATATATCCGTAAATAACTGAAATTATATCCGACGCCAGTTGGTGACTCATTGGAGCTATTTTTGGGTCTTAAGTGGCCAGTTTTTAATTTAGCTTGGTAAAAAGTGGGAGGTTTGACCTGAAATCGTATGTAGTGGGATTTTTTTGTTTGTTTCGTAGATTGTTAATACTTATCGGATAAACGAAACCCAAAGCAATGATAGCTTAGTGGTGTGACCGGCCGAATGCAAAGTCAAAGGTCTTGATTTCGAACCCCAGACTACACTTCTCTGGGTTATGTGCGTATTATGTCAATACAGCTTGCTTTAAAACAGTGAAGAAAATCATCCAATAGGAAACCGGCATGCCTGAGAGATATTTCTCAAGGGCACGTCAAACCAAGTCAGAGACCGATATAATAATAAATATTAGGTAGTACCAGCCTGTCACTGTCCCACAGTAGGGCAAAGGCCTTTTCTTATACAAAGAAGGCTCGAGCACTAATCACCACGCTTGCTCAAGGCGGGTTGGCGATTACAAACTTATTTATATTAACTATAAGTCCAGGTTTCCTCATGATGTTTTCCTTCACCGATGTCTATGATGTCTAAGATAAACGTAGAAAGTACATTTGAATAAGTCACATTGGTACTTGCCCGGATTTGGACCCCAACCTCGTGCATAAGACGTAGGCTTCTTAACCTCTGGGCAATCACAACTACGAGAGGCCGATGTGTGGCATAAACTCTGACACTAACCACACGCTAAGAAGAGGACCGTAACCTTGACTGCTTATCAGTCTATCTGGTAATCATCAAAATAAGTAGATACTTAAAAACGAATTAGGTAAACTCCCAAAAAATACAAAAAAGGAAAAACGAAATCCTAAACTGACGTCAGATCGCCATCAAAATCCCAAAAAGGATAACATTAAGACAGGAACGTCGTTAGGACCATAATCTTATTTTGAATCGCCTCAAGGATTCTTTGAAACGTTTAATGAGCACTTTAAAAATCTTCCATGAAGTTCTTATATTAAAGAATAAAAGTAATATGAATGTGAAGGGTAACAAAAGGTAGAGGAAGACCAAAGAAACGATGGATGATGACCAGGAAAGACGTGACTATTGAAATTACGACAAATATGAATGGAAGCAAAAATATGCTGCTTTAACAACAAATTAATTTGGATAAGGGGAGGAAGATGATGATATCAGAATCAGAGGAATATGCAGACTACACTGATGATCATACACTACATCACTACACATACACTGATGATCATAGATACATAAACGCACGCCTTTAACCATAAGGGTAAGCAAATACATTACACTTTACACACATAATCATAATCTGCTACGATTACATACTTTGCTTCATTTGGGGCCTATCGTTTGCTTAGCCCTTTCTCAACTATGTTCGGTTCGGCATACAGTCTAACCAAATGCAGCTGAATACCAGTGTTCACATGACGCAGCTGCCTGTCTGACCTGCACAACCCAGTGACTTGGTAACCCGTACCCCTTGGTTAGAATGGTGGTCAGACTTTCGGGATTATGGCGACCCATAACGACTGTCAAATCCGGGACCAACGGCTTAACTAGCTTTCCTAGAGACGGAGAGACATGTGTAATGAAATGAAATGAAATCAACTTATGATATTTATTTCTGTAAGTAGGTCTCTCAGATATTTTAACATTTCTTTTTTTTTAAACTAAATGGTATTTCCAAAGTGACTGATCCCTGAGAAAAATGCCGAAAGAAACTCAGGGGTCATGGTCTCTTTTAAAGTCCAGACATAAGATTATATTCATTTATTATGCGAGTCTCACGAGGCAGGGCAAAGTCTGGAAAAGCCTTTAGAAGAAAGAATTAATTCAGCTTTGAATTGACCTGTCCTGATAGACGGCATGCATGCTTCAGTCATCGTGTAGCTCAAACCTAACTAACTCTAACCTAGTAAATGGTCACCCATTTCGTTAACCTTCTTATAATATTTAGCCACAAGACCCCTGCACTAATGCACTGATGATCAAGTACAAAATATATTTATATGTATTATGTTACCTAGTTAATATATTATGTTGTGTTAGTCATTGTCAAGAATTTAGAGGTCAACAAATCTAATTGTGTTGGTCCTTTATTATTTATTCGTGACAAGTTTAATTACTTTTATTTATTAAAAGGATAATCGTTGTTGTTTACTTTTTATGATCAAAGGAAGCTTTTGTGGGAATTGCCTGATTCTTATGTTCACTGTTTTTATTAACTAATATATTAGTTATCTAAGCAGTCGTTGGTTGAAACTCTTGGCCCGTGGGGTCCGAGTGCTCGTCTTCTTTACAAAGACATCTGCAAACATTTAGTTGACGCTTCACGTGACCCAAGGGCTGGCCTCTACTTTGGCCAGAGGCTAAGCATTGCCATTCAACGTGGCAATGCCGCCAGTCTTTTGGGCACTTTACCTGCTGCAGCGATGCAGAAGAATTTTTTGACGCTTTGTAGTTATTTATTGTTAGTTTTAGTTATTTATTTATTTTAAGTTTTTGTTATGATTAAAAGTTTGTTATACATAGCAGTCGTTACAGATAGCCCGAAAATCTTACAACCAGTCTGCGGTTTCAGAGGAATTTCCTCCCGCGTACACTTGGATTGTGGAATGAGCTCCCTGCCGAGGTTTTCTCAGAGGACTACAGTATGGAGTTTTTCAAAAGGGGAGTAAATAGGTTTTTAAAGGGTCGGCTACACGCGTGTGGCGCCTAGGGAATGCAATCTCGTACGAGATTTCCGCCTAGCGAGATCTCGCGAGACTCAAAACCCAGTCTCGCGAGATCTCGCAAATTACGGGATCTCGCGAGATTGGAAGAATCGCAATTAAAACATATGCAAATGCTTGTTTTAAGAACTAGTAATTGACATGATATGTAATTAAATAGAAACTGCGTTGCTTAGTTATAAAAATAATGTAAGTTTTACTTTAAAAATCAACAGAGTACTTATTATTTTGTCTCAACTCTAATAACATTTGTTTATGTCTATAATTATTATACCTACTGTAGCTAATCAGTTCAAATTCTTACAATATTGGTAACAAAACAATAATTATCTATATTTAGGCAACGGCCAGGATTCAGTTCGCGCGCTGCCGCGCTATGAAATACACGTCGTCACGCTGCATTTGTCGATCTCGTTATCTCGCGAGATCTCGTACGAAATTTGACGAGATACAATCTCGTAAAATATGGCCGGGATCTCGCGAGATCGGGATCTCGGCGAGACGAGATTGCATTCCCTAGTGGCGCCCCTGGTGTTGCAAGTGTCCATAGGCTACGGTAACCGCTTACCATCAGGCGGGCCGTAAGCTTGTTTGCCACCGTCGTGGTATAAAAAAAAAACCATGGCTAATCATGTTCCCCAGTTACTGAGTTGTGGAGGTCCGACAGGCAGTCGCTCCATGTAAAAACACGGGTATTCAGCTTCTTCTTCTTCTTATCGTGTGGTTAGTAACTAACCTGGTGTCAGAGTTTTAATGCCGCCCATGGGCCTCTGACTTGGCATCACATGCCCTCGAGAATAGTCTCTCAGCCATGTTTCCTCACGATGTTTTCCTTCACCGTTTTTAAAGCAAGTGATTATTTAACAATACGCACATAAATCCGAAAAGTCAGAGGTGCGTGCCTTGGGTTTGAACACGAGACCTGTGATTTGGCAATCCACCGCTCACACCACTAGGCTATCGCTGCTGTCATTGTCTGCTGCTGGTATTCAGCTGCATCCGGTCAAATTGGAAGCCGACCCAAACATAGTCATTAAAAGGATAGGCAGTTGATGATATTTACTTATCTTAGCTGTACCTTGTTGCTTCTACAGATTTGAAGATTCGTCTCTTCCAGAAAAAATGAGTATTGATTAATGTAATTTGTAATTAATGTAAAATGACGTGTTAGCCCAGAGGTTAAGGCGCCCACCTCTCATGCACGAGGTTGTGGTTCAAATTCGGGCAAGTACCAATGTGACTCCTTCAATTCATATGTACTTTTTAAGTTTATCTTAGTCATCATTGTCATCGGTAAAGGAAAACATCGTGAGGAAACCTGGATACTTAAAGTTAATTTAAGTTTGAAATCGTCAATCCGCCTTGAGCAAGCGTGATGATCAATACTCAAGCCTTCTCTGTATGAGAAGAGGCCTTTGCCCTGCAGTGGGACAGTAACCGGCTGGTATTGAAAAACTAAACGTAACTGTAACGTAACAGTACCTACCTACCTAGGAGGAGAGCACTGTAGGAAAAGATTAGAGGGAATAAATAAGAATTTATTAACACCAAGCCTACCTAGTGGAGCTAGGGTAAAGAAGAGAGGAAAACTGATGAATGAGAGATGATAAGATGAAATGAAGAAGAGGAGGCCCTCTCTCAGCAGTAGTTGTAGCTGAGGGGCATCAGACTTCGGTCTTCAGTAGAGGAGGCGGAGGCCGTCAAAGGTGTCCCTCTCTGCTGTAGAGTAGTCGAGGGACGTCAGGCTTCCGTCTTCAGTAGCGCAGGAGGAGGCCGTCAGGAGAAGGAGTCCGTCAGAGGAGGTCCTCTCGGCTCTAGTAATGGCCGAGGGACGTCAGGCTTGAGTCTTCTGCAGAGGAGGCGGAGGACGTCAGTTTAGAGGGCCGGAGGACAGAGAGGCCATAAATATTAGACTCGCAGCTAAGATGACTTGCTAAGCCTTTCAGATCCAAACGAAGACTGCCAAATTCCACCTGGCTCCAAGGTAAATGGACAGAATGACAGATGATTGAATTTTGAAAGGTTTTAGAACACAATACAAAGCAAAGTAAAAGAAAAATAATGAGGTCGATGTGGTTTACATATACGACCTACAACTAGCTCCAGACAAATTAAAAATAAAACTAGACCTGTCACTAGCTGACATAATATTACGAATGTAAACAAACATAATTTATAGAAAAACTTAAATAATAAATATGATAATATAAGACAAAAAGGTATGCTTTGCCTCCAAGTAATGCATGTAGCTACCTAGGGAGGGTGAATGCTTTAAAATTTCAGGTTAAACAATGCACAAAAATGTAAGTAAAATCACAATGTAAAGACAAACATTACAATACCCCGAAAACCCCGGAAAATTTTTGAATCCAATGAAAAAATTTTCTTTTAGAGTAAGAGAGCAATAAATTATTTAAAAAAAAGTAAGTTAAATGAGTATTTACAGTGGTACAAGTAAGTTAAAAAAAATTAATACTAAGATTCCCCATAACCCAGAAAATTACAAACATGAAAAATTTAGAGGTTTTAAATAAGACCTTGCTCTTTCATACAACTTACATCAACCTTCTATTTATACTTCCTCAATCATACATCACCAGCATACTTTAGGGGATATGGTTCACAATCGATGACGCATACTCCACAAGGAATTATTTTTTAAGTTTTACGAAGGCTTATTTATTTAATTTAGGTGTCGTAATCCGCACCTGTTCTAAGACCCGAAAAAATAAAATAAATTATTTACAGGTTTTTCTGCTTAAGAAAAGCAGCCAAGGATTAAAAGCATAAGTGCTTAAGAGAAAGCTTTAAGCTTTAAAGTGTTTAAGACAAGTAACGAGTAGTTCAAGCTCGAAGTCAAGGAAAGAGAAGTTCAAGGATAAAGATATTTACAAGTTAAAAGAAAAAGGAAGACAAAGGGCTTATTTTTCGAGTTGTCAGACCGCTCGACACAATGGCTTATTTAGAGAGTTGTGTACCGCTCTATAAAAAAAAATAAAGAAATAAAAAGAGGGAAATAACTTAAGCCAAGAGTTTTTGGGAGGGTTTAACCTTGTGAAGAATGAAATTTAAAATCTAAATGGTTTTTACAAGTAGTAAAAATATTTATAACAAATTAAGGTTTTTTACTGTCGATATAGTTAATAGTATTCTTCGCTTGAGAAAGATCAAGATTGAGAGGAATAGGGGAGGATTTTATGTCATCCGATAGGACATGACTAAGTTTAAAAATTTGATCTTTAAGTTCTTTTAAATTATCCGCTGGTTTTTCAGCTCTAATAGTCACCTCATATTCCAATTCCGGTTTGTTTAGTAAAGAATATCTTATTAGTTTATCCATGATTGGTAACTTTTAAGAGATTAAGAGTTTAAAAATTTAGTACCGGTTTTCGCCACCACAAAGTTAGATATGAAACTTTTTTCTAATACAAGAAGATTAGATCTCCATGGGACATAACCGTTACTTGGCAACGCGTGACAAGTAAATATCAAGTAAAACCAAAATTAAATTTTACTCAATTAGTACAGTGAGAATATAATAAATAAGTAAATGCAAATAATAACATCCACAGGATATTGTCCTGTGTCTGTTGTGAAGTGTCCCAACAACCAACTTGGGAGTGTCCACGAATGGATTAGCACATCAAGCGGTCATTGGGTGTGAATACCACTGGGGTAAACTTGTGGTGTGCAAGTGTGTGGGGATGTAGTGTAGTGATGTATAGTAAAACGACTACGGGATATTCTCCAACAGCCGTTCGTAGAGTGACCTATCTCCAACCTTGGTAGTGCCCACAAGTGGGTTAACACATCCAAGAGGCCGATAGGGTGCCGATTATCTTTCGATAACAGAGAATGTGTGTGGAAGGTAAAAAAATTGAGCAAAAGTTAAGATGGGTGAAGAAAAGATATGTTTACCAAATGTTTACCAAATAATACTCACTTGATGGAAGTGTGTTTTAGAATTTTGAGAGAAGTGAAGAACGTCTGAAATAAAAAGAGGGGTGGGTTAGTTAAATATTGGGCGCCAAACTGTAACGTAACAGTACCTACCTACCTAGGAGGAGAGCACTGTAGGAAAAGATTAGAGGGAATAAATAAGAATTTATTAACACCAAGCCTACCTAGTGGAGCTAGGGTAAAGAAGAGAGGAAAACTGATGAATGAGAGATGATAAGATGAAATGAAGAAGAGGAGGCCCTCTCTCAGCAGTAGTTGTAGCTGAGGGGCATCAGACTTCGGTCTTCAGTAGAGGAGGCGGAGGCCGTCAAAGGTGTCCCTCTCTGCTGTAGAGTAGTCGAGGGACGTCAGGCTTCCGTCTTCAGTAGCGCAGGAGGAGGCCGTCAGGAGAAGGAGTCCGTCAGAGGAGGTCCTCTCGGCTCTAGTAATGGCCGAGGGACGTCAGGCTTGAGTCTTCTGCAGAGGAGGCGGAGGACGTCAGTTTAGAGGGCCGGAGGACAGAGAGGCCATAAATATTAGACTCGCAGCTAAGATGACTTGCTAAGCCTTTCAGATCCAAACGAAGACTGCCAAATTCCACCTGGCTCCAAGGTAAATGGACAGAATGACAGATGATTGAATTTTGAAAGGTTTTAGAACACAATACAAAGCAAAGTAAAAGAAAAATAATGAGGTCGATGTGGTTTACATATACGACCTACAACTAGCTCCAGACAAATTAAAAATAAAACTAGACCTGTCACTAGCTGACATAATATTACGAATGTAAACAAACATAATTTATAGAAAAACTTAAATAATAAATATGATAATATAAGACAAAAAGGTATGCTTTGCCTCCAAGTAATGCATGTAGCTACCTAGGGAGGGTGAATGCTATTAAACATTTCAGAGATTGGTCTCTTCTTTCTAAGTACCTACTCCGAAAAAAACACCAAAATAAATTAACACGTCGCAGTCTTTACCGACATTTTCTTAGTCAGGTCGCGTTATCACCAAGCCTGAGAAGGTCTTTTGAATAAAGGACCACACAGATGTATGTAGTAGTATGTAGGTAGTCTGCGTTTCAATTATTTTCAACCAGAAACGTACAGTAATACAAATTAATTACGCATTAACCAATCCCATACAAATCAACCGGAAAACAATCAATTATACTAATCTTTTATTTCGGCAAAAATCTCATTAAAACTTAATGGAAGTTAAAGCTAGGCTCGCGAATCAATGGTTCCCGTGTAGGCGGTGGTTGTCAAGGTCACCCATTACGGTTGATGGTTAATTTGTAACCATGATGTCAGGTTGTTAATACTATTAGAATAAGTGACGTTCGTAATGAGCTGGTGGGTGGCAAGCATGCGCGGGATACATCTTTTGATCAGGATTACGACATCATTCGTAACTTGCATACTAAGTGTTTTTATATGGAATCGTTATCGATTATTGAGAATAGTTCAATAATGTTGCGTCAGGCTTCGGCGTGCCAGAATTTCGCTGGAAGGCCATTAGCGTCTTCTACAGAGTTGATCTATCCTGAAATCGCAATAAAGCACCTAGAAATGTAAACAAATATTGTGTTTTTATCAATAACTTTAGCACCCACATAATTAATTTGCGTCATTGCAAATTCCCGATTTATTATTCTTGAATCTTTAAGAGCTAAATCAGATTAGTGTCAGAATGTCACCAGATTTAAACAAGCCTTATTAATTGGATATTTTGCATTTTGATTGTTAATATTAAAGCGAGATCATAAAAAGACAGCAGTAGAAGGTAAATGATACCTGTAAGTTAAATTGTAGAGAGACTTAAATTCTAAAATGGTCAGACGATTTATTAAGAGAGGCTATCAGTTGTAGACTAGGGACACGCATTGTCTAGTAAGTAACTGATTAGACTGTTAGCCAACCGAAACACAGATACTTTTGGAGAAGGTTAGAAAAATGATGACCCCGACGATTGCTTAGACCAGTCAATAAAAATTCTACTGACACAAAATACAAACCAAACCCGAAAACATGTTTGAACTTGTCAAATTTTGTCTCCGCAAATCGATTACTCATGATCAATTGATTAGTATAGATACCAGCCGGTCAGAGGCTCATGCTATCAATCAACGTTACGACAATGAGCCGTCGGCAAGGTGCGAGCGTGGGCGAGATGAGGGTTAGGTACAGAGTTAGAGGATTAAATACTAATTCTTTCAACAGCTTGACTACCAAATACTTGACGACTTTAATCCCTAAATACACTGCGTACTCCTTTATTCTTTTAATCATTTATTGATCAAACATTAAAATTTAATCAACGATCATCGTAGCCGCTGGCTTGTTGATCTTGTGGTTAGTGCCTTGTAGCCCTACCTGCTATACCAAGACAAACGTTTGTGTAATCAGCACGATCATTTGTTCTGTGTCTGGGAGTATTTTATTAAATGTATAATTAATAACGAATCTAAATGTAACTGATAAAGGGTTAAACACTGCTTGTTTGTTATACTTGTCCTTTAATGACACACCTTAAATTATGTATTTTTTGCCATTAGCTAATCAGCATTATAATAAAGTAGGGATTAATCTTCCTTTAAAAAATAAATTAAATACAAAATAATATATTATTTTAATTAAACTAGGTATGATTTGATTTGAAATTATAAGATATTTTTTTTTCATTTCTGTTTAAGCAGTATTTCAAAACCTTACTTAGATCTTACAAGCAAGACCCGAATAAAAATTTAGGAAACGTTAGGGCCCTTAGAAAATTGTGTCAATTTACACAATACATGATTGGAACATTACATGTCTCAAAACAAACCACAATATTGTACATACACTTAACTTTTACGACAATTACAAAATGTTTGACGATCCCAAATTAAATGTCATCAGACATGTGACGATCTGATAGTGCAAGGATCATAAATAATGCTGCGATTTGATTGGGCAAGCTTCGGTTGTGTGGTCTACAGTTATTAAAAACAAGAACCACTATTTTTATGTGGGTGATAGAAAAAGTACCAAAAAATAAGTGTCTGGATAGTTTTACAACCCAGCAAAAACACTAGGAAGAGGTGAAGGGTAGCCGTTAAGGGGGACTGTCTTAAGTCATTTTCTGTCTTCAAAAGTTGCCGATTAGTAAGAATAGAACAGAATAGAAGAAGAAGAAGAAGAGGAAGAAGAAAGGATTTTTTTTTAAACGGATTATTGTTTTTTTGCTTGTGGCTAAATTGTAACAGTCTCATGGGTCCATCTGTGGATGGGTGACGTTGCCGTCCGACCGTGCCTTGGAAAGCACGTTAAGCCGTTGGTCTCGGCAGTCATTTGTAGATCATTGACAGTCATTACGACAAGCCCAAAAGCCTGACAACCAGGGGGTCGAGTCTGCTATTGCAATCGTGTCTCAATGACCGGTCAATGATCGATTTTTGACGTATAACGTCAAACTTAAGACACATTTCCCATATAAAAACTGTCAAAGTTGTCAAATATTCGATCAATGAGCGGTCATTGAGACACGATTGCAATAGCAGACTCGAGCCCCTGTTTAACCAAGGGGTGTCAGTAGCTGGGTTGTGCAGGACAGGCAGTCCCTCCATGTAAAACACTGGTATTCAGCTCGATCCGGCTAAACTGGAAGCTAGCCCCAACATAGTTGGAAAAAACCTTGGCAGATGAGATTATGTTTTTTTGATAAAGGGGATTTCCTGTTATTTTCTAGCGGTTCCATGCAAATCAGTGTAGAATACAATTCAGCCACTAAAACTGTCAGTGTAGACGTTTGCAATAGTATTTGAAACGGATAAAGACTGGTCTATCCTCATTGAATTTTAAGTCACATTAAAAAAAACCTACGCACAATAAAACGATGACCTATTTTTTGCCACCGCACCAATTACGTTGAATAAAACATTATCAGAAACACCTTGAAACTTCTGATAATCCGCAAAAAATACAATCACGATCTATGTTTCTCACTTTGTAAAACCAACAGACAATTTGACTGGATCAATGGTATCTTAGATCTTCATCTTCAGATCTACAGCAATGGCTATAATATGTATAAACCTCATATCAGTTCGATCAAGATCGATCTAAGTATAAGCCTCAAAGTTTTTTCTTTTTGACGTAATGTATGTGAATAACTTGCGGTGGAATCTTTTTGTAAGGTTTATGTGTTTCAGAAAACACGTGCAATAAACCAAGTCAGTATCGCTCATATATATTTTTTCCTTCTAAATTATAGACTTATTCATAAGTAATTTATAACTCTACAGACTTAACATAATAATTTCGCTTTTTAGGACGTCACTCAGTAGTTGGTCGGCTATTAACACGACTAGAGCGGTCTTTTATTTTATAGAATTAACAATTATCTACCATTCAACGCAGCAATGCTGTCAGCCTTTTAAGCACTTGACAGCGATGCAAGGGAATTTTGTGATGCCTTAAGAATCATTCGTTCCTTTTTTATTTAACTAGGTACAGTTTTTGGCACAATTTCTTTATAACCGTAAAAACTCAGTTTATTACTTACATTGAAAACCAATTTCGAGCTTATGATTTGTGATCGTAGGATATATTTATAGTTATCTAGTCTCCCATAATACCCCTCTTAGAAAAAAAGAAAGTCAAAGATGGGTAAGGTAATGTAGAACACTGAGTGTACGTTCCTCAATCGCCTTTGACACTAACAATTAGTTTAGCGGATTCCCATCCACCGGAAATAACACGGAACCAAGAGCCAAGCATGACCATAGACCTTCTATAATAATCAAACCATAAATAATGCTACCTGACACGTACATCATACAACCTTATCAGTGATCGATCTCCACGATCCATGAACTATAGATAGGTTTGTATCATGATCTGAACCTGTCAACGCCTTGCATGTCAATTTATAGCTGGGTTAGTCATGCTGGACATGTTTTGGTCAAGGTCTCTGCGAAATTGTGGTTAAAGTTTCTGTTGTAATATCTTCCGGATGCAATGGAATTTTAGCGGTATCAGCAACAGGGTGTAAAGTTTCTCATCCACCATAGAAAAAGGAGAATCATCCGACTAGACGACTCTTGTGTCTGGTGGGCTACTACTGCCTGACGGTTGTTGTCGGGATCATTGCACGTTCAATCGCGCTGATAACTTTAACATCGCGATGTAGGATGTCAATTTATAGCTCGTATGTATGTGGCGAGATAGACGTTGCTACAGAATACAGATAAGAATAATTTGCATTGAAAATTTGCACATTAATGGTCTTATTAATAGTATTATGATCCATGTATGGATCGTCACGGAAGTTTAACAATGGCGAAAATTTTGTTGTTCACAACATAAGCCTTATTTAGGCTGTTCTCTTTTTCTATAGTTTATAACATGAAAAAAAAACGGAAATATAAAAAACCTGTCAATTTGAATTAACAGCTTGAATTAGCATTTCAAAACACAACAACTAAAATTATGGTGAAGTTCAAGGCTTAGGTACACCAATTTTGAACTTGATTCTTAGCTGTGACTATTCACCATAAGCAATATCAGCTTTCTCTCTCTATCAATTGTTAGGTGGAAAATTATACGTTATTTTAAATCCTCGAGCTTGTGATGCAATGATTCCTGAGTCTAAAACTTCGTGTTCAAACACTTTCAACTAAAAGTTCTGGAGTATAAACTGAATATAATCCAATCCTAGGAGGCAATGTCACTTCTCAATGATAAACTAAGCAATATGAACACCACAAACGAAGATAAATCTTACTACTAAGTAACAACAGTTGGTAAGGTTACCCAGAAATCTGATCAGGCAATAATATTTTGAAATCCGTCATTATTTATCCTTTTACCTCAGATGCAATGTAATAGTCAAATAGTTGAAACAAGTACCATTATAACATTTATTGCACCTTACATTAATGATGTAGCTTGAGATATTTGTAAACAGGCGACTAGGTAAACTTGTAACCCATAGTGAGATAAGGGACAGACAGACAGACCATTCTTCATGTTGAAGCACTCGGAATGCGTGGGTAGGCAGACAGCATGCCTGCGTGGCGAGGAACTGGGTGGTGGGACAAGGCACAAGCAGCAGCGATACACAGTTAGGAAAGTAGTATTTGTTACAGCAATTTAATTTTGGGTTTTGGGGTATTAGTCAAGAAATAATTGTAAATCAGTTGCAGTAACGTAAAGTTAATTTCTGATTTCCTAATAATAATGATTACTCAGTCAACACAGGATAAAAACACGCACTCTAAATAATTGGTACAAAAATAGTATATCTCAAGTTTTTGTCAAGAGATGCATTTCAGCGATAGTTTAAGATAGATGGTGTCAAAAACAACAAAGGAAATCAAATTGATTTGTTACGCATAGATAATATGTTATAGTACCCGTACATGATGTTAAGATTTAAAGGTATGTTATGGTTTGCCTTGCCATTCGTACAAAATGTTTCTTAAGCAGGAAAAAGTTATATCTATCTGCAGCAACTTCAGATCCTCTTGAGCTTTAAACTTAAGTCGCTCCACCAATCAGTCTCCAAGCATAACTTAACGCCGTTAAGTTACAACCTCCCGACCGAGCCCTGATAAAGTGCCACCGAGCAAATTGCACGAATACCGACACATTTTGTAATGCCACCGGGATAATCTGTTTAATTCCTACAGTTTGTTAATAGTACTCCATTTGAATAGAAATGCTTGTATACTGGAATGTGGTTCTTTGAATAGCTAGTGCTGGATCCGGTATTGGGATCTGGGTCTTCATCTAGCTAGAGTATTATTTTATTTTTTAACGGTCCTTTTAATTTAAGTAACTGTGTGGCCTAGAAAGGTTTTCTCCAACTTTACAATTTTATAAAAGTAAAGTTGCTTTCTTCCAATTGTGTTATAACATACATACATTATCTTACGCCTTCCCATGGAGGCAGAAAGTACAGACCGTCATATGCTACGATTCTTACATACGTCTTCTTCTTATGTTATAAAGGCGTGCAAAACAAAATGTACGATGTATCTGAAAGTAAATTCGGTTCACCTAAACTATATTAAAATCAGTGCGCCAAGACGATCTTTGTAAAGCAAGCCTAAGAGACGTCCTAAACAGACACCTGTAACTCTGCCAGTGAACTGTACTGTCTTAGTTGTGACCGTTTACAGGTAAATTCGGTCTAGCCAGTCACAAAAGGGCAGATGAAAAAAAATAATGGTTGAAAAGGGTTTTACCGAAATCAGTATAATATAGAATAGAATAGAATACTCTTTATTGTACACCATTAAATCTTACAAATTATAATTTTATATATATGTATATTCTATAATATAAAGAGACCATGTTGTGAACAACTGTTTTTTAATACACTGGTTTGGTACTATTGTACAAGTAGTTCATTTTCATGAGTTGTTAACACCTTAATATATCGTTCTGTCTCTTCTCCTTTACCAAGCAGTAGTTAAAATACTTCTGCTTAAGCTTTCAAACGCCCATATTAACTATTACCCTTTAAGAGGACCAACAGACTATCAAATCCAAGGTCATATCGACAACACTCCAATCCAAACTCCCCTGAGGCGACAACACCACCATTAAAACTAACCAGTAGCGTTACAAACCAAAGATATTGATCAGTGAACTTTGGTGCGCGGGCGCAGACGTGCTCGCGCAATGCGAGGCCGGATCATCGGCTATCCCCTATTGGTCTACCTTGGCATAGTAATGAAGGTGCTACTAGGAGTTTTAGATATGACTGTGGAACTCGAATGTAAGTCGAAGGAGAATGAATGGGACTTGTGCTAAATAAAATAGAAGAAATTAGAGTTGTCTAGATTGGACGGATATTAAAGTAAGCAATGAGTAAGGTCACTCAGATATCATCAAATAATGGTCAATGGCAAAAGGCTGTCTGAAAGATCTAGACAAAACTATCACTAAACAGAGGCACAAGAATAGAGAGGAGACGTTGTGCTTAGCAGTTTGACGGATCGGTCATGACTGATGATGAGACCATCTAAATTATTGCAAGTTTTGATATGAAAAAGATCATTTCATAATTTTTTTGGGAGGAATTATAATAATAAATAAATATTCCACAACTTAACACACAACGCCATTTAGTCCCAAGCTAAGCTTGAGAGCTTGTGTTATGGGTACTAAACAGCTGATAAACATACTTATATATTTCTAAATACATACATATTATAGATAAATTACACCCAGACACAGAACAAATGATTGTGCTCATCACACAAACATTTGTCCTGGGTGGGAATCGAACCCACGACCTCCGGCATAGCAGTCAGGGTCACTAACTACTAGACCAACAGGCCCGTCATTAAATTAAGCCTTTGCTTTTTTCACGCATTATGGTTATTATTTATTCATATATAATATGCATCGATTCAAATGTAATATGGCCTAAACTTTTATTAAAAAGTAATGTGCTCTCATTGTCACGGCTATTAAATACTCTTTAAGGCCATAATATAAGGTTTAAACCAGGTTGCACATTACCTACCAAAAATATTAACCTTATTACGTGCAAAAGGAAAGTGGCTTAAATCATTATGCTCCTAAGTATATATTTAGATAGAAGCAGAAGCAACTTCTACGTTTAAACTTAATAATCGTAGAACAGTAGTAATTTCTAATTGATAAAACACGCTTCCATTCACAGCCATCAAACTTGTGAAGTTATATCAATCGAAATGTTCGCGCCGCTATAAAATATAATGATAACATGTAACAGTTACGTCAGGTTTATGATGTGAAGTTATTCAGTATCGCGTAACGCTGTGGGATTACAGCTTAGTGGTAATCTGAGGAAATTGCCCGCTAGATTGTGGTCGTTAACGCGTCTGTTGAGTATACGGTTGAATTTGGTTCTCAGTTATGGTTTTTGTTGACTTGACTGTCTCTTCTATCTTGTGGTCGTAAGTCCTATTGCCGAGAATGGGGCTATTGGTTTTTTTTCGCTTTTATATTAGTATAGGATCCCGTTAAGAATGACCTTCACCAAGCTGGTTAATGGATGAAACCTATTTTATATTTAATTTAATACGTCAATAAATATATTACATATGGGTTGTCTAAAAAAATTCAGTCCAGGATATGATTAATTAATAACTATAAAAATATATAAAGCGTCGAAAAATTCATCCGCATCTCAGTCAGCTGGTTAGAATTAACCTGGTGACTGAGATGCGGATGAATTTTTGATTGAGAGATTCATCATCATAGGAAGGATAGGATGTCCACTGCTGGACATAGGCCTCCCTATAGATCTCCAATAGGACCGGTTGGAAGCGGCTCGAATCCATGGCGTTCCCGCGGCCTTAATGAGGTGGTCTGTCCACCTTGTGGGCGGACGTCCTCCGCTGCGCTTGCCGATACGTGGCCTCCACTCGAGAACCGACCGACCCTATCGGTCATCGGTCATTGAGAGATTATTTAATCTCTTTTTCTTTACTTGCTTGCATTCATTGATTAATATTATCTTGATAGACCTCCTCTAGTTCCACGTTAGTAGGCATGTAGATTTTTGTTTCCCAGCAGATCTCATACAAACAGATGTACTCCAAACTCTTTACAAGCCTCAACCGACAAACACACATCATGTTCTTACTTATTAACGAGTCTGTCGTCCTTAGCAATAATAAATTTATGTAATGCACAAATTAACATTATATTATAAACAGACAAACAGAGCCAACTATGGATTCGTAACAAGGAGATGATAATAGGGCCTCAAAGGGCAAACATTGTTGTTGAAGATATATATACAGGGTGTAACGGAAAGGGTATATACATACAAACAGGGTGAATACAGTATTTAATAACGAGTCTTTCCTCAAAATTTCAGCTCCCAACTAATAACTTTGAAACTTCACGATATTATTTAATATCGACAGTTTATTAATGCAAAATCATAACAAACGTGTCACCGCACTATGAGGGTCATAATCCTGTCCGGCAAGGTTCAAGTATACCTATCTCGGGTTCTGCGCGCCTAGTACAGACCTATCGGGCTCTGCCTAACCGACGAAGGCGCGACGGCGCGGGCGGGCTCAACTTTACAATTATGTATGAATATGTATAAAAACGTTGCCATGTCGTTTCTTATCACCAAGAGAACCCGTGCCCTTCGGATGTATATACCCTTTCCGTTACACCCTGTAGAAGTATTTGTAGTTGGGCCCTTTTTTTGCGTTTTGACAAAGATGACGTCTTCTATCTTTATATACAAAACTTGCGGATCCGACAGACATTGTCTTGCCCGAACGTTGGCTTCAAACCCAATCGCCAATTTGTGAATCTATACCATCTAAAGACCAACACAAATACAACTAACAAAAATAATTATCATAAATATAAAAGATTCTTCTGTATGTGTGTTAGTCACCTATATCTTACTTAACAGCTGCATCACATTATTTAGATTCGATTTCGTAAGTGTGTTGACGGGCTCCATCCCCGTTTCTTGAATGGTTAAGAATCACAAGTCGACCCAGTAGGAGTCACTACGATTGGACAGAACAACGTCTGTGGGGTCTACTAATGTAGGTAGGTACCTGACCTATCAGTTTTGATACAGCTATCACAAAATGCAATTTATTGGAATTAATGCAAAATGTTCATGTTTTTATCGTTCTGACTGTAAGCTCTTTTATCAGATGCACTTCATATGTGCCCAGTATCAACAGTGATACGCCTCGTGCCACGTGCATCCCTATCGAGTTACATTCGTCAACACGTGTCATAAATAATTAATGCATTTGGTTAAAAGAACACAGTTGTTCATTAATAAAGACATCACACAGTGATCAAAGTTTATTGTAGGGATTTACTTATAATAATAGTGTGCAAACAAAACGGAATAAAATATTGAATTTATATTTATTTCTGTTAGTAGATGTTTTTAGACACTTGAACTTACTGATCCCCGAGGATTCAATACGCTGAATAAATCTCAGAGGCAAAGAGCACAGAGGGCATGGTCTCAAACATTATTGTTCAATAGTATAGGGGTCTAATGATGAAGTGCTATAGAATCTCCTTGATGACCACTGCCATGTTGCCATTTTATTATAATTATTGATCACCACTGGGACCAGTTTACTTTATTGAAACTCTCTCCAATGAACTAACATTTCGTTTATTACTCATATTAAATCCTAAATCATTTGATTAATTTAAAAAACTTCCGCTTCAAGGTAAACCACATACCAAAAACTTACGCAAGTGAAACTATCTCCACAATAACAATTTAAACAATAAACAATATCGTTAAAATAACCAGACAGCTAGTTTCGTAACTTAATAAACATAATATATTGTCGGACAATATCGGCGAAGTGCGGGCCGGTTCTAAATACCAACGAATAGTAGATGGTATCTGGTATTTGACAAATGGTGATCAAAGCAGGTGGTCTGCTGGTTGTGTCAATGGCAATAATTGGCTGAGCAAGATGTTTGTATTGCAGAGAGGATAAATATAATCAATCATAATGTGTCATATAGTTATGAAGGTTCACGAAAGCATTACATTCCTCTTCATTTACAATTTCGTTTATGTTATCTTACATAGTTTTGATCTGATCCAGAATTTCTTAGAATCTAAATAGCCTAAATAATTAGTTTTGAACAACCTAAAGCATTTGAGACTGTTTAATTACCAAATACGCTTCAAAAATAAGGGGATATTAGAGTTAGGGCCAAATCCAAGTCACTTCTTAATGACAACCATTTTGTCTTATCGTATGTTCAATCAATGGTATAAAATATCTTTTTTGGGGAATCTTAGCAAAATCACGTTTGGGATGCTCCAAGGGGTATTATAAGCTCCTACATGTTTTGATATATACACACTCTTTGTACTTTTCAATAACACAATCACTAACATTTCAGTTCAAATCAATGACGTGATTTATATAACAACTGCAGCCAGCAGTAAGCTAATCATTATCTTAATGCCAAGTAATACTTCTTCAGTGGTTTATATTCTATAAAACCAATGTTCTTCATCTGACTCTAGTAGAAAGTCAATTAAAAATTTATGAATCAAACAAACGTCATAAAATCTTATGATTAAAGTGCTAACTTACCATAATAATGTAACTATCTTTTAATGTAAGTTCTAGACACTCCTATTAACCGTTGTCTTTAGAATTCAGGGACGTATTAAATAATACTGACAGGTGACAAGCTATAGTTTGATAATCCGGCAGTTAATACAGTTGTGTTGATACAGAAAATATGATAGTTATGAAGATTTTTGAAGGAAACCTCGCATTGTCACATTAGGGACTGTAGCTTGATGAGATATCCCATCTTTTGTTATCATAGTAGTAATAGTAAGTTTATTACACATCTTGTAACTATTTTATTGCTTAATTAAAAACAGAACATTTCATAATTTGATCTAAAACAATCCTATGCTCTATCAATTTCGCAAAATTCCTCGAATACCCGAATCAAATAAGTTACTTCATCATGCTTCAAAGAAACATGATTAAGTAACGGCCAAACATTCGCTTTTATTATTAAAACCACGTCACCTGTTGATTTCAGATTTTAGACAAAATGACCGTTTTATTAGTAAAAAAAGATCAACTTGGTGACAATAATTTGCATAAAATTAATCAGTATTCCTAACATTTACTCGTAAATTACATATCTAAAGTAAGTAAGGACTTTTATAGCTTCGTACTCGTAAATTATTGAAGGTTTTAAAAAATAAACATATTTATCCGAATATTTAGTGTACACAAACCAAGAAAATACAAAAGCTCCATTATAGCGAACAAAAATTTTGAGGTTAATAAATTGTATTTTGGAACACTCAAATCACAAGATATAAATAAATCTCAGCTAATATTTTACCTGAGTCTTATATTGTGCGCTAACTATGTAATATAATGCTGTATGTTATTCTTTAAAAAAAAAAAATAACCTGCTATATGGCTCCAGCCCTGATATTCTCGAAAAAATTGATTGAAAAAAATAAAATACAGTTTGTATATTCAACTTAAGAACGTGAAATGCATAGACAATAAATCAGGGTCAGCTTTAGCGAAGCAATTAATTTTACTACCGTTGGTTTTTCACGCGGCGCATGCGATATTATTGTGGTCGTCTAACAACGTATGTGACGCGTAGTTCATATTAGACAGTTTGAGGACTCACGTTCTGCTATGCACCGTAAGTTTACGGGACCAAAGGAGCCTAGGACGGCCATTGTGCCACCTACTGAGCTAATTGAATATAGACATGGACGATTATATCCGACATAATTTTCCACCTAACGTCATAGGGCAGCATGTCCCAAAGTAGTAGTGATTATTGATGTGCTCTAAAGAATGCAACCGGCAGTTCTAGTGGGGGTTATGATTATTATGAACACATAAACTAACTACCGAAAAAATGTGACGTATCGGTACACAGAAAGTAACTAAAATTTAAGTTGAAGCTGAAGCTATGATATAAAATAAGACACAAGTGCGCCCTTCTCATCCATTTAGTAGTAAAAAGCCTAAATTAGTACTATCCTATTTTTACTAAAGAAGAGACGAGTTTAGAGTTAGGAAGGTTTTGTTACACTAGTCGTAGTGTAGAGTATTATTCAAAGGGGATGTTTGATTTATACTATTTTACTGAATGAAGTGGAATTTCTCACTTATTTACTCTGTGGTGTATGTCGATATGTGTTTACGTAATACCAATCGGTTAATGACTGCTGTGGAACCGGTTTTAAACCACAAAAAATTGGAGGAAACCAGCTTTGATCTTATTTTCTACTATTATTGTTTTTACATTTAAATGGTCTGATCTATATTTAAAAGTTTGATAAATTGAGTCAAAAGATTAAGTCCATCATTGCGGTTAGAATTTTTTAGACATATTCAAAGATGTTAAGTAATTATTGTTTTTAAAGGTTTCTTGTACATTTTAGTTCCTGCAAGTGAGTAAAATAATAACGTACGGATTTTTGGAGGTTTAATATTTATCAGATATCCTCCATCCCATGGAAAGCACATTAAGCCCTTCCTGGTCTAGTCTGATCAGCGGGCCTGGGTGTCATTTGTAGATATTATACAGTCACGGTAGTTATGAGTAACCCTGAAAGTCCGACAATAAGTCTTAGCAAGAGGATTTGTTTATAGAGTTACTGGGCTTGTCACTGGGTTTGTAGTGACAAATCCAGTGACAAGCCCAGTGACTCTGTGGTTGTGCAAGTCAGATACTTAGGCATTTACTCTGCATTACACTAATATTTAGCATCATCCTGTAAGACCTCAACATTTGGAAAAAGGCTACGCAAATGACTTTGACTTCACTAGTCCTGAAAGATATCTGCTCTTCCAG
Organism: Euplexia lucipara; assembly: GCA_921972225.1. Taxonomy (NCBI): domain Eukaryota; kingdom Metazoa; phylum Arthropoda; class Insecta; order Lepidoptera; family Noctuidae; genus Euplexia; species Euplexia lucipara. The sequence continues at coordinate 1,186,381 of OV179164.1, read as the reverse complement.
GTGCAATATCACCATTATCTAGGAATACTTTATTTTCTAGACGTACATGTTGTCAGTTTTGTAGACCATCCTACACAGCTGCAACAATGTACGCTCAACAAACATAACAAATTAGATTGGCAATCAAAGAGATGCCGTCATTAATATTCATTAAACACAGGCGGAGTGGTGAGCATCTGTTAGTATTGCTTATTAAGTGAATACTGATCAGTCTTTTGCGACACCTAAGGAGATTCATTGATGCTGTGATTGGTGCAGTAGGCAAGATATTTAGCTTTTGGTTTCTCGATTCGGGTTCGAGCTATTGGTGCATTATTTTGCGATCTTACAAAATCAAAAGTTATTAATTGAATTAAAGGATATAAAGTAATACCTACCTACTCCGACATCATTGGTGATGATCTTCAGAAAGGTCAGGCGTAATAGTGCTTGCAACCGGCGCGCAGCGTGCATGTTAGAATTTGTGACATTATTCTAGTTATTTAAATGACATTTTTGTTAATTATGATTATTTTCTCTCTTAGAGTAGGTACCTAATTAAGTGGCATGTATTTTTATATTTTTTTTTGTTCTTTTTTTATTTTTTAAGTTATAAATCTGTTCTCATTATTTGACACAATGTAAAAATTCTTATGAATTTAAATAAAAAAATAAATAATAGACTAGTTTTGTAGCACGAATGCTTGACGTAAATGTTAGTACGAAACGTAGAATACAATACTACGATACGTATTAGGTGCGATATTAAAATTGAAAATTTTCATTTCAAATACATAATTTAGGAAAATTTATTGGTCTTTATTAATGTATGAGTGATACTAATAGGGTGTTTGACAGATTATGAACATCAAAATATAGTAGTATTAAATTATAAAAAATAATACACATGTTTTATTTTTCTTTTTCGAATTGATGGAAAACTGCTTAGATTAAGCGCATTAAGGTTGAGGACAGGGGGCTTGTAACGTCTTGACTTTATCTAGTATAAACTGTACTGGCTAGTGACGTTATGCGATATTTTGACTCGATGTATCGCCGTTATTTTTTGATTACGAGCAAAAATAAAAAAAAACATGTGTCGAATATTTTCTTGTCATCTAGATGTTTGTCAAGTAGCCCATTGCACTTGCCTCATTTTAAACCAAGATGGTACAGGGTAGTTCGTGCCACACCGAGTGTTCGTTGTACACCTTTGCCTACCCTTCGGGGACTATAGGCGTGATGTTAATTTTATGGAAGTAAACGAAGCAATAAGAGTAGGTATGCTAGAAGGATAGAATATTCTGCAGTTTCAGCTTACCCTGACGGGAAAATGGCGTTATAGAGGATTTCTCGCAAAAAGATTTAAAATACTATAGAGCGGGCATGTCAAGGAAATGTCATAGAAAAACTATGATCCCATGTCTCAGTAACGCCATCTAGAATAATATATGAATATTGGAGCGGCAGCGGAGCGTACTACAAAAAACTCATAGACTTGTATCCAGCAGGACACACTTTTTCGGACGAAAATTTTGTTCGTGATGTCCGGTCTATAGGTATTGAATGTCTTTGATTTCTCGTCTTTATTTGAATGGGCGTTTGAAAGGCCACCTATCTTCAAGCAGACATAAGTATTTATGTATAGCCTAGCCACATCTAGAGGTTCTACACCTATAATATTATCAAAATGATTTATCTTCAACAAAATTAATAGAACTTAGCCAACATTCAAGCCTCAGGCTAATAAATTAGTAATTTACATACATTTCTTAGTAAATACGCAGATACGTTGCATCAGTACGTAATGCTTTAAGAATTAGTTTGCATATGTAAGTACTACGATTGATTACGATGCTTATCTCCTTCTGATGAAACTATCAATTACTTGCGTGAATTAACTTATTGGTAATGGGTTTACACTTTTGAATTCATGGTTAAGTTGTTTGGTTAAGAAACATGTTGGACACACACTGTTTGAATTGACGATTATGTCAAAACTATCTGTTTAGTTAATCGCGACAGATGGCATAATAAATTAGAACAGAGTTTAGGCTAGTAATACAAATATAGTATTTACTAAAAACTAATACTATTTTTAATAAATATATATTTCACAACTTTTTCACACAACGCCATTTAGTCCCAAGCTAAGCTTGTGGGTACTAAACAGCTGATAAACATACTTACCTACCTATATATTTCTAAATACATACATATTATAGATAAATTACACCCAGGCACAGAACAAATGATCGTGCTTATCACACAAACATTTGTCCTGGGTGGCAATCGAAACCATGACCTCTGGCATAGCAGTCAGTTGCACTAACTGCTAAACTAACAGGTCAGTCTAATTTTTATCTATACTCTCTATTAATTTATATTCTATATTTATACTATTATAAACTGATTTATAAATAGGAGAGATTTGTCTTTTTGAATGTAGCGAATAAACTTAAAAACTACTGTTCCGATTTGAAAAATTCTTTCATCGTTGGGAAGCTACACTATCCCCGGGTGACGTAGGCTACTTTTTGTCACTGTAAGTATTCCCACGGGAATGGGAACTACGCGTTTATAACGGACAGACGACGAGCATTTTGGCACCATGTTTCATTGTTTCAAGTATCTTTTACATATTTTGATACGGTGCTCTAAAAATACTATCAAATAGCAATTATTGACAAACAAATAAACAAAACTATAAAATCTTATTAATTTACAATCACAAAAACTGATAATTGCTGTTCGCCACCCGTAGCCGATACAGATAATTATTAATTTATTTTCATTATATATTTAGGTACAATACTATTAATATGTTATTGAAGTATTGACATTGGCAACATCTGCATTTTCAAAACTTGTTTCTTTAATGGCTGTTTTAAATCGTTCAACTGGATAAACTAATTATATTTAATTGTTATTTATGTTTTAAAATAAAACTTAAATTATTAATATAAGACAACAAATGTATTAATTTAACAGTATGTTAGTAACAATACTTATTACAATCTAACAAGAAAAAAAAAAGCGATTTGCATTTTTTTTGCGTCGACTGTAGCATGCAAAAAAATATGTTTGGAGGATTAATGTATGTTTTATGATATTATATTCAAGTCATCGTTGGTCCCAACTCTCATTTGACAGTCGTTACGGATAGTCACCCATAAAACTGTCAACCGTATCGTGCTACCCAGTAACTGGGTTGTTGAAGTCAGAAAGCTAACCCATGCTCACGAGTAGAGTGAACAATATAATAAGAAAATCTATACTAATATTATAAAGAGGTAAAATTTGTAAGTTTGTAAATTTGTATGTAGGGGGTAATCTCTGGAACTCATAATCCAATCCCAAAATTTTTTTAACTGGCAGAAAGCTACATTATTCCTGAGTGCTATAGGCTATAAATTAATCCTATAACATGTATATTAACCGAGCTATCACAACTTTTGTGTAGCAAGTCGGAAAAAAATACCTCATAAAACAGAATTATTTGCGTGCGCTGCCTAAACAGTTGCTTAAAATTAAAAACAATGTACGGCCACCTGGTTCGTCTTAACTATTTCTACAAAAAAGTCCGCGATACCATATCTCTATCTTTTATATTTTATCTTTTATACTGCTTTTATTGCATTAAAATTTTTTTTTTTCGGCACACTTACGTTTGGTTGATTATTTGAGCAACAAAATATTAATTCTTATGACAATAAATTATTTCAGTATCACAAGAACATCATACAGATAAGATTTGCCATTTACAGTATATCAATTGGTCATACAGTTTCGGAGATAATATAAAATTACTAAAACGCAAAATGCCCCTAGCATAACTTTCATTGTGCAGACGTTTTACCTATTTGCCCATAGATGGCGTTCTGCAATTACGTCATTTTTCTGAATCGCGGTGTTAAGACTTTCCGTGGATTGATGACCGTCTCGAATTGGATGAAAAGATGATTCTTAGTAACATCATTTCATTTCATTTCATTTCAGACATTTTCAGATACCTTATAATCGAAACTATCGTAATTCGTTTTCGTTCATCGTTGTACTTTTGTTTTTAACCGACTTCAAAAAAGGAGGAGGCTCCAATTCGACGGTATGTTTTTTTTTGTGTGTTTGTTACGCGATTACTCCGCCATTTATGGACCGATTTTCAAAATTCTTTTTTTATTTGATAGGGTAATTAGGGTAGGGTATACTACCAGATTGGTCCCATTTGTATCAACACTCATATCTGATGAGGGATCTTCGAGGAATTAAGGGAACTCCTCAAAAAATATAGGCACAAACGCACCGATTTCAACATTTTTAGTAGCAAATCAAGCATTTTCATTTAGAAAGTATCATTTGGTGATGGAAAACTGATGAAGAAGACAGGCAACGGAACTCTTCAACGCATAACAGCAAATTATTCGCGATTGCTATAGTCAGATGTCTATGTTGAGCTTTTGTATTTTCACAACATAACATTACGCCATTCTGTTTTAAAAGGGGCGGGCAGAGATGTACAGATTAATGTTTAGATAGAACTTCATTAGCAATTGTTATCCAATTTCAATGATTCTTTCAAGTTTTGAAAGACTTTCTTTACATTCAAAGAAACTAAAAATTACAAAATAATAACTTTTTTTACTAAAAAAAACAACCGACTTCTTAAAAAAAAACTAACAGGTGAAAAATAACTCCAGTTTCGGAAGTCGGTGGCCAATAATGAACAAAGCAAAACCACCAAAGCCACGGACTTCCGAAACTGGAGTTATTTTTCACCTGTTAGTTTTTTTTTAAGAAGTCGGTTGTTTTTTTTTGTAAAAAAGTTTTTGTATCAGTATGTTCGTAGTTTCGTACTTCGTTCTATCGTAATAATCGATACGAGTTAGATATTCGATATTACGATTGTATTTTGTTTTGTAAAGGCGGACGGTGTTCGAGTCGCTCTCCCTTTGTTCATTATTGTTTTCAAGTCTGTGCGTAGTTTGTTGAGAGCATGCCTAAAAGGAAATCTCAACTGTCCCGGCAGACATCACAGACAAGATTCGCTCGAGTGCGCCGTACGGAAGAATCTGCCCCTGAAAATGAGCTGCGCCTCTTGAGAAATAGAGAATATATTTCGCAAGCACGCGCTAGAGAATCTAGCTCCGAGCGCTCACAGCGCATCGCTAGCCAAAATGTGAGGACGTCGCGGGCCCGTGCTCGAGAAACTAGCGCTGAACGTGCGCACCGTTTATCTGAGTTAAGGCAGCATGTCTCTGAGACACGGGATAGGGAGACTAGCGCTGAGCGCTCGCAGCGGCGGTTAAATTACCTTGAACAGAAAAGAGAACTTCGGTAATCTTTGAAGTTACTGATCTGATTCCAAAAAATATTTTTCTAATAAAATTAAATACATTAGGTAATATCAATCGAGTGTAATCTTATGTTAAAACAAGAAATTTTCCGCGTACGAAGTCGCGGGCAGAAGCTAGTCGTTAATAAATAAAGAAACATTGGTAATTTTTTTATGTTGATCGTACCTACCTCACACATTCGATCGATTCAACTTGTTTTTTTTTAATGTGCATGTAATTTACCTACATGCTAGGTGGGTAATTTTTGCGAGTACATAGCTACCCACCTACTAATAATTATTAAGAACTTAATCACGTTTTTGGTGTCGCGCTAGACATTGTGTCTAGATTTTATAACTACATAGGTAAGTAGGTACTTAAAACTGATTAGTAGGTAATATTTTGTATATGTGTATTTGATTATAAAACAAAACATCCTATTGCCATCATCGGGCAGAAATCCAGAAAGAAAAACTCAATAACACTTAGCCCGACCCGGGGAACGAACCCAGGACCTTATGGCTCAGCAGCTGTAGCGCTTGCGACCACTAAATCAACGCGGCAGATATTTTATTATCTTTAGATTATAGATAATTATCTGATTAGCATGTTCAGCCTATAATGTTCCCACTGCTGGGACTGGGACACAGGCCTCTTCTCTGTGAGAAGGAGTGGGCTGTAATCTACCACGCGGGCCCGGTGCGGGCCCGCGTGACCAAAAATTTGAAGACATGTGACTATTGAATGTGAATTGTGTGTGTGAATATTGTGAGCAAACTGGCAAGTTTGCTCACAATATTTTAGATCTTGAACTTTTATACCTTAGAGGTCCTCAAACAAAACGTTTACAAGACATTGCTTCTCTATACGAAACTACCTTTTAGAAGAGGCAATTCGAATATTACTTCTTTGTGACGACGTTCAAAAGCGCCTACTCCAGTCATCCATTTGACTTTAATTAAATTAGTATTAATGAATCACAGTTAATGTAGGTAGTGCCTTACAATAAGCATAATTAACTAGTTTTGTCTGGCTGCTAAAGCTTCGCGTACCAGAAACTAGATAAACTATGTTCAGACGCCAGCACATCAACCTACTACAATCTGTCAAATTTCTTTAATATTTTTTTCTAAAGCATAAGGTTCAAAATTGATTGGGGAAATTTGACAGTTTCGGGTAGGTTGATGTGCTGGCGTCTGTACGAAGGTCAGCAGTCAAGTTAACCCAATGTGGTCATTTCTTTGATTGTTATTCAACGTTATACCTAATATACAGAATAAGGTTCATGCTCGAATGGGAATGTTTCACAGTTTTGGGGTAGCTTGATGTGCTGGCATATGTACAAAGCGCTCTCAACAAGCAGGGTCACATAAGTATTTACACAATTGAGAGTACAACATAAACTTATCCTCAGAAAGGGCTGAATTGTAGAATAACGACGATATCAATGATTCTCATTATCTAATCGCAAATTAACAAGATATCGTTAATACGTCAATGTAATCACGATGAGACTGCTCATTCTTACCATAAACGCACCGGCCCACTGCGAACGGAATACAAAGCATTTACCTCTAAGATAATATTTTCCATTAGCCATCATTCGGATTATTCCTTAACTCTTAACCAGCATATAAACTTGACAACAACACCAGCATGCTGCATTTGAAAAAACGTCATGACTCTGACAACATTACAAGTGTTAATTACTTTGTAATTAATTTTGAGTTTGTGTTTATTCGTTCTTCTGAAAACATCAGTGGTTTAGTTGATGGTGCTGATAAAGTGAATTATAATAATATGTGCATCACACCTGTATCAGCAGGAGTAAATAACTTGTGCCGTAAAGAGACGGTTAGCTTGGTAGTAAAGTTGAAAGCCAAACTGACTGACCATGGTTTGAATGGCGTGCTAAGGTATTGTCTCTAGAAAAAAAAATTATTTGATTGAAAGACATTTGTTCAAATTAGGCTGAAGATGAGCACTTTTTAAAGCGTCAAAAATTACACAAAATAGTCCTCCAAAACGCCCTCCTTTCACCACTTTCTAGTGTGTTTATTGGGAAGAAGAAGTGGCGGAAGAAACGCCCCAGCAAAACGTTTTGAGTAACTGACCACTAGAAGCGGAAAATAAGACGACAGTCTACCACTGATGGTTTGAAATAAGCCTCAGTCAGTGTGGATATATCAGAATAATGTATTGAATCTCCAGACACCTATAAGCTCTTTTGATGAAAGCATGAGACTTGTAAGTAGGTGTACTGGACTGTAATCTTCGATCTGGTTGCTGTAAATTTACTATTGTCATCATTATCATCCACAAGCAAGACAGGGTTTCTAAGCCTTCGCCTTCTTATTTAGGTGTACCCATAAGCTATTTTACATCATCAAAACTCTTTGACACAATCCTTGTGTATTAGCTATAATTATCAAAGCTTTAGAATAGGCGGGCAAGTGGTAATAATATGGACTTGAAATTTAGAAGAATAACGTCTTAGTTTTTAATGATTATTAGTTTTTAAACCAGTGTTGTTTCTTCCAGTGAGGCGATGGAGAGCCGAGTAGGCCTGGACTACATTGTAGAACATGCGGAGTACACGGGCAAGCTCGCCGCCGCGCTCACATCACCAGCTGCACCAGTTAAAAAGCAGGTAAGATCATTCAGAACCTGATATTTTGGTCGAAGATTAGGATTAGGATTAGTTCGGATTTTGAGTCCGGTTCAAAATAATCCAAAAACTTTTGACCTCTTTTTTACTTTTACTAAGAGTTTATGTTTACTTGTAAAAGAGGTGCAAAAACACTGATGATGATGAAAATCGTCTGATTTGTCGGGGAAAGTCCCCTTTTAGGATTATAGTAATCAAAGCTTAAAACTAATATAACAAAGAGTGGAGAAAGAGTGCATAAGGCTAAAACGGCTGAATTTCAACCATTGGCAAAAAACAAAATCTCCTCCAAACGTCTAAATTCACATTTCATATGTGGTGACCATGTACCAGAAGAAGCAATGTAAGTAGGTTCCCACAAGTAATACCTACTGACGATCTGAAGCAGATCACAGAAAGCCAATGAATGAGGACAGTGCAGGACTGATCGATTTGGTCATATTTGGGAGAGGCCTACGTCCATCAGTGCTTCCTTTTTGTTATCCATGAATCAATTAACCCTATAACAGTCCATTGTTAGACTTAGAACTCTTCTAGGTTTCACCACTTTACCTTCCGCATCAAGTCTGTTTTTACCATCCTTTTTAGTATCCGTAGTGAAAGGAAAAGGTTCAACATGATTAGGTGCAAACTGTTCACAGATTTGGTAACATGACATTTTGGGACCTTTTAGGTGCTATAAGTATTACAGTTTTCTTCGAAGTCTTTGCCTTATTGAACTGGACTGTTCTTGGTGATTTCGTAAAATTTTATGGATCTAATTTATTTCTACAGGTGTTCGAGTTGCTGTCAGCGTTGTGTGTGTATAATGCTGACGGCTACGCCAGAGCTGCTGACACCCTAGAAAGATACAAGGTAAGTCTCACGTGCAGACATTAAAGCTGTATGTGAAGGTTAACAACTGCTATGAAGTAGGAAGCTGATCGATTTATACCCGTTTAATAAGAAGGTGCCTTGTTGATCCAACGGTCGCAGGTGTTGGGTTAAAATCCTGAGTCAGGCAAAACGCTATTGAGTTTTTCCGTAAACAAGTCCTCAGTAGCAGCCTGGCTTCTTTATTTGTGGCAATGGGCTCGTTCCCTATTACGTCGAACTTAAACATAGCTGGCAAAATTTCGGTGACCTACGCATAGGTACACCTCTGCCTAGTTAGGGTATTACCGACGTGTTTTTATGTTAATAAGGAGATAAAATAAACATGTTTATCTTCTTAAACAACTTATTAATTCTGTGCAAACTAAATGAATCAATCAATGAATCAATGAATCATTTGTGGTAAATACTAGTGTTTATGGCCGATGAGAAGGCAATGACCATATTAAGTAATAGATCGATATCTTCAACTATTTATGCATATTTCTGATATTGATCTCGACACGTGGTTGCGTGTGACACATGCAGTTATTTGCCTTGATATACAATCGAGGTCCGGGATCCCTGGTTATTGTAATATTGTCACTTAGTTAAACAAGTAAACAAGCGACCCACTACGGACTAATATCTCTGTATATTCAGTCGCGACTAAACTTAGGAGAATTTAAAGATTACTTGCAAAAACCACTCGAGACGTTTTGAATTTGATAGGAATCACACATATCCACAATTTGTAGGTATATTTTTGTAGATATTGTTTAATCATTATCTCACCTGATGGTAAGCGATGATGTACAGCACGCTTGCTTGTAAGTAGCTATCAGGATTCAGGAAAAACCAACTGCGGCAGGGAATTACCTTAGCTGTACGCAAAAGTTGTTTCCGAAATGTTTAGTAATTATTTTGAAGTATTTTAACCATTTTTCTGATCAAATTTTACTGTTATAAGGAAGCCAAGGAGTATTAGCTGGTTAGTTAACCGACAATGAAATCTCTTCATTGGTGTACATAGGTTATATTATTTTAAAATAGGATGTTACAGTATCATACAGGCACAATTCCTAATCTTTCCTTGATCTTTCAGTCCCTGAAAGGCGAGCGCTACCGCCTGAGCGTGGTGGTTGAAGAGCTGAAGAATGCGACCACCACGGACTACAAGACGGCGCTGGTGGCGTTCATCAATTGTCTCATCATCTCCGCGCCAAGACTGCCTGACAGGATCCGAGTCAGGAATGAGTTTATTGGTAAGGGGTGACACCCGTGACACTAACTACAGTCAGTTTATAAGGCTAGCTGTTTAATTTATCTATACTTCTATACTAATATTATAAAGAGGTAAAATTTGTAAGTTTGTAAGTTTGTATGTAGGGGGTAATCTTTGGAACTAATGATCCAATTTTAAAAAATATTGTACTGGTGGAAAGCTACACTATCCCCGTATATATCCCCGTATTCCCACGGGAACGGAAACTACGAGGGTGAAACTGCGTGACGTCTGCTAGTTTATTTATAAGTTCACAACTTACACAACGTACAGTTTTTAAGGCAGTTCAATTTATTTATTGGTTCACCGACAGCTGTCTACACTACAGAAATCTCACTTAAAATAGAAAAAAAAACTCGTGAGATTTCAAGTAATTTATATAAACCTGAAATATTATTATCAAATAATGTACAGACGCCAGCATATTCAGCTATTGCAAACTATCCAATCCCAATTGAACATGAACCTTATAGGTACTTTTGTTATAAAGTTTAAAACCTATCAAAGAATTTTGAATGATAAAGGTAGCTAGACGTGCTTGCCTCTGTACTTACTAACTTATACCCTATTGACTGATAGTTAGTAGAAAAAGTAGTAACATCCTAGGATTTTAGTTGTTTGAAATAAGAAGAATCCACACCGATTGCGTTTGTATTTTGTATGATAAGACTGTTTTGTTTATCTTTGCAGGGCTGGGACTGTTGCCAACTCTAAACAACTTAAGGTAAGAAGTTTATCTGAAGTAAATTTTCTTTAACACTCAATACTCAAACCAAACCAAAATACAAGACCATCTTGAATTTTCTTCCGCAAGTCGTAAGATAATGAAGTTGATACAAAATTCGTCTGCCGTGGGTAGTTAATGGATAATGTCTATAAGAGAGACCTATAAGGTGAGGGCCTCGAGGCAAAGCAATAACAGCCACAGGGTTCATCGTAGCTGAGGTCGTTTCCTGGACGAATGACCATAATAATATTTTTTTTTTAATAATAATAATTTATTTATTGGCATAAACAATTGTACGCATTGTTGTGAATCACTGGTGCCTGTGGTAGGTAATAAAAACCTGTATTATAGGTCACCAGGTTTCCACCACTCAAACCAATTACACAATTTTATTGAATTAAGCCGATATTAAAAGATAAATAAGCAAAAAACAAGAATAAAATAAAATAGAACATGAACAGAAAGATTGACATACTTAATAAGAAAAGCTTTTTTATTAGTAAGATGTGTGTGTAATGTGTGTGTGAGTGCGAGCGTGCGTGCGAGTGTATAGTGTGTGTATGTACCTACCTAAAAGTGTGGTTGACCATGCCAGCACCTGCAGCAGGCCCTCAGTTGTGGTGTATGACTGCTTAAGGAGCCAGTTTAGAACTATGTTTTTACCATCCATGTATATATTCAATCCTCTCCTTTGGTCTCCTTTTTAAGCCGCTTGGTCCTGGGTCATTATTGGTAGATCTTTAACAGTCGCTACTCGTAGTTAGAACCCTGATGGTCTGACGTCAGCCTTATCAAATTCTACCGTAGTAGCCTGAAACTGTATTGTAGAAATCTGACAGATAGTAGTTCCATGTATTCATATCCACTCATCATTTGAAGACATTTAACAGTCGCTATACGAGTAGGTAGTCAGAAATCCGAAAGTTTGACGTCAGTCTTATCAAAGTCTACCGCAGCACCCAGTAATTGTATTGTGGAAATTAGACAGGCAGTCCCTCTGTGTATTAATATACAGACCAGGTGCACCAAGTTACACTGGATGTCGATTCCAATATACATAGTTGAGAAAAGGCCAGGTATTATGATGACGATGAGGTAAATGATGACGATAAACCGTTAAGTAATACTTAGCCTTCCATAAAGGACACTCATAAAGATCTAAGGAACAAATAAGGATCTGCAATACATAACGATATTAACATATTTATCTCAACCGGGCGGTGTGCAAAACGCATAAATCTGCCACATTATTCCGATGTCAAACTAGAAAATATAATTCCACCATTTATAGTTAGTTAGATAAAATATATGACCAAGTTTATTTAAAAAAATATTATGTGATAGCCTCATTGGACTAGTGGTCGCAAGCATAAAGACATTCAATACTTAGGACTATAAAGGGTGACTGGTAATTAGTGACCGATACTTAAACACGTGATTGTACTCATGAATACGAATAACTTTCCCAAAGAAACTTTTTATATACTCATTAACTTGCAATTCATTCAATAACGTCAGTACTGCTCAACCCGGGCGCGGTATTACTAGTAGATTTTGCCTTTCCCAAGGTCAGACTATCAGCTGATCGATCAAAGGCGCGCGCGCGGGAATTTCAAACAGCGTGTTTGTTATTTTATTGTGTTCTAAGTTATTGTGTATAAAATAAGTTTCTTTGGGAATGTTTATTGAAATCATGAGTACAATCATGTGTTTAAGTATCGGCCACTAATTACCAGTCACCCTATAGACGTGACATCACGAACAATATTTTCCCCTTTCCCCCGGACCGCGAAAGCGAACAGACGTGTAACCCGTACACTTTCTAATTTAAAATATTTAAATAAATAAAGTATTTTCGTCAAAAATATCAAAAATAAATTACGCGAAGTACTAGGCTCGCATAACCCAGTGGTGAACGCAGAGTACCCGTGGAAACAGGACAGCAACAGCGGAGACCACAATAGCTACGCAGCTACGGAGCGCACGCACCTCAGTGACTCAATTCACACGTCATTCTCGCCGCTTGCCACAATACACGAGCGACAGCGATTAGCGGACATACACAATGTATAAAACACCGCCTAAATCTCCTCAAACTGAAGCAATCTCAAGAAACTTAATGAGGACACCACCAAACCAAAGTGTACCTTCACGTTCGGAGTCCGACCTTCGGAGGCTTTATGCAGATGAAACCCTGCAGTTAAATATTACCCAGCGAAACAAACGAAAACACTCATCAAGTGAGGTTACCGGCGACGATTGCAGAGCCTCAAAAGTGAGATTAAAGAAATGATGAGAGAAATGATGTCCACCCATAACTCTCGACTCGACAAGTTAGAAGGACATATGGTGGAAATCAAAAAACACTATATTGAAATAAAGGCTACTACTAGCGAACTAGAGAAGTGCATGACTTTTGTCTCCGATCAACTGTCGTCACTGGAGAGTAAAATAACATCGTTGGAAAAGGACCGAAATAGCACGGTGCTCAAGTTGTCAGCACTTAAAGAAAAGCTTGAAATGTACGACCGCAATAGCATCAAAACCTCTATTGAAATTAGAAATGTACCTAAGCAAGAGAAAGAAACAAAAGCAAAGTTGTATGACATGATACAGTGCTTGTCTAAGCAACTAGATGTCTCTACAGAACCCACCTACGTTCGCGATATAATACGACAACCGTCGAAAAAAGAAAATAAGACATCAAGTGTTACGGTTGAATTCTCAAACACACTAATGAAAACCAATTTCCTAGTGGCTGTTAAGGAGTACAATAGGAAAAATCCAAAAAATAAAGTAAGTTCAACCCAACTAGGCATATCAGTTCAACCCCAAACGCCTGTATACATTGCCGAACAACTGACAACCCTCACAAAGAGATTGTTTTATCTTGCAAGAGGTTTTGCCAAGTCAAATCAATATAACTTTTGTTGGACATCGAATGGACGAGTTTTTCTGAAAAGAGATACAAATAGTGAATCAATCCTGGTGAAGAACGAACAACAGCTGAAACAACTGGCTCAAACCATCTCTGCATGACTACGCATGTATAACTTCTTGATATTTTTTTGTTGTATTCTTAGCTCTAACTTATACAATGATTTGCTCGTTAGTTACTACTACTTTTATCAAATATTTATAATTAACACAGATACATCACTCACAAGGTACTATTATCACCACATAACACAACTATTTAATTCCTACTCGTACAATGTAAACTACTCAACACAAACGCAATTCAACTTACCTAAACACATTTTACTACTGTCACCACATATATGTCTAGCAAACTATGCTGAATTTCATAATAAAGAACATAAACCCTGTAAAGCTTCCTACCATCTGGCAATATACACTTTTCCTAATAATTATAAACAGTTACAAATTATCCAAAGGCCAAACGTAAGCCTCTTCCCCAATTGTAAATTATTTTTCTACCGACCGCGAAGCTCCTCCCCTCTTAGGTTACTTTCTTTGAAAAATGGCTAACATAAGCAATCTTATAGAAAATATTGACGAGTTTTCTCTATCAGTCCCGCACACATGTACCCCAGAACAGACACGATCTGTTATTAACAATCCTAACAACTTCCTAAAACTGCTGTCACAAAATATACGTTCAATTAACTGCAACTTCTTAAGCCTACAGATTCTCTTGGACCGTATTTCATTTGAATGTGATCTTGTGATTTTAACGGAATGCTGGCTCCCCTGTTCTAGCAATGGCACTATTCCGCAATTAAAAAATTACACCTCTTTCAAAACCACGAAACATCTGAACCAAAGCGACGGTGTGGTGGTATATGTGAACGCGGAGTTACCGGCTACATGTGAGGAACCCGACCTACTTCAATCAGCTTCTGGACTCATTATTAAAATAAAATCGGAGGTGGCTATAATTTGCATCTATCGTTCTCCATCTATTGATAACATTAATAACTTTTTATCAGCTCTTAATAACATACTTCCTTCTCTCCAACATTTTAAAACGGTAATTTTAACGGGTGATATAAACCTCGACATAAAAACTACTTCTTTAGATATCCGCTCCCATGAATATCTTAATTGCCTGGCTTTTCATGGCCTCCTTGCAGCACATACCATTCCAACTAGAGGCGATAACTGCTTGGACCATCTAATTTTAAGAACAAACTCTCCTTCATATTCCTTCGTCTATGACTCCGTGGTCACCGACCACCATCCTTCACTACTCTGCTTGGATAATCGACGTATACGCAGTAGCCCAATTCTTACCGCCACCAATATTGACTTTGAGAAACTAGATGAAACAATGTCCAAACTAGACTTTAATCCAATTCTCTCCATGACTGACGCTGATGTTGCTACAAATAAACTTCTGGAATTAGTGACCACAGCCATTGCTAAACACACCTTGACCAAGAAAGTGCCTGCGAGAAAGAAAGTCCTGAAACCCTGGATCACGCCTGGTCTGTTACGGTGCATCAAAAATAGGGATTCGTTACACAAAAAGGTAAAACAAGATCCAGAAAACGATATATTGAAACTAACCTACAAGCGCTACAGAAATTTCTGTACAAAAATTCTTAAGAAAGCGAAACGTCTTTATGACACAGGAGAACTGGACAAAGCTAGCCATAACCCAAAATTACTCTGGGAAACAATAAAACGAGTCACCTACACCAAGAAACCTAGCAATACTTCTACACAACTATTAACCACCTCATCATCACCGATAGAATGCTGTGACAAAGTAAACTCCTTTTTCGTCAATGTCGGCAAAAATCTTGCTGATAATATCAGAACAACTCCCATACAACGAACGGCAACTTCTAATACGAAACATAAAATTACACCCACTACATCTTTCGTCCTAGAACATACCGACAATTGCGAAATCTTTTCAACCATAAACTCCCTACGGACCAATGCTGCTACTGGATGGGACGGAATATCGCCCTATATCCTAAAAAAATACTCCACTCTTCTGGCACCCACCCTATGCCATATATTTAATCTTTGTTTCGACACTGGTGTCTTTCCTACTTCATTTAAAAAGGCAATTATTCATCCCATTTTCAAGGGAGGGGACGGGACGTTACCTAATAATTACCGACCCATAGCAGTCCTAAGTGCGCTATCTAAGGTGCTCGAACGTTTAATTAATAAGAGATTGGTTAATTACTTGGAACACCATAAGCTAATATCATCTCACCAATTCGGCTTTCGCAAAAACTTGTCAACATGTGACGCAGTCCACGAATTAACTAATCACGTTGTACAAAGTATTAATAATAATAAAAAAGTCCTAACCATATTCTTAGACCTCGCAAAAGCGTTTGACACGGTCCCCGTCTCTACTCTCTTATTAAAACTTGAAGAAATGGGTGTCAGAGGTGTTCAACTAGATATGTTCCAGAGCTACCTAACAAATCGATCGCAATTTGTCAGAATTAATAATTGCAATAGTAATGAACTTCCTATTCATTATGGTGTGCCCCAAGGCAGTATACTGGGACCAACCCTTTTTCTTATTTTCATCAATGAGCTATGCGACCTCAACATCCAGAATGTCAACATAATATCATTCGCGGATGATACTGCGATAACTGTTGTAGCTGAAACATGGTCTCAACTAGAAATCAGAGCACAACTCGCATTTAGCACAGCACTTAACTGGCTCAATGATAACACACTAACACTCAATACTTCCAAAACCAACTTCCTTACATATTCAATCAGTGCAGCCTCTCAACCACGCATTCCGATAACTTTAATAGCTCACTCTTGCCATAAGCAACCCCAAACTCCTTGCAACTGTCCATCATTAATCTCTGTAGACCAAATAAAATATCTGGGTGTGACATTGGACAAAACTCTTAACTTTAAATCGCATATAAACATTCTAACAGGCAGGGTCCGCAAACTTATTTTCATATTTAAAACTCTTCGTTCAATTGCTAATCAAACTGTGATACGCAATGTCTATTTTGCATTATGCCAATCTATTGTCACATATTGCATTTCATGTTGGGGTGGTGCTGGTAAAACGTTTTTGAAACCATTAGAGATAGCACATAGAGCAGTATTAAAAGTTGCTAGCTTTCGCCCGATTATTTTCCCTACTAGTGAATTATACCGTAAGTGGAATATTCTAAACGTTAGACAACAGTTTATCATGAAAGCAGTTCTCTTACAACACAAAAAAACGCCATACAGGTCAATCGATAAACGTAGAAAAGATTTAATTTGTACTGTCCCACATACACGTTCTAAATTCATTAGAAGATTCTTTTATTTTCTTGGCCCTTCTTTATATAATAAAATAAACAAACATATTCCAGTATACGGCTTATCACATTATAACTGTAAAAAAATGGTCTACTCTTTTCTTCTAGACTATACATATGAAGACACGGAAAAAATGCTTATTTAAGATAAGTAAAATGGAGCATAGTACACTTAACATAATATGTTACACAACACAAACACATACATACACACACACACACACACACACATACATACACACACATATAAGTAGTTTTATTAGTTTTATTAGTTAGTCACATTGATCTTCAAAATTGTTGTTACCTACTTAAAGATAATTCTCTTTTTTATTTTTTTTTTCTATGTTTACATTTAGTTATACCATAATATTGTAGCAGTAATACATAAACACGTAAATTGTAAAAATACATCTTCTCTAATCCATGGGGGATCGGAACTGTCACTCCTTCATACAGGTTATACTATAACCTAGTTAGGAGATCAGAGCTGCACCCACTATAATTGTAGCAAATTTGTAATTTTACCATGTTTAAATTATATACCCATGTACTGCAATTTTTGTAAAAGATCAATAAAGTATTATTATTATTATTATTATTATTATTATTATATTTCTTCAATACTTGTGTCCTAGTGGCCACAAGTCGATTAGTCTAGTTTAGTACGCTCTGCTGCCGCTCTATTGTTGCTTTATTTTTTTAATGGCGCTACTAAGACAGACGGGATCACAGTTTTTCTATGACATTTCTTCGCAAATACATATTTTCTTTAGTATCTTAAATCTTTTTGGCTGTTACTAATGGAATTCCTTAGTAGCTTCGCTTGTGACTAGGTACTATGTGGTCCATTCAGCGGAGAGATAGCGGTACCTACTCAAAATACCACGCCTGGTCAGGATCTGAAGTCTCGTGGTCAAAATATCCTCCTCTCTCTCACTCTCTCTCTAACTCTCTCTTTCTCTATCTCTCTCTCTCTAAAAAAAGGTTATATAAAATTAGATGTAATTAGATTAGTGTATTGATAGGTGGCGCGCTGGATGCGAGCCGCTTCCAACCGGTCTTATTGGAGATCTATAGGGGAGGCCTATGTCCAGCTGTGGACTTCCTATGGCTGAAATGATGATGATGATGATGATTGATAGGTGATAGGTACAGACGCCAGCACATCAAGTTACCTCAATGTGTCAAATTTTCTTAATTGAATATGAACCGTATATTGTTTGACATAAAGTTGAAAAACGATCAAAGAAATTTGACACCTTGGGGTAACTTGATGTGCTGGCGTCAACATGGTGCTCAAGTCCAAGTCAAGTTATAATTTCGACTACTATTCATTATTTTTATGGAGGCTGCGTAGTTATTATCTGTGAATCAGTCTGTCAGTCACTCAATAGTTTTAACTATATCAACCAATTACATCGACACGGGTTTTTTGTCCTTGCCGGTTGATCAAGCACGGGCAACTTTTAGTGATATAAAAACTTTTGATATACATTTAAGTTTTTTGTTGATCGTTATTTAGTATTATGGCAAATTATGTGTGTATTGTGAAGTTTTGGGATTAAGCAATTTGGATAGGTAATTTGGTTGTAAACGGTGGCTATTAGCAGTTATTATGGCTGTTAACAAGACTGAATTTTGGAGTCTAGATATTCACTTTATTTATTATTATTAGAAAAAAATAGAGACAGCTAACTCAACTCTTATATGAAAAAGCAAACCAGTGGTAGTTTTACTAAATTTTATCATTCATAATATTAACAAGTTAAAAACTGGGATAAGGTACCACGGAAGGTACGTTGGATTTCAAAAGATATAGAGATTACTATGTATATCTTTTGAAATCCAACGTCAGACAAAACCTGTCTGATTTTACCATTGAATGTGCTGAAATTTGGCACAGCTCTGAAATATGCCATTTCTTTTATTATTTTTATTTTATTTTATTTTATTTTATTTTATATTTTTCGGAAAACTTACAGCTAGGCAGACATAATATTTGAAGCGATAACAACATGATGGCCAATTACAAGTTTTCACATGTAACAAATAAAAATTGATTAAATTAACACTACGGTAGCAGACGGTGTTAGATCATATAAACTAAAAAGTAAAGACTATTTTACGCTATCAAAAAAGGAGTTACAGAGAGATTTTTTTAATTTAGACACGCTTGTATTATAGAGATCTATATCAACTTTCTGGCAAGCTTCATTGTACATACGGCTCGCCCTAATTATATAAGAATTTCGTCTATAAGTAGTTCGTGTCGCTGGTGTGTGCAACAAACGAGGTTTACGTAGAAACGAAGAACATACTCGCAGCCCAATTTTGCTCAGCAACTCAGGGATGTCGTTGAATCCGTTTGCAGTTTTGGATAGAAATGCTAAATCAGCAATTTTTCTTCTTTCAGAAAGAGGTAGGATATGAAATTTTTTACATCGCTTATGATAATGAGGAAGATATGTTTTAGAACGAAATTGAATGTACCTTAGGAATTTTTTCTGTATGCCCTCCAAACGATCGATATAAATATTATAATTGGGGTTCCAGACTTGAGAGGCATACTCGAGGTGACTACGAACGAAGGAGCAATAGAGAATTTTTAAAGTTTTGATGCTTTTGAACTCAGGCGAGACCCTAAAAATAAAACCTAGTGATTTCGACGCTTTTTTGATAATGTTATTTATGTGAGTGTCAAAAATAAGCTTAGAGTCAAAAGTAACTCCGAGGTCTTTGATAGAATTGACTCTAGTTATTGGGGTATCCATGAGTTTATACGAAAAGTAATAGGGGTGAGGTTTGCGAGTGAAAGAGCATACATAGCATTTGGAGACATTCAAATCCAACTTATTTGAATTGCAGTAGATTTGAAAAGCATCTAGATCTTCCTGCAGTAAAAGAGCATCTGAATGGGAGACTACCTGTTTCATGATCTTCATGTCGTCTGCATACAACAGTATTTTAGCGTGTCGGAAACAGGAAATAACGTCGTTAATAAAATTGTAATTAAAAAATTATTGTAATTATAAAATTTCTCTCTCTCGTCTCACGCGTGCGTTTTTTCTTTCTCTTCTCTTCCGATCTGTATATTCTGTCTATATCTCAATCTGTATATTTCTATCTTTATCTAAGCTTTGGCAATATTGCCTTGATTTTAGATGTGTAAAAAATTAAAACTTCTACTTAAGCGTGTCCATTCTTCTACTATAAATATATTGATTTTATTAGGACACACAAGTCCAATACATTTTAAATATATCGATAGGTACAATATAATATAACATGTCGATACTTTGTAACACTATCGGCATCCTTACTCTGGGCTCCATATTATAATTTGTTGCAACCTGACAGTTAATAAAATTATTGCCAATTTCATGCTGTATTGCCTAAGGACACAAAACTTAGCATTAGTTCAACAAACCTCTAAACAACATCTCTTCTTTGGGTCTTATTTTTAATCAAATTACTATATGCAATTTGACGATAAATGATAACACAATTAAAGTTTATTGCACTCAGTACTTTAATTCATACAAAAACATCCAAACGATGTCCAACTATCATTAAATTAATCAGAGACATTAATTAGGTGCCAAAAACATCCATGTAACTTATCTATGTACAAGTTGTTTTGATAATTGAACACAGAAAGACACAGTGCCAACGAGAAGTGAATTATGAACTAAGAATTACAGTAAAAACTATTTTAATTGGGTTTTCAGAATTTTCGATAACTGTGGACACTGCTCAATTAGGTGCAACTGATAGTCAATTTGCTGATAATAAAATTACACAATATTGTGAAACAGAGATTGCTTTAGATAAATAAATTCAGCAAGTCCAATATTATCTTAACTTTTCATACGTGGCAAATAATTTGTGTACTACTATTTAAGTGTCTCTACTACATGAATCATTATGAGAGATAAACTGTACGTAGCCACATTTTATTCGCTTTATTTCTTATTCAATATTAATAAAAAAAAAATACATACAAAAAAGTCTATCAAAATGCGTAATTAATTAGTCAGCTGTCGTTCGTCTCAGAATCAACAACATTTTAATTTTAATCATTGTTTTGGGCATCCATACCAAATATCAATATTGTACCCATTACAACCTGTGAAGTTTTAATCCTTATTTAATCTAAAAAGTATCTCCCAACCAACCACAGTGTTCTCATTTGAAAAACGAACGTAGCGGAGTCCTGCGTGGGAGCATCTTTTGGTCCACAGCCCGCTCCTAATATGGCGTCGTATCCGCCGTGAATAATACCATTCGTTAAAATATTAGCCTCAACGGAAAATGTGACTAAACCCTTTATAACCGGTTCGTGACTATATTTAGCTGATTCAGTTTGTTTAGGTGTATTATGTGCAATTATATTATGTGTCATATTTACTGGAAATAGACCATGGGTGCTTATTGTAATACCTTTGTTGTACCTAACTTCCTTCTTTCCGATGTACACGGCATGGCGTTTTTCTGTTGTAGTATAGACATTGAGTACATCGCAGTCTTCTTATCGTGCAGTGTCCGAGTTTTAATTTTAATGCCGCCCATAGGCCTCTGACTTGGCATCACATGCCCTCGAGAAATATCTCTTCTTGAAAAACAGTGAAGGAAACCGGCATGCGGTGTCCTTCACTGTTTTTCAATCTAATCCAATCGTCAGTGCAGTCAATTGGACGAACTTCAGGACGGTAAACTTACATGACGTGAATGAAATTAGGCTATTATTGCATGCGTTTAGGTATGTAATAATTACTTTTGTTTATTCAAAGTCAAAAGTCAAAGTCAAATCATTTATTTCAATTAGGCCATTTAAAAGGCACTTTTGAACGTTAAACTTACAAGTTAAATAAAATTTAATGATTCTAGTTGCAGCTCAAAAACAAAACACCATCGCAAATCTGTATTTTCAAACGCAATCATCCAGTAATATATTGCCATTGTAACTATAAAACAACCAGAAATATCAGCTTAAAAGACTTAATGGTTCACAGAATTTAAATCATTATTTATTCATGAGAAATCGGTAACCATCGTTTTAATGCCAAACTTGCTCACAACTACTTATTGAATACTTCAGCATCAATATTCTAATACTGCTTTACCTAATAAGGGACTCAAGTATGTTACGTATTCCACCGTAGGTTATATTTGAAGTTTGACCACAAAACACAAGTGATAGGTACTTGTATGATCTCAAGCTGTATTGCCTGCAGGCATAGTTTATACTTTCCCTCATATCCATATTTTTGTACTCCATTCGTGTGAACTACCTACTAGGTGAGGCACTTTAGGTGAGCTTAACATGAGGGCTTTTGATTGGATCAATTGTTTTTCGGGACATCGCCAAGCCGTTGGTCGACCCTACACTTGACGAGAAGGCTGGCATTTATTTAGGGTAGAGAATCAGCATTGCCATTGTTTTGGGTACTTTTCCCATTGACAGCGAAGTAAATGTATTTTTTGATGCCTTATAATTCTTTACTTTTACTTTTACAACAATTTTTATTACAATTTTATTACGGTTCACGATAAATAAACACCTTACATATTCATAAATTTTCTTCTCTCCACATAATGTAAAAAACTGTTGTACTTCCTTCTAGACATGAAGCAGCGAGTCATCCAGACCTGGGTGTCCAGCTGGACGTGTTTGAAGAGCAGCGGGAGAGTGATGAGGCTCAGGGACCAGGAGGCATCAACCTCAACTCGCATCTTGATGTTTTCTATGCGATACTAAAACAGGTAAGCTTATAGTTTGTTGATCTTTTTCTTTTTCGTGTCTCGGAGAAGTCGGTTAAAAAGTGGACACTTTTAATATCTAACGTATGGACCCGAAGAAGTAGGTTAGTGTATTCAGTTACCTGAACACTGGCTCACCGTTTTCCATTGTTAGTAGTATCATCCGAACGCGTACACGTCTCATACAAAATGTATGAGACGTGTACGCGTTCGTTCATCGGAATAGATGCGTACGCATCTCATACAAAACAGGTGTTTTCTATGGACAAAAGCTGAATGGGGTTGAATAAGCGTGGGTAGTCGCTTATTTGTGCTCTTCTTCTTGTTTTCGGACGACACATGCAGTCAAGAAATATCTGACAAGGATGCCATTTCCTCACAATGTTTCCCTTTACCGTTCTTTGAAGCAAGTCATAATTACTTATACGGAATCCGAAGTCAAAAGCCTTTGGTTAGAACTTGAGACCAATGAATTGACAGTCCATGGTGAAAAGAAACAAATAAACAATCAATTTAACTTGCCAACTTCCAGGTAGCAGACACTCCTCAAGAAATCCCATTCCTGAGCATCCTGCAGCACCTGCTTAGGATAGATCCCAAGGAGCCAGTCAGTGACATCGTCTGGGACACGGCAGAGACGCTGGTGCACCGCGCCACGTTGTTGGAGACCAGGGAAGATGCTGCTAAGCTGCTTAGAGCTCCTAGTGTTCAGGTGTGTAGTTATAATTTCAGTTCACACAGCTAACTATTGGAACACGTCATCAGTCCTAGGTCAAGCAACTGGCGTGGGCCTGAACAAAATAATGATAAGCAAATAAATCAACGCACTAATTTTTATTTTTTCTGTAATTTACTTAATGAATCCCTCTTCTTCCAGGCTAAAGTGGGGTGCACATGTCAACACCGTGACATGTCCAGTGGTGGCAGAAAGCAGAGCCTACAAAGAGCACTTTCGCCACCGCCACCACCTCCACCACCAGTCATGATGCCCAGTGCAGGTAATATTCATTTTTTCACACATAAACGCAACATGTTTTACAAGTAAACCTGTCAATGTCTTCGGATTGCCCAACGATCCTGGCGGCCGTTTGCGCTATTAGTTTTTCAGACAGAGTTTTCAAGCTTCTGAGTATAAGGAATGATGCTAATTGTGAAAGTAATTATTTATAAAGCTTCGCGGAGAATTCCTTAGTTCAAATTATGATTTCTTCAAGACGAAATAATAAGAAAAAGACTTGCGGTATCTGACTACTAAGTTTTGTCTTGGTTTCAGCTATACCACCTCCCCCCGCACCGATGCTACCCCCACCACCCCCTTGCGGTCCCCCTCCCCCGCCCGTTCCCCCACCACCGTCCGCCTGCCCACCGTCACCCCCTGCACCAGCGCTAGACATCAAACTGCCGCAACAGGAGACACCCATACCGAAGACAAAGATGAAAACTATTAATTGGAATAAAATTCCTAATAACAAGGTAAGTACGAAATTAAGAAGTCCACAGTTGGACCCTAACCAGTAGTGGCGTGACCGGCGGACTACCAAATCTTAGGTCTGGAGTTCGAACCCAAGTCGCGCACAGGACCTCTGGACTTTTCAGATTGTGCGTTTTGTACGAGTATAACTTGCTTCAAAAACGGTGAAGGAAAACATCGTGAAGAAACCAGCATACCTAAGAGATATTTCTCGAGGGCATGTGATGCCCATGAGCGGCATTAAGACACCAGGTGAGTCACTAACCACACGATAGGAAAAAGGAGCTGGACCTTACAGCTTTCTGGAATGTTCACCAGATCATTGTTAGACTATAAGGATTTACACCCATATAAGGCAAAAGCAACCTTGAACAACCTAAGAGATTAGGTTTTTATAGCCAAACAAATAACTTTGTATCTTATTCCAGGTCATCGGTCAAAACAACATCTGGTCATTAGTAGCGTCCAGTCACAAACACTCACCGAAGGTAGACCTAGACTGGACGGAGATTGAAGGACTCTTCTGCCAACAAGTAAGTACAGGGTACATAAAACCGTATAAAAGTTCTCTTAAAAGCCTGTTAGCATCGTTACAGCTATTCTTTACCTTGATTCATAAGTTAAGTTTCTTTTCCTCTAAAATACTACCAATTCTACGTTTGTTTGTTTGTTTGTTTAATTAACACATCCTCTCGTCCGAATTTTGTTACGATGGAAAATTTCAACAGAGTTAGACCGACTAAACAGAGGATACTAAAGTGCCCAAGTAGGTATGTGTGCGAAACGATAGGCGCACTCGCTCTTATAAGGAGAAATTACAGGAAATTAGAACTAACTCAAAAACTTGGCTGCTACTGAGTAATTCCTATACTCTTAATAATACTTTGGCTGATCAGCAATACAAAAGCAGGACCACAAGGCTCATCAGTTGTGCTTGAGAACACAAATTATTATTAGTGCTATCTTCATAAATTCCAGATACAACCGACAGGCTCAGCCGGCTCGTCACCTAGGCTAGGTCGTAGTCCCATCTGCGACAGCTCAGGAGAAAGGAAGCCGAGGAAGGAGTCTTCTGAAATCACCCTGCTAGATGGCAAGAGGAGTCTTAACGTTAATATATTCTTGAAGCAGTTCCGGAGGTAAGACTTAATATAACAGTTGTACATTCTGATGGTAAAAACTCTATGGCACAGTGACACAGCTTGACATAGTGGGATACTGCTGACGAAAAGTAAAGTTTCCAAATTGATAGCAATAGCAGTAGCAGTAGCAGTAGCAGTAGCAGTTGGTAATGAGACGTGTTAACCTTTCAATCGTGTCCATCAGAGACACAATAGAAAGACAATGACACTTTCGGGGTTTCATGAATTAAATGATGCATGGTTCACGTGATCAATTGTGCCTGTACAGTGGCTAGCACATTAAACTACCCCAATGAGTCAAATTTCTTTGATAGTTTTTCAATTTTATTACAAACTGCATAAGGTTCATATTCAATAGGGTGTTTGACAGAATTTGAACATCAAAATATAATTAGCCCATCAGTTAGATTATAAAAAAAATACACAAGTATTTTTATTCTTTTTCAATATAATTTTATTTACTTGTATGTGTCACATATTTGTCCTTAATTTTTATTTTGTTGCACCTACCTTGTTCTATTTCAGCACCACCTCAAAGTAGACTGGTAGATAATGCTAAGTCCGCCTTTGGTCACTGTACAGTTATTTTTACATAAAGTTTTTAATATACTAACAGGGTTATTTTTCAATGACCGGCCAAATTTTCACACGTGTTCTACCCATGAATATGAGCAACTTTCCTTATGGGACCAACTCTGAAATCACGAAACACCCAGTGAAAATTTGGCCGGTCATTGAAAAATAACCCTGTATAAATAAGTTTCACGTTTAATTGCGATAATTTATACGTTTGGGGAAGCTTGATGTGCTGGCGTCTACAGTACAAATATTAAGTATTAAGTACCTTCTAACCTTTCTTATTTATTCCAGTTCCAACGAGGACATAATCCAGCTGATTCGCGAGGGTGCTCATGACGACATCGGTACAGAGAAGTTACGCGGTCTACTGAAAATATTACCAGAGGTAGACGAGTCGGAGATGCTAAAGGCCTTTACTGGTGACGTCACGAAGCTAGGGACAGCTGAAAAGTTCCTGCTGCAGCTCATACAGCTTCCCAAGTGAGTGGTGTATTCATTCCTCTGGATGGTCTGTTTGGTCTACTGAGTAGACCGTACATTATTTTATGTTTACCTATACTAAAATTACAAAGAAAAGATTTATTTGTAGGTTTGTAGGGATTTAACTCCAAAACTACTAAACTGTTTTTAAAATTCTTGCTCCATTAGAAAGCTATATTATCACCAGGTTTTTTTTTTCAAAAAATATAATCTATGTTACTTATAGGGAATATTTTATTTTAAAATCTACGAGAGGGTTGAGGGAATGTCAAAGTTTAAAGGAAAAAGTACGAAAATCACGCGGTCAAAGTCGCGAGTGAAGTATTAGTATTGTATGTTTTTAAAGCTAAAAGTAATTATGCATAAAATTGTAACGTAGGTATTTCGTTATTCTTTTTATCTCCTCTCTGTAATTTGAAACTTACAAAATGCAGATCAATATTAATTAAAATGTTATTTTTTCAGTTACAAATTACGCATTGAATGCATGCTACTAAAGGAGGAATGGGCATCAACATCAGGATACTTAGAGAGTGCTATCAATGCTATCCTTGTTGCTGGAGACGACCTGATGTCTTCAAGAGCGCTACAGGTAACATTTGAACCTAAACTTTATTTATTTTAGTAGAAACATGTTTGTATACCAGAGAAAAAAGTCTATTCTAGCCATACCAGTGCGTATAACCACTGATGACATACACCTGAACCTTGGTCGCTTACAATGGGCCTTATCAGAAGGCTTAATATCACTCATAGGGCAATGGAAAGGGTTATGCTTGGAGTTGCCTTGCGTGATCATATCGAACAGCTGGTTGTTGAGGCCTAAAAAGTTCTAGAGTGGCTACAACAAGGTGGTTTGACGACTTGGTGAGGGTCGCAAGAATCCAATCGATACGAGACGCACAGAACCGGTCATTATGGCGACACTAGGGGTGGCCTATGTTTAGCAGTGGACGTCTTTTGACTGAAACGAAGATGATGTTTGTTTTTCATAAACATATTTGTTAACTGTGATTGTGGTTTCCTTCCAGGAGGTGCTATACATAGCGTTGATCGCCGGTAACTTCCTGAACGCTGGTGGTTATGCAGGAGGGGCAGCAGGAGTCAAGCTATCATCGCTGCAGAAACTACCCGACATCAGGGCTAACAAGCCAGGGATGACGCTCATGCACTATGTCGCTATGGTAAGGAATATTAAGAAACTCACCTAATTTTAGGATATAAAGTAGTAGGAGTAGATAATAATGTAGGAAACCGAGAAAGAGTGTTGTACGACAGGTTGAGTTGATCTATTTTTCGATCAAAGTTTTTGAAATGTATTGCAAGTGCTGTTTAACACAAGCGATAGGAGAATATTGAGCAAGAAAAATTCTGATTTTGTAGACTTTGGCTAGTTACAAAATTTTGCAGACTTTGGCTAGTTACAAAATCTGTATTCGAATAGATACACTGACATCTAAGTTTATGTAAAATTAAAAATTTCCTAGGATTGAATAAAACTAAAAGTTGCCCAAATGCAACAACTAAACTGATTCGAAGATTTTCCTTGTCCCCAACAGCAAGCTGAACGCAAGAACAAAGAACTAATTCACTTTGCGGATGACACCCGTGTCCTAGAAGAAGCAGCTAAAGCCAGTGTGGACCAGGTCCACAATGAGATCAAGACGCTAGCCAACAGGATACTGGGGTTGAAGAAAGAGATACAGATGCCCATCACACAACAGGACATTAAGGAACAAATGGGAGATTTCTTGCAGGTGAGATCAAAGTTATAATAATAATATGATTAATTTTACATAAAGTGCCCGTAGTTTAAAATTATTACATATTTAATAGTAAAGACCTGCCTGCCAAGTATAATAGGAAAAGAGATAACAGTTTTCTTAATTCCCGTAAGAAGATTGTCAAATAAGTTTAATAGTAGCTAGTTTGAAGAAAAATACGTAGATGTTAAAAATTAAACAGCCCTAGGATTTTGTTTCCCTATTTCCAAAAGTAGTGCCGCCAACAGGAAGTCTATGTATCCCAGGATTTAAAGTTGAATTACTTTTAATGTTGCAGGTAGCAGAACAAGAAGTATCAGCTCTCAACAAGGATATGGAAGAGGTGGAGAGCATACGGAAGCAGCTAGCGGAATTCTTCTGTGAAGACCCTGTATCTTTCAAGCTGGAGGAGTGCTTCAAGGTAAGTCTTCTTTTACCTCATTAAGTTCTAAAAGTCTTGATAGTCAAGTGACTTGACCTCAGACATTAATTACCCCTAAATTGTTGCCATTTTGACCTTTTTCTTGATTAAAATTTTTAACTAAGCCTTTTCCCTTTAAATTTCAGATGTTCGTATGGTTCTGCAGTAAGTTTAGATCAGCAGTTAGCGACAATGAACGGCGGAAAGCTAATGAAGAACAGGCTGCAGCTAGGAGACGAGCAAGAGACCTGGCTGCAGCGAGGGTCAAGACTGGTAAGTTTATTCATCACTTTAAATAACTAAGAGATAACATAAGATAATCTCCAACGTCCCCTGAAAATATGACATCATCTTGCTGCATCTTGTAGATCTTTGGAAATCGTTACTTTAAGTCAGAACCCCGAAAGTCTGACAACCAGCTAACCTATGAGTATAAGAAAGGTATTCACTCCAATGTTAAACACAGCTATTAAGCAGCAGTCGGTCAAATCAGGTATAGTTGGGAAAGGGTTATGCAGATTATTATGGAAAGGGTGATGTACAAGTTCCGAGTTGAGCTCACGATTACTGACAAATGCTTGCGCTTACTGATTTGGTCCCCTCAATATCTGTGTGGTTCTTTTCTCAAAAGACCATTTCAGACACTAATCTGCATGGTTCTTACATGATTTGACCGAGATAATGTCTGGACTTTAAAGAAGAGACTATGATCTTTGAGTTTCTTTCGGTGTTTCTTCTCAGAGTAGTTAGATACTGACGTGAAACTCCGATCTCATCTAGTAATTAAAAAAATACGTGTAAAAGTGTTCGTGATAATCAAAGAGATTTAAAATACTATAGAGCGGGCATGTCAAGGAAATGTCATAGAAAAACTTTGATCCCATGTCTCAGTAACGCCATCTAGAATAATATATGGATATTGGAGCGGCAGCGGAGCGTACTACAAAAAACTCATAGACTTGTATCCAGCAGGACACACTTTTTCGGACGAAAATTTTGTTCGTGATGTCCGGTCTATAGGTATTGAATGTCTTTGGTGATAATCTATTTACAAAACTAAATATCATTTTTTTATAATTTTCTGATGATGATCAATAGCTGCGTCTATTAGCTATAAAGAGCAGTACGATAAAACACGTCTCGTAGATACTAAAACTAACAAAAACTTTGTCCATGTAGGTACCAGTAGCGTTTGCAGTACACCTGTATCAGAATGCGAGTCCCTCATGGAGTCTCTACTGTTGGATATCAGGAACGGGTTGGGAAGAAGATCGTTGAGGAAGCCACATGATCCATCGCCGTCACCTGGTTAGTAATTGCTTGAATAGACAACTTAATTTTATTTGCACATTTTTTTAAGAAGATTGTACAGTCTTATTCTGTTTAACATTTGGCTGAAGCTGCGATTGAGAACGCGCGTCAGTTTGCTTGGGTATTTAAGTCATATTTCACCTAATTAACGAGCAGTGTGAAATATAGCTAATAACTGAGTAAACACCTAGAGAAAAGAACCGCCAACTGTGCATTATTGTACATAACTTGGGTGCATTAAACTTATTTAAGGTCCATCAACCTTTTGATATTGTCTCTTCACACTCCAACAACAACATACTGTGCAAGTGTACGAACCGTACAGAGATGCTCTTCAAATGGGTTATTAAATAACTCATGTTTATAATTATGTCATGATTTTCGGTCAAACTGATCAATGTTATTTAAGAGCTGATATGTTTGGTGATGCTCTGAAGATTTTAGAAACTAAGAGTTGATTAACTGCAGAAAAATGTAATAAGACGCAAAATAATGTTCACATAATTATGCACACAACAAATGAGGCACCCACGCGGCTTACCATTTGAGCTATTTCCACGCACACTTTTACAGTCTTAAAGGAAAGTAATGACGATGTTCTATTTCTAGATGTAACCCCAACGGGCAGCTTACGTCGCAGAAGCAGGGCTAGTCCTGGTGACGACGAAGAAGGTCTTCTAGAGTTCCTCCGACACTCCTCGCCAGCGGCCAACGACCTGAGGGAGAGGAGTGCTTGGGGTAGTCTTGGTAAGACAACATTTGTATTTTATATATGTATAATTTTAATCAAAGATTTATCAGCATTTTTCGGCTGTGCAACTTATTAAAAAAAAATTGGAATGTTTAATAAAATGAGTTTGATGGCTCATGATTTTGTTTAAAAACATTAAGGACAAGTTCAGTACCTTAAAGGGGTTCTACTCGAGCTGTAAGGAGTAGCAGATCATTGACAATACCAATGAAAAATAAATGGCATGGCTTCTAGAGCATGAGTGAAAAGAACGAGCATGAAAGCTTTCATACACATATAATTTCGCAAGGAAACTACGCTTCTGCGCCAAACTTTCCTAGAGTGCCGTGGGATGCCTTAAGCCCAAAAGCCATATTGAGTTGTTTGGCTTTACATGTTACTACTTATATTAGTAAATAAAGCCATTATTGTCCATTTAGATCGCTCGTGGTCCCGTCGCGGCGCAGCGCGCGCGCGCCTGGAGCTGCCGGAGAGCAACCGCGAGCGCGCCCCCTCCCCGCGCGCTCCCCCCACCCCCGTGTCCCCCGCGCCCGCCTCACCGGACTCCGCGCCAGCCAAGCCCAAGTATGGAAATGCATAAGTTACACTCGACATCTTGTAGCTAGCGCATGATAGTCAAGTCAAGATGAATCTTGATAAGATACGATACTACGCAAAACATACGCCTCTATACTTCCGTGAAAAAGACATGTGTATTGCACAGTTCATCCACAATTGATTTCATCAGAAGTCATAGTCCTATGTTACGGTGCAAACCTAACCTATCAATCGGACACAAATCCAGACTCCCCAGAAATTCAGTATGGCAAACACCTTTCCAAACTTCCATGAGTATCAACTTCATATCACTATACCTAGTTGCAACTGCCAAGCGTCAGCCAACGAGGAATCAGCATTCCTAATTGAGTTAACTGCCTCTCGGCCTCTGAAAACTACTTAGACCAAAAAGTGTAAGAGAATGTTTGAATAAGGTTAATGTGTGTGTTTCAGGGAGTGGCGACAGAAGATCGAGTCGTGGTTGCGCGCGAGCAGCCAGGAGGACGCGCGCCCGCGCACGCGCACGCATCGCCTCCACACCGACAAGCGATCCTTGGAAAACGACTCCGGTACGTATACATCAATAACTGTTTAATAATATACTCCAATATTCAGTATAATATTCAAAATCCATAGAAGCAAATCCTAGTGGATTATAGTTTTCAATCTATGTTTCATAACATTACAGAGAGCGAGCGTAGTGCAACCCTCGAGCCCCTGCCCGAGGGTCGCGCGGACTGGAGGCCTGCAGTCCTACCTGACAGCGATGTCGTCAAAGCGCTCGAAACTGTTGAAGGTAATTAAGAATATGTTTTAAAGACAGCTCTCACTACCAATTTATGTGTAAATCTTCTAATTAGTAAGATGAAAGATCATTGTCTAAAAACATAAACGATTCTCTTTCCAGATGTACAACCGCAGAAAAAAGACAACAGAGTACCTTGGAGGAAAACAGAGGAAAACGAGGAGATGCGAAGGCTCAGGAGACAACGATCAAGGCAGCAGATAGAATCCCCACAACCCCTCATATCCATCACAGAAGAACAAAGAAAATTGCCAGATATAAAGGTCACCAGTGAGCGGGATGTGAAGGTCGTAAGGCCAGAGAGAATAGAGAAATCCGATAGGGTAGAAATAGACTCTGATAATATCGAAACCCCACCAGCACAGAGGAAGTTCACCTCATCCTTCAATCCCCCACCAGAAAGAGAGCCCTGCAGGAAGTTCCAACCCTCACTACCCACCCGTACCAATATCAGCGACAAAGCAACTACCGAAATGAAAGATCTCTGTCAAGAAATCTTGGGAGATGGCCAGTTTGACAGGTTCTCTGCCGCCAGAAGAACAAGAAGGTATAAGAGAAATACTGATTCCAACAGTTCTCCTGAAGAAGAGAAGAAACCTGAGCCAGCGTCTGAGCTAGTAGCTGAAACTCAAGTTATCAGACCTTCAAAATTAGATGTCCAAGCGTCATACAAAGTAGAGGCGCCGCAAGAAGTGGCGAAACCAATTGAAGTTGGAAAAGAGGAGAAGGAAACGAGGTTGAAGCGGTGGCAGGATAGACTAAAGAACCAAAGCACTGACAAACCGACCAAAGATACAAAGCCATACCTTCGGATGAGGCGACAGACTTCAATTAACCAGGAGGATGTGCAGAAGGCGATACGGGAATTGAAGTCTCCCGCAGAAACCCCTACCGGAGTCTGGTCGAGGGACGGGTATAGAAAATCTCTCAATACCAGAAAAGAGAAAGCCCCAGAAAAGGTTCCAGAAAGAACGACCTCACCTAGGATGTCGAAAGTCAAAAGCGAACATGAACTCAACGATGAAGGGTTTGAAGAAACCCAGAGTCTGAATTCAGAAAGCGCATCCCAAGGTGCTTCGTCGGGTTGCAATGTTGAATGCGAGTCACCTGTGCCTAAAATCTCCAAGTCCCCAGTCCCAAGGCTGGGACAACCAAAGAAGATTCCTACCAAAGAGACAAGGACGCCCCCTCGGACGCCCATAGACCCCAAACGCGTGATTCCAAAACGGGCTAGTTCTTTAAGAGTGGAGAGGTCTGCTTCTAGAGCATCGCTGAGGAGCTCTAGGAGCTCTTTGAACAGTTCTACGTCAGTATCGACTGTCAAGCGGGTTCCGCCGGCACCTGTTAAGCCTGCACCTAAGCCTGTTCCCAAGCCTGTGTCCAGGATGCCGGCTTCAAGGTCCTCTTCGAGTGGCAGCTCAGTAGGCACAGCCAGGCCCCCGCTAAAGAGTGTCATCAGTAGGACGTCACCTTCAGGTTTCATGAGGCCCACTGCAGCATCAAAAGGAAAGGTAGGCCTCACCGCGCAACAAGTCTTAAGAGCAAGCGTCAAGTAAAGTGCTGGTATATGTAACTATAGAGGAACTGTCTATGGCAGCATCTATGTGTTCTGGTGCTAATTCTAATCAAAGTTTTGAAAGACATAAAGTCAGGACCAAACCGTGACCGCGGGAATTACGAACACCAATGAAAAACAAAAAAAAAATAGTTGTAACTTTTATTATGTTATCTGTTTAACCTTCATTTTACTTTTCGCCGCGGTAATGTATTTATAAGTGAGAATCCAGTGCCTTGTTTTCCAACCTTGTTAGTATTAATTTAAATAAAATACAAAAAATATTAATCTTTAAATAAACAGGTAATTATTGGAAACTTCATATGATATTAGGCGCTAGAATCTCAACTGAAACAAAAATCTGAAGTTTTCAATGACTGATTATTTTAATTATAGGTAAGTTTTATTATTAGATCTGTTTACAAAGAAAGTTGTCATATACGTAATGAACCCGTACGTAATTTTTATTATTATAATTATATGTTTTATTTAATTTAATAAAAATATAAATTCAATTAATGTGCCACGAGATAGTACGGGTATTTTATTTAAATTACCATTTTTTATTAAATAAATTTAAGGGCATCATTCCGTGATAACGATTTTAGGAAATTCGCAATTTTAATATGGAAGGTAGGTAATCGAAATTTTTTCAAAGTCTGTAAAGTATTATTTATCGATAAAGCACAATTTATTAATAATAAAGTTTTCGCTATCCTTAGCCAACTTACTCAGTCGCAGTAAGTGAAAAAGTGATAGTTTTGTGTTCGGCAGCGCGTTTTATTGGAAAAGAAAAATATTCTACAGTTTTTGGAAAAATAATTTATTACCTAGGTACCTACAATAAACGACAAATTGAAAATTACTACAAGTTGTACCGGAAGTATCCCAGTTATCGAAGTCATTAATTTTTGTATTGAATTATAATATACTAATATAACTATTTTATGAAACTAGGTAAGTATTTTAGACATTTTTTAATTCAGAGACGTACAGAAAATGATCTGATTTTTATAATGATTTCCAATAGATCTTGATCAAAGGGACACATTGTCACAAAGTATAATATAAATAATTATAAGACTTTAACCCAATATTGTATTGTACGTGTTTATTAACTAAACGGTATACAATAAATTGACATACTACGACATAAAATTTGTTTTATTTTATTAACGCTAAAACCCAAGAAGAAGTATAAAAAATATAAATTTATTTCCTTCAAATATAATTTCTAAAAAATATAAACGTTAAAATAATAAAATAATCGTTTCTAGTATCTAGCCGTCAGCACATGAAGCTATCCCAAATTGACAAGCTGTCCCACATGAATATGAACCTTACACTTTTGAAATAAAGTTGAAAAACTATTACACAAAGACAGCCTATCCTTTGTACATTTTATTATTTGTCACGTTAATTACACCTTTACAAAAATATCCATATATTTCTCAATTTGTAAGCTTGACGTTCAAAAGTGCCTTTTAAATACCTACTTAATTGAAATAAATGATGACTTTGAACAAAATGAGATTAATAAAATTGTGGGACACAAAACTAATATGCACTTAATTTATTTGTATTTAAAAACTCACACAAATTTTAAATTCAATTCACACCCGTAACAATTACAAATACAATGGGCTCGTTCACACGAAGACCACGTCATGATCTCAATTCTAACTTCTTCCTTTGCATTTTCCTACCCGTCTCTCATGTTCTTTTTCCTCATCATCACAGGACCCCAGCATCCACCAGCTCTATGATTAAGTCTGTCATCTTCTTGCTGCAAGCTGCACTGCTAGTCTGTTCTGGCTGAACCCGCGACGTTAACGACGATTTGCTATGCTGGTTCTGGAAAAATACTCTTATTTATCTTCCATGACATATTTGCAACAAGGCTTCTAGAAGCAGAAGCTTGTGGCCATTGAATTAGATATCTTTTCTAATTCAATGCTTGTAGCTAAATAATAACAGGGTAACCGTCAAGCGATGGTTAAGTCGCGCTTGGATTGACGAAAAAAGAATCGGCAGTTCCCTACATTTTTACGAGATATGCGAACATAAATACCTATGTAGGGAACAGCTGATTTTTTTTCAAGATTTCTGTTCTGGTATACTTAGTAAAAGTTGTTCATTCTGATGAGTACAATAACCTCTGAAGAGGTACGGAACGAGTCAAATTTAACCCAGTATGTACATATTTCACAATTTTCACACAATGCCATATAGTCCCAAGTTAAGCAGACCTTGTATTATGGGTACTAAACAGCTGATAAACATACTTTTCATCCCACCATCTCGGAAAGAGTATTTTTAATCTTTCAATATCTGAGTGGAAAAGTCGTTTTTATTCTCTAGAGGATAAAGTAAATTGAATTTAGAACATCGTGTGCACTAACTTTGTGAATTAAAAAAAACATTAAACCTATTTACTGCTACCTCTATGGTGCCGAATATATCATACAACTTTTTTTTATTTTGTTAAAAACTCAGACTCGGAAGCTTCTTGGTGTTCTTTTTTCAATTTGCTTTGTGCGCGGTTCTTTACGCGGCATTTTTTCACGTCATTGTTAAACCTTATATTAAAAACAAGAAACTTGAAAACAAGTGAAAAAACTAAAATGAGTGATTCTAGCGACGAAGAAGTTTGTTTGACGCCAACAGAATTGACTGAAACTGTTAATAATGCGCAAATGAGCTTTCTCCCTCAACAATCACGCGAGAAGTATTTAAAACAGTACGATATGTTCAACAAGTGGCGACTAGCAAAAGGAGCCAAACATTTCTCAGAAAACGTTTTTTTTTTTGCATTTAGTCATTTCCTCGCTGAGGTGGAATGAAAAGTTACGTGTTGCACTCGAGTGCAAAGATTTTTCACCTCGTGCTCTTTTGATTCACTCGCTAACGCTCAGGATTCTAATTTTAAAATCCTTCACTTGCTCGGTCATCAAAATTGAACACGCGGTTAAAAAGCAACTTTGCACTCTTGTATAACAAATAACTATTATATCTCTGAATACATACATTATTTTCGATAAATTACACCCAGACACAGAATAAATGATCGTGCTCATTACACAAACATTACAAAATAAAATCCAGGTAGACCTGATTAATTTCTGGACTTTAAAAGAGACTGTGACCTCTGAGTTTCTTTCGGTGCTTCTTCTCGAGTATTCAAATAGTGCAGCACCGACCTCTATTCTATTAAAAAAGACGTAAAAAGTGTTTACCTCTACGCATTCCCGAGATAACTAAATAAATAAATAATCAAATCTTTAGTTCCGGTTTACAATAAATTTCAGTTACCACTTGTTAATATATAATGAATTATGATTATAAATTGGGTTCATACAGAGTTATATAAATTAATGAAAGTGAAATAAATTATGACGGAGCTACATTAACTTCACCCAAAGACATAGCAAATACTTTTAACGACTACTTCATAAGCCAAGCAGAAAAACTTGCAACTGCTTTGACACAACTGACGACTGACAATGCAATTAATTTCTCCGTACAGTCAATGTTCTTAGCCCCTATAGTACCAGGTGAAGTAAAAACAATTATAAATAATTTAAAAAATAAAAATAGTGTAGGATATGACAACATCTCAACAAAGGTCCTAAAGTGCGTCTCAGAAATAATATCACATCCTCTTAGCTACATAATTAATTTAAGTATTGAGTCTGGAACCTACCCGGATAAGCTTAAGCCCACTGTCATAAAACCTATATTTAAAAAAAACGATGAGAAAGATGTAAAAAATTACAGACCAATAGCTCTTATTCCGGTAATATCCAAGATATTTGAAAAATGGATCTATAAGTCCATAGACAGATACCTCAACAAACATAGCATACTTGTAAAGGAACAAAAAGGATTTAGGAAAGATCATTCAATAAATATGGCATTATATGACTTTCTTAATGTTATCATGACTAACATGAATGATCGAGTTCCAATTTCAGCAATATACATGGATATGACTAAGGCTTTTGATTTGGTCAACCATGATATACTGCTGAGCAAGTTAAACGCGTATGGGATAAGGGGAAATGTTTTAGCACTCATTAAATCGTATCTAACAAATAGAACACAACGTACAGAAATAAGTCATTTTTATGAAACTAATAAAACCGTTAAATTACTAAAATACATATCTAAAGATCGAATAATATCTTATGGCGTGCCCCAAGGCAGCGTCCTAGGGCCTTTATTATTTCTTATATATATTAATGACTTCCCTCAGTATATAATACCCTATCCTATGACATTGTTTGCTGACGACAGTACTATCATTGTTAGACTTAGCGAGAATAATAAACATTTTGAAGCTGACGTTATTGACGCATTACGGAAAGCCGTTATATGGTTGGAAAATAACAATTTAATAATAAATTTAAAGAAAACAAAAATCATGAATTTTCGTCAAAGAGTAGCTAATTCGGAACTCAATATAAGCTTTAATAATGAAGCAATTGAAGAAGTTACAAATACGAAATTTTTAGGCTTAACAATCGACAATCAACTTAATTGGAAACAACACACTTCAATATTAATTTAAAAAAATAGTAATTTTGCTTTTGCTTTATATAAATTAAAGAAAGTAGTTAATCAAGCAGCAGCAGTCACTGCATACTATGGATATGTTGATTCTATGCTACGCTACGGAGTCATGTTTTGGGGTTACTCAAGCAATAGAGACATGGTGTTCAAATCTCAAAAGAGATGCATTAGAGCTATTACAGGCATAAACGTAACTGATAGCTGCAAACCTTATTTTATATTGTTAAAAATACTGACTTTACCTTGCCTGTACATATTTGAGACTGCTTTATTTGTTAAAAAGAACATGCATCTATTCAGAAAAGCGTCAGAGCATCGCTATAAAATTATTAGACCACAAAATAGACATGAATTATGCGTTCCACCATCAAAAACCGCCTTGATGCACAAAAGCATACTTTGCATGGCCCCAAAAATATTTAATAAATTACCTAATAAAATTAAGGACATAATAAATATTACTCAATTTAAGAACAAACTAAGACAATTACTATTGGAAAAATGCTATTACACTATTGACGAATTCCTTATTGATAAATTGTAAGTTATTGACATTTACATTGATACTTATTTAATCTTGACATTGTATTATCGTTATTTTCGTTAATTACTTATGTGTCTGCAATTGTTAATGTTTTTTTTTTATTATTATTAATATTATAATCTGTGAGAGTGTACACCTTTAAGGTAGATTACTTAAGGAACATTTTTTTAGTAAATAAGATCTCATGTACCATTAATCACACTAATAAATGAATTTGAATTTGAATTTGAATAAACCACTGTTATCCAAGCTAAGATTAAACTTGTGTTATGGGTGACAGGGCTCTCAAGTTAACACCAGTAGAAAATCAAAAGAAGGAATAAAGGTTCTTGATAGACTGGCGGACGGGCAATCACAATGTCAGGACGTTGAGCTCCTCAAGTTCCGAGTTGAGCTCACGATAACTGACGACAAATGCTTGCACTGACTGAACTGGTCCACCCATTCTGTGTGGTTCTTTCCTTAAAAGACCAATATCAGACACAAATCTGCATGGTTCATACATAATCTGACCAAGATTATGTCTGGACTTTAAAAGGGACTGTGACCTCTGAGTTTCTTTCGGTGTTTCTTCTCAGAGTAGTCAGATAGCGAAATACCGACCTCATCTTATTAAAAAAATGACATGTAAAAGTGTTTTTATGAACCCATTTACAGAAACAAATGTCATTTATCATTTAATGATTATAATTATAAGGATTCTGTTTTTTCCTTTTGAAATACGGAGACAAAAAAATTTAAAGCGCTTATTGGGTACGGATATTGTATTTTTGTATGAGCAAAAAGTGTTAAGTACCTCGTGTTGATCGTTCAAGTTGGGAGCCTCGTCGTTTTCATACATCATGATGGGGTACATGACAATCGCTAGACCGAGACCGAACTTGCCGGCGCATTTGAACTCTTGTTGCAATCTGTTGAAATCACAGGAAAAATCTGAGTATGTTACGTTGATGTTACGCTTTAAATTGATGACATAAGGACTATGTCTACTCGGCACAAAGTATTACCTACCAAGGGACAGTCTTAAAAAGCTAGTGCGAGACTGGCTTCCAGTTGCACATCTGACCTAGATGACAACTGAGAATTTACAAAAAATGCAATTGCTCTTATAATTTATTATTTTTATTATTCTAATAATGTCTTGCGTCACTTACAATTCCAACAATGCATCCCTGTTTAAGCTGGAATTGAACACGGAGTCTTTATCGCTCAACTGCAACAGTTGTTGATGCAGTTCGTTCGTATAGTACTCGAGGATTGAAGACACGTGTTCCATCCTCTGCTGCCGGTCAAGGCACATATACATGAGGTAGGCCAGGTCGAGGGCTGGAGACCCATAACGGACGGACTGGAAATCTACCATATACATCTGGAAAGGAAAGAAAGTGAAGGATATTATTATTTATTTATTTATTAAAACTTTATGCACAAGTAAATAAAACTGTACAAAGGCGGACTTAATGCCTTATGCATTTTCTACCAGTCTACCTTAAGGTGGTGCAGAGACAGAACATGGTAGGTGCAACAGGGTAAAGAATTGAGGACAAAAAAGAGTAAAAAGTTACAAAAGAAATAGATAAATATAGATGGATATTGCCTTTTTTTTTCATTATTACCACACCTACTGGTGTTTGCCTTATCTTTACTACAATTATGAATGAGAAAGTTTCTCTGTTTGTCCGACTGTTTGTTTATCTGTTCGTTTCTCTATTCGTTTGAGTGTTTATTTGTCGGCGTTTCACGGCTAAACGGCTTAAAGGACCGTAATGTTTGGCATGGAGATGATCATGATAATAGCCCCTGGAGGTGGAAATGGGCTATCTTTTGTCTCAAAAATTAAGATGAAGAAAAATCTATGGCCAACTTTGATGATATGACAGCCGTTGACAAATGTCTTCCAAGTCCATTATCAGGTGACAATTTGACATTTGACAAGCCTTAAGCTATGTATAAGTAAGCAGGTAACACAACATAAATTTATTCTGAGACGGAACAAAGTTTGTCGGCAGCTAGATAGATTAGTCGATAAGTCTATTTTTTAAGTCTATTTCTCAGGCATCTTAATGTGTCTTTTCGTGACTGTTTTCGAAAAATATTACAAAGTTACTCTTTTCTTTAGTCTTTATTCCCTTTCGACTTCTTTTAACTACGAATGAAGTCAAAGAGAGCCAAAAACTTAAGGAACTTACATTAGCAATATTACCATCCACATATTTGAACAAGAAGTTATTAGTCCAGCAGTCTCCGTGTCCAAGCACCGCCAGAGGTTCCTTAGGAGTGACCTGCTCCACCATGGTACGGAAGAAGGTGTCTTCGCTACAGAAACTCCGGAATCTCCCCAAGTAGACCTCTTTGTCTTCAGCATCAGCTAACCCTTGTTCTACCATGGCTATAGCCCTGGCTGTGACCTCGTTGTAGTAGTTTCTGTAGTTATCCTTGTTTTCTTTGGCGTAGAACACTGCAAACATAATTTGACTTAATGTAACCAAAATAATAATTTTGAGAATCCGAGGAGAAATTTCGCGGCAAACGTTCAAAAGTGAAGCGAAAGATGCGTAAACATTTCCAAATATTATTTGGATCCTCACTCCTCGGTTGGTCTCTGGACCCGGCTATTCAGTGTTCTTGCGATTTAAGAATAAGAAATCAAAATCAAAAGTCATTATTCATATTAGTCTGAGGATTAGCACTTTTTAAACGTTATAAAGTACATCAGATAGTCCCCTAAAATGCCGCCTTACGCCACGTCCTAGTGATTTTGCTGGGAAGCAGAAAGGCGGAACAAACTCCTCAGCAACATGTCTGTCTGGTATGTTAATTATAAGAGTTTAAAAATGGCAAAGAATAATTTATTTGCCAGAAACAGGTAGGCACAATATTTAATAGTGCTACAGACATGTCTCACCGTTTTAACAGTATGCAGGGAGGTTATCAAATCTATAAAGTATCCAACCTTAACTTAGTACCTAAGTAGAACAAAATTCTAAACGACGAACTGGAAGAAAACCTTCACCTTCAGTAATTCCATCTCTAATATTCAACAATGTATCTGGGTTCTGAAACTTCATAGCCAGAGACAGCGCATGGAAGTGTGCTAAGTGCTTCACAACAAAGTAGCACTGCTCGACCGTCAGACCCAGACGTCTCTCTGGCATTAAATACCCTTCCCTAGTCAGATCCTTTAGCATTACGCAGTCATCCTGGGCCAAGTAACATGTCGGGATCGACTGAAAAGGATTCTGGACGTTCCATTGTTTCTGGAAACTGTGTAAAGCTGGCCAGGTCTTGTTGTAAAACACTGCTTCGTTGCGGAACAACTCGTCGATTTTGAAGTTTTTTCTTTGAATTCTGCCTTTGGGCAGGCACTTGCAAATGAGGGTGTTCTCCCAAGGTTCATTGGTGTCGCTGGAAATGTCTCGCTTAACGTGTCTTTGGGTCCCTTTTAATGTGATTCGGTATATTACGGAGCAGTAGTTGTCGCCATTTTTGGAGCCTCGTGCGCTCTATAGACAAAGTAAAAGGATTAAACTTTGACATGATAGTTCTTACCTAATAATAATAATAATATTTATTTATTTCTTACCACAAATTACAATAAATTTGTGGAAGACTGATGCCTAAACTAAGTTTTTTACAAAACTTGTATGTCAGGTCACCAGGCCCCCTAATTAAGGTTCTAGATCAGTTTTGATACACTGGAGACTATCTGGTTGGTATATTATATAAAGTTAAAATAAAAATCTCACTTATGGTATTGCAATACTTAAACCGTAAAAAAATCGTGATAAAAATTGTGATTTATCAAAAAATACAATAAAAATTCATGCATGTATGTAAATGTACGTGAAGGCGTGTTTGGTGTTAATGTGTGATGTGGAGTGAGTGTTGTGATGTGGGTGTTGTGATGTGGAGTGCGTGGAATGTGATTTGGAATATATGTGCGTTGCAAAAGGAATTTCA
This sequence comes from Euplexia lucipara, assembly GCA_921972225.1. Classification (NCBI taxonomy): domain Eukaryota; kingdom Metazoa; phylum Arthropoda; class Insecta; order Lepidoptera; family Noctuidae; genus Euplexia; species Euplexia lucipara. Next base: position 1,143,614 of record OV179164.1, on the reverse strand, counting down.
AGTCAGGAAATAGTTTTGAAAAGATCTTCAATTTGTGTTTAATCTAGCGTAATAAGCCAGTCAGTTATTCTTCTTTTAAAAGCCAATTTGTTTAGGTTTAAAAGAAGAATAACTATAATAATAATAATAATAATCGTTTATTTATCAGAAAGGGCACATATGCAATAAGATAATAACAGTTACAATAAAGCACAGTTGATTTTTGCCTGAACTAGGTTGAACCTGTGTTTCAGGCTCTTGTAGCCTATAAATATCTACTTAAAACAAATAAATTAACATTTCGTGTTTATTAAAATACTAAAATTAAAACTTACATGTATAAACTATAGATAGGAAACAGTGTGTAAGCAGTTTATTTGCAGACATCAAGTAGATCCTCTGTCTGTGCATACGATAAAGGTTGTAAAAAGGTAATTACGGATTTTTTACAACTAAAATAGTTTAACTTATACATACATAATTTTCTATTTAATCTATTGTACAAAAAAATTAAATTAAAAATTTAAAAAACCCCCATCGCAAAAAGTAAAACATTTAAAAAGTTAAAAATAACACTTTAGCCATGAAATTTTACTTCACGTCGGGGTACCGCTTAAGTAAGGAATGTTCCTAGTACTTATTTTAACGGTACCCCGACGTTACGTAAAATTTCATGGCTAAAGTGTTATTTTTAACTTTTTAAATGTTTTACTTTTTGCGATGGGGGTTTTTTAAATTTTTAATTTAATTTTTATTTTAAAATTTTTAAACGCATTAATTTTGTTTTATAGAGTTTACAGTTATGAGAATTTTTCAGTGCATTGTATGTAGAGCCAAAAGCTGATTAAAACGAATCCAAACATGACATTCATCTGCTATTATTTGTCAAGAGTCTACCTACTGGTGTGCTGGATAGCCTGGCTGCAGCATCAGCTCATCCTGTTGCCATCAGTGCATTGTGTTTAGAATCAAATGGTGGTTGAAATGAATCCAAACACGACATATCTGCTACTATTTCGTCAAGAGTCTACCTACTGGTGTGCTGGATAGCCTGGCTGCAGCATCAGCTCAACCTGTTGCCATCAAGACATTGTGTTTAGAATCAAATGCTGGTTGAAATGAATCCAAACACGACATATCTGCTAATATTTTGTCAAGAGTGTACCTACTGGTCTGCTGAATAGCCTGGCTGCAGCATCAGCTCAACCTGTTGCCATCGAGGCATTGTGTGCAGAATCAAATGCTGGTTGAAATGAATGCAAACACGACATATCTGCTGTTATTTTGTCAAGAGTCTACCTACTGGTGTGCTGGATAGCCTGGCTGCAGCGTCAGCTCATCCAGTTGCCATCAGTGCATTATATGCAGAATCAAATGCAGGTTAAAATGAATCCAAACACGACATATCTGCTGTTATTTTCCCAAGAGTGTATTAGACTGCTAGATATCCTGGCTGCATCAGACCATAAACACCATAATGTTGCTTATTAATATTACACACATGGGTGTTTGAAATTTTATGCCTCACATATGTTTGGAAGTAAAGTTAATACCCATAGACGTCTAAAATAGCAAAGGTAGCTATCACAAAAGAGCTGATAACCTTGAAACGGCTGAACCGATTTTGATTAATCATATCTAAGAACCATCGCAAGAAACCCTGCTTTCAAATAAAAAAAACCGCATCTAAATCGGTTCACCCGTTTGGGCGTTACGGTGCCACAGACAGACAGACAAACAGACACACACACATAGCGGTGAAACTTATAACACCCCTCTTTTTGCGTCGGGGGTTAAAAATGGGCCTAAAAATGAAAAGAATTTTTCCGCAAAGGCATGTTTGGATTTAACATTAGAGATGCATACTATATCATTCCGCCTCTTGTTAGTATTGTCAGCATTGTACGTGAGCATGGTGTGCTGTTTTAATACTAGGTGCATAATGAAAAGCTGGCGCACAGTCAGCACGTTGCAGGATTTATATAACTCAGCTGTAGGAAAGAAAAAGGGATGGAAGTTTGCTACCTTTAAAATTGCTCTTTGAGCTCTTTCAAGAGGAAGCAGGATCGTTTTTGACGAGCCACCCCATGAGGTGATACAGTAATTAATTACACATTGACATAGGGCGAAATAAACTTGTGTGATTAATTTGGGGTCTGCAAAAGTTCGTATTTTATAAAATACATATATTAATTTGCGTACTCTTTTAACCAGACATTCAATATGATACCTAAAGGAGAGAGTGTCGTCTATTATAACCCCGAGGTATTTAATGGTACGGGTTTTGAGGATGGAAGGACAGTTGCACACGTTGACTGACGGGTTACCACATTGATGGGCAGATATATGGAAGTGAGAGGTGTTAATTTGAGACTTGCGAATGGAAAAGTGTATATATTTAGTCTTGTCAGCATTTAATGTTAGTAAATTGCTTTGAAGCCAATCAGTTACAGTATTAAAGCCGAGTTGAGCGTTTTCATACAGTTCGCTACAGTTTGTAGCAGAAAATATTAGCACCGTGTCAGATGACACGGCGCTAATATTTTCGCAGATGCATATGATATGATTTTGCCGTGCTTAATATTTAGATTACACAAGTCGTTAATATAAACCAGGAAAAGGGTAGGGCCCAGAATACTTCCCTGGGGAATACCAAATCCAGTATTTATTTGCTCATCGCACGTAATGTTGTCAATCTTAACACATTGGTATCGGTCGTCTAAGTAGTCAGTCAGTAATGTCAGCGTCTTACCCCTTATTCCTATGACCTCTAATTTTCTTAGAAGCACAGAAACAGAGACAGTGTCAAATGCTTTCGCTAAACCGAGAAAAACTCCTGAGACTTGGTTCCCTTTGTCTAGCTCTTCTGAGACATAATCGGTCAGGCTATGCATCGCGTCAGCTGTGGATAATTTGGGTCTGAAGCCAAATTGAGTAGGTGATAAGAAGTTATTTTTTTCTAAGTAGCTAACTAGTCTGTTGTTTACTATTTTCTCGAGTATTTTCGAGATTGAGGGGAGTAATGATATTGGTCTATAGTTATTGACCAAGTCCTTGTCTCCAGATTTAAATACAGGGATAACAACAGCCTTTTTTAGACATTTAGGGAAAATTCCTTCGCAAAGACAGATTCGAAATATATGTGTTAAGGGAGGTACCAATATATGCTTAAAGAATTTAAGGATCTTGTTGCTTATATTATCCCATCCAACTGCACAGTCGTCTTTAAGACCAGATATGATTCGGGATACTTCGTCTTCGTCAGTATCCAGCATCGCAAATGATTTCAGGCTGTTGTTACATTTTTGGAAAGTTGGTTGGGCACAATGTTTCGAAATCTTTTCGGCCAAAGTTTTCCCAACATTAACAAAAAAGTTATTTACTTTATTGGCGGATATGTGTGGTGAAGGGTTAGTAAGCAATAATCTCGAATTTGATTCACGTTGTTTAGCCATGTATGTGACGTTTTTAAAATGATTCCAAATTTGCTTGCTATTGTTACCTGCTTTATTTAACTCATTTTTATCGTAATTTCTTTTAAGCTTCTTCAACAGATTGATACAAAAATTCCTGTATCTTTTATAGGTGGTTACAACGATTAAATTATCAGGGTATTTCTTAGATTTCTGATGAAGTTTATCCCTGTGTCTAATACAGCGAATTAGTCCAGGAGTAATCCAAGGCTTAATATTACGAAGACGATTATTTACCGTCACAGCTGTCGTATTACGCAATATTGCTTGTTGGACATGTTTTATTAAGTACGATAAAGACAAATTAGCGTCAGCGGTATTATAAACTACGTTATAATCAATGTTGTGTAAATCATATTCGAGTTTATTTATATTTAATTTAGACTTCGTCTGGGTACAATTTTGCTTAGGCAGCGTTAAATTTACGGCTAGTATGACGGAATGGTGGTTGGTTATTGTTGAGTTAGTAACAAGTGTAATACATGAATAGCTGGTTTTGATCATCATATGGTCGAGGCAAGAACCACTCTGATGAGTAGGTAATGTGTGAGCAGGTAAAAAACCATGGTATGAGCAGATGTTAAGGTAATCTTCAGTCCCTATATCGGAGTTTTCTGAACCAATGTTAATGTTAATATCGCCCGTTAGTATTACGTTCTTAAATGGGCTAAGGGTTTGAAAGATCTGGTTTAGGTAGCTGTGGAAAGAGGTTAAGTTTCTAGTGGAAGGTGATCTATACAAAGCAATTACAGCTGTGGATGTACCAATTTTGATGATAAGGCAATAACTACTGCAGTCTTGTAGAGTAGGTTCTTCGACTTTGACCCTTAATGAATTCTTGGCAAGGACAACAACACCATCATTTTGATTATGGTTAATTTTAGTGTACAATAAATTGTATCCTGGTATTACCGGGAGGTTATCGTGGCGCTTTGATAGCCAGCACTCTGTTAGAACCATAATGTCACAATTATAGTTAAGTCTATGAAGAAAAATATTAAAGCTATCCATGTTCTTAAAAACACTACGTATGTTTCGGGTTAGTATGGTTAGTGACTTTTGATACCGGGAAAGATATTGTTTTCAGTCCTCAACCGACTGGCAACTGATTGGTTTATTACGCTAGATGGCTGATTACCTCATCACCATTTATTAATTTATTTCATATTATTATAAAAGAGAGCAGTGTACAATTGCTGCGAGTAATTACAAGCTTCCACATTATAAATGTATACAATTATTATATAGGTTACTTGCGTTGACCAAATTACAGTGAAAATCGCGTTTTCAGTGTTACTGATTGTGTCAGTCAAAAATAATTTACTTTGTAAAACTTAAGTTAGTTTACAGATAGAAAATGCTCACTGTGTTTTGCCACAGTGATGGCGTTCTAAATCAGGATAAACACAAACAAATTAAAGTCGGTGATTGCCGACTTTAATTACGAGATTAGAATATTCTTAAATAATGGAAATTGTGACCCCATTTTTAAAAACTACAGTTTTGTAAAATAGTAACTGCCATCTGATCGGAGTAGACACACAATATTTTAAAGTTGTCTCAAGATTCCCAGAGCTGTAAGTCCAAATTTTAATTCTCTTAGGTAATGGCTTCACATACCTGATATTGCTGTATAATGACGTCAGGATAATCATTTCTGAGGAGGCTCTGCAAGAAATCGAGGGTGATCTCCGGGATATCACACCGATCAGTCAGTAAGACCTCGTGGCTGGGTAGACGAACGGATTCAACTAAAGGGCCACTTCTATCATTATCTAATTGTATGCCTAGATGGACCATCACTGAAGCGAAGTTTGGAACTAGAATATTGGGACTTTGTATCTTATCAGTGCTCCCCACTACTGACTTGTCACTGGATTATGCCTTGTTCAAATTATCTTCATCAGGAAGATTATTCAACTTCTAAAGTTCACTAGGAATGTTATTCATAGGAACAAAATAGAAAGTCTGAATGGGTTTCTCTACGTCTAAGTCTCTATACAGAAACCCATGGGCGGCATTAAAATTTTGATACCAGGCTAGTCAGTTACAACACCAAAAGAATAAGACTACCCAACAAAACAGAACGAAAATGAGAAATAGTGCTCAGTCAATCAAAACAGAAATATTCACTATTAACAAAATAAATAATAACGAAATTAAAGCGGCGGTTATGTAGGTATATGTACGTTACAACCGGTGTAGAATTATGATCACTAAAAGAGTTGCTGTTAAAGACTGCCGGTTTAGAGAGAATCGCTAAAATATTTATATTTCGCCTTACCTATAGTGGTTATACACTGAGACGCAGACTCGCCAAATCTCACGTGTCAACTCTGGCCGCATATTCGGTGGTTTTAGATACTTAAACCCCGAGAGAATGCGATGAATTAATTGGCTCTTACCCTTAACCTACGACGAAAACAGAAAATATTTTGAAAATTCACTCGTAAATTAAATGCAATTCCATACGGACATATATAATAAAAACAAAAAGAAATGTAAAATAAAGGGCATCAAAAAATTCATACACATCACTGTCAACAGGAAACGTGCCCGAAAGACTGGCCACATTGTCATGGCAATGCTGATTCTCTGTCCTAAATAAAGGCCAGTCTACTCACGTGAAGAGTTGACCAACCGTTTGGCGATAAATTGATTAAATTAACTCGTAAATTGATAGAACCATAAATGAAGTAATGCTAACACACCTAAACACCTACACATAGCACAAACACAATTATTATAAAATTTTCTACATTTGCTGTGTTAACTTATTATTATTATTTCCTTTATTTTCTTAAGCAAACATACACATCTATTTTGAAACATTTAAATACAAATAAAAAACATTTAAAAATGTTAAAAATGGTGGACCACCGGTGGCGGGAGCAGGGTCCAAGCTACCTGTGGTTAGGGCTCCAGAGACAGGAACCTCCTCACAATGTGGGCCGTATCAAGAAGTACTGCTTTCTGGTTTAGGCTCTTGACCCAACTGTGCAACGAAAGCCTCGAAAGATGCTCATCGAGGCCTTTAGACATAAGGCCATTGGCTGTTACGATTATCCGCACAATGACAGCCGAGTCCACATCCCACACGTCGACAACCTCGCGTGCAAATTAATTTATTATAGATATTATTAGGTATTAGATTCATGGTTAAAGGGACATAGTCGGACACCATGAGTGCTAAACATGATTCTGGACCCCCAAGCATGGAATTTTTTCGCCGGTTTTGTCTTAATTTAACAAACACTGTGACAGGAAGCCTAAAATATAATTTTAATAATTGGATTTTAGGTTTCCATTACATTGGCCAGTTAAAATTGTGTAGGTATAATATAATACATTTAAATTATTATTTTTATTTATTTATTCTATAATATATTTTTAGGGTTCAGTAGATTTACAATTCTACATTATACAACCTGTTTAAAATACTTAACTGAAGGTCAACGTGAGTTTAGTGATCAACCAATCGGAAAACAAAACATGATGTGAGTATAATTTTTTTTTTTAAATTCTTAATAATATTATAACCAATTGTTAAGTAGTCTAACCACTATTTAATAGTATCATGATTTTGGTTTTATTATACCTACATACTAACTATAATATTATGAAGAGGAAACATTTGATTTATTGTAAGTAAGTTTGTTTGTAAATCAAATAAGATTTTCCCTTTGTACAGACTACAGGAAGCGGTACCTTGTAACAGACAGGATTTGACCACTCTTCGTACCTATCCAGCAAAACGGTACTTATGCGCAAGAGTATCTTCTGCATGCCACCTACTATATTTAATAGATTGCCTCAAAATTGGAAGAAGCTAAATACTAATGCATCCAAACGTCATTTAGAAATGTTTCTTTCTCAAAAAGCATAGTATAGTGTCGCGGAATTTCTAGCTGAAAAAGTTTTTTGATTAAATTGCATTCATGGCGCGAATGAATGTTTAGTTGTAATTGTGAAATACATCGTGTAATTGTTGACAAGTATTTGTAATTTTGGATATATTGATGTAAATTTGACATAAATCTTTTACTTTTTAGATTTTTTTTTAAACTGACATTATCTTTGCTTGTACAGACGCCAGCACATCAAATTACCCCAATGTGTCAAATTTCTTTGATCGTTTTTCAACTTTATGTCAAACAGAATAAGGTTCATATTCAATTGGGAAAATTTGACACATTGGGGTAACTTGATGTGCTGGCGTCTGTACGTAAAACTGTAACCTTTGGGGGACTGTCTCATGTAATTTTTGACGTTCAAAAAGTGCTGATGCTCTGCCTAATTTGAATAGATGACTTGATTTTGTATTCTTTTCTGTTTTTATTTTGATATGGGGTTTTAGTAAATTTACGAGTCAATTTTAAAAATGTTTTCATGCTGTGAGTAGCGAATCGACTTTAAGCACTGGTGCTAGTTTATGTAAAGCATACGCAGAGCTACTCACTTTTTGCTCAGGGTCGTAATGTGTTCCTTCCAATTCAATTTACTGTCAACTGTAACACCTAATATAAGAATTTAGCCGCACTGACTTCTCTGATAGTTTGATTATTATAATGTATGTTAAGATTAGTTGTCGTCGTTTGGCGTTGGTTGAAATGAATTACATTAGTTTTGTCAAGGTTTATTTTTAAATTATTATTATTTCGAATTCGACAATAATTTTGACTGAACCGAACAACCTACTCATTCTCTATGCTAGTTATGTGTTTGCTTTTTATGTAAAAGTAGCTTATTATTACTATCAAAAACCCACTCGACGATTAAAAAAAATCTTTGAACATTAGGAGCATTAGCTACATTATTCAATTCAATTTATAATCAGGGCAAAGTCAGGGCAAAGTGTTAGTTTCTTTAAAAAGCAAACCAGTTGCTACTAATCAGCAAACTACAAATCTTTGGCTATCGTAAAAAATTTCGTCTAATATTTTTTTAATCCATTTAGGACCTATTTTTAAACTGTGATTATTTTAACCCACACACTGATTCATATTATTTTTAATAGGTCTACGTTTGTAACATTTATAAATATTGTGACTATGTAGGCACACATGGCTAAAAATCAAGCTTTTGATTTCCAGTTTACACTGACCTCGATTCATGCGGAAATTCTATACAATGTGAGATCAGCTTATAGGTACTGGAAATGTAAAGCTTGAAGTGTAGCCGTATTTGTTGTTTGATCGATTCTGATATCACCATACCATTTTGAGTATTTGCTGCATTGCTTAATTTTTTATACTTTGTATCTAGGTACAAGCTTATTCAGAAGCTTGTAGGTACCGAATTGATCTGAATACTATTAGACTTTAGGATGGATTCAATATTCATCTTAGGGGTCGTTAAGAGCTAGGACACGTTGATCGACTGCGTTCGACGGTTATTCCGCACAAAAAGAGATCCAAAGTATGGAACGACGAACGAATCCTTTCGCATCGACGCGGCATACGAGCTCCGACGGCGGACTGACACAAAACACGATCGGTCGTCGACGGCCTCCGTAAGCTGTGGATCGGCTAATAATGCGTACTAACAGGTGTACTCCTTTTAAATCGGCAAAATGCGATAGGCCGTCGATGAATATGTCTTGACCCTAAGACTTAATTATGTGTACCTGACCTGGCCTGTCTAGTGGATAGTGACCCTGGCTTAAAGTCAAAGTCAAAGTCAAATAATTTATTTCAATTAGACCGTTAATAGGCACGTTTGATCGTCATAGGTAGGTACTTAAAAATTACAAAAATAAGAGAATGACTCTAGTTGACTGCCATGCCGGAGGTCGTGCGTTCAATCCTCACCCAGGATAAATGTTTGTGTGATGAGCAGTGAGCACGATCATTTTCTTCTGTGTCTGGGTGTAATTTATCTAATGTATTGTATTTAGCAATCTTTAATCTTTATCAGTTAATAGTACTAGCACAAGCTCTGCTTAGTTAGGGACTCGTTGGCGTTGTGTGAAAGTTGTGGAATAATTTATTCATTTATTTATTTTTACCCAATTTTTACCTAAATACTCGTACCTACTTCTACATATCTTGAGCAGGACAGAATGAAGTAAGAGAAGAGATGGGATGTTGTAATTAATGTTCCACACGAGGGAATGTGCTATCGCCGCAAGAGTGTCCCGATATATCCCTGATGGCAACTAGACGTTCCCTTTGAGTCGTAGTGTGCTTACTGATATGTTGTCGTTGTTGTTGTCTGTATGTTATTTCTTTCTTTCTTTCTTTATTTTTGTAGAACTATACACCCGAAGTCGTAACTAGTGATTTCTAAAGAACACAACATTTGAGTATCAGTTATTGTAGGCTCAGCTTGGCTGGTTGTAAAGTCATCTCCTCAGTATCATTTTGATCGATACTAAGCTGTAATATCATAATTCATCATTTATGTAATTGTGAAATTGGATCAGTAAGTGACAATTAAATACGGATACCTATTATAGCACCTGTAACGGCGTCAATCACGCGACGTACGAGCTTAAAGTAATGTATCTGTTACTTATATACCTCTAAACTTGTGTAAAGTTCCTCATCCCCCATAGAAAAGCAGGATCCTCCGACCAGACGGGTGTTGTGTTTGGTGGGCTACTACCAAAGACATTCAATACCTATAGACCGGATATCACGACCAAATTTTTGTCCGAAAAAGTGTGTCCTGCTAGATACAAGTCTATAAGTTTTTTGTAGTACGCTCCGCTGCCGCTCCAATATTCATATACAGCTTGGCAAAAAAGAGTAGAAAATAATGGAGGCGCCACTGTGCTCTTCGTATGGCAACCCGTGGCAACCGCATAGCGTACCAACCTAGTCTTGATACTTAGCTGTTTTTTAGACAAATTAATCTAATTATGTATTATTTTTTTAAATCACCAGTAATCACTTTCAATCGTGTCAATTAGACACAATAGAAAGACAATGACAGCGTGGACACCGGTATCCTATTGGGATGTAATGAATTAATTGATCAAGAACGTGTTCTCGACACGCAACTGATTACCTACCTAAAAATAACAAACTGGGTAAATACTCCTGTGTTCACAACATTGTTTATGAATTATAAAAAAAGAAAACACACACATTGTATAACATAATTTCTATATTTTATTCCAGTAAATCTTTCTCTAAATATTCTACCCCAAACACGTAGGCCGCAAACTCATCTGAGTCATGTTCGGGTCCAGAGGTGATGCTGCTGTCATCTTCTAGATTTATTACTAATCGCTCTATTTCCTCGTTCATAGTTATTTTTTTTACAGTACCTAATCCTTTTCTATTTTTATTACATGTTAGCACGAGTTCTTCCAATCCTTCTCGGTAATAGCTTGGAATGCACGTTCAGCTGCTTCCTGTAAAGACGAAATATTTCATTTATCCCTAACAATATTAAAAGTAAAACATTTTTATCACATACTGTTAATAAGCCGGATGTAGAAAATACCCTTTAGTTTATCTCCTTCCAGCACGATTTTGCTTAGCACGATAACAGATTTCCCTAAATTAAATAATAGAATTAGACTATGGCACGACAATTTCTTTTACATTTCTCTACGCTAGAACAAATAATTATCTCCCTTGATATCGCACTTAAAGTATAATTTACGTAGAAATTGAATTTTCATTCAGTTAAAAGTCAAGTCACAAAAGTATCAATTTAACTCAGCGCGCTATACCAGAGTAATGCAGAAAAAATGTAAACATAACCTACGTGCTCGACATTTATTGTTTCAAATTTCTAGTTATTCCTTCAGCAAGCAAATTAATATAGCTTTGCATTCATTAATTAACACTTGATTCAACTAAAATCAACAAAACAAACTCTTACATACCTGTCTTATCAGCGGTTCTTTGGTAAACATTGTGAAGTTCAGAAAGAATAGTTTAAGCCTCATGTTCCGCCAGACATCGCCTGTACACCTTCTAAATAACCTCCCTGCCAGCACTCCGAATGGTTTTATTCATTATTCTCCACTTTTTACCTTTATTAATCAACGTTTGGTGGTCGAAATTAAAATTTTACGAAATCGTGAACTTTGTTTATTATGAAATGTCATTATTTTGGAAATGTTGCCAACAGACAAAAATTTAGTTCCGTTTCTATACTTTTTTGCCAAGCTGTACCTATTATTCTAGATGGCGTTACTGAGACATGGGCATGGGATCAAAGTTTTTCTATGACATTTCCTTGACATGCTCGCTCTATAGTATTTTAAATCTCTTTGGCTACTACACACGATTATACTCGTCTTTGTTTCATTCTCAATGAGATTTGTTTACTTGTAGTAGGGCTCAGTTATAATTTATAAGTAGTTATAATTTCGTAGCACAGCAATAAACTGAACGTAACCTCCCGTGTAACGTGCACCTGTCAGTTGTCTGTCAAATTTTATATCTTCAATTCACAACAAATGATAGGTTTTACAACGTGGGGTCCATGCTCAAAAAAGTTTTTAAATAGCAATGTATTGTTTGGGTCGGGTGGGACTCTTCTCATTTTCGAATGAAACAAAGACTTCATAATCGTATAATTACCGTCGAACTTCATTTACAGGTAAGTTCGTTTGACTATTCAATTGTCGGGAACTTCAAATCGCGACGATAACTTAATACCGCGCTGTATGATGCCAGTCGTAAGTTCGTATGTAGTGCTAGCGAGTTTTTTTTCGATACATATCCTAGATAACGACGTTAAAATTTTCGATGCCAAACCATACAACTTCTAATAAGTGCGGTTTTCAAGATTTTTCCATTAGCTGTAAAGTATTGTTTCCCTGATGAAACTTAGGTACCTACCAGCTAAAGTTTTACTCAATCGCAGTGTGTAAAATTGGATCATTAGTTCCGAAGATTACCCCCTACATACAAACTTACAAACATACAAACTTACAAATTTTACCTCTTTATAATATTAGTATAGATTATTAGTATAGATCCCCAACCAGCAATTCAGTCCTATTCTTTCAGTTCATAACTCTAAAAAGCTCTATAAACGATTTATTAAGGTTTTAGCGGTGCCAGGGTGTGATATAAAAGCGTTCTACAGTACGTTATTGCTCTAAATGCTTAAAGAGCTAAAAATACCTATAAACAAAGAATGTAAACGTTTACTACGCCATTTTATACAACCGTTATAGTCAAGTACTATAGCAAGTTCTAATATAACTGGTACATAATAATATTGCTCTATAAATTTGTTAGCAGGTGCCTTTATTTATCTGATTAGCGTATTAGGGGTTCCAAACGTACTGCAATAGTAGTTTCGTTATAGCAGTGATGAACACTCAACTACAGGGTAATATTGTGATGTTGTGGATATTCAGATCGCTGATATAGTACTTGTGCGTTAGTAGTCACAAAAGACTTTACAATAGAGTGTTTTTGTGATGTAGTCAAATATCAGAGCACGCTAATAGAACGTTAGTGTATTATAATAGTTTTTAGATGCATATTATAATTTTGTCGATAAGCATATCACACAGACACTATTATAGAGCAGAATTTTTGTATAACAACTTTTTTGGTGCCTAGCAATGCGCTGTTTGGTATTATAAATGGGTATCTATCACTTTAATGACGCAAAAGTGGCACATAAATGTCGATAAATGTTTCTATTAAATGACAGCTAAGTCCCATAAAGGATTATTGGCTCGCTTTTACAACAATATTCAGACATTTTGATACGGAATTAATGCAACATGCATTCTGCCCTAAAAACTAAAAAAAATATAATGGATTTAAAGAATTGGAAAAGAAATATCTAAACGCAGTGGAACTTATATAAGTGAATAGACGATTTTGAAAAAGCAGCTTTGTTTTTTTTTCATCATCAAACAAAGTAATGATAGTAGCCAAAATCAAGTTAGAATCACAATTACGGGAAACGGTTCCGTACAAAATTTGCCTTACAAAGATATTATTTCTGAAGAGAGTCCTTATTCCAGTGATTTTTCTGAATCTTCGTAAAAGACCAACAATTTCGTGATGGCGTAAACACTGGGCCATTAATTATAATATTTGGCATGAAGCAACAAAAAGTTTAGTACGATGGTATATATGATGGTACATAAATAAAAATCTTTTTTAATTACATGGTTCTTTATTTTGAACTAAAAAAGAAAAACCTTTCATTTCACATCTTCTAACAGTCTTGATATCACGTTAAAATCAACCCACATAATTAACTCAGCTTGTACGATATCAGGTACTCGAAACAATGTCAAAAACATAAAATTTTAGAATATTCACTTCACAGGAATACCTATTCAATTTGAAGCTGCTGCTGCTGCATGCTGCTGTGAGCAGCATGAAATCGTCTCGACTAAAAAAAATATCGATATCCATATTGGCGTCCATTAGGTACCTACCCTGCAAAAATACAATGTTGACTGCAGTTTAAATTTATAAAGGTATTGCTTTAAATTTATAGTTCAGTGAAATTACAAAGAAATATAAACATTAGGTACGTAAAACTTGATATAAGTACGTAAGTTCTTCCTAAGGAAAAAAAACTGGTTACATGATCAATTCTCACTATTCGTCAGTTAACAGTTTATAATTCAGTTTTTTTTTCATTAATGGTCTTCAGAAAATAGTAAAGAAAAATGTGTATTATAAATATATTCAGTCATGCTCACACAGAACCCCAATTTTAGGTTGAATCCACGATGACTGACAGTGAAAACATTATCACGGCAAGTACTCTAATGGCTCTTAAAATATTGAAATCACTTTATATGATAAATATTTTAGTAAAAGCTCAACAATTCGAGGGGGGCACTTTAAATTCATGGTAAACCTGTCCCTAGTTTGTCAGTAAAGCTGCAGTCGCACGTCATTTCCACCGTAATAGACTATTATTATAATAACAAAATATTTTTTTACTTACCTCAGATCACTTGTATCCTTTCGTAAAATTATTTTTATTATTTCTTGCACTCTGCACTATCACGAATGTAAAATAATGAATGGTGAATAAAAAAGGTGAGGTAAAGAAAACTAAACTCTTGTATAGTATAAAAAAGTACTACTTATAAAAGGTCCCACAGTAGTCAGGACATCATTATTTTGAGACCTGCATCACTGTTACAGGACTTTTATTGGACTGTTTCGTCATGAGGAACACTGCTATACAATTATTTTGTCACTGAACAGAGATATAAATGCGCCACTTCCGAATAATAGAAACGTTCTTTGGGGTTTTATAGGACCAAGTACAGTTTTTTACAAAACGTTCTATGGTTCTTTATAGTACTAGTTTTTGCTGCTTGGGGAAGTATAGATAATAAGTTTTTAAATAACTTAAACTTATCAGATAAGGGAAATTTAAAAATAATGATATAAAATTATTCAGATAACGAAGCCAATATATTTTTAGGTCACAATGTTATTATTTTGTGGAACTAGATACTTATGTTCGTGTCTGAATTGAAAAATGTCTTTTAAACTACCTACTTAGGTAGTTGGGGCATTTTTCAATTCAGACACATAGAGGAAACTAATCATTTACATTCATTCACAATCATTCATTTAAAAATTAACATAAGAAAGGCACTAGCTCGACACATTGACAAAAAGTACAGTATAAACATTTTAAAGCTATAACTCTATTGTTTTATTTCTAATGTATCTATTTCATTCAATTGTAATGTATTAAATAAAAGATAAAGGTACAATTAATTGGCACACATGAAATTTTTGGTCATTTTATTTACTATACTAAAACTCATATTAATTCCAGATATAAAAATAGGTACCTTTTTATAATATCTCGCACTGTCGCACAAAACAAAAAAGAGTAGGTATCCATTGTAATTTTACAAAACAAATCTCTGAATACCTACTTTCATTTAAACATGCTACGAAAATACAAAGATAATCCATATAGGTATATTAAAAATAATAGGAACTCTAACGTCCTTCATCAATATTTAATCATGTATGGTATACAAACTCTAGCTTTGTAGTCTTTAAGAACCCCGGTTACAATCCATCTCTATTTCCCCGTTCCTTCTGCGACACTCTTCATCTTCTTGTTTTATTTTCCCATCATCACAAGATCCCAGCATCCACCAGCTCAATAATCAACTCTGTCATCTTCTTGCTGCAAGCTACACTGCTAGTCGCCACCGGCTGTACCCGTGACGTTGACGATGACTCGTTATCCGGATTCTGCAAATACTCTTGCATATAATTTGCATGTAACATTTGGAACAAGAATTCAGGGGTCATTCGTGAAATGGAGGGAATACCCACATATGATTTTTCATCTGTGGTGTTTTCCCTCCATTTCAAGTTAACCACGTGCTTTTTAATTTTGTCTGGGAATACCCTGGCTGTGTCCAGCCTTAAAAGTTTGAACCTATTCTACTTAACAAGGTATAGTTGTTTCAGGCTAGATAAGAAAGATGTTTCCCGTATAGTTAAAATGGTTTCCAATATGGATGGACTTACATAATCAGCCTTTAATTTTCCCACTGCTGGTACACAAGACTCCTCTCTATTAAAAGGAGTGGGCCGTATTACATATCACAGGCCCAGTGTGGATTGGTAGATGTCACATGTCTTCGAATATTTGGTTTTAGGACATGCCAGTTTCTCACAATGTTTGTCTTTACCCAACGGTACGGTACGGTACGGTAGCCCAACGGCTAGGCTAATGAAAAAAAGAGCGCTTACTAGTAGAGCGGTGACAGAACAAAAAGCTTTACCTCATGCTCGTCATACAAGTCCGGAGCCTCATCGCTTTCACACATCATGATTGGGTACATGTCAATTGCAATGCCGAGACCGAACTTGCCGGCGGATTTGAATTCTTCTTGTAATCTGATGGAATAAAAAAAAAAATTAAGTGTGTATTATGTATGATTACCTCTCTGAATATTTAGTCTGAATATTTATTCACTTACAATTCAAACAATGCGTCCCTGTTCAAGCTTGTATTGAACACTGAATCCTCATCGCTCATCTGTACCAGGCCTCGATGCAGTTCATCCGTATAGTACTCGAAGAGTGAGGTCAGGTGTTCCGCCCTCTGCTGCCGGTCGAGGCACATATACATGAGGTAGGCCAAGTCGAGAGCTGGAGACGCGTAGCGGACTACCTGGAAATCTACCATGCACATCTGGAAAGGAAAGAACATTAAAAAGGGGTTATTCTTTTTCCACCATGATCACAAAAACAAGTGCAATCATAATAATGACTGACTGACTTTGTTAACTGCCTCGTTAGTCTAGTGGTCGCTTCTGCTGAGCATGAGCTACCGGGTTGGATCCCCGGGTCAGGCAAAGTGTTAATAAGTTTTTCCATCTGGAATTTCTTAGTAGCAGCCCGGAGTCTGACTGGTGACCGATTGGTGGCAATAGGCTCACCCCCTATTCATAGGACTTTAACATAACTAGCCAAATGTGGGTGTACGACAGGTACACCTCTGCCAAACCCTGCGGAGTTTTACAGGCGTGATGTTATTTTATCATAATAAATGAGAGATAAACAATCTAAGACCCTTACATCAGCGATGTCACCATCCACGTATTTAAACAAGATGTTATTAGTCCAGCAGTCTCCATGTCCAATCACTGCTAGAGGTTCCTTAGGAGTGACCTGCTCCACCATACTATGGAAGAAGGTGTCTTCGCTGCAGAAGCTCCGGAATTTCTCTAAGTAGATCTTCTTGTCTTCAGAATCGGCTAGCTCATGTTCCACCATAGCTATGGCGTTAGTTGTCGCCTCCACGTAGTAGTTTTTGAAGTAATCCATGTTTTCTTCGACGTAAAACACTGCAATTAAAAAAAATCTTTTTTGCAAAAAATAAAACCGACTTAAAAAAAACACTAACCAGTGTAAAATAACTCTAAATTAGGAAGTCTGTGGCTTTAGTGGTTTTGTCTTATTCATGATGGGCCACCGACTTCCGAATTTAGAGTTATTTTACCCTGGTTAGTGTTTTGCTTAAGTCGGTTTTATTTTTTGCAAAAAAGATTTTTATTTTTCCATTTTTAGTTGTTCCCATACAAACATTTGCCATGGATTTATTTTTATACTGTTATTTGTTAACAATACATGTCATGGTAATAGGGTTATCCACTTATCCCTAATAAATGTCGAAATCTAGGTATATTGTACACATCTGCGTACCCCTCAGAGCATACTGGCGTGATGATACGTCATGATGTTGTATAAACAATAAATATCCAAGCGATTCCAGCAATCACGACAGATTTGCCGTCTATTTACCACCTCGGGAGTATACTCTTTCAAATAAAAAAAGAATTTTGAAAATCGGTCCACAAATGGGGAAGAAATCGCGTAACAAAGACACAAAAAAAAAAAAAAATACCGTCGAATTGAGAACCTCCTCCTTTTTTTGAAGTCGGTTAATTACTATTAGATTCCGACGTTATTTTTATTAATCTCAGCAGTCATTAGGTTATTGAATTATCCATTAAAAATAACCTAATGACTGCAGATAAATAATTTTTTAAACACCAGGACAGCTGCAGCTCACGACGCAAATGCTCACACGCATACATGTTGGCAATGATTTGTAAGGTCTCTGGAACTGGCTGTGGTGCCCTAAGGATTTGTCGTTTTAATATAGGATTTGGCCCTAGGAAAATATAAAACTTTACCTTCAGAAATCCCATCCTGAATATTCAGCAGCTCATAAAACGCTTCCGGGTTATGACACTTCATAGCCAGTGACAGCGCATGGAACTGCGACAAATGCTTCAAGACAAAGTAGCACTGCTCCACCGTCAGACCCTGGCGCCTGTCCGGCATGACATAACCTTCCCTCTTCAGATCCTTAAGCACCACGCAGTCATTCTGGGCCAAATAACACTTCGGAATTGATTTAAAAGGATCGTGGACGTTCCATTGCTTCTGGAAGTTGAGTAAAGCTGGCCAGATCTTGTTGTAGAACGCGACCTCGTTGCAAAACAGCTCGTCGCTTTTGAAGGCTTCCCTTCTCAAGACACTTTCAGGAAGGCACTTGTAGATAAGAGAGCTCTCCCATGGTTCGTCGGTTTCACTGGATCCATCGGGCTCGACGTGTCTTTGGGTGCCTTTCAAGGAGATTCGATATACCACGGAGCAGTAGTTGTCGCCTCGTTTAGAGCCCGGTGCGCCCTAAGGACAAAGATGTCGGGTTACGATAGGACAAGTCGTATCCAATACGATACTATGTTAGTAGATACATAATGATTGCATAGGTAAATCGAAGCGATCCAAAGTAATAATACAACATACAATTATCATTTAGTAGCCAACGTTGCAAAAGTGATTAGTGGTGGAACAGTAATCATTGATTAATTAAATCTATCATCATTAAATACAATTCAATGTCATTAATCAACACAAAATAAAAGAGATTTAAACTTGTATTTATAAAAAAATATTATAAAATTTCAATTACAATAAATTTAAATATTTGTCAATCAGGAAGTCAGTATTAGAATATAATATTAACATGTAAACACATACCTACTTATAATAATAACTAGCAGACGTCACGCAGTTTCACCCGCGTAGTTTCCGTTCCCGTGGGAATACGGGGATAAAAAGTAGCCTATGTCCACCGGGAATAGTATAATAATTTTTAAAATTGGATCATTAGTTCCGAAGATTACCCCCTACATACAAACTTACAAACTTACAAATTTTACCTCTTTATAATATTAGTATAGATGTAGTCTGTTACGTTACAACGTAAATAAATAATATATATGCGTACTGATTTATCTCCAAAATTATACGATCCTTGTACAGACGCCAGCACATCAAGTTACCCCAATGTGTCAAATTTTCCCAATTGAATATGAACCTTATTTTGTTGAATATAAAGTTGAAAAACGATTAAAGAAATTTGACACATTGAGGTAACTTGACGTGCTGGCGTACCTATAATAAAAGCAGCGTCTGTTTGTATTCATCTTTTTGCAAGTTATGTAATGAACTATACTCCATTTACAACAGCATTGCTTTAAACAACCGGAATACTGGAACCACACAAATGTAGGTTTGAACAGTTTTTAAGAAGAAATTAGGCACTAGAAACTGTCAGTAGAGGCACTTACAGAATTGAAACTACTAGTCTGAAGATTCCAGGTGTAACCTGGAGGTTTAGACAAATACAGATACACAATATAATTAACGATACCTAACAAAATTTGATAGATCTGAAATGTATTCAGAATTTCGAAAGCTTTCGCCAATTCCATACTTTTCTGATTTACCGACCATCATTAAGTTATCGTTAATGAAATTTTGACTTTGTCAAGTGACCCTAAATAAAAAAAATTGTCCTATTACCTATGTGTGTAAGCCAATGTGTAGGTACTCACAGCTCACATACAATGGGTATGTGAGTTCACCTCCACACCATCTCCTACACACAACACAGCGCACTTTTGTCTTTCATGGCTAATTAATCCATTCCACCCTTCTATTTTAAATGTTTCTATAAGTTTACCTAACTTTGAACAGCTTATTAGCCATTATATACCTAACTTCGGGAAAGGCGGAGAATCTTAACACATGCTAACTACTTAATTGCTTATTCTCCCCATTGTAGTTTAGAGTACCTAGGTAAGTTATTTAGGTTGTAGCAATCAACATTTTTGTTTTATTTCTTAATTACTTCACTTACTTCAAAGTGCTGTATACTGACGTCAGGGTATTCATCTTTGAGCAGACTCTGCAGGAAATCCAACGTGATTTCCGACATGACACACCGATTAATCAACAAGACCTCCTGGCTGGATAGACGACTGGATTCAACTGAAGAGCTACTCCTGTCATTATCTAGTTGTGGGCCTAGTTGCACCATTATTGAAGAGGAGTTTGGGACTAAAATATTTGGGAATTTTAGAGTTAAGTACTTTGTTTACTCTGGCCAGCTCTTACAACTGGTGGTGCGTGAAATTTTAAATCACACAATACTAACTACATTATAGATCATCATCATTCAGCCTTTCCAACTATGATGAGGTTGACTACCATTCTATCCGACCGAATGCAGCAGAATATAGTGTTTTACATGGAGACACTGCATCTGACTACCACAACTGGCACACAAAAACCCAAACAATAATGGTTAACAATATCTATGAGTAATAATGTAATATTGAAATCGGTGAAAAAAAAACAGTAAGAAAACCCGAACTTGTAATCCTACTAATTTTTAAAAGTAATTTTTTTTTAGGAATCAAGAGTTAACCAACAGCCACCGTAATTAAGATGTAATATCTGACATGTTAACGTGGTAAATCATCATCATGATCATCCACAACCCGACATCACTGCTGGGTGACAGAACTGCGAATCTCCCTGTGCCAGCCCCATCCACAATACTCCCACAACAGCAACAATGTCATCCGACCATCTCGCCGCCAGAAAATACGTGGTTACCTAACCTATCATAAAATATGACAGACACACAAAAACACCTCACACAAAATGGGTTGGCACGATTTCAAAGCCATCTCTCCGCCATAGCACTACTTGTTGGTCAAATCAGATACCGCGCACGTTTCCTATAATACACTTCCGTGCCTTTTCACAAAATAACTCCAGCAATAAATATTCAGCAACCGAGACGAAGAATGTAACACATCTTCAAACAAAAAATCATATCACTTCTCTTAGTATTAGTAGCAGTAACAGTCTAGTGACTGGCGGATTCCAAAATCATAGATCTCGAGTTCGAACCCAAGGCACGTGCCTTTTACCATCATTTCAACTTCATGAAACGGGAACAGACATGCTTGAGAGATCTTTCTTGATGGCATGTGATTCCAAGTGCAAGCATTAAAACTCTGACATTGCAGGCCTAGCCATCAGGCCTAGCCACATTACCAATTCTAGCTGTTTGTCAACTGTCAAGTGTTAACGAGTAGAATTTGTAATATGGCTGAAATTAAAATACACTTGACAGTTGACAAACAGCTGATTCCATAAACGGCATTTTTTTCTAGAATAGAAATAGAATTTGTAATACTAGGCTAGGCCCAAGTTAGTCACTAAATAAACCACACCTTAAGACGAAGCATTAGTTTATATTATTTAGATGTAGATATCTAGATATAAATAAGCAAGTGCCACTTACATGGTCACTCTAGCGGTGTGGGGCGCATTATTGAATTGTTGCAGCGGCCGGTGGGGACGTGATTGGATAATATCACCGGTAGTTTCAGTAGATAACATAAAATCCGTGCGCGTCTATCATAATATTCTCTTCCTGATTGTTCTTGAACCAATTATTTGGATGACAAAACGTTCCGTGTAGATTTTGCTATTTTCTAAATCATGAATCTGTAGTAACTCTCATTCTCATTACAATATTTAAGGAAAATAATAAAAACAAAAAAAAGAATATAAAACCCTGATAGTAGGTACCTACCTTCCACAAATCTTAAAATGAAAAAAAAAAAAAACTTAATAGATTCATGACTCTCCCTCCTTGCGTCGTACTCCTCTATGCTGAGGGTCGTGACCTCCCTGCTTCATCACCTTTTTTTACGATGCTTCTGTCTCTGGCGGTGTGAAGGGCATCGTATACCGAAGAGTCAAGAGTGGTGCAGGGTCGGACCAACGTATTGGGCTGCGTCCACGAGGCCTTTTCCCATTCACTTTGCTTGCCACGAGATTCATGGATTCATGACACTGCAGATGTAATTAGAAATATTTTTCTTCATAGATAAAATCTTAGGTACCTACTCTTGTTAAAACAGCAGATAGTGCAGTAGCAGAGCTATGTACAACTTGGTAAAGTTGTAAGATTTATTTATTTCGAAAAAACATACAACTATCATTACAGTCACCCAATTCGATAGTGTAGTGACATACCTACTTACATCTAATAACTTATGATAGAACTAAAATCTAACCTATTATCTAACCGGCAAAAGTCTCCGACGAAATGATACAGAAGGCAGTCCGTGTGAATTCACTCAGTGAACAAAAAAAACAGGATAGAATAATTGAACAAAAAAAACAGATTGGATTTAAAGGTCAAATAGGCCTAAATGTTCCTTGCTAAAGACACCTAAGCGTTAAAACAACGAAATAAAAAAAGTTCAAGGACAAAATATCTATAAACATGGAACAAGAGCTTTAAATACATTCTAGGATACATTTTAAACAGAGTTTTTAAAATACGACAAGAATCCGCCAACTTGGAACTATTTTTTTATGAGTTGGCGCGGCGGTTTTTCGTTAGGTAGTGTCTTAGATGCGATCCTTTATTTAAGTTACGTAATAATATTATTTTAAAAAACCAGCCAAGAGCGTGTCGGGCCATGCTCAGTGTTGGGTTCCGTAGTTTCCCGTCCGTCACAATAATTAGTGTTCAAAATGCTGGCCTATACGATTACACTACAAACTTAGTCCAGAAATTATATTTGTATAACTTTTTGTGTTTTTTGTACAAAAACTGTTGTTTCCATCCAAGTTCACAATCATTTTCCTAGAAAGTCCTTACAAAGTTCTACATTTCAGTTATTTTTCATATTTTCTAAACTTATGGTTCAAAAGTTAGAGCCCCCCCTCTAACTTTTGAACCATAAGTTTAGAAAATGACACACATTGTTTTTTGCTTACTAATAAAACATTTTTTTCCAATTTTTATTTTACCACTTTGTTGGCGTGATTGATACACAGTCATATTGGTACCAAATTTCAACTTTCTAGTGCTAACGGTCACAGAGATTAAGCGAGGACGGACGGACAGACAGACATGGCGAAACTATAAGGGTTCCTAGTTGACTACGGAACCCTAAAAACGTGTAGGTATGCTTTAGACCACACGACTCAAGTAAAACTTCTTTAGAGGCAATGTGCGCACATACTGCTCTCTCATGCCTCTACAGTAAATACGAAACGTAACTCTCTTTCTTTCTATCTTCATTATCTTAAGATATATCTCTTGACTTCCGTTTGCCTCGCCCGATCACACTCTCCGTAACGCTCTCGTCACACATTCACCAGCATTTTCTGGACCTACTGAACCGATTTTCAAAATTCTTTAACCAAGAAGATCATTATTTTATTTCTAAAATTAAGAGGGGATGTTTAGTACGACATGCATGCGGATTAAGATGCAACTTCGCAAGCTAAGTGCTAGTCTACCATACACTTACGAATAAGTACCTACACTTTTGCTTTATTCCTGAATCAGAGTAGGTGCAATACCATTGGGACCTTTGTTGCCGCTAAACAGTCACAGGTACAAGTGTTAGTACCGGACATTGAAGCCTTCCATGGTGTTTGTGTAGCATCCGACAGACAGAACCACCTACTTAGCTTTGGGATTAATTATGTACTAAAAAATAACTAGTATCAAACCTGTTAAGTCGTAGTATTCAGGGTGGCCACATGTATATGCGATACTAGCGACCTCATTTATTCCGCACTCTTTTTTGCCAAGCTGTAGTAAAGAGAATTATAATATATTCTAATAAATTATGTTGTAAATATTATATAACTATTATATTATAGTAAGTAGTATAAAAAGATTAATAGAAATCGGAGCATACCTACTGTAAAACGACTGTAAGGTTTACGTAGAAAATGCCTTGTACATTAAGTCCGCCTTTGTACAGTTTTTTTTACTTGTGCATAAATAAAGTTGTTATAAATAATATAAATAAAACATTATACGTACCTAGTAATTGTGTAGGTAGATTTGCCTGCGCATTACAATGAAATCGCTTAGTACTCCTCTTTTATATAATTTGATCTGCTGGTTACTCAATAAATATGCAATATGTAGGTTTTAAATTTGTAACTTTTAAGCAATTCAAAACTAGGAAGAAACTGTTTGTGAACCTGCGTAGAGCGGAACGATGCTGTCAAGTTGACAAATTATGATGAAATGTGAAATTTCCCGCCGTAATGTGCGTTCAGATAGTTGATATTTTTTTTGTTATCGTACAAATAGGTACAAATAGGTAAATTCATTTTTTTTTTATTCTGGAAATTGTTATTCTGATTATATATTCTGATTACATACTTTGTTATTTATTGTTTTCACTTTTGTTCATTGTGTCTCACTTTGAATGAAATGTGTATGGAAAAGATTTACTGTTTAGAACGCAGACGTCATAATGTCATTGTCAAATTAAAATTTGATTTTTCTTGCGTTATAAAATTTGCTGCCGGGATATTAGTCTTTTGTTAAAAAATAAATAAAATAGTATCGGTTGGCTTTCCAATTAAACTGGATATAAATTGACATTATTGTACTTATTAAACAGTGCTCAAAAACTATCGCTCAACATGCCCGTCGATCAAATACAGTACTCTGAAAGGTATACTGATGACGTCTATGAATACAGGTGAGTTTTTTCATTGTATTTGTGTTTCTATTGTATTTAATATTGTTCAAAACGCTCTGCCGAGACCTCTTAATTCCTTTAAGACATGTGTATGTAGTTGAAAGTGTTCAATTCGCTTCCTACAGAACATGTTTAGTTACACAATATGGTTGTCAGTTTTCGTCATTTTCCGATCAGATGGTGCGACATTCATGCGTTTAAAGTTACACATTTATTGCATAGCATCTAGTGAATTGAACTTAGAACCATAAGGGATGGGTTGGATTCAATCTTCATCTTAGACTAAAATTTATTAAGAGTTCTTGTGGGTTACTTATAAGATTTGGCATTTTACCCACATGTCTTGCATGATTGTATCAATAGTGAGACGATTTTATGAATAAAGACAGCTGAGGGTCATCTGAGTTTAACATTGGCATCTGGTTATTTATATTGTTTGTTTTTTTACTATTATTTCCATTGACACTCAGATTTTTTTTAATTTTAGGATTGTACTAAGTTCACAAGTTCACAAGATTTATGAATGATATATTTAAGTAATTAAAATACTTACTTCCCTTTTCTCAACAATATTCTGTTGCTTATTGCTTGTGTTTTGATTCCAGACATGTTATCTTGCCACCTGACATTGCTCGTCTGGTCCCAAAATCCCACCTGATGACAGAGACGGAATGGCGAAATCTCGGAGTCCAGCAGAGCCCTGGCTGGCTGCACTTCATGGTCCATAACCCTGAACCCCACGTTCTGCTGTTCCGGAGACCTCGGACCGACAACCAGGCCCCGGTTAACGGGCTTGATAGTAATACAAGTGCAACGGTTACAGTATGAGGTTAATGCAGCTAGGTAATTTAATAATTAATGTAGTTTGTGATAGAATGTTGAGGTTTGAGAAACAAGTTTTTACTTAAGTCTTTGTACGCCGCGTCGGTCACACAGTGACCGCGAACAATTGAATTTCTATTGTGTCTGGTAGTTGGCAGTCAATGTGTTAATAGTAACCAAATTTACACTCTCATACTGGGAATGCAGTCATAACAAGTACTGCTCAAACCATCGTAGCTATTGTTTCTGTAGCTATGAAAATAATATACTGTTCTAAACACGGAAACTACAAACAGCAGCTTGAAGATTTTTGGAAAAGAATCTTAATATAATGAAAAACTTCTTAAGAATCTAATCTCCATGTCTGTACATGTTACACAAGATTCAGATTATAAGAAAACTGGCCTTCAGAACTGGTTTTTCCCAAAATAGTCTGTTCTTTGCCTGTATTTTATTTTGCACACATTTTTTAAAGGATTAATTACAATGTGGCTTGTTGATCTTGCCTTGAAGATAAACCATGAGGCACAATTTATTCTTTTAGTAATCTGAAAAAAAAATACCACATCTTGTTTCATACCAATTTATTTAAGTTTCGTAGTTCCTAGCCATTTACTCTGGTTATACATACTGAAACAGACTAAGACGTTTAAATTCCAGATATTATCTTGGTCACATTGATCATAATGAAGATGCTTGCAGATTTGAGCGGATCTGTTTAGATGCTGCATGCAATTGAAACAAAACTGTTCAGGAATAAAACCTTGTATTCTATCACTAGCTATTTATCCTATATAATTATAAACTATAAAAATACATAATTCTATTTAAACAAATTAATGTAGTTAGCCTTTATGCAATTTATATTAAATGATACTTAACACTATTGTTTTCACTATGAAAGACTAATATAAAAATAATTAGTATTATGACCAAAATAATTGTCCAAAAATCGACTAATTTGATATGTTTTAAGATTGTCTTGTGATGGACGGACAGACATTTTTTAATATGGTCTTGTTGCTACCAGATACAAGCTAACCTAGTAAGATAAAATTGTTTATCAAATGCTTGATATTATTTTATCTATTGGATAATTAGTTCACTGCAAGATGTAATATATATATATGTAGTATAATGAATTATACTTAGATAGTATGCAGAGATAATACCACCATTATTACACACAACTATGTAAAATGGTGATACCTATATGGTATAGTATGCAAATATTTACTAATGAAATACAATGCTAATAGTTGTTCATGACTGAAAAAAATATTATTTATGTTAACTTTTTTAATATTAATTAAAAATAAATGTGCCTTTAAGCTATTGGCTTGATAACATTATAGTATGTATTTAGTAAAGCCCATAATTCCTAGATGATGCAACAAAATACCCCCTTTTTCGTCCTATTTTGTTTGAAATGATAGAATAATTTTAAATGGGAGTTAACGCATTCACAAAACTGAGCAAACCTTGCTTCTTTTGTACTTTTGTAGTCAACAGCTGGGCCTTTATAAATCTGCCTTATTGGACGTAATGTTTGAAGGACTTCGGGTTAAATAATAACGGCGGTACAGGTAGATCGAAGGTGCGCAACCGTTTCCTCCTCCTCCATACATGTTCTGCATAGAGGACTGTATGTTGCGCCTGTAGTGTGGAGGTGTTTGTTTAGTAGACAGTGTCCTGTGATGGTCCCGGTCACCAGTCACAAGCTAACTCTGTCCAACCGCAGAAGCCGTTTGGTGAGTTTCCTGTCCAGGGTAGGCAAAGGAGACAGACAAAGGAGGCTATCCTTTGACTGTCTGCAGCCCGGGGACGAGGACCACCATCTTTCTGCTTGTGTAGGTAAATTCTTGCAGCCATCCGCGTAGTTGGTGTTGGTTGGTTGATTGGTGGCTGGGGATGGGCACTACGGGTTCGAGTCCGATGGCCACGGTGTCAGATGCCCTCCTGGCCAGTTCGTCCGCTGCATCGTTACCTAGTGATCCACTGTGTCCTTTTTTATCCACTGTAATGTTACCGTGTTGCGGTTTAGTGTTGTGATACACTCTAGTGCGTTGTGGCATTCTAGTCCCGAGGGATGTGGTTTTTCTCAAGGGATTGAAGGACTGACGCACTGTCGGTGTGACGACATATCGCATTAAGCTGTGGGTCCTGACAGTCATGGCTGTCATTTTAAGACCTTGGGCAGTTAGTCGAGTAGCCAGAAAGCCGAAAGTCTGACAAGCAGTCTAACCAAGGGTATCTATCATGTTTCTTAGTAACCGGGTTGTGGAGGTCAGTCGCATCTAGTTAGACTGGGAGCCAACCTCAATAATAATAGTTGAGAAAAGGCTAGGTAGAGATTGATCGAGCATAATATTTATTTTAATACTGGATAAAAAACAATTTATATAAAGGCAGGGGCGAATCTGAAGTTTGGTATTTCCACATTAATTAAAAACGATTTATTTCTCAATGAAATTAATTTAGAATATCCTCTGGAAACATATTGTTTCGATCTCTTCTTGTCATCCTATTTTATAGTAATTAATTGATAATTCCTGCAAACACAAGATGCCTTTTTCTTACAGATATATCATGTATGTTAGGTATGTTACAAACAATGTAGTAATTATAATGGCTATGTAATGTGTATTATTATTTAAATATTATTCATATTATTATACAAATTTCAAGTGACTAATAATATAATTTAGCATATGAAGTTTAATTTAATTATATAATGTTTGTTAATAAATAAAGGTTTATATGGGGAACTTTTTTCTTTGACTCAATTCGTGTTTAGGCTCATTGGTTGATCTCGTTGGCCTCTCTGGAACATGCGGTTGTGGGTTCAAATCTGGCCAAGTGCAAATGTGACTTTTTGGATTTAATATATGAACTTTCAGTTTATCTATGATATCTCTGACACTAAAAGGAAACGGGTGAATTTTCGAGCGTTATAACCGCCGTGATTACCTTCGATTAAATGTTAAGGAAAGAGAATGTATGCAATATTTCAGCTATTTCCAGATTCTGGCACTTTAGCAGATTCTGAAAATTGCTGAAATATTGCATTAAATGTGTGTCTCTTTCATTACCATTTACATAAGAAGTCAGAAGCGTGAAATTCGGTTAACCAGTTTAACCATGGGGTATCGTGTTACCCAGTACCTGGGTTGTGGAGGTCAGACAGGCAGTGTTGCTCCATGTAAACACTGGTATTCACCTGTATCCGGTTGAATTGGAAGTCGATCCCAACATAGGAAAATGCTAGGCAGATAATGATGAGTCCTAGTAGGGTAAGGAGTCATATAAAAGAAACCACGCTGTACTATGTTGAATGTTTATTTGTGTTTAACTTCTAAAAACATTATAAACACAGTAAAATATACAAATAAATGCGGAAGTAGTACATTTCGTAAGGTTGCCAATATTAAAATAGGTAATAATTAAATTTCGTAAACAGAAAACTACCGTACTACAATAAACAAAAAATAAAATTATTAACAATATATTAGTGTAAATTTTTATTTTCTATTTTCGTTAAAATAAAAATAAAGATTGTGCTTTTTTTTCTTATATACTATATTAGCAAAAATTAATAAGAATTTAAGTAACGGTCGCGGGGTGCGCCGAAATTTCAGAATGTTGTCAGCGTTAAAAAGTGCCGATACTTCGAAATTTCTGCGCACCGTTGCGACGGAAAAAAAAAATAAACCTTGATATGGTTACATCCGAAGTTCTTAATTTAAAGTTAGCTTCAACAGGATTATTTAACGATCGTATAAAAGTCTCTCCAATATATCCTTATCTAAAAAAGGTAGGCAGCATCTTACTAGTAGACACGCGGTACATATCGAGAATATTGGCACGCGACATAAAAATCGTCGCATCCCAAATTAGCCTAATCGAAAAACGTGTCATCATGCCTTTTGTAATAGTGAAAAAGTTTTGGATACATGTTTTTTAGTTCCTAAGAAGAATCTCTACAGTCCGACAGTTTTATCTGGCGCGCACCGCGAATATCAAATTTTTGCGATTAATAAAAGGCATTCAAACTGTCGTCAAGTTATAGTAATTTAGTTCGTTTGCGATTTTTCAGTCGCACTTTCAATATTCGCGGCTCGCCTAGATCTAATAGTGAAGGAAAGGAAATTGCTACTACAATGCATAGAAGCACTTCGATTAGGTATTATTTTTCATCATCTAACGATACATTTTGGATAACTCGATAATGTTTAACTTACACAAACATGCATATAAATAACATGCTCGATATCATTTTGGCTACATCTAAATACTACTCGCAAAATTGTTAACGAATTCATTTTAACTACGGCCAAACTAGACATATGGCATACATTTTTGAAAATCGGAGAGGTCATATTTAACAATACATTTCCACTAAAACTTAGGCCCATTCAGTGGCAGCGGTAAAAACATTGAGGTTTGCATCCATCGTGTTGCATTTTTTATCAAAATATGTCACAGTTGTGGTTTTAAAGCTAATTGTGATCCTATTAAAGCTTTCAGCTTATAACGTTCAGTGTGACCACATTTCAAAAATCCTACTATTGTAGTAGTTCGTTAAAATTCTGTTTGATCTTTGTATAATTGTAGAAAAAGATGGATATGGTTTCAGTAGAATATTTTACTCGTTGATATGGTAAAAATGTGGTCAAACCAATCGAGCTGTCTTGTAAATAATATAGACCACCGATTAGTCGGTGACCATGTCGCCTCAGTTTCGTTTCACGTGATATAATACATATGCCTGTATTTTACACAGCAAAATGATATGGAAGTATACAAGAAGTGATATGATATATAATGGAGATTGTACTAACAAGATATGTACTTAAACGATTAAAATATCAAGTATCCACAAATTTGGTACATTTTTTTGTTAAATATATATATGTATAAATGCTCGTTACAGTGTCTTTTTCGTTGGATCGTCTCGTTCTAGCAACACAGTCGGGTAATGTAGGGGAAAAACAAAAATAGTAGAAATTCTGTCAAGGTTGCCTACAAGAATTCTAATAAAAAATAGTAGAAAAGAAAGCGACTCAATCACGATACGTACTGCAACAATGGCATGCCCTTATTAATACAATAAGCGTTGCATACGACTATCGTCTAGAAAACGACGCTACAGGGAACTAAAACTAGATAAAATCATCGTTAGTTCTAAATAGCCGGATCCTTACAGGCTTCTACTTTTTAGTATCTTTCCCCGCGAAGCCTTGATTAGAAAATGTGTGGGATGTTAGAGCTTATGTATAATAAGGTAGAAACAGCATGTGCAGGGTCTTGTTAGTGATGAGTCGAAAATTAGTAGAGATACTGTACATTTTTTTAATAATATTTCGATGTTTAGCAAGGACAGAAATTTAAAGCGTTATCTTTGGTATTGCTCGACAGTGTTGCTAGTTCGAAGGTATCATAGTGTAGTGGCGGTTGCCGGTTGGCTCCGCTGGGTGGCAGCACCATACGCGCGATGTGACGTCACAGGAGGGCTACTCTTTGGTGGGCGGTTTCCCGTTGGTGTACTGCGGAGGAGAGTTCGATGTTTGGTTTTGTGTGTCCTCCGACATTACAGATACTAGTTCTTCGACAGCGCGGCCCAGGTCATCTAGAAAATTAAATTGACAGTTAGTTTTATTTTTATTACCAAGGTTCGATTTGAATTTTCTCTTGATTATTGTTTACTTGATGCCATTGTTGTTATAACGAAAAGTGTTAAAAGAAAAGTTGGCAAATTTCTTGATCGTGAATTAATTTTGGTCTTTGCTGAAAATATGACATACCTACCTACTTAATCGATATTGGAATACGTGACAACATTAAAGATTCATTACCTCAAGGTATGCGTCCTGTAAGGTTTGCAGAAAACAGAAAAAAAAACATGGTGAATATTAAGTATTATTTCAAAACGACGACAGTAAACATGCATCACTCAAAACCATGCAACAACCTAGAAACGACAACGTAAACTAAAACAACGAATTACAAGAAAAAAACAACTTAAGAAATCTGTGAAATAAAGACAAAGCCCTAAAACTAGCGAAAGCGTCTGCAGTGCAAGAAAATAGTTTTTGTGGTCATCAAACTAATCTGGCTGCTCAAAATTCACGTCTGTGCGTAAAAAACTAGCAATACAACAAAACAATAGCTGCTACAAAAGTTCAAAACGACTCAACAGTGGTACGGCCAACTGCACGTCAGTGGTAACACTTAACTACGTAATCCGACTTTTCTGCTTAGACATAACAGCGATGCAAAAGTAAATAAAAACGATAAAGTCAACCCTCGCAAATCTTTTGATACTTGAGTTTTTGAAAGGTAAAACCCCACCTATTGAAATGCTCTTCCTGTTACCATGGACGTGCAGTAGCTGGACTACAAGTAGCCGGCGCGGGCCTGACCTGCGCAGTGCAGCAGCGAGTGCACGGCGTGCGGCGGCGGCGGCGGCCGCTCCAGCGCCTCGCCCGCCCAGCGCGCGCCGCCGTCTTGTGCACGGGACAACGGTTAGGGACCTATCTCATCACCCTGACGAACTCCTACTTCTCGACTCATTTTTCGGATAGTCCAAATGCAGAATCGAATTGATCTTACCTAGATCGGTAAACTTTTGGGTACTATTTAGTGCTGAAAGTCCTCCCATACACAGAATAGGACATAGGACGGTTCCTTTGAGGATACCTTATGTTTTCTAGTCATATTTGTTCCCTACGAGGTCTGCATAGTAGAACACAGCTAAATTTAACACATTCACAAGAATTATTGTAGTGGGAAATCTTCTATTTTATAGAACTTTTAATTTTTAGTATGGAATCTGTATTATAAACTCTGTCAAAGGGCTCAATTAATCTTAGAGGAGAAAATGTAGATACTTACTAGTTTGCGACTCGTGGTATAGTCCATTATGCATCTTCGCCGGTGAATCAGTAGCAAGCTGCGAAGCAGTCACAGAGCGAGTCTGGAGCGTACCAGTACGAGCTGGTGGAGAACCTTGAGCAGGCTGGAATTTAGGAAAAAAAGTTTACGATTATAACGTTTTCAACACCTAACAGCGACGAACAAAGATAAACTGTAGAGGCGAAGAATAAAGAATACCAAGTAGAAGAAGAACCATTATTTTGTCAAATTATTGTCATCATCATAATCACCAAATAAGTGGCGAGCAAGTTACGCAAAAATCGTTTCTCAAGTCTACGTTGTTAATATTATGACTGTTACCTCATCAAGCAGTCTCCTCAATCTCTGCAACTGTGCCTCGAGCTGTCGATTGTGTTCTTCGAGGATCTGCATGCGCGCTTCCAGACGACCTTTGTGCTGGCGCAGCAGGCGAGCTTCTGCCATCATGTCCTGAAAGAAATTCCATCTTTTGTTTA
Source organism: Euplexia lucipara (assembly GCA_921972225.1). Taxonomy (NCBI): domain Eukaryota; kingdom Metazoa; phylum Arthropoda; class Insecta; order Lepidoptera; family Noctuidae; genus Euplexia; species Euplexia lucipara. Next base: position 1,110,606 of record OV179164.1, on the reverse strand, counting down.
AAAATCGATACGCCTACGTAGATTAGGCCTTAAGTGTGTCATTGGAAGCTGTGTATTAGATGGCATAGTTTTCCGCTAGTACTAAATACTAGAGAAAAACAAACAAACCACACCAAATTGCTCATCTAAAAAAACAATTTGGCTTGGTTTGATTTTAAAACTCAAAGTTTTAGCCACAATACAAACATTGTTGATACTATTGAAATTATTGCGAGGATGATTGCCGTTATTGACATGGTTGGTGCTCTAAGCTGATGCTTATCAAGTTTGTTTTCAGTGACTGTTAAAATACATCGTCTATTTGATTTCCTACTTGAACTATCTACATAGCTAATGATTTTGGGGTTAGCAGTAACTTTACTAACACAAAAAGTTTACTGTAAAGATTGACGTCTTTTCTAAAACTCAAGAGGCACATCAGTTATTGGTTTCGCAATTTTCAACTTCTTCTCCAGTTTCGGCAATACCTTAAATGTCACGATTGTTACTTTAATCATTGTTTTCTGTAAATCATAATAAATTTAAAATTCTATCATTAAAACTAGTGCTCTAGGATTATTTACCTGATCAACAGGAGCGTTCCTGTTGTCATTAACTCCGTGCTGTTCCTCTGGAGTAGATCCTGGTGTCTGTTTAGCCTTCAGACGTTCATATTCAGCTTGGAGGCTAGCATTCTCTTCCTCCAGTTCTCTGGAAGATGGGAAATGATGGGGTAGATTATTGTTGATCTTTGATTTATCTCTTTTATTGATTGTAGTGAGTTTAGTCTCTTTTTCGTCTAAGCTGATCATATTCATTTTCGTATTTAATATGGTTTTGATTATCATTATTAACTACCAGTTATGGTGATTTTGACGTTATCATTTTCATATCATACCTGATCATAGCCTCCAGCTCATGTCTCTGCTCGCGATGTATGATGGACACAACCTGCACGGGCGAGCGCGGTGCATCATCAGCTTCACCGCCGCCGTTCAGCGATGCACAGTATTGGGCAATCAGTTGATGTTCTTCGTCACTATTGACAGGATACAGAAAAATTTAAAAGTTTTTAGGGATTTAAGTAAAACGAGAGAAAAGCTCTAATAATTTCAACACATTACTATTGAAAAGTAAGCATCTGAGAATTGTAGTAAAATTTACTGTTAATGGCTTATTTCACCACCGCCAGATCGGTAAGGTTCTTGCTGAGAACCAGAGTAATTGAGGAAAATTAGTTTGTTTTAATCTTTTATCAATAACAAATTGGTCGATTCAGACAGTTCTCAAACATAGAATTTGAATCGTGAATATTCTGCATACCTGTCCGGAGTATCCCCCGGCTTGGCCCCCAGCTCGACCTGCGCCAGGCGCGTGGCGTACAGCTCGAGGCGCGAGTGCATGTCGTCGCCCCCCAGCGCGCTGCCCGCGCCCCCCGCCGCGCCGCCGTGCTGAGGAGACGGAGCCGGGGATTCCAACGCATCTCCTGGGAACCACACGGCATTGCTTACAAATCTTTGGAGTTCTTTATCAGAAGTTTCATTTTGAACTTGAGTTTATTCATCTTCATATCCATTTATTTGTGTTCATGAGTGTTTCGGTATTCAGTCATCAGGACTATTATCCTGACGACTGAAAACCGAAACACTCGAAAAAAATAATAATAAATAGTAATGAATTGATAGCCAAATACAATATACCTACAGTTGAGCATCAGCAATAGATATTGATGTAATATAATTCAATACTGTCCTACTGTAGGGCAAAGGCCTCTTCTCATTCAGAACTTTTTTGCTCACCAAGTCACATTGGTACCTGTCCAGATTTGAACCACAACCCCGTGCATGAGAGGTGCGCCTTAATATCTGGGCCATCTTGACATTTTTCTATACGAAGTTCACTACGGATTAAAATTCTTATTATTACATTCTTGAGATTCATACCTTCAAGCACAGTCTGCACGGGTAGGTAGCCGACTCGGGGATGCTTCTTGAAGTAGCGAGCTGACTTGAACTTGTTACGTAAAGCGCGGGTGAAGTCGCGTACATCTTCGCCTGATGTTGTCTGTCGGACAAAAAAAAACAAAATTATAAGTACCTACATACCTAAGAGAAACAGTGCACCTAAGATTTATGTAGTAAAATATCCAGGAAGAGATTTTCAGACTGGTATTAAGACTAAAAAAGTTTCAAATGATACAAATGGGGAAATATTTAAAGTTACTTACGGCAGTGCAGTACTCTTGCATGGGATGCGTCAGCTTGTGGTTCTTGGCTTTGCGGCCGTTGAAGAAGCACTTCTGGCACATGTCAAAGTTGAAGCATTTGAGGCAACGGTATCTAGAAAAGCAAAAACATTTCACGTTAACTTTTGCTTATCTGTCTTATTTTATCTTGTTCACCATGAAATCCAAAACGACAATGTAAACAACATAAGATTCAAGTCAGACAGCCCTCTTAACATGTCTTCAGAAAGTAACAGAGTTGTGTTACGAAACTAAATAGATGTTTTTTGTAGAATGTAGTACCAGTAAATAATACTACCACTCCTAGGTTACCGGTTACCGTGCATCCAATACGTTTTATCCAAACAAACAAACATGAAAAGATTGTACAAGCGATTGACAACAGCTGACTCCTGAACTAAGTAAAAACTTTTTACTTAGTTCAGGAGTCAGCTGTTGTCAATCGCTTGTCTCCTCGGTTAGAAGTATCTTTTTACTAAAAAGATACTTCTAACCGAGGAGACAAAGTTCTTCTTAAACATGGATTGACATCACAGTCATGTCATGTATCAATATTATATTTGTCGCAACATCTATCTCGTCATATACGAACTAAAGACTAACATCTATATTTTATTATTTTACCAGCAACTATGCTTTAAAGCCATTGTATGATGGTGCGACTATTACCTACTGTTAACTTCTCTACTTCCCTGGAAATGATTACGGGTACCTACGGGTTAATGGTCGCTGTAAGTTTATCAGACAAATTATTCAGAAGCTCTACCTGAATCCAATGATGGGGTACTCCTTGCAGATGTTGCACTTGGCCTGATGCTTGGCAGTCTCCGCGGCTGCCAGGCGATGCAGTACCGGCAGCCAGACCATGGACTGTGGCTCCTTCTGCAGCCACTGGAGGAAGTGGAACGCTTCTATGAACTGAAGCTGGCCATCTGCGTCGCGCTCCAGGGTTTTGTCTTTGTTTAGTGGTTCTTCTTTCTCCTTTTCTTTTTCTGGAAGGTTAACTGTTTTTTTTGTTTGTTATTAGGGAGTTAATTTATCAACGATGTTAATTTCATTCATAGTTATTTTGCCATGTGATATTTATTTGCAAAAATAATATTCGTGAACATCTTTCTATTCTAATAATTATATAAAATTCAAATTCACAGTTTTTGTTACCAAACTTCTCTGAAACAGCTTGATTAAATCTTATGAAATTTTGTACCTATGTAGGTACATTCAGTGGGTCTAAGAATAGGTAATACCTTAACTGTTTCTTTTTTAATTTGTAACGAATTTTGCCGGGGCAACTAGTTGTAAAACAATTTAAACTGCAAAAGGTGACTATAATTGATCGACTGGTTGAATAATTCGTCCGTGTTTTTTGTAAAGACACTTACCAACTTTCCGATCAAGAGTGCCTCCTCTATTGCCCTCTTTGGTAGCAGCAGAAGCTTGTTCGAAGCAGCTTCTCACTGAAGGCTCGATGTTCGATCCTCCAAAGGCAGCGACTTCACCCAGCTGTCTTGGTACCTGAACACAGAACAAGATTATTACTTGAGCATCAAATTTTTTTCAAAAAGGAGGGTTTTGTAAAGAATTATCCTACGAGTCAACATTTATTTTTTGCCTCAGAGTTGGACAACTGTGTTATTGATTTGAAAATAAAACAAATTATTTGTGAAATAATGAAAAATATAAAAAAAAGCTAATTTTGTGGATGGACAGTTCAGTTCGTTATGCGTTTCAAATGAGAATAGGAACGTCAATGACCTCTATCTGTCAGATGTCACTTGAAAAGTACGGTCTGCAAGGAAACCTTATCCGCGCAATCAATTATTTATAGTTTCTTATTTTACCGAGTCGCAGTTATTCAAAATATTAAAAAAAAATGAAAATTAAATTAGTCTTGTGGAACGTACTTTTCAAGTGACATCTGACAGATAGAGGTAATTGAAGTTCCTATTCTCATTCGAAACGCATGGTACATTTTTAAAATAAGCACACTAGCATGTGCATTTGCGTAGCTTTAAAATTTTTAAAACAGCAACATACATGGGAAAAAAAAATAGGCAGGGGAAACATAAAACGTAGGTAGATACGTAATTATTTGTGTGGTTGAGATTATTTATTAGTTTATAAACACTTCCAGAGGTTAAAACTTTAACCCAGTGCTACAATAAAATTTTGTTAAAGTGGGAAAATGTTACTTATGTTGGGGACAGTAGTTTTTGTTTTTTTTTTTATTACTGATAGGCACGCGTTTGACCACTATCTCACCTGATGGTAAGCGATGATGTGGTCGACGATGAAGCACGCTTGCCTAGAAGCAACCTGTTCACTCTTGACTTGATTGAGTTATCCTCGATTTTTACAGTCTCAAATGCAACAAGTCTTATTGTTGTGCTGGAAGTTTAATAATTAAACGTATTTCTTACCTGTATGCAGTCATGCAACAATAGTCCGAGTTTTCTTTGGTCAGCTCTACACGATGGGTCTGCGATCAGGCGGAACAGATACCTGCAGTAAATAAAACAAAAAGTTTTCTTTTCATTCCTTAAATCACACCACACTCACATACACTATTCCAACCACTAGCCTTAATAGTCTCACTATTTCAACCTCTCACTCGCTCACACCGTCACTACTATTCAATTCAAAATAAAATTGCACAACTTTTACACAACGCCATCTAGTCCCAAATTAAGCAGATCTTGTAGGTAGGTACTATGCTTACAACTGATAAACATACTTAAATATCTCTAAATACAGATAAATTACACCCAGAAACAGAACAAATGCTCGTGCCACACAAACCACAGCTCACCATTTCTCACCATTTAAAATTACAATTCAGAAGGTACAATGAAAATAATTAGAATATTTCTGGAGTGGTTATGGGTGCACAGAGTATTGACCCTACCCCCTGAACTAGGTGGGAACCTGTATCTCAGGGAACAGCTGTTACTGTCCCACTGCAGAGCAAAGGTCTTGAAAATATCCTAAGATAATTATGAAATCTTCCACTGTGAACTCAATAAGTTTCTTGCTTACCTATACTTCTCCTCCAGATGTCCCTTGCACAGCAGCACTAGCCCGACCTTGAAGCTCAGCACCCGGATCTGTCCGGTCCTCTGACTGTCGTACACATTGAGGAGCCAGTTGATGGACAGGTCCAGGCAGAGTGGCACGTTCACTAGGCTTGGGTTCTCGGCTGCTATTACCTGGTGAGGGAAAAAAAGATAAATTTGCATAAGGTCCTAAGATTTCAACTGTAATCTACATTGATCACTAAAACCTTGCTGGATTGACCCGCAGCTGTTATTACTAATTCAGAAGATTCACTAGACTACGACTACGAAACTAATGTTATTTTCATTTACTAGTGTTTATTTACGTCTGACTTTTACTTATTCTCATTAGTATGGTTTGCTTAAAAGTGACCCAGTGAAATACGCAGCACAGTCGTTTACTTTAAAATTATGTAATATGTATCTTTCAAAATCAATGCATTTCAGTAGGGTAGTTAGGTTCGCATTTGTTGAAGTTACCTCATACAACGAAGTAAGAACAGTGATCATGTCAGGTATGTCGATGAGCCGGTCGTTCTGCGCGCGCAGTCCGTGAGAGTCGAACGCTTCCAACGCGGCCGGCAGCTGCAGCATGTGCACTGGAAAATAACAATCAGAGTTTAACAACATGGAAACAGTTGAAGACATTAACAAATATATGTGACACCTGAAACCGTTGGTCTGAAAGAGAGATACAGAGCAAAAGAGAGAGAGATTGCGTTTTCAATAACGATTGAAAACGCAATCTCTCTCTCTTCAGTCAGAAGATCAAAAGTCTGACAATCAATCTTACCGTAGAGTATCGTGCTAACCATTATCAGAAAGACAATCGTGTCTTGTAAAAAACTGGCATTCAGTTACTAGACTGGAAGCTAGGAACTTGCTAGTATGGGTAAAGCCTGCTGATGTTGGCAGTTACTTTGTCATTTTGCTTCGATCATCAATGGTCTGAATGGTTGATGGTAAAGAGGTAAAACTAGGTTCTTCCAAAAATTAAAAGTATTTGTTACTCACTGCACAAGGCTTTCTGCACCGTCCTCAGTTTGAGCGCGGTTCTGTACGCGGAGAAGCGCACTTCATTCAAGTCCGCGAGCGAATTCATCAGGTCAATCATCTTCGGATGGTCCCAGTGGGTCGTCTCCAGCTCATGGCTGAGGAGAAGAACAGAATATGAGTTACAATTTTAATAGAACATTATTGAGGAGAAGGATATGGATCATGTTCTTTAGGAGTTCAAGAAACAGGGTGTGAAGTTCCTCATTCCCAATAGAAAATGGAGAATCCTCTGATCGGTGTGATGCGGCTGGTGGGCTAGGTACACTACTGCTCGATGGTTGTTGTCGAGATTTAATATGCATTCAATCGCACGAATAACTTCAACATCGTGATGTAGTATTGTTTGTCATTAGTTTTATGTGGCGAGATAGACAAAACGGTTAACAAATGACTTATTTTTCAATCTTGTCCATCGTTCTTGGAATCTTTTAGCGATTGATTTGCAAATTGGCGTCCTACAGTATCTGTCTGGCGTTACCGTTAAAATGAAACGTGGGACTTTATTTCAGTCAGGATAAAAAGGAATTATTATCTTATTAACAGACACATGTAGGTACTGCAGTAAGCAAGCAGCCAATGTCATACGGTTTTAGATAAAATTTGGTCTGTAGTGGTTTATATCGGTCTCTGATCTCTGTGTGAGGTGATGTGTTATATTGTTAACGTAGTTATGAAATTTCTGTTAATTTTCCTGTATTTTTCATGAAAACTATAAACATTGTATAGGATTACTTACTTGATATAATATGGTACATTAGCAGGTGTGACGGCCCTCTCCCAGGGTGGTTCCACCGAGCCAGCCAGGAAGCCCTGCGCTGCGCCCGCGCCGCCGTCTCTTGCGACGCCGGCTAACTGGCGCACGCGCTCCTCGCCACCGGAGACCAGACCTGATACCCTGGAAAGTGGGAAAACAATTGATTAGATCCAGTTAGCAACGCCTATAGGGTTTTCTTCATCTTCCAATCATCAAGATTTGGTACACGAGTTCTAGATGAACTTTCTTTTGAAATCGCTGTTGACTTCTAGCTGAAGTAACTAGGATACACTTGCCACTCGGTAGCTCCTGCCTTCCTCTAACTGATAGCATCTCATGAATACCCATACAAGCCCCATAAGAATGTAGGTTGGACATGCACATGGAATGTCTACGTATCAGGGCGACGCTGATTGAAAGTCAATTAAATAGTTAGTGCAGTCGGTATTTGATTAACTTACAATCAGTGTCGCACTGTTTTAGATTCCTCACATACCTACTACATAATATTTACACTTGTAAGCAGTTCTGCTGCTCTTCGTAACTTATCTGAATTGTTAATATATCTAAGTAATTCATGTTCAGAGATTTTAGTCCTGATAACACTGTTGAATCATCGTTTTCATCTGTCTGTTAAGGCATCAAGATTATGGTCTTCCAACTTGAATTAGTCTACCGCAGTCCACGACATAAATTCAAATTCAAATTCAAATTCATTTATTTGTCCGAACATGGTACAATAGGTACAACATGACATGCCTACTCCTGCCAGGCTAAGCCAAATACCAGGTCCAACGCCAATAGCATCTAGTCAAGCGTGTATCCACCGTTGTGGGCACTGAGGGCTTGCAAATAATCCGGATTGAAGTCAGACAGAACAAATACTTAATCGTGCTCATCACACACACATTTGTCTTGAGTAGGAATCGAACCCATGACCTCCGGTAATAGCAGTCAGGGCCAGTAACTGGATCAACTGGAGAGTCAAAGTAGTACGTACTTTGTTATAACCCATATACATATATAGTACGAACGTACGTACTTTGAACCTCCTGTTAATATACCAATCCTACGCTAGTATTGTATGTAACATAGAGACGCGCAGCGCAGTAGTTCAGTTTGAAATGATGTATTTTGCATCTTTCAAAATCAATGCATTTCAGTAAGGTAGTTAGGTTAGGTAGTTAGGTTCGCTATAGGATAGGTATGGTAAGTTAGGTTAGGTTATACATATGTATATTATTATGTTGTCATTCTAATTCAATTTTAAGAGCACATTAGTGACACGCTAAATAAAAAGTAGATAGGAGTAGTTATTATTATTTTGGATCTATTTGTTGTCATCTTATTCAAAGTATGTACCTACATATATCTCTAATGTATAAAATTCTCGTGGGACAATGTTTGTTACTAAACTCCTCCGAAACGGCTTGACTGATTCTTATGAAATTGTGAGTGTGTATTCAGTAGGTCTGAGAATAGGTTGTAAAATGTTTTGCTTTAAAGCAAAACGAATCAAACGTAGTTCCACCATTGTGGGCACTGTGGGCATGCCCTCAACTCTACATTTATGTTCAAAACAGTTAAGTGCCACAATCTGGTGGCGCTAAAAATATTCCCTAAGTTATGAATGCAATATATCAATCGTAGCGTTTCACGCTGAGTCGCGCTCAACGAATTTTTGAGTTGTCTTGGACTGTGACCACAACCGTTCTTGAGGCCTGGATCCGCGCCTGAGTCTATACCAGTCACCTTTAAAAGGCAGTCGACCATCTCTAGAGCTCTAGAGGCATCTTAAAAATTGGTATGAAAAACTTACCTAGTATTCAAATCATCAAGTCTCGCCAACAAATGGTCAGGCAGCTGGATCTTATCCCTCGCTAGCTGCTGCGCTTGCGCGTGCAGCTCGTCGGCCAGTCTCCTCAGAGGGGGCAGTTGTGCGCGCGCGCGGGACACCGCGTCAAGTTGTGCGCGCGCGTCGCGTGCGTCGCCCGGCCCGCGCCATGATGAGCGCGCGGCTTCGGCGGCTTGCACGCGACCGGCGAGCTCGTCCAAAGAAGTTGTGAAGGTTCGGACGCGCTGGAAAAAGAAAAAGAAACAGATTATCACTTTGCTTTACTTTTTTTACACTTTTTTTGTCCACAAAGTAGACACAATAGTTAAACAATCAACATGGCTCATGGCTCATCTGTGACTCATGGGACATGCAATTGGTTAAGTATGATTTGGTAAGTAAAAGCCTAGTCTAGGCTTATTAAATACCAAGAATTCATATTTGACCCTTAAGACAAACAAAAATGGATGTGTAAATAAAAAATAGTCTTTTTCGTCTCGAGAGTTCTTCCTCATCCTTAATAGAAGGTTGTCCGACCAGACGGTATATTTTCTGTATGTATCTTTGTTTCAATTTGCTTCCAAATCTTGGTTTGTATGTGGCTGATATAAAGGTACCTACACTATGTCAATGTTTAGTACTAAAGTCAAAACTCTTTAAAAAAATCCGAGACATAGGTCGACGCGACACATAGGAGGATACGGACCGATATAAAACCGCAAATATTAAACCAATCTTGTCTCCTAAAAGCTGAGACCTAAACCACTACGCATTAGCTTGCAAGTACAGGGTATTGTAATGGATCCCTTTTTTCTAAATACTTCGTGTCAACAAAGACTACATGACATCTTTATCTTTCCACCAGCTCTAGACCGGTCGCTACCTCGCCGACGACAGTGACCTTGCCTTGGGACTGGTGTCGAGTTACCTTACCGGTGACCGCAGCTTCCTAACGTTATGTAAAGACTGGAATATTTACCAGGAGAAAATGAATTTGAAGGTAAATTGGTAGGCAACAGGGTGTTATGATCTGAAGATCAATTTCCTGATTAAAAGTTCATAATCGAATCAGTCTCAATGACCTCAGTGATAATCAATGTGAAACACTTATTTTTTATTTATTTTATATATTTATTTTGTTTATTTATTTATTTCCACGCTTAAATCTATCATCTACCTACTTGTCACCTTGCGTCGTGTTTAACATACATGATATTGGCGAAATTTTCAGGCTTCTCACTATACGAAACAAAATTTACACATGGCAAAATCAAAACTCATTTATAAATTAGGCTGAGAATTAGCACTTTGAACGTCAAAATTGCATAAGACTGTCCAAAAACGCCCAACCTTTAACACTTCTTAGTGTTTTGCGAAGAAGAAGTGGCAAAACTAACTCCCCAGCAACTGTGTGGTTCTTTCTTTAAAAGACCATTTCAGACACCAATCTGCATGGTTCTCTGATTGGTTAAAAGCATGGAGCGGGCCAATCGGAGCGCCGAACGTCATGAACGTGTCGATCGCGTTAACGTAAAACATTAAACTCGCACTAGGCACTCTGACCAAAATAATGTTTAAAAGAGACTGTGACTTCTGAGTTTCTTACGGTGTTTCTTCTCAGAGTAGTCAGATTGTGGAACACCGACCTCACCTTCAAATAAAAAAATTACGTGTTTGTATATGAACCTATGGATTTACAGAAATAAATAAAACATATCATTTATCAACACGTCGTCGAAACTAAGGGCTTAACGTGCTTTCTAAAGAACGTAGAGGCATAGTTATGTAATGAGCGGTCAACCAACCATATAATGACCACGTTAAGTACTAATTTAACTTGAGCCGTATGGCTGTCATTAAGCACTTAACCACGAGCCCCCTAAAACACAGACACGTGCATTCAACAAATAAATTAAGTAATTAAAAACAAAACAAAGCTACTGGTATCTCTTTTTTACAACCGTTTAACTACTTGACTGACATACAGACAGACAATTGAACTGATAGGATAAGTGTACGCAAGACGTTTGTCGAAGTCTGAGAGAGATAGAATAGTAATTAATAGGTTCTGTAAGTTTTATGTGTATTTCTGACTAGCATAGAATTTCGTACTTTCCTCTTTGGACTTTAATATCCCCTACCCTCTCGTTTTGTATATAAAATATTGCCTATGTTACTTGGTGATAATATAACTCACGAATGGTGAAAGAATTTTTGAAATAGGTAGAGGAGTTTTTGAGTTAAATCTTCACAAGCAAACAAACAAAAATCATAATCGTTTCTCTATAAAATATTATTTAGATAATGGCACATGGTCAAATCCTTGCCTCTCATCACTCATGCCTGAGGTTGTGGGTTCAAAGTATAAGGTACTAATGTGACTTTTTAAATTCTAATATAACTACTTTTTCAAAAATTATAATTGAATTGAATAAGTCGCATCAGTCAGTCTTCTCAGTCTGTTGACGGAAAACATCGTGAGGAAACCTGTATTAATGATGTAGGTATGTCAGACTGCCTTATTGGTCTAGTGGTTTCAAATGCTACTGCTGAGCATGAGGTCTTGAGTTCAATCCCCGGGTCGGGTAAAGTGTTATTGAATTTTTCCATCAGGAATTACATGGGACTTTAAGATAACTGGCGGAATGTGGGTGTAGGTACACCTCTGTCTTACCCTTTAGGGTACAGGTGTGATGTTATGTTATGTATGTCAGTCTCTACCAAGTACCTGAAAATTCACTGATTGAGCTTTCTGCAATCCTTCAGTATAGCTATGCCAAATCTTACACCCTTAGATCCCTTTAGAAGAATATTGCGCGCGCGAGGAGTCGTGCGCGCTATATTCTTTTAAAGGGATCCTTAGTTGTCGTAGTAAGTAGTAAACATAACACATAAACATAACGTCACGCCTGTAATCCCCGAAGGGCTAGGCAGAGGTCTACCTGGTATGATGATGAGTCCCATGTAATAGGGGGCGAGCCTATTGCCATCAATCGGGCACAAATCCAGACTCCGGGCTGCCACTGAGAAATTCCAGATAGAAAAACTCAATAACACTTTGCCCAACCTGGGGATCGAACCCGGGACCTCTGCATGCTCAACAGTAGCGCTTGCGACCACTAGACCAACGAGGCAGTCAAGTAGTAAGTAGTAATAGAAACTAATTCATCTAATGTATCAAACATTCCTTATTCGTTCATTATCCATTTCTATCCAAAAAAATATATTTCAGCAAACATTCCCTTTCAGCAAAAAACACAATAGGTACCTTAATATCATAAATTCTTATCAAAAACTACCGACTATCAAATACAGAGGAAAAAAGGGAAAAATGTAACAACTCAACTACATAGTTCCCTTGTCCATCGTGTGCATTTTACGAGATTTCCTCTGGATAACCGATTACCCGGGCAGAAACAGTGGTATCAGACGTTATGCCCGGGTCGAGATGGCAAAGCGCGATAATCGCCCGCATTTAACCGACTACGGAGAAAGGGTAAGGGTGTATTGTGTTATTATCTTCACGGTAACTTTGAAGGGAAGGTGGTGGGTTTAGACTGATAAGTTCCTAGGTCACGCTACCTTATTTTTTGTCTAAAGACTAGACAACAAAAAATATATTTGAAACTTGTTTTATCGTTGTGATGACCCAGAGGTTAAGGCCCCTCTCATGCACGAGGTTGTGGCAAATCCGGGCAAGTACCAATGTCAGTTTTTCAATTCATATGTACTTTTTAAGTTTATCTTAGACAACATTGACGTCGGTTAAAGGAAAAACTTCGTGAGGAAACCTGGACTTGTTGTTAATACAAGTTTGAAATCACCAATCCGCCTTGAACAAGCGTGCATGGTGATCAATGCTCGTGCCTTTTCTGGATGAGAAGAGGCCCTTTGCCCTGCAGTGGGACAGTAACACGCTGGTATTAATATTAAGGTTACAATCACGATTCAATAGTATTTTTTAGCTTAGTGGGCTCTGAAATCAATATATTGTATTCTATTGTATGTACCTACCTACTTTCATTCCAATCAATCCAAAATCTATCAGCATCAGATTCGGTATTTTGTCTGAACTTCATGACCTAATTAAATGACTTGCAAACTAATTAACCTTCATCTAAACAATTAACACCCAAAGACCCCTCTCCGTGTAGAACCCCAAACTTCATTGTACAAAGACTTCATTGTAGAAAGCCAGTCTTCCACAATTCTGACCACAACTCCCTTGGGACTACTAGAGATTGTAAGGCTGATAACACATGAGGTATGGTTTGTTTTATGTCAGACCTTATCTCGAGAACTTCGCAAAAAATGCCGGAATAGGAGCACCGCATAAAACTTTACGAGACTGGTGTGTAAGGCACTCCCATCATTTGTTTTTTCTTGTCCTGTTAAAAGTAAAAATGTTCTTTCTTGGTAAGACGAATATTTGGACAAGTTACATTTTAGGTAGGTACTTACCAGCTATCTTGAATTTTTATTTCAATGACTGGCCTGTTGGTCTAGTAGTTAGTGGCTCTGAATGCTATGACAAAGGTGAGTACGATTCCCACCCAAGGCAAATGTTTGTGTTATGAACACGATCATTTGTTCTGTGTCTTGGTGTTATTTATTTCAACTTAAAGCTGAATTGATTTTTTCTTCAAAAGGCTTTTCCAGACTTGATACTAGCATAATAAAAAATAATAATGTAATGAATACAACCTGATGTCTGGACTTTAAAAGAGACCATGACCCCTGAGTTTCTTTCGGTATTTCTTCACAGGGATCAGTCACTTTGGAAATGCCATTTAATGCCTTTTAGTTTAAAAAAATACATGTATAAGTATCTAGGAAGATCTACAGAATTCAATTTCATTTCATATCAGTTCATCATTTCATTTCATCATTTCATTTCATCATTTCATTTCATCATTTCATTTCATCATTTCATTTCATCATTTCATTTCATCATTTCATTTCATCATTTCATTTCATCTTTTCATTTCATCATTTCATTTCATCATTTCATTTCATTCAGAATGGTAAAAAAAAGGAAAAAAATATAGATAAAAACAATCCTTGAGGCGGATCATCATTATATTTCATAATTTCATTTCATCATTTCATTTCTTCATTTCATTTCATTCAGAATGGTAAAAAAAAAGGAAAAAAATATAGATAAAAACAATCCTTGATACGGATTATATATCATGCTAAAATTTCAGCTCGATCGGTGCAGAACTTTTTGAGTTTTTGAAGCGTACACAAACCAACATATATAAAATGTTTAAAATAAATACATTACGGCTACGTTACGGCTTATCTTCAGAATCTCAAACTGTGATACATCATATTGTTCACTAGCTTCTGCCCGCGACTTCGTTAGCGTTTAAATTAGTAATTTAAACCGCTTACGCAGCGCACGCAACGGAAGCTTTTTTCTCGCTTGCAAAATTTATTATTACTGCTCCGCTCCTATTGGTCATAGCGTGATGTTATATAGCCTTAGCCTTCCTCGATAAATGGACTATCCAATGCAAAAAGATTTTTTTCAATTCGAACCGATATTTAGTTCCCGAGATTAGCGCGTTCAACCAAACAAACAAACAAACTCTTCTGCTTTATATTATTAGTTTAGTATAGATTCTTAGAATTAATCCTTATAACAAAGTTCACAATAACTCTAACACGACCATAATGAACTAAGTATACACAATAGACTCTTACGCACGTGTTAGCTGAACCAAGAGTTACAACACTATACAATGGGTGCGCCGGCGATGTAGGGTAATGTGTTCTACAATCATTTATTATGGGACTTTCATTATTTCAGATAACCGCGTTGTGACAAATGGCGATAAGAAAAGTCACGGATTCTATTGGCAATCTCATATAATATAATCCCAAATACATCAAACACCTACTTAAAATAATAATACCAGCCTATTACTGTCCCATTGCAGGGCTAAGGCCTCTTCTCATACAGAGAAGGTACGGAGCATTGATCACCACGCTTCTCAAGGAGGATTGGCGATTTCAAACTATAAATTCAGGTTTTCCTACACCGACGTCAATGATGTCTAGAATAAACTCAGAAAGTACATTAATGAATTGAAAAAGACACATTGGTACTTGCCCAGAATTGAACCACCTCGTGCGTGAGGTAGGCACTAATATCTGGGCCATCTTGACATAAACATAAATTAAACATTTAGGTACCAATTTAAAAAATATCTTCAAGCTCTCATTCTTTAAATAATTAGCAGATATCCAACTTGAAACGAACCCACCCAAAAACGCACATTCCCCTAACCAAACAGAGCATTAAAAAAAAGTTTAAAACCAGAGACAGTTAAAGTGTTTTCAAACCGGAAGCTTCCGAAATGTAAACAAACATACAGTTATATAGAGCAGCAAGGTCACCGCACAGTGAGTGATTCATGATGGCGCCCGTCAAGCGCGCGCGCAGTGTGCGCCGCTCATTATCAGATGAAATGGGCCAATGAACTGGGTGAAGTTTTGATATGTGCGGAGTGATTTGTGTTATACAACGAATGGTGATGTCAGTTTAGTAACTTTTGTCATTTTTTTGAAGGAAATTTCATTTGTGTTTAATTTTGTACCTACAATTTGATGTACTTAGTGGTATTCTCTAAAGGATCTTTTCGTGAAAATTAAGCTGAAATGGTCGGTGAAGTGAGATAACAATGTCTTACTTAAGTCTGGTGTCACCAGCTGACATCACCCCAGGTTTAAAAGGGATTTCCATCGACATACTGTTTTGAAAATAAATACACGGTAATTTTTTAATCGTCTGTCAAATTTTCACAGGGTGTTCGACCCATGAATCATCATCTGCATCATCTGCCTAGCCTTTTCCCAACTATGTTGGGGTCGGCTTCCAGTTTAACCGGATGCAGCTGAATACCAGTGTTTTACATGGAGCGACTGCCTGTCTGACCTCCACAACCCAGTAACTGGGTAACATGATACCCCTTGGTTAAACTGGTTGTCAGACTTTCGGGCTTCTGACTACAAGTAACGACTGTCAAAGATCTACAAATGACAGCCGGGACCAACGGCTTAACGTGCTTTCCGAGGCACGGAGGAGTCTTGGTATGTAATAAATGGTCACCCATCCACGGACCGACCTCGTCAAGCGTAGCTTAACCTTCGATCGACCCATGCGGCTGTTATAATTTAGCCACAAGCTCCTCCACCCATTCGACCATGAATTCGAACAATTTTTACTATGAGCCCAACTCGAAAATCAAGAAAAAAAAATCGGCTATTTCACGGATTTATTAGAATTTTTAAACAAATAATCTTTTGCCACAGGCAAAAAGCCAGGGCCAAAAACTATCACAAAAACAAAAAACTCATTTTATCATAACATTAATCTTACAAGTTATAAAAGTTCTTGTGGGATCCTAACTTCTAAGCCATAATCATTTATGTATATGTATTTGTAACTAGCTGTACGTTTTCAAAATAAAACTAAAATAAATAAACAAATGAAACTTTCATTATTGACTTTCCTAAGAAAACCAAACTCACTTAATACGAATACAATACACAACACATTTCTAACTTAGTAATCTGTAGCCCATTAATAGGAACATGAACAGTGGCCCCCATATACGCTGTGTACTGTTGTGTACTATTGTGTACTGTGTATTTGTGTACAGATGTACTCGTCTGATTGAGGTTATTGCTTCCCGATAACGCTTATCTGCTAGTTACCACTTCCGTGTCGCAGCTAGGTGGCTTAGATTTGTTATAAATGTGTATACGTTATTGTATGACTACCTATAGCAATAGAATAGAATGTATACTATATACTTAATATTATTTATACTAAGCAACGTTGTGGTTAAACAGAAGATGTAGTTACAAAACATTAAAAGAGTATGCGATGGTTTAGTCACGTTTAAAGGATGAGTGAAAGAGGACTAACGAAAGGCAGAAGTAAGTGGGAACGCCGGAAGGGGACGCCCTATAAGGACATACATAGACCTTAATGGAGAGGTTCTTCAGAAAGGTCAGGTGCTTAGTACTCGCAACCGGCGTGTGTGTATGACAACATGGGTGAATGCAAACAAAGCAAGTATGTAAGAATCGTAGCATATGGCGCTCTGTAGTTTCTGCCTACCCCCATAAGGAAATGGCGTGAGTTTATGTATGTATGTATAATCTATACTAGTATTATAAAGAGGTAAAGTTTGGTGACGTTGTAGGGGATAATTTATAGATATATAGAACCAATTTGAAAATTCTTCTACTAATAGAAAGCCTCATTATCGTATATGTGAGTGTCGCGAATCATATTTCAATCAACATACAATGTGACACTGGAAAAAAATTGCACAAAATTACAACAAAGTTTCAATTTGCCGGCTACCTTAGCACTTCCACCTAAATATAATAAACACAACGTCACGCCTGTAATCCATGAAGGTCTAGGCAGAGGTACACCTGGTAGTACACCCACATTTCGCCAGTTATGTTTAAGTCACATGTAATAGAGGGCAAGCTTATTGCCATCAATCAATTGCCACAAATCCAGACTCCGGGTTGCTATTGAGAAATTCCAGATGGAAAAACTCAATAACACTTTACCCGACCTGGGGATCGAACCCGGAACGTCATGCTCAGCAGTAGCGCTTGCAACAACTAGACCAAGGAGGCATTCCAATATAATAAAATAATAACATCTATAAAAGACGCGTCTGTCTTTCTTGAGTTTTCAGCCAGCTAACAATAAAGTCTCTAGTCCACCAGTAACAAAAAACTTAAAATTTATGTAGGTACTAGCAGACGTGCCGCGGGTTCACCCGCGTAGGTCCCGTTCCCGTGGGAATACAGGAATAGAAATTAGTAGTCTGTGTGTTAATCCAGGGTGTCAGCTAACTCCATACCAAATTTTATTAAAATCCATTCAGTAGTTTTTACGTGAAAGAGTAACAAACATCCTTCCATACTCACAAACTTTCGCGTTCATAATACACTAGAAGACGTCCCGCGGTTTTACCCGCGTAAGTCCCGTCCCCGTGGGAATACAGGGATAAAAAGTAGCCTATGTGTTATTCCAGGGTCTCGGCTAACTCCATACCAAATTTTAATAAAATCCATTCAGTAGTTTTTACGTGAAAGAGTAACAAGAATAGAATAGAAAATTTTTAATTTCAGACAAAGTCCATAATGTTAGTAACAATTCACTTAATATCTAATATTAGTAGATACATAATTACAAATACAACAACTTTTAAATTGAAATGGAATACAATGGAAGGATTAAATTAAATTGACTTGCATAGGATTATATTAAATTGAATTGAATTGTTCCAAATTGAATTAAAATTTTGAATTAGGTAAATTAACAAATGCAATAACAATAATAATAATAAATAAACTAATGCACCGGCCTCTGAGTCATTTGTTTGTGTAACAAACATACATCCATACTCACAATCTTTCGCGTTTATAATATTAGTAGGATGTCCAGTTCTCTTTCACACACATATGAGCGATTTACGGCCGCTGCGCGTACGCACCTGACCTTACCGAAGGACATTCACGACGTCCTTCACAACATAACTGTAGTACAAAGTGGGATCAGCATAAAAACAAGTCCAGTACACTCGGCTAGGTACACAAGCTATAGCACATTTCCAGTTTACGCTGACCTCGCATACTAAGCACATCCTATACAATGCGAGATCTGTGTACCATGATGTGTAGCCGTGTGTACAAGTCTAGCCGTTATGTGACAACTGGACATGTATGGAAAAGTGGATGAGACTAAAATTGTATGTTAATGAGAGATTAACCTGAATTTGTTGAGTTGTATGTTGTTTTTGAGACTTGTTGGGTAGGTCGAAAAGGTACTCTTAAGTGATACAGTTAAAGCTTTTGAATTTACAAGAGGTTACAAAAGTCCGATATACAAAGATGAAATTCCCTACTTTTAAATAATGTTAATTGTTTTACATTGTATAGTGGTTTGTTAGTTCTTTTATTAATGTTAGTAAGATTTTTTATGACGTAAACCGCAAATTGTTTTGACTACTTAATTATGCCCTATAGGTACAGTCAGCCTCATAAGTCGATATACATATCCATATTTCCTAAACTCATGAACACCTTAGCTTACACAAATTGCTAAACAAGACTAGTGCCAGGACGTCTTAAAGGTTCAAAATTCACTAGTCTTGTTTAGCAATTTGTGTAAGCTAAAGTGTTCATGAGTTTAGGAAATATACATAGATATGTATATTACCTTCAAGCACCAATTCCACCAAAAATAACTTTTTAATAATATAATAAGATTTTATTTATTATTATTTTTCTTACTGTCTAGAAATTAAGTATGGCTAAAACTGTACAACTATTATGTAATTAATTATTTTCTAGTTAAGTTTATGCATGCTGTGTCTATCGCTTTATATTGTACACTTGGCATGTATTTAGCTTGTATTAATAGATTTAAAAGTGTAACAATTGTGGATAGACCAATAAATAAATAAATAAATAAATATCGACTTATGAGGCTGACTGTACTTGAAGAAGCACTACCTATTGTGACACAATCAATTTTGAAATTTAGAGACACTCGCGTTCATATAGAGATACTCTGTACTGAGTGTACACGTCGGTAATAATCTTACTTATTATTATTATACCTTAATTAATAATTACTTTTTAAAGTATTTTATTTTATTTGTTAATAATTGTGAATGTAAGGACTACGTGGGTTTTTTTTTCAATTTTCTTTTCTAAATCTTTATCATGATTTTTTTAATATTTTGTCTGGTAGTTCGAGTATCTACTTTATGTGACGTTATTGTTCTTTCTTGGATATGGTTCGTCAGGACGTGGAGATCCTTAAGTTCAGAGTTGAGCTTACGATAACTTATAAGTGCTTGCACTGACTGATCTGGTCCACTCATATCTGTGTGGTTCTTTCCTCAAAATAGCATTTCAGACTCATAATATTCTTAACAGTCTGAACTTAAAAAAAGACTGTGACCTCCGAGTTTCTTTCGGATAGAACACCGACCTCACCTTCTAGTTAAAAAATGACATTTAAAAGTGTTTAAATAAACCTATTTACAGAAATTATTATCATTTACAATTAGATAAATCCTACCAAGTTAAAATCCCATGGATATATCATTATATACCTAAAACGTAAATCGCCGTCAATACCAAGACAGCTAAAGAACCCAACAAACCCATTGCTTCCTGTATCATTTTCCCATGTCTGAGCTAATTTATATTTCCTGCAAGGCTACTAATCCGTTGGCACTTAACTCTATGACTAAGTACCACATACAGGAACAAATCGTATACGATTGTACCTAAAGTAGCATTTATGTACCTATCTCTAGGTGGTACTGTTAATAAGAGAAACATATCACGACAGGGAATCGAATCTGCGCCAACTGGTTGACTCACTAATTGGCACACGGCCAGTTTTCACTACCACTAGTGATGGGCTGTTAGTGCCGGAGTGCCAATAATTGACACTTAAGTGCGAACTTATAATTGTTAGCATGAATATCTATGGAGTTTTGTGCGCATGTTTACAATTTTACGAGTGTTATAACTGTGTGTGTTACTATAAAGTCAACACATTTAGACATCGACTGGTATTTATTTCTGTATTTTTTTTTTTCATTGTGAATTCGACTTTATATTTGTCAGGGTAAAGTAACTGGTTACACACATACCTTAAAATAAACAAACAAAAGAACAGTAAACCAATTATAGAGCATCAAAAAACTCATCCGCATCGCTATCAACGGGAAAAGTGCCCAGAAGACTGGCCGCATTGCCACGTTGTATGGCAATGCTGATTCTCTGACCGAAATAAAGGCCAGCCCTCTGGTCACGTGAAGAGTCGACCAAACGCTTATCGATGTCCCGGAAAACTAGATGGGCATTCGGACCCCATGGCCCGAAATTTTAAAAAATCAGTAAATTAGTTTTTAAAAACACATGTAACGTCATACAAGCAAAATATGTCTTATAATTAGTGAGGTCGGTGTCTCACTATCTCATTAAGCACTAGTTTCTACTAGTTACACCAAAGAGATTTAAAATACTGTAGAGCGGGCATGTCAAGGAAATGTCATAGAAAAACTTTGATCCCATGTCTCCGGAACGCCACCTAGAATAATATATGAATATTGGAGCGGCAGCGGAGCGTACTACAAAAAACTCATAGACTTGTATCCAGCAGGACACAGTTTTTCGGACGAAAATTTTGTTCGTGATGTCCGGTCTATAGGTATTGAATGTCTTTGAGTTACACCAAAAGAAACTTAGAGATCACAGTCTCTTTTAGAGTCCAGACATTATATTGGTCAGATCATATGAGGACCATGCAGATTAGTGCCCGAGATGTTTTTTTTGATGTTTCACATATTTTTATTCAGACGTGTTGCTGGGGAGTTTGTTCCGCCAATTCGTGGCAAAGGTTTGGAAGGACTATGTTATGTAATTTTGTAAATAGTGCTGACTCTTAGCCTCGTTTGATTAAATGCCTTTGATTGATTGACGCTACAGAAAATAAATGATACGTTAGTGTAGGTACACTATGTTATGAAAGTTAAACAACACACTCAAAACTGCAGGTACCCCCATATTCATAACGATGAAAAATGTATGTTAAAATTGGACGCTATACTAGTAGTAACATTACATATTTTTATGACATTTGATGATTTGTTTCCTAGAACAGCCAGGGTTCAAATAATTTACGATCGTTTCATTGCCGACACAATTATTTGTGTACAGATAATAAAATCAATCAATCAACTCGACTTACTGCAGTCGATTAACAGACCTCCTCAGATTACGACGTTATCTTTATTAATATAAAGATAACGTCTACGTAGACAATGTGGCACAAATATTATACTAGTTTGGCCAAGCGGTTTTACCCTTCTTTAATTTAACTAATTTTGTGTAACCTTCCTTAAGAGTTGGGTTTTCAAAAGAAAAAAAATCAAATCCGACTAGAAGTTCCTAAGATTAGTGCGATCAAACAAACATCTTTTTATCTTGTTTAAAGCTTTTTATTATCAAACCTAGTACAATTTATATCCTCGCTTATGTGCGTTTGTTAAGTATGAATAAACGTCAACTGTGGTAATCATTGTTTATTCTCTGTCTTTCTAGATAGGAAATAAAGAAGCTTTTGTTTAGAACTGTTTCAAAATACAGTCCCTTCAAATCTTGATAGAGACATACCTATTGTATAAGTCTGTTTTAAAATACCCCTTAATGTCCCTTCCGATCTTACCAAGAGACATAATCAGAATGTCCAAGTTTGTCGGATGAAACAAACTAAGAGGTATCGTTTTAATCGACACTGGCCATACAATTTGATCTCCATACATAAAGATCTCGCCCTATAATTTGCATATGAAACACGGTGCAAAACGTATATGGAACACTGCAAACTTAATTCCCACAAAATTACTTACTACCATTTTGGTTGCGAACACGATTGCGAATCGATTTGCTAGTACCATTTGTGTAGTACCAATCACAGCGAATATAGGCACATCACTAGTGAGTGGGTGTTTAGAAGTGGATGCAGCGTGGGTTGGAGACATGCGGGACTTGTACTAGCTAGTTTCTTGGACCTATTGTTGGGGGGTAAGCTGGATTGGTGGGCTAAACTAGCTTGTAACGATTACTTTGGTGACAAAACACTAAGCAAGAGAATACCTTATTCAATCAACAGTCTGCCGGCAGACATAAGGAGTGTTACAAACACAAATAAATTTTGACGTAAATATATTATTTAGAAATTCTAAATAAAATAACTTTTATTTCGGACAACTCAAACATCCATAGTGAGTTAGTTAACAAAAACCTAATGACCATGTTAGTAAAGCTGAATTATTATTAATTTGCCACAAGATAAAGATTACTCCGGGAGATATATTCCCTTACAATGCTATGCATTATCGAAGAGTCGCATCTCCCAGCTATGATTTTCAGAATGGAGTTGGGGCTCGCGCGCACTCTACAGAGCAATGAGGCAGGTTTTTGTCGTAGGATGGTATGAAAGCCATCAACTTGGCTCTAAACATAGCAGACGCACTGCAGAAACGGGGTAACCCTAACATAATTCTGAATGAAACCATTATTATATTGCTCTCGTCGTTAATGGCCCGCTGGGTATAATTAGTCCACGGTTAAGTTTTGGATACTTAAGTTTAAGTTTAAATAATGTTTAGTTATAATTTTACAGACGCCAGCACATCAAGTTACCCGAATGTGTCAATTTTTCCCAATTGAATATGAACCTTATTCTGTTTCACATAAAGTTAAAAAACGATCGAAGAAATTTGACACATTGGGGTAACTTGACGTGCTAGCGTCTGTACCTACATTTAAGTATTTCTAGAAACTGATCGACTTCACTGTTAAATCATTGCAACGTTTTCATGGGGCTTAGTTTATTATTTACTTACCTTTTTGGATTAAAGATAAACAGTAACAATAAAAATATTTAAAAAAAAATTGTAGACTAAGATGTCACTTAAATCTTTGATGGAACTGTTTTGTGGGGAGTTAATAATAATAACTTTCACACTTTCCCCTGGGTCGGGTAAAAGTGTTATTAAGTTTTTCCATCTAGAATTTCTCAGTAGTGGCTTGGAGTCTGGATTTGTGCCCGATTGATGGCAATAGGCTCGCCCCCTATTACATGGGACTTGAATATATCCGGAAAAATGTGGGTGTGTTATTACAGATACACCTCTGCCTAACCGTTCAGGGATTACAGGTGTGATGCTATGTATGTGTAATCTTCTTCTATACATATATAATAATCAATTGCTGTTCGTTAGTCCGGCTAAAACTCAAGAGCGGCTGGGGCGATTTATCTGATTTTGGTTTTGAAATGTTTTTGGAAGTTCAGGGGGGGTTTAAAAGTGAGTAAATATGTAAATCATGCTTGGAATATAGTAAAACTACAATTTTGAGACCTACCCAGGTCTCACGAAAATATAAAGAATATTATTTGACTGGCCTGTTGGTCTAGTAGTTAGTGACCCTGACTGCCATGCCGGAGGTCGAGGTTTCGATTCCCACCCAGGACAAATGTTTGTGTGATGAGCTCGATCATTTGTTCTGTGACTGGGTGTAATTTATCTATAATATAAATGTATTTAGAAATATACATATAAGTATGTTTATCAGCTGTTTAGTACCCATAACACAAGCTCTCAAGCTTGACTTGGGACTAAATGGGGTTGTGTGAAAAGTTGGGGAACATTTATTTTTTATTAATACACACTTCCATTGATGTGTATACCACAGACAAGCAAAAATTTAACACTATATTTCCCGACAACAATACCCAGATAGAAAGCAATATTATCCGTCCCCCGGATAATTCCACATTTTCTCCGGACCAGCCAAAGATCCCAGTTTCATTACACGAAGAAATCCGGCTATCGGCCGTTACCCGGTTTTATACCGGCTCCGGCAGCCGGGCGTCCGGTTTATGACGTCAGAAACGTAGGAATTTCGTGGTATATCGGTATATTACATAAATAATGGAACTGGATTGACTACCTCGTTGGACCAGTGGTTAAAAGCGCTACTGCTGAGCATGAGGTCCCAGGTTCGATCCCCGGGTCGGGAAAAGTGTTTTTAAGTATTTCGATCTGGAATTTCTCAGCAGTAGCCCGGAGTCTGGAATCGTGCCCGATTGATGGCAATAGGCTCGCCCCCTATTACATGGGACTGTACCTACTACTGGTACACCTCTACTTACCCCTTCGAGGAAAATCAGGCGTGATGTTGTGTTTGTAGATTAAGGGATACTATTGGTGAAGTGGTGGTAATTTTGATTGACGATTATAATATGAATTTGGTTTTAGGCCGTCATTGTTTTTGGCGGTTGGAATACACCTGGGTGAGGTGGAAGATGTGTAGTAAGTTTGTATTGACTCTCGGTTAGAACAGTGGTTGAGCAATTGACTGCTACGCTGCGTGTCGTGGGTTCAACTACAGCAACTAACATACGTATAGTTTTAGGCTTAGGTACAGGTAGCTATTCCGAGTATGGCTGTTTGTGTATAAGAGTTTAAATATTTGAACACGCAACCGCAAAACAGGAGAAATTCCGTGTTTAGTTTAAATGAATGCAAAAATAAGCTAGGTATGTATCAAAAGCCTATGCCTCTAACAATATTTTTAGTATCTAAAGACAAAAGCCAAACCCTGAAACAGCGCTTAAAATGTGTTGCTGGTCCATACAACTATGTTACCTACCTTCAATGATATTATAAGTAAAAAGGTGTAGATAGGTTACCTAAACAACATTCGATCTTCAAAAACGGCACACTAACACACGCACGCGGCCGTCGACGGCGTGACGCGACACTGAGGTCAAGTATGGCTAGTTAGCCACATTTTAACGTGTCGCTTGCTGAGCGCTTATAACCTATCTACACCCTTTTTACCTATAATATAATTGCCTACCATAGACAAAATCTGAATCCCGAAACTGCAAAAAACAACCGCAGCAAGTCTACTAAAAGCAGAAATACGGGTTTCGTTCCAGATTTGCATCCTTTTCATGCATAAAGGTCCCACAAATATGTTTTTTTTTACATAAAAAGACTTAATGAAGCCCTAGGACCTTAACAAGCCGACAATTTGAGGTCAAAATATAAAAAGAGACCAAAAACCATCATCATCAGAACAAAGGTGACTCACAGCCACCATATGTCGTGAATCGAAGGTACTGGCTCACAATTAAATATACACCTTATTCTTTACCTATTATAATCTAAATTCATACGACACGTCGGAAGGATAGGAATCCTTATTGGGTACACTTTTCTTAGAAATTCTGCGCTAAAAATAGACTCACGTTATTTATTTTTACTGCAAAAGTAGACGGTATTTTGTGGACGATAAAGTTTGTTCTTGATTGTAGGGCTGTGTAGGACAAATTGTATGTTTTTTTTTAAATAAAATGAGCAACAAAAGATTTTTTTGTAAGAAAGCTCTGGTTTAAATGGTAATGATTTTAGGTTGTTTTTGCTATATTATACAAATAGCAGTTTATCGGACAATACTACGTCTAATAGTATAATAGCCATACTAGCTTCGCCCTGCAGTTTGTGCCACTATGAAGAGCCGTAATGTGATGTTTAATAGCCTATAATCTTTCTCAAGAATTGGACTATCAAAAGCAAAAAAAAAAAATTGCAATCTGCTGGGTCGTTTTTTAATGCGTTCAAACAAACTAACACTTCAGTCACTTACGTCTGTATTCCCCGAAGGGGTGTAGGCAGAGGTGTAAATGTAGTACACCCACATTTCGCCAGTTATTATAAGTCACATGTAATAGGGGGCGAGCCTATTGCAATTAATCAGGTATCCGTGTGCGGACTGCTATTAAGAAAATCCAGATGGAAAAACTCAATAACGCTATGCCCAACCCGGAGATTGAACCCAAGATCATTTTGCTTGATATTTATTAGTTGACTTTTCCAATAAGCAAATTTATAGAAATAAAGTGATGTGGGTTCGGTATACGTTAATTAATTAATGCGTTACTATCTGAGAAACTCGTAAATCCTTTTTTTTATATATGGACATACAGTCTCGACTTCTTATATTAAAGTCTCCTTTCCACTAACAATTATTATGGTTTGATAACGCTATAAACATTATCATTACGCAATTTAACGGGACATACGGACAGACAAGCTTTAAATTACAACGATTAACGAGTAACTTTAAAAAATCGCCGAACATGGTCAGACTTTAGATTAAAATCTTCAATGCTGTGTGGTAACACTGAGGTTATAATGCAACTTCGCTTATATTGAGGACTAACATCAGACCTGTTTTTCTGTAAGGGTTAGACAGAGGAATGGCCTTACACCCAAAATCCATCAGTCTTGTTTAGGGACCCCATGTCCATATGAGTCTATTGCCACCAATTAGGCACAAATCCAGGCGACTCCAGGCTGACCAATTCCAAATAGAAAACCCACACACTGATCGAGTCGGGAATCAATCCTCTAGTTTTTTTTTCCTTTGAAATATTATACAGGATGTATTACCGGCCCGCTTGGGTTTAGTATCTATTGCATTTTTGTAACTTCAAATGCGTAATTTGTTTTGAAAAAATCGATATTTTGGATAATGTTTGTTCGGAAGAAAGTTTACTAATGAACTTAGAACACGATTTTCAAAAAACTAGAAAAAAAATAATGCATTTTGACCTTCAATATCACCAAAACCAGTGATTTCCCAGGTATGTTCTAGAAGAAAAAAACTATCCCAGTGATGGGTAGAATATGTAGTTTTCGTTTACGTTAAGGGTATTTTTACACCCTGTATACTAGTGCTTGACTGCAATCTCACCTGATGGTAAGCAGTAATGCAATTAATGATGGTGAAGCGCACTAGTTTATTAAGAGCCTATTCACTCTAGCTTTGAAGACACCTAAATTATAATCGGACAGGAAGACCGCAGCAGGCAAGTAGTAGTAGATAGTAGTTTTATGTTTAAGACTCACAATATATCTATTGCATTCAAATGGGGGCTTCTTTTCGAATGCTTAGTGCCTAAACTATAGTCCATTTAAAATAAGAAAAGAAATTTAAACAAGCCGTTTTACAGTCCGATCAACCAATTTTAACTTCTATTTCGTAATAATAAGGATAGGATTATGAGGAAAAACGCGGATACAAAACCAATTGTCACATTCATTTTTTGTTTGTTTGTTTTTCAGAAAGGAAAAAATACGTAACATTTATAGTCATCTTGGTTCGTATAGGTATGTATGATAGGTGGACCACGGGAAACTTCCGGTTTAGTACGTATTGGTGGGAGGTTACGTATAGTATTGTAATCCCAAAATAATTCCGATTCTGTTTCAGTAACCTATTCCAAAATAATTCGTTTCTCTGTCCGAGTTTAACGACTTGACGAGAACCAGCTGATCTTTATGTTGTACGAAAAGGTATTATGTTACATAGTTTATTATATACAAGCACTAACAATGCAGTAATTGTTAGCAAGTGTTATGTCTCAGCGGCCATATGTTTGCATTCGAACTTTGGGTTTTAGTACAGATTTTAATAGCTTTAAAAGCTACAAGAGTGATTGACGACTTGATGTTCTTTTTCAGTCGAAACGCCGTCCTAGAAGGGTCAGGACCATATTTTATTGATGATGTTCTTCAGAGAGGTCCGGTGCATAGTACATAAGCTTCAAAAAATAAATAATAATAATTCTTTATTTCAGACCCAGGGTCCATACAATGTTAGTGAATTAGTAATAGAATTTGCTGATAGGTATACCATGTTAGTGTTATTAGTACTACTTAATTACATAAACCTATAGCTAACTTCACCCAGTGCCTCTGAATGGGACAGTCGGGCCTACCAGCAATCATTTTCATAATGCTGTTACGAGTGTGACGCAAGCGTTGCAGTAAGGAAACCGCTTTCTTACGCATGATGGCATGAAAGCCATCCGTGTGCGCTGCAGCAAACATTCCTGATGCACTACAACGTCGCGGCAACCGCAACAGCATCCTGAAAGCGTTATTGTATTGAACGCGCACGACGTTATAAGCTCGATTCGTATATGACACCCATAGGCCGCTCGAGTAGAAGGATTGACAGAAGCGAGCTTTACATGCTGTTTAAGCATTAAAGAAAGAAAGAAGAGAAAGAAAAAAAAGGAGTAAAGGAGCATAAAAGGAGCTTGTGGCTAAAAAAAAGCAAACTCACGGGTCGATTAAAGCCTTTAATTTAAAGGTCTACGCTTGCTGAGGTCAGTGTTAAGATGGGTAATCATTCAATATGTATCAAGGCCCAGTGCTTCGGTTAGAACGGTAGCCAAACCCCAACAAAGTTGGAAAACGGCTAAGAAGATAAGATGAGATGATGGTATTTAGGCATTTCTCATGAAGGTCAGCTTCCAGTATAACCAGTTGCAGTTGGTCACCAGTTTTTTACATGGAGCGACTCTCTATCTGTCCACCACAACCCGGTCATTGGCATCCTTTTGTAAATGGCGTTTAAATGTTATGCAAAACACACAATTGTCAAAAATATAGGTAGGCAAATAGGAATGATGTTTATTTATCTGGAGTCACATAAAATACTAGAGAAGTCGCAGGTAACAGCTAGTGGAAATTAAGTCGATACACAACACAGTTTGAGACTGGTCCCGACTGTCGATTGCATACTCCGATTGCTGTCAACCCCACAGGCTAGCGCAGTTGCACAGTTCTTAACGAGGGGTTAATTACACAGCTTTAACCAGAGTTAATTTAAATATTAAAAATCAGGTTATTATCCTACACGTCTCATGCACGAGGTTGTTTGTGGTTAAAATTCAGGCTAACACCAATGTGACTTTTTAATTCATATCTATTTTCTAATTTTATCTTAGACACCATTGACAACGGTATGGGTTGTCTCTATGTTACTTAGTGTACCTAATTGGTATTGTACCGTATTAAGTAACTAAAAAATAAATAAATAATAATAGCGGTAAAAGATCTAGACATATAAGTTAAATGAGTTTTAAATCGCTCTAAACAAGCGTGGTGATCAATGCTCGTGCCTTCTCTGTATAAGAAGATGCCTTGGCCCTGCAATGGGACTATAACAGGCTGGTTTCATTTATAACTCTATAGTTAAATACTAATAATGAGCTTTTGGATAGATTGAGCGTCTGTTTTAGCATATTTGTGTTCAGGTTATCAAAATAGCCTTGCAATAATTTTAATATTCGTTATGAAACACTACCGAGGACTCAATAACAGAGAGGTAGATATGCATTTTATTACGCCAATTTATTCATTAATAAGTGCAATGCAGGTCACGGTAAAATTCCAATGCATATTATTTCTACTAATCTACATAAATATTAGGCCCATGGGTGCTGCTTAACAACAATGTTTATTCGCAAAATTGATTTAATTCTGGTAAAAAATTGCAAACTATAGCATTTCTGACTTTTTAACTGATAAATAATGATCTTGACATCTATAATTTGGGACAAATTCCAATGGCAAATACAATTTCATGGTAAATAATGGTTACTGTTTATTGACCATGTAAAAACCTCCAAGACTTGTACACCTACTATGGTATAGCATCAACAGCATGCATCTGTTTGTATTGTAATCTACTCATGTTAAATTGATCTTTAACTTTATCTACTATCTCATCAAAATTGCGTTTTGTTTTATCTAGAAGTCCTAAGAACTCTAAAAATCTGAAAAACTACAAATGTGTCATTCATAAACGTATGATTTATCGAAGCTTAAACGTAGTTTAAGGCAACGGTGCAACCGGCCCTACGCTGGTTAATCTTGGAACCTGTAAGAGCCAGTTTATCTGCAATCTGCTGATAAGTTTGCACTGCAGACTACGAACTTGCAGAGTTATTTCTGTATTATCAGAGCATTGTACTGAAACAGTATAGAGCTTTTCGTGTAGGATGTAGGTCTGTACCTTGACACTTAAGTAACTACTGTTTGTTTTTTACATGTAAAGTGCACATATTTTAACTATACACCGTGAAATTTGAGTGGTTGTTCTCCCGCAGCAGCATGTTAGTAGGTACGTACTGATCATTATAAAACACTTTCAGTATGAGACTGCACCTGATATGTAAAAAAATCAACAGTTTCATGCATTTCCATTTGGTAAATATTCAGTTTTGTATGACACAGCTGATAATTTTCTTGATGTCTCAGAATCACCCTCATAGTAAGTAGTTTATAATCAGTACCTACTACCGTAGGTAGTGCATGGATATAGCTATAGAAAAGTATGTATGTTATTATATGTATCTATGTATATTCTGACCTTTGATGACCTTATACCTCGTTAAAAGAAATAGTTGAGATTCACAAATTACCTGCAACAAGAAAACAATAACAATTAAAAATAAAGAACAAGTAAAGTAACTTAATCGAATAAAAATAAAAACTTACAAACAAAACACTGTTTTATTAGCTGTACATACTTAAATTACTCGCTCGTAAGATACATTTCGGGAATTATTTCGTTAAACATAAAATTGTGTGTAGGCTGCAACATTTTAGTGATGTCAAAGAGAAAATACGAGTATTATGTAACGGTTGCAAATATTTTAAAAGTATCGACAATATTACCTACGATTGTATTCTTGCAACCTTTATTCAGAGAATTGTCTGCCAAAAACGCGACTGTCATTTCCATTTCCCGTGTAAAAGATATAAATAAAATATTAATACAAAGATTTTTATTACCGGCTTGTATGGTAATTCGTTTACCATTGACCAATATGTTAAACAAAGTGATATTATGAATCCGAATCACGTTCTGTACCATGAGAACGATAATCGGATTGACTGAATAACTAGGTATTCAGTCGGTGATGACATTGATACACAGATAACGTAAAAACAAACTACCTAAGTACTAATTTTACAACATTTCTGGCAATCAACGTATGATTTGTATCTATCACGTCATCATTTAACCTTTAAGAGGCTTGCGGCAAAATAATGGTAATAATAATTTAATTCAGATTTCAAATCCATAATTAAACAACAACAACAACAACAGCTACACGGGTTGATGTAAAGTTAAGCTACGCCTACCGAGGTGGACTATTCATTAAATGAAATTCAAACAAAATTATATTTATTTCTGTAAGTAGATCTTCCCAGTTACTTTCCAAACCAAATGGTGCCAGCATTTCTAAAATGATCCCTGAGAAGAAATGCCGAAAGAAACTCAAGAGTCATAGTCGCTCTCATCTCTTTTAAAGTTAAGTCCAGATTGTTGTAGTATATTATTATGCGAGTCTAACGATGCAGGCAACGTCTGGAAAAAGCCTTCTGAAGAAATAATCATTTCAGTTCTTTGAGTTGACCTGTCCCGACTGACGGCATGCATTACAAGACCCTCCAAGACCCCAAAATATAAAAAACTAGGTAGTGGTTTATTAAAATAGCATTAATAAAGCATTTAAACCTTTGATATCATGACTGTAGACTAATTGTTTGTGTAGCATACAATCTAACTGTAAAACAACCCAAAAATGGAAGTAACAGTAAATAAATAACAGTTCCGAAAGTAACCAATTAATCACCACCACTAATTAACAGGTTTAAGTAACATAATATTCACCTTTTCAATCACAACAGTCTAATATTTCAAGTTTATCCTCGAATCGATTTTTCACACCTGTCATCTCGAATGAGCTTAAAAAAGAAGATGGCTGTCTATTTGTCAGTGTCGCCGTACGCGCAGGAAACGTCAAATTTGAATTTCGAATGTGAGAACAATGCGGTGCGGTCGTCGCGTGCGCCTGACTCACCGCGGGAATGTTTTGACATTTCACTTATTTTTGTAGCTCCAACCAGATGTGATGTCATCGGAATTCTAAAGGATGGTTATGGTTTTGTGATGAGTTATATGTCATTGTGAGTAATAGGCTTCAATCCAGTGATAGAAGGGTAAAATAATTTTGACGTTTGCAATAGCTGCAAATACTTCGGTAGGCTATGGGCTGAGTAAAGCGATTTTATGATTTCAATAATCGAATTACTTTTTGTACTATATATTAGGTACTTTAAGAAATTTATTTTATAGTTAAGTAGTTTTTAATTTATTTAGATGTATTTTTTGTTTATTTATGTTACATTCAAAGTTGTGTAGGTAGGTTCTGACAAAAGATGACCGGCTGGATGCAAATTCTCTTGATCTTTTCGTAAAAGCAAATAATGCATTATGTACAATATAATGCTGACATGTTTGTTTATGAATGTTTATACACATTTAAGGATACGGTTCTTGCGAAAGTATTCAGAATGAAAACCATTTTAAGACCTACACTCACTGTGGGGGACCTACAATCCATATTGTTATGCAATTGGTGCATATGCAAAAGATTGGGCAACTGTAAAGTTAACGCATAATAGTGAATTTTATCAAGATCAATTATCGAAATATACATAGTCAACTAAATTATCATTTGAGCGCCAATATTCTGGTAAAAAATAAAATTCTAGTTCTAGTGGTCATTATTAAAATTTGTTCTGTTCTATTTTCAAAAGATGGAATAGCAAGTGTGTACACAAAAAAAAGAACAAACTACAATCTTTTTGACACAATTGTTGACACAGACCACAGATAATGTAAGTCATAAAAACCTTCAATACATATTTAGCAAGCAACGCATACAATCATAAATATCAATAACAACACCATACATTGTGCAAGTTGTTAATATATCAGTTTGATTAATTAACTGCGGCTGCAGTCAGCTGCTGTTTTAAGCAAACAGTTGCTTTAAAGCGATGATGGCACTAATTATTTGTTGGTACATGACTTTCTTACACCATCGCGATTATGAAGAAGGAGTTTATCAAACTAAGTGACGGTAAAGTAGGTTTTAAGCAATGATATTATAAGTAAAAATGTGTAGATAGTTTACCTAAACAACATTCGATTTTCAAAAACGGCACACTAACGCACGCACGCGTCCGTTGACGGCACACGCGACGCGACACTGAGATCAAATGTGGCTAGTTAGCCACATTTTAACGCGTCGCTTGCTGAGCGCTTATAACCTATCAACACCTTTTTACTTTATTATCATTGGTTTTAACAGTGGCAGTTTCAATGAATAGTGCACTAAAATATGAGACTATTTCGATACTTCTATTACTTCGGTACAAATATTATCAAGAACGATGTTAAAAATTCTTCCATCACCAAAAAGCTACGCTATCAACGAGCATCCTAGGCTCATTTTACTTTCAAAAGTAGGGGTTTAGGGGATTGACAAAGTTTAAAGGAAGAAGTACGAAATTCTAGTAGACAGTATTACCAAAAGCCATTACATACAATGTTTAGCTAGCTTCCTTTCCATTTCAGCATTTTGCTTTAAGTTATAAAATACAAACAAACCATTGCCCTTTCAAAATCCACACGCGAGAGAGCGATTAAAAATATAAAATCCTGATTCGTGTAGACAAGAAGAACATCGCGTGAGCCAAGCCTTTTGTATCCCACTGCGAGTTAACCAATCACAGTGTGAGATTGAGAACTGTTCCAAATTCGTTATTTAAATACCCGGTCGCGTTTACAGGTTTGGTGTAGGAGAGATTTTCAATTTAGAATTCGAATCAAAATTGGAATGGACCGAAGACTATTGAGCATTATGCATTTTTTTGCTGTTTTTTTTTTATTCAAAGAGTGTTTTAGTTGTTTCTGTTTTGATATGTCGGGTTGTGCCTCTTTGATTACGATAGTTTTAAACTTTTCTAAATTAAAAAGACAATGAACTTTGGCCCATTAAATAAAACGTCTGTGTACAAAATCAAAATTCGTTTATTCAAATTAGACTGCGGATCAGCACTTTTTGAATGTGATAAATTACATAGACAGTCGCCCACCTTTCACCTCTTCTTAGTTTTCTTACTGGAAAAAAGAAGAGTGGCGGATCAAATACCCCAGAAGCAAGCATGGCATGCCATGCCATTATTTTAAAAGAGTAAGCATGTAGTTTTTATCTTGTTAATTGATGTTTAGAAGCTTTTTTGAATGGTCTTATGAACTTTATTATACATTATACCTATTTTGTTTTATGTTTAGAAAATAAAAAAGGAGCTTGATCCAGTATCATTAAACTTTATTATTTTGAAAGATCTGTTCAAATTAAGTAAGCTTCATTCTACCTTCTAGAGATTACCAAATCACCGGACAACTTTTGCAACAGATAATTAAGATATTATGTCAGTTGCATGATCAGCACTTTTACATCGATAACATCTTACTTACAACCTTGTTTTAAGACAACACTTAATTAACTCAACTTTCAGCACGATATATGGTGTCCACGACTCGTGGGATTTTTTATTACTGCCATTTATATGAATATTTTAAAAATAATATTAACTTCTCACAATTGTAAGCGAAAACATTATGTTTCGTGGTGGATCAGGTGTTAATATTTTAGGTCACAAAACCCTTGTGTGTAATCGTGGACTTACCTGAGACTTTTAATTAACTTAAAAATATATAAAATACAAGCACTTAATCTATAAATCGCAATGTCATGAAAAGCTACACTTATGCTTGCTTTTATTTTGAAGCATGTAATACCTAATCGTAGCATATGGCGCTCTGTAGTTGCTGCTTTCCTATGGGAAAATGGCGTGAGTTTATGTACCTATGTATGAATCCTACACTTATTTTTACACTAGCACTTTGCTCGTGACTCCGTCCGCGTATATTCGTAGGTACTTTAACTTTCCCTCACCCCTCTTAATTTTGAATATAAAACATAGCCTACGAGTATGCCACTCAAAAATAATGTGACTTTCTAATGGTAAAATAATTTTAAAAATTGGTTCAGTAGATCCTGCGATCAACCCTGCAACGTAACCAACTCACCAAACTTTACCACTTTATAATATCAATCCCACCAAAACATTTCAAGTAAACTGTTGCCAAGACGACCCCACAAGGTTTGCCCTGTGAAAAAGATATCAGATCTCATGTAGAGCCAGGCTTCTGAATCTACACGGCCTAAACTACCGACCCTAACTTCACAAATTCTACATATCAGTAAAAATGTATGGCTTCGCCGTTTCGCTACCGTCGTGGAGGTGATGCGAATATTAAGTTTCTGAAGTAAGTAACGAAACAGCCAAGCTATACATTTATACTGATATGTAGAATTTGTTTATTAATGACATAATATCCTGAGAATATGAACTCTCTGGTACATCGGAAACCAACTCTATGAGGGTTCATTAAAACGACGAAACACTTCGAGAAAAGGTAGATAGTGCCCATGCGCTTCGCTTGCTCGTCTTGGCGGGGGCACTCCAGTGCCCCCAGATATTTGTTCCTACATGACGCATTCGTTATTAAATATGTTTACAGCATGAAACGACTACTACCAACTACGTACCTAACTACCTACGACTACTCCTTTTCTTCTAATAATACAATATGTACCTAACTACATACATTAATCACATATTTAACTACTACCCACTCAACAGTTTATTTACTAAGTAAATATCATAAATGTCATAGACAGAGGACATCAAACACTGTGACAGTTAACATTTTTTAGGGTTCTGTAAGCAAAATGGGACCCTATTGTACATATATGTACTATTTTAAAATAGTTTAGTTACGTCATTTTGTTTATAATTAATATACGTGAAAACGATGTTCAGACGCCAGCACGACAACATACCCCAATGTGTCAAATTTCTTTGATAGTTTTTCAACTTGTAACAGACACGTTCATGTTCAATTGGGAAAATTTGACACTTTGGAGTAGCTTGATGTGTAGGCTGGCGTCTGTACCTAGAACAGAAACTATTAAAGTAAGATAGGTTTAAGGAATTTCAATATAGTTCGCCATGTCCAATGTTCATTCGTCTGTCTATGTCATTGGTAAGAACTAGACTAAGGACAGCTGATATTTGGCATGGGTTTCTTAAATAATATTAATAATTCTTAATCGTATGTATATGCAATAGTGCCGGGTTTAATTGGTCGTTATACTGCAGGTATAGTGTACGAAAACCATTATCCGATTAAGTAATTGATTGCAACAATTAAGCCTTTAAATATAATCGTAAAGGAAAACTATCACGATTAAGTAGGAAGTACAAGTTAACAAGGTTGATACGCTACGGAACCCCACACTGTACTTAAGACACGCACTTGGCTGGCTTTATACGTACTGTATCGATAATATTTGGACAAGGAATCGAACTCCGAACTAAGCTCAGCAAACATAAACTAAAGATTAAACTAAATAAATAGATTGTGAATGCTACAGAACAAGTAAATACAGAAGTATAAGTTTGTAAATAGAGACGAAATAAACGGAAATAAAATATATAGCTATAGGAATTCCATGTTGACATATTTTTTTTTTGTAAAAAACACTTTACAGAAGTAAGTAAATATCATTTATCATTATTAATCATTTACACTAAACGTTTACGCAGACTTACGCAACGGGACTATGTGACAACACGCTTTCATAGATAGATTTCATATAAATTCATTAAAATAAAACAATTGATTTAGAATAGGATTGTCACGTCGCGCTTGTGTGCATGAGCCTTTAGTGTAACATAAGTATTGTTTTTTTAATTTTTGACTAAAATTAGAGAAATCACAGCTCTTATGACAGTCACATGGCTCCTGTAAAGGACAGAGACTGATGGTTACAGATAAAAACTAAATTAGTGACAACAAATTAGTTTAAGCTTTGCACTGCCCTTTGAGTTTTGCGTTTTGAAATGTCACCTTACGCCGTTTCACCTGCGTAGTTCCCGTTCCCGTGGGAATACCAGTAGCCTAAGTCACGCGGTGATAGTATAGCTTCACAACGGTGTAAAGAATTTATCAAATCGGTCCAGTAGTTTTTAAATTAATTCGTTACACACAAAAATACAACAAGCTTTTGTATACTTTAGTCTTTCTTGTCTCTGAGGGAATAAAATGGAAATATGCTACATTTTGTACCAATAGCCTGAGTCAAATTGATAGATTTATTAACCCTACCCTATCTGACAGATAGATAACAAACACGACTTTAGATTGCAACAAGATTTATGCAGTGAACAGTCACTGAGTTACGTTCAAAATTAATTCTGCGGTTGGATTGTTGTTATTTAAATTGTAGTCTCGATAGGTGCAGTATTTCAAAATTTTCAGGAGTAGATGTAAAATACTCAACAGAAGAAAGAGAATTGTAAGAAAATACCAAAACGGCATGTTTATAAGAATTATTATTAATATTAATTAATTAACTGCAGAAATAGTTTTAAAATTTTTGTTCCAGTAATTTTTAGGTATATTTGTTACATACATTTTTTTTTCTCTTTTTTTAACTATTAGTATAGAAGTAAAGACTAGCAGATAATAGAATTAATAAACTCTCAAATCATGTGGTTGTCTATTATTAAAAGTATTTTTTAAATCGTTTCAGTCAATGATATTTTATAGGTGTAGACAGGTTACCTAAACAACATTCGATCTTCAAAAACGGCCCACTAACGCACGCACGCGTCCGTTGACGGCGCGACGCGAAACTGAGGTCAAGTGTGGCTAGTTAGCCACATTTTAACGTGTCGCTTGCTGAGCGCTTATAACCTACCTCTACAATAACATTGGATTCAGTAGTTCCAGAGATTACGTCACGAACTTTACCTCTTTATAATATTAGTTAATAGAAGTATAGATTAGGCTTTAAAATGCTTCTACTGCTGAAGCTTGATTCTAGTAATGTTATGAATGGAGTTTCTTGCCCATTATTCTCCTTATGAAACTAACTTTAATACTAATAGGTATTCTACGATTATTCAATCAATGCCGTCTAGTCAAGCTCTGCTTAGATTGGCTCTACCTAGATGGCGCTGTGTTAAAGTTGTAGAATATAATTTTTATTACTTTCCTCGTGGAAACGGAACTTCTGTAGTAAAGCTCCAGTTCACAGTGGCTAAACCTACAGACAGATCTCGTTATGTATGCATAATTTTGGTGTGAATGACCTCGATACACTTGCGGAACGAATTCGCGAGGTAACGCCCGACTCACATGGGTGACCACGCCGCCACCACACGTTTGTATCCAGCGGGAGTCAGTTGATCAACAATAAATTAGTGGTGGACAGACTGAACAGGGTACACGAGTAACGGGCGAAGCATCACGCCTCTATTTGCCGAAGGGATAACAATACACCTACATTATTTGACTGGCCCATTGGTTTAGTAGTGGCCCTGACTGTTATGGCGGAGGTCGTGGGTTGGATTCCCACCCTGGACAAATGTTTGTGTGATGAGGGCGATCATTTTTTTTATTTTTTTATTATTATTTATTTATTTACTTTGGATCCCCAACAAAGGGTATACACACAATAGCGATATTACATTATTTGTACTGTGTCTGGGTGTAATAATTTATCTATAATATGTATCTATTTAGAAATATATAGGGTGACTGGTAATTAGTGACCGATACTTATACACGTGATTGTATTCATGATTTCAATAAACTTTCCCAAATTCGCCTGTGAATTAGGACTTTTTAAACGTCAAAATTACAAACGCCCACCGTTTACTACTTCCTAGTGTTTTAATTCTTCTGTATATTAATCGATAACGCTTTGCCCTACCTGGAAATTGAATCCAGTTTATCCAATACCTCATGTCTAGCAGCGCCACTAAACCCACGAAGTAGGTATTCTCATAAGTAGATATCTTAGTTATAAGGTAGCAAATGTTCAATATAAGAGACAAGTGGGTAATAATGCGTAATTAAAGCTTTTTTAATTTGGTGATAATAAAAGTACTCAAGAGAATTAAAACGAAGGACGGATTCGTAATAAATTAATTAGGGGCACATTGTTATAAGCCGATCAGAAACTTCGTTCTACCAAATGAATTGAGAGCATCAAGGACACCAAAGATCTAAATTATTATGCTATAATGGAATCAGACGATTTCATTTCGAACCAAGATATTCACAATATGGACGAATTTTGTGCATGTGGTGTGAACCATTAATTATTATTTGTTGCACGTGCAAATGTTACTCAAGTGATTAAGTACAAAAATTATAATAAGTATGTAGTGTAAACAATTGTTGGTTAACCTCAATAAATAAATATTATTACACATATAGGTATGCTCTTTTAGACAGAAACGTTAGTGTAAATTTAAGTATCAGCCCAAAACAGGTTGAACTTCAAGAGTAAACAATGCTTGTCGCGATCAATTGTTGCAGAACCATTCTTGGGTGACCACTCGGATTGCACCCAGACCCAACCTTGCCTCGGAAAACACATTAAACTGTTGGACCCGACTGTAATTTTCGTAGAT
Organism: Euplexia lucipara; assembly: GCA_921972225.1. Classification (NCBI taxonomy): domain Eukaryota; kingdom Metazoa; phylum Arthropoda; class Insecta; order Lepidoptera; family Noctuidae; genus Euplexia; species Euplexia lucipara. The sequence continues at coordinate 1,070,771 of OV179164.1, read as the reverse complement.
CTTTGACAGTCTTCTCGGGTACCCAATCCAGACAGTCTTACCCAGTAACTGGGTTATAGAAGTCAGATAAGCAGCCACTCTATGTAATAATACTGGTATTCAGCTGTATCGGGTTAGAATGGAAGCCGGTCCTAACACAATTAGAAAAGTACAGATAGATCATGATGAATCTGTTACACCGAATGTATCAAAGCAAAACATATCAACGACTCGTAAATAATCAAACAACACTGCAAGCTTCTCATATGCATGTAAAATTAATTCTCTCTATCAAACAATTAGAATTGAATAAAGCGAATTGATGAATACATTACTAATTACGAATATGGCACATGTTGTGGCTGTCAATAACCAGATTACGGTGCCGTAATGTGGTCACATGGAGCTGATATGAATCGCAATGGTTCAACTCATGGGATTTCTAAACTAGGTAAATTATATCCTCACAACATTCACTAATTTGTAAATAATTACCATCAGACGGGGTTATTAGAAACCGAGGGATAATAGCGGAAAACCTTTAAGGAGGATTTTCACCCTATTTCAATATTATTGGTTGCTAATAAGGTATCGAAACTATTTATCTCAATGATTTAAATGGGGGATGAGGCTGCTCGCGTCCGTAGGACTTACCATCTTTTCCTAGACCCACCCTACACGTGTCCCCCGGGTGGTGCTAAACGAGCAGCAAACGTCGAGCCTTGGGCGACGGTTAATTAACCCGACTCAGCAGGCCTAACTAGCCTAGCTAAGTGGAGGTAGGAAATGACCTTCACAATCCGTAACTTCGCCTTGCACACCTTGCGAAACCGGAGGCCTTGGCTTAACCGCCTGGGCCAAGAGGTAGAAAAACCTCCATAAAAAGTTACCCCAACTCTACGGTGCGATACGTGCCTATGGATGCATGGCTGATGGGGAGATCAGTCGTAAGCGATCAACCTCGGTGGACCTGGTAAACACCGTTGTATTTACCTTCTAGGGGGAATGGGCGTCACCCTCCTAGTGACCTTATAAATCGACCTTACTCGTGGGAACAACATGAATGATATACCTAAAAACAATCCAAGTAACCAAACTGAACAGCAAAATAAAATCTTAACTCAGCAAATATTCCATAAAGGCCTCTTCGTGAATAGACCTCGGGCCCAATCTCTAAGTGAAGACCGCATGGCACATAAAACAACAGGACTGAATGAACCTAGCAAAACACTCCCTGAAAACATATCTGGCGAACCAAAATCCCCATCCCAATGGATAGAAGTGAACGAAAGAAAGCGTCCAAGACAGAGTCCCGACCACGCAAACGACCATGCTCAAAAACAGACCAAACTTAGTAGCTACTGGCTCAGCCAACCAGTACCGACATCAAACAGTTTTGAGGAACTAGAGGTTTACCCAAACCCAGAGACTACAGCACAAAAAGTAGATAAGGGGAAAGTCCCTAAACCGCCACCTATATTCATAGAAAAGGTCGAAAACATACGGCCGCTGCAACAACTCCTTGATAAACATGCCACGGGTGACTACGAAATTAAAACCCTTAATAGTAATAAGGTCAAAATTCAAACTATGACCCATACTACCTACAAAGAAATTGTAAAACAGCTAGAAAGTAAAGAAACGGAGTTTTATACATTCAAGCCTAAGCAGGAACGCAACTTCAAAGTAGTCTTAAAAAACATTCACCCGTCGATTGATACACAAGAAATTCACCAAGCCCTAAAAGAAATAGGACATGACACTGTCAACATTTGGAACATTAAGCAGAGAACAACAAAAAAGCCTCTGGATATGTTCATTGTTGAACTGTTACCAAAAAGTAACAACAAACAAATATACGACCTTAAAACCCTCCTACACTTACGTATAAAAGTTGAGCCACCAAGACCAGTGCGCACCATACCACAATGTGCCAAGTGCCAGCAATATGGGCACACAAAAGCATACTGTCATCGTACACCAAAGTGCATAAAATGTGCAGGCAGCCACTTATCAGCCAATTGCACCAGAAAAGAACGTTCTGATCTAGTGAAATGCGCACTTTGTGATGGAAACCATCCAGCAAACTATAAAGGTTGTAGCGTATACAAGGACTTACAAAAACAAAAATTTCCACCCATACGAAGGAAACAGATTGAACAGAAGGAAAACCCGGAAAATGCTGAGGAGCCTTTAACACAAAACAATACAAAAAACCCACAACATAAAAGAACCTATAGCAATGTACTTTTGAACAAGGAAAATGAAATACCAAAATCACACTTAAACCAACCATCCGACCAATTAAACGACATGAAACAGCTAATGGAAATGTTCAAACAAATAATGAATCAAATGGGTACGATAACAAATCTGCTTACAAGTCTAATGTCAATAATGTCCAAAAATTCAACCAACTCAAATTAGTACTATGGAATGCCAATGGGCTGTCACAACACTTCCATGAAGTTAAACTGTTTCTCGAAACGCATAATGTAGATGTTATGCTAGTAACAGAAACACATTTTACAAGCAAATCATATTTAAATATACCAAGATACAAATTTTATCAAACAATGCACCCAGACGGAACAGCTCACGGTGGCTCAGCTATAATTATCAAAGAAAAAATAAAGCATTATGCTACCGCTCCGTACTGCACAGAAGAAATACAATCCACTAACATAGTAATCGAAGACCCCAAAGGCGAGATAGCATTGTCTGCAGTATATATTCCGCCCAAACATAACATGAAAACCGATAAATATAATGCCTTTTTAAAAACTCTAGGGCATCGGTTTATAGCTGGCGGTGATTACAACGCGAAGCATACTGAATGGGGATCACGGCTAACAACACCTAAAGGACGCCAGCTTATGGAAGCTATCAGGGCTTTACAACTGACTGTCACGTCAACCGGGGAACCAACATACTGGCCCGCCGATGTCAGTAAAAAACCTGACCTCATAGACTTTTTTATTTACAAAGGGCTATCTCAGTCATCAATAAAGTGTTTCTCCTGTTTTGAAATGTCGTCAGATCACTCACCAGTAATTGCACTAGTCAACTGTAACGTCACAAATATCGCCAAAACATGTAAGCTACACACCAAAAAGACAAACTGGTCATTATTTCGCGATCTTGTCGAGCAATCCCTCGACTGCCAGATACCTCTTAAAACAGATGAGGATATAATTCAAGCAGTCGAGTATTTTAATAAGAACATACAGGAAGCCGCATGGGCCGCAACTCCGACTCAAGTTGAAAACAACAAGCCCAGCAATTCGTGTTCCAAATATATCTTGGAACTGGTAAATTCGAAGCGTAAAGCCAGAAAACTATGGCAAGAAACAAAATATCCGGCACATAAAACCGCATATAATAATATTACAAGTAAATTAAAAAGAGCCCTAAAAGCGACCACAAACAAAGAAATGGAAAACTACCTCAGAAGTCTTGATGCGACCCAAGCCACCGAATACTCTCTTTGGAAAGCTACGGCAAAACTTAAGAAACCAATAATACATCGATCTCCTGTTGTGAAGCCAGATGGCACATGGGCAAAAAGCGACAAAGATAAGGCGAATGTATTCGCCCAGCACCTTTCTGAAGTTTTTACCCCAAACACTGACCATGGATCTAGCAAAACCAGTGTAATCAAATCCGAACTAGATAAACCACATCAACTGGATAAACCCATTAAAAAATTCACTAAGCAGGAAGTACGAACAGCAATCCAAAAAATCAACATCCATAAGGCACCGGGGTATGATCTTATTACGGCCAAGATCTTGCGAGAGCTACCTGACGTTGGCATTACATTCCTTACCTATCTATACAACGCATGCCTCTGGAAAAACTTTGTTCCGCCACAATGGAAGGTTGCAGAAATCATTATCATTCCTAAACCTGGCAAAGATCCTGCTGATGTCAAATCTTACCGCCCAATAAGCCTTCTTCCAGTTCCATCCAAAGTCATGGAAGTACTAATACTGAAACGTCTTACACCGGAAATTACAGCCAAAAAGCTTATCCCCGACCATCAGTTCGGCTTCAGACAATCCCATAGTACAATAGAGCAAGTACATAGGCTAGTCGAAAAGATCAATTACACATTTGAAAGCAAACAACTCTGTTCTGCCGCCTTCTTGGACATTTCGCAAGCGTTCGACCGTGTTTGGCATGATGGACTCTTGTACAAAATCCGTAAAGGCTTACCCATAAATTTCTACCTACTCAGCAAGTCATATCTTAGCGACAGACACTTTTATGTTAAATATGGCGACTTTACCACAAAGTTACACGAAATAAGAGCAGGAGTCCCGCAGGGCAGTGTAATGGGCCCAATGCTCTATCTTATATATACCTCAGACTTACCAAACAGACAAGACACAGTGACAGGAACATTTGCTGACGATACAGCGGTTCTTGCCATTGATCCAACCGCAGCAGGAGCATCGGCGAAATTACAACGAAATCTAAATGATATCTCGAACTGGCTGATCGACTGGCGTATAAAGGCAAATGAAGCTAAATCAGTCCAAATAACCTTTTCTCTAAGAAGAGAAACGTGCCCAGAAGTTGTACTAAATCAAATAAAGATACCCCAGGCAGAAGAGGTTCGATACTTAGGAGTCTACTTAGACAGACGACTAACCTGGAAAAAACATATAACGACTAAAAGAAAGGCGCTTGACTTACAACTTAGAAAGATTTATTGGCTAATGAGAAGAAAATCCCAAGTTACACTGGAAAATAAACTCCTTCTATACAAGTGTATACTCAAACCAGTCTGGACTTATGCTTTGCAGCTGTGGGGCACTGCATCCAAATCAAATGTTGAAATATTACAACGCTTCCAATCAAAAACCATGCGTATGATAACTGGAGCACCATGGTACATTACAAATAATCACCTACACCGTGATCTAAAAATTAAAACCGTAAAAGATGAAATAAAGGACTCTTTACTACCTTACTGCAAGAGAATTGTAAACCATCCAAACCAATTGGCAAGAAGTTTAATGGAACAACAACCAAATCGCACATTTATAAGGCTAAAGAGACGTGCTCCTCAAGATCTTCTCTAACACAAATATAAAAAAGCCATGCTAGATGGACATATCATTGGATACTGTACCATGCACGCCATATTTGTACATACCTAAAATCCAGCTTAATGTCGACAAGACAGATTGCAGGAAGAAAAGGAGATTAAAAAAAAAAAAAAAAAAAAAAAAATGATTTAAATGCATCAGAGCCCTAGTGTATGACAAACCACTTTTAACTTACCTACGTGAAAATCCTTCTCAAAATTTTGTTTCTATTCACCCCTGCGTTCCTATCCACCCCGTGTGACTGTATGTGAGAATTAGCATATAAAATGTGAATTTTGTAATAAGATTAGAGCTATTTAGTATATGTTTGTGTGTATTATGGTAAAACGATAGATTAGAACAAGACAACATCCATATCTACATATATTAAAAAAAAAAGATCTAGTTCTACCCGTAGTCTCAAACGCATCCAAAAGTCGTAGCGTAATGTCAAATTTCATATAACCTTCCTCAAGAAGTGAGGTATTCCGTATGCGTAGTTTCAGAGTTTAGCATGTTCAAACAAATAAACTCAGTTTTTTTTTATTGATATCGATAGATAGAACATGAATCAGTAATAAAAATATCTTGACCACAACCTCTAAAAATAAACTACGATATCCATAATAACTTTTATTATAAAACCAACGGTCCATATAACAGCAAGAAAATCGAGATCACAGAAAAATTTGTGGTCACCATCGAATCCGAGACAAAATTCTTATCAGACCATGTCGAACAGCCCAATTATCAACAGGTTTCACATAAATCTTTCGGAGATTTTCTGCGAGATATTATTTTAATCCTGTTTTGGACCAAAAAGAAAAGGACTACACTTAATACTTAACGGTCACGTATAAACAATGTGGTGACTTTTAAATTTATCACCTCATACGACTTAAAGCGTAGGTACTGATTTATGTTGACGATATATTAGCGACGCCTTGATTGAAAATTATCTGTTTGTTACTTCTTAATTTAACCTTGAGCTGAGAAATTTAGTAAGACTTCTATGCCTACTTTCATGACATTAATATTTAAAACATCAAGCAATTGAAATATTTCTTTAGCTTTAAACGCATTTACAGAAACCCATGGCTTGATTGAGAATTGAGAGTTATTTAAATAAATATAAATAAATAAATATTCCACACTTTTCACACAACGCCATTTAGTCCCAAGCTGAGCTTGAGAGCTTGTGTTATGGGTACTTAACAGCTGATAAACAAACTTATATATTTCTAAATACATACATATATTATACATAAATTACACCCAGACACAGAACAAATGATCGTGCTCATCACAGAAACATTTGTCCTGGGTGGGACTCGAACCCACGACCTCCGGCATAGCAGTCAGAGTCACTAACTACTAGACCAATAGGCCGTCAATTTAAACAAATTGTGGCCATGTCATTCATTTTGCAAGGCATTTATGAACACTATTTAATTTTAAAGCAGTGATATTGTTTGAAAGTAGTGTGATTTCAGAAATGTCTACAAAACGGCAGTCAATTTTAATTTATTATGATCCTTCGAAATTTTAAGTTGATCTACATTATTCTCACCGTTTCCTCTTCTTCCAGCGCCCTGATGAGCTCATAGTACAGCATCTCCGCCTCCTGGGAGATCTGCACCTTTTCCTCGCATCCCTTGTACGGGATTTCGCAAGACAAATCCGTTTGCAGATGCATCTTCATTATTTATATCACCAACACTTACAAAAAACACTTCACTATCAATAAATATTATTATGTTCATATAGTCATTTGTGGTTCATTATGGTCACTCACTGTTTCTTTGGTGGGTTATTTTTTTTATTTTCTAACAAATTTTATTATCTGAAGGAAAGGATTTACTAATTAATTAACGCTATAGACGAATCAAATTTAAATTCAATGTCATCTACTAAATACTCGACTCCAGACAACATAATTGCATTGATTTATATTAGTCACCTAAAATCTACATATTTATGAGCACAGGTCAAGGACCTGATTTAAATTTCAAAACACAACATTTTAATAGCTTTAAACCTGATGCGAAACTTTTGTTATAGTGAGAAGTACAGTGCATTGCACTCCGAAAATTGGCAATAACACTTCACAAGACCATCATCAATCAAATCAAGAACCATGTACTGTAATAATAATTAATACTGTCTCGTCTCCATCCTGTGCTTAAGGACCAAGACTTCAGGACAGTTCATAAATATCATAATTCGTTATGCTTCAGCGAGACTTTGCCGGATCCATTTTGGCTATTCTTAGCCTTTAGTTGGCTGTGGCTGCTGATCCTTAGATTAAAGAGGAATGTGGTAATCCTTGAGGATTAAGATTTGTGAAAAGATATGGCGATGAGTATTTAAATTGGAATAATATGTCACCTGTTCATGATAATGTTAGTGAAAAGATTATTAGAATTGAATTTGGTTAAATTTCGAGGCCAGTGATGCAGACAATAAGGTAAGGCTATTTATAGAAGCTTTAGGTAGCAATGAACAGTTACGATTAATACTAAAAGATAGCAGTGTTGTTAACTAACCCAATCATTATTTATTGGTCCAATGCAATGTGGGTGCTCTCAAAACCCTCGAAGATAAATCTATGACATTATTAGCAGTGTTAAAAGCTTGACTCACTCCATAAGGTAACAATCATACACGCACACAGTCGGGCTGTGCTAAGCCGTGAGCTAAGACACTCCTGTCCTTTTTGCATAGCTCGTTACAGCCCGAGACGGTACTGATTTAGACTTAAGGAATGTCGACATATACGTACATATATACAAAATACGTGTTGGAAAGTAAACTTAAGCTCCTTTGAAGTATCTGGTAAAAGCATTGCATGGCAATAAATACGTTGAGTTGGGCGTGATTTAACCGATAATAAAGGATTAGACAAACTTTGTAGAGGAGGTGTGTTGTCTCACGCCGCTACGCATGAATTAGAACCGCTTGTATGTAGTGCAAGCTTAATGATTTATTTACGGATATGATTGCAAGCTGAGAAGCAAATGAGGAGAAAAGGTCTTAAATTTGCTAAAAAAATAATGTCAATTTATCCATAAACAACATTAACAACGGTAACTTTAGATGCCAATGAGATATGATTTCTGCAAATATTAAGATAGGTATGAAAAATCAAATAGAAATCCAAACACTATAAATAGTTTACGCATAATTGGCTTTATTGGTTTTGCTGTAATTGGCTTTGTGTTGCATATTTAATTGTTAACCAACTTCTACAGCCTGTTGGTTCTCCTATATAATAAATAAATAAATAGATAAACAAAACGGCATATGGGAGTAGTAAAATCGATCATATGAATCTATATAACGAGAATCAATTGAAGCATTTAAAACCATTGATAAAACTACTGTTGAATCAGAAATCGATTGGTTGCCTCAGTCCGTTATCGAATCAAATCGTGATGAACGTTTGGCAGTTTTCCAATACTTGTTCGAAGTGACAGTTAACTTAGTTACGTATTGACGTTTTAAGCCAGTAAGTTTATTATGGTTTGTGTTCTTATATTTGACGTGGAGTTGAAAGCCGATGGTTTTTTTTGGTGTGTATTTTGAGCAATAAATTGAAGAAATAATCCAAATGATACTAAGGAAATGGCTCCAGAAAAATGTATTAATAATAGAATAGAATCTTTAGTACACAATAAAGAGGTTCTAAGATTGTATTGGTATTAATTACTATTAGAAGTCGCATAGTGTTCGAAATTTAAACTTTCTGCACTTCTTTTCCATTCTCTATGCTATAGCAAAACTAAAAAATTGCGAAATATTCTTAAAAAAGTGGATCCCTTTTTTTAAGTATTAATATAAAACTTTGGCGCCTGCAAAGTCCTTAAATCTGTCTAAAGTTTTGGAAGGCAAGATCCGAAGTGTTCACCCGCTAATTTATAGAATACTTTTAAGGTTTTAATATTCACATATGTCAAAAATTGACGGAATCACACTAAACATAATTCATTAGTTAATTTGACTGGCCTGTTGGTCTAGTAGTTAGTGGCCCTGACTCCTGTACCAGAGGTCGTGGGTTCGATTCCCACACAGGACAAATGTTTGTGTGTTGAGCACGATGAGCACAATCATTTGTTCCGTGTCTGGGTGTAATTTATCTAATATATTATGTATATATTTAGAAATATATAAGTATGATTATCAGCTGTCTAGTGCCTATAACACAAGCTCAGCTTTACTTGGGACTAGATAGCGTTGTGTGAAAGTTGTGGAGTATTTTAATAATTTATTTAACCACAAGATGACCAATTTTAGTCCTAACCGTACGCATCTATAGCTGAATGGCAAACATATGGAAATTGTTAAAATTATATAACTTTAAACTAATCAGCTTCGTCTCAGGTCCTTACAACCCTAAGGTTATCACTCTGATCTCCAACCAAGATAAATTACAGAAGAGATAGGACATATGCAAGGGCAGATAAGAACTACGTTGCCTATCGTGTTTCAGAGTATCTCATTTGCTTATCTGTTTGTTGTATAATAATCTGGTGGCTATTTTATGGTCTTTGGGACTTTAAATACTGGAGAGGCTAGTGGCCGCACGGGACAATCAAAGGTTGAGTAACCCTCATCAAGGTCAGCATGATGATATGTGACCTTTCATTACATATCAAGACCCCTCCGTGCCTCGAAAAGCACGAAAAGCAGTTGACAGTCAAAAAGGGATGTCAGAAACTCTAAAATCTGAAAACTAGCTTAACTAAGAGGTAACGTGAAACCCAGTAACTGGGCAGTGGAGGTTAGTTTCGCAGTCGCTCCATGTAAAACACTAATATTCAGCAGCATCAAGTTAGTCAGGAAGAAGACCGCAATTAAGTTATGATAAGGCTAGACAGATAACGATGAGAATTTAGGTAGGTACTGTTAAAATTAACGATTCATCACCTATTAACATTTACCATAGATGTTCAGTGATCACAATAGGATAATCAAGAACAAGTTAGTTAAATATCAAAGATTATAGTTAAATGTTATGGTTTCCTGGACGCTGATTTCCACACAACAATAGGTCTGTTAGCCTAAGAAATTATGTCTATGTAGGTAGATGTTTTATACTTAACATAAGTTACAAATTTAGTAATCGCAGGTGCTACAGCTGAGCGACAGGTTCTAGGTTTGATTCCAAGGTTGGGCAAAATGTTATTGGGTTATTCATCTGAAATTTCATATTATCAACCGGGAGACTGGATTGATGTCCGTTTGATGGCAAAAGGCTTACCCCACACATGGGACTTAACATAACCGGCAAGATGCGGATACGTGTAACTACACCTCTTTCTAACTCTTCGAGAAATACAGGCGAGATTTTAAATGACCATCTAATAAACTCCTATTCTAACTCAGCACCTTAGGTCATCATAAATTTAAACCTATTCTAAGGCTACATCCAAGAATATCCACCAACACAATCAAACTACACAATGCTCACGAATTAGCTAGAATGTCGCTGAATGGTCTCTAGACACGTTTCCAGGTAGGCCTGCTATTTCCAGATCATACACTTGACTAAACAATATCGGGGCTGGTCGCCTTCCGTTCCAACTTAGTCTACAATTTGCGGAAGTTACCCGGTATAGACTTATTAAGTTCTTGCGGGAACTTTGGCAAACACCCGGATTTGGCCACTTTGCTCTTTGAAAATGTATTAGAATTTGGGTTTGGTGGGACTTTGGAAACATGTTGTTTTTGGCGATAGATGCCGTATACATTTGAATTATCTGTATCCTCTTAAAAGTTAGGTAGATGAAAAAGTGTAAGTAGTCACATGTAAGGTCACGTCATGCCACACACTTCGTAGATGAGTGTTTTTTTAGAACAAAACTGAAGATGGGTGTATTATTTGTTAACAACATTCATGGCTCAATATGGAGTTTCTTGCCCATTCTTCTCCATACGAAACTGCCTTTTAAAAGGGGCAACTAGAACCATTATTATTTATTTAACTTTTAAGTTTAACGTTCAAAATGTTCATATGACATTAGGATTATAAGTCCTTGGAAGGAAGATCCAAGGTTCGATTTAATAGTCTTTAACGGGATTTTTTTTAGTAGCCCAGGCTGCTACTTAAAAGTCTTGGTTGATGGCAAAATGATCGTCCAATAATAAATGGGACTAATACAAAGCTCTCTTCAACCCTTCGGAGAAAACAGGAGTGATGTATTGATTCCTAAACCTAGCTTTAAGATTTACTATTCAAAGTTATCTCTTAAGAAAATATCCAGTAAAGATCTTGGAGCCAACACATGCTTTCTAACATTAATATCGACGATGCCAAAGACAATAGTCAGCCCACCCATCTCGCAGAAATGATTGCTCCTACTCCCGACTTAAGTTTAAATACAGTTCAAGCCATCAAACAAATGATAGTTTAAAAGAGGACAATTGAACACAAGTAGTTGCAGTTCGTTAGCCCATCGGTTGCAAAGACTACATTCCTCCCAGTTAACCCCAACTTGTGTGGGATGAAAAGAACTTGATAGAAATCGACAAGACTAGTTTAGCGACAAATATGGTGCTGTAGTTAAAACTATAATAATTTGAACCTAAGAGAACGGGTACGTATCATAATCCCGAATTTTAAAAGACCGAATTTTAAAATACCGATTGACAAAATCCCATAAATTGAAACGCCGAATGTATGTTTGGTCGAAAGTTTAAAATACCGAAAGTTCATTTGCCCGGAAGTTTAAAATCCCGAAGTTTAAAAACCCGAATTTTTAAATCTCTAAGTTTAAAAACCCGAAGTATAAAATCCCGAAAATACATTTGCCCGAAAGTATACAATCCCGATTGGATGAAATACTGAAATTGTCACCGTTTCTATTAGATTATTAGGGTATTAAAACCCTAACAGTCTTAGAACTAGTCTCTGGGTTGTGGAGGTCAGATGGGCAGTGGCTCATTGTAAAAAACTGGTATTTACCTGCATTGGAAAACTAACCTGGAACCCGACCCAAATGTAGGTACATAATTGGGAAAAGGCTATGCAGATGATGATAGCTAGCATGAATATAACACTTAGCAGGTTAGTTCATACAGATACCATCCTTTGACAGGCCTGTTGGTCTAGTAGTTAGTGACCCTGACTGCTATGCCGGAGGTCGTGGGTTCGATTCCCACCTAGGACAAATGTTTGTGCGATGAGCACGATCGTTTGTTCTGTGTCTGGGTGTAATTTATCTATAATATGTATGTATTTAGAAATATATAAGTATGTTTATCAGCTGTTTAGTAGGTACGTTGTGTGAAAAGTTGTGGACTACTCATATAAAAAAAAAAATAAAAAAACCTAATGTCATTATGCGATTTGTAAATCTTTCCCTGTAAATGGACTCAGCGGTTAAAGCCTTTCCTCCCATAGTTAAGGTTCCCAACGTTATAGATAAAAACGTTCTTTCCTAGTTCACGTATAACATAATTGAGATCCTCGAAGAACAGCATCGTATAGCCAATTTGACTTATAACTTTTTTTTTTTTTTTTTTTTTTATTTATTTTGTAAATAGGTTTTTACAAACACTTTTACACGTCGCCTTTTTTAGTAAATGGGATCGGTATTTCACTATTTGACTACTCTGAGAAGAAACACCGAAAGAAACTCAGAGGTCATAGTCTCTTTTAAAGTCCAGACATTATCTTGGTCAAATCATGTAAGATCCATGCAGATTAGTGTCTGAGATGGTCTTTTGAGGAAAGAACCACACAGAATGAGGGGACCAGATCAGTCAGTGCAAGCATTTGTCAGTAATCGTGAGCTCAACTCGGAACTTGAGGAGCTCCACGTGCCGACGAACAATACCAAAGAAAGAACATTTGGGTTGGTCCCATAAAGAACTCAAACTGCCAGACAAAATGTAAAATAAATAAATTAAAGAACTTAAAAAGATTTAGAAACGAAAATCTAAAAAAAAATAAAAACAGAATCCACATAGTCCTTACATTCACAATAAAAAAAAAATATATAAAAATATAACATACTTTCAAAGTAAAAATACATGTCAATATACATTCAAATATGTCAACAGTGTAAATAATAACATAAAAACATTTGATAGAAAATCTTGGTCAAATCATGTAAGATCCACGCAGATTAGTGTCTGAGATGGTCTTTTGAGGAAAGAACCACACAGAATGAGGGGACCAGATCAGTCAGTGCAAGCATTTGTCAGTAATCGTGAGCTCAACTCGGAACTTGAGGAGCTCCACGTGCTGACGAACAATACCAAGGAAAGAACATTTGGGTTGGTCCCATAAAGAACTCAAACTGCCAGACAAAACATAGACTAAATAAAAAGAACCTAAAAGATTTAGAAAAGAACATAAAAAAAAAAAGAATCCACGTAGTCCTTACATTCACAATAAAAAAAATCAAAAATAAAATATATAATTTACTTATAAAGTAAAAATACATGTCAATATACATTATATGTCAACAGTGTAAATAAAAATAAACTAACTAATAACTTTATTAATATCACCAACCTGCCTTGAGCAAGCGTGGTGATTAATATCTGTATGAGAAAGAGGCCTTCGCCCTGAAGTGAGACAGAGCCAGGTATTTTTAGAATTCAAAAAAGGCTGTAAAAAGACGTGTCCCCAACATTCCATTCAACTAAAGAACACTAAAACACGCACTAAATAACCTCCAAAACGATCTAAACCTATATTCTGAATACTGTAACAGCTCTAGCACACCAAAAGGTGATTCTATTCATACAAGATGCCAGTTATCCTCACAAAATCTGCTTTTAAAAGATACAGCCGAGCCTCTTAACGACTTTTTTATTGAGGTCAACGATCTCCTGCTACTAAAAAAAAAGATACCGTACAATTAAGGGCATGGAGGGTGGCAATTTTAGGATTATTTTTGCTCTGGCAACAATTTTTTTTAAATGTGGAATGTTAAATATTAATATTCATTATTATGTTTCGTTCGTGATCTTGTGTAGAGATACCCTGACGGTGTCGTTGCAAAAAATTCTCTTGTAATATTGGGGGGTATGGGCGTCAAATATTTTGTTATAAGTGAATGAATTTATTAAAGAGAGGAGCATAATAACATCCGCACGGGTCAATCGAAGGTAAAGCTACGCTTGAGGAAGTCAGTCCGTGGATGGGTGATCATTCGTTACATATCCAGACTCCTCCGTGCCTCGGAAAGCACGTTAAACCGTTGGTCCCGGTCATTATCTGTGGCTGTCATTTGTAGATCTCGCATTACACAGTGACTGGATTGTGGTCTGTAGTCAGACAGGCTGTCTTTCATCCGGTTATATTGGGAGTCGACCTCAACATAGGGCTAGGCAGTAGATGACATAAATAAATTTATCAATAATTGTTTATTTTCTTTATAGGACAGTTTTTTTTGTATCTACAAACATTAATCTGACTGGCCTGCTGGTCTAGTAGTTAGTGACCCTGACTGCTATGCCGGAGGTCGTGGGTTCGATTCCCACCCAGGACAAATGTTTGTGTGATGAGCACGATCATTTGTTCTGTGTCTGGGTGTAATTTATCTATAATATGTATGTATTTAGAAGTATGTAAGTATGTTTATCAGCTGTTTAGTACCCATAACACAAGCTCTTAGCTTAGCTTGGTACTAGATGGCGTTGTGCGAAAAGTTGTGAAATATTTATTTATTTATTATTTATTTATTAACTCAGGCTTTTTCCCATGGGGGTAGGCAGAAACTACAGAGCGTCATCTGCTTCGATTCTTACATATTTATTTTGCTTCGTTTGCATTCATACATGTTGTCATACACACACGCTGGTTGTGCGAGTACTACACACCTGACCTTTCTGAAGAATCTCAGCAATAAGAAATTGAATAAGGTCTACTCGTATGTTAATTTGCTTGTATCTTATGCTTTAAAATAAGTAATAATGAGTTATTTGTTAGAACACAGCCAAGACCTTAGGCACAATAACACAGTACAGTTGTACTTAGTCCCTAATCTTTCTTCCACACTTCAATAATCTCTAAAAGTTACGACTTCCATTTTCGACTCGAAATAACAATTTTTCAGTCAGAGTCTGTTAAACAGGCCGGATTCCGGATAAATGGCGCAGAAAGTGAATTTCTCTCGAAACTAGTGAAAATCGCATTCGACATTGGTTTCTACGCGCGCTGAATATAGATGGCGTTAAAGTAGCGTATTTCGTATGCGGGCTGGCAACACTGATTAAATTAAATGTCAGACATCCTTGTCATAAAATAATAAGGCCATAAAATTAATTTGTGGGCTTTTTAGGAGTTTTATTTTCATTTTAATAACTTTTTCTGGATCGTTTAAGGCTTCTTCCGTATTTCGGTGAAATTAAAAATATGTACTTTTGTTTAGAAAATAAAAACGAATTGCTGTCGGCACAGCCTTTGGATCAGTTCAAGACAATGGCAGAAAAAAATCTTCACGCTGCATTCATTACATATTTTTACACTAGGAAACTATCCTGTCTTGTGGGTACATTTTAACTCGCTTACAACAGCCAGACCCAGATTCTAACGACAGATAGCCTTTTATTAAACGGTAGAAAACCTTTATAAGCTGGACTACCATTTTATAAAAAAATCCGTTCTACGCCAGATCAGCTAGAATTCAAAGTGTTACTTCTGACATGTAATCTACTGTACATTGACTAAAAAAATCTTAAAGTATTAACTCGTAGTACTTACGATGTAGTCACATCATCATCACCTGCCTAGCCTTTTCCCTACTATGTTAGGGTCGGCTCCCAGTTTAACCGTAAGCAGCTGTACACTTAGGTACTTGTATAGCTTCAGTTGCCTATAGGACCTCCTTAACCCAATTACTGGGTAACACGATACCCCTTGGTTAAAATGGTTGTAAGATTTTCGGGCTTCTGTCTGACTATCTGTAACGACTGTTATAGATCAACAAATGATGATGACTACATGACTTGATTCCGCGCCATCACCTTTCTACCATCGGACAACCCGGCGTACGGCGAGTGTCCACCCTTACATCGTTGCCACTTCCACGATTCGGACAAAGCGTTTCGCTTCGTCGTTTATACCGCGTAGGTACATCGAAGGACTGGAAATACTCGCCTGCTGCGGTCTTCCCGTCCGACTATAATTTAGGTGTCTTCAAGGCTAGAGTGAATAGGCTCTTAATAAACTAGTGAGCTTCACCATCACTGATTGCATCACTGCTTGCCATCAGGTGGGATTGCAGTCAAGCACTGGTTTATAGTATTAAAAAAAAATACAGCTGGAACTAACGGCTTTACAAAGTCGCTTCAGATAACATAATAATCACTCCATTTCTACTACTGTTTTAATTCAAAGACTAATGTTTTAAAACGTAGATATGTGTGCGTTAGCGGAAGTAACAAAGTCATGACTCAGGTTAGTGTATTGTTTAGCAATTCCGTCATTATACATCATGTGTTTTCATGGGTCAGTGTCCTATGCTAACAAAGGTTAGATGTTAGCACGATTTGTTTAGATTTTACAGACCTGTTTTGGGGTATTCACAAAATGGTAACTACTTGATTTAGAATTTTGATTGTTTTTAAATTTTCTAGAGAGCTTCAAATTTTTCTTCTTAGCGTGTGGATAACCGCTCATGGGCCTCTGACGTCAAGTAATATTTCTCGGGAATGCCGGTTTCCTCACGATGTTTTCCTTCACCATTTTTAAAGCAAGTGATCATTATAAAATACGCAAATGAATTCAAAAAGTCAGAGATGCTTGCTAGCTTAAAGTTGATATCATCAGTGGCCACAAACTTTTTTTATGCTCCGCAGTACTAAACGCAAACTGAGTGTCAGGTAAATCGATGGGCGTACTATAGTAGGTATTCTTGTATTCAAGAAAAAAAACTGGGGCTAAATTTTCAAATACTTAATGTGCTATTTGACAAAATTTTAGTTTTTAGCCCCTCATCTAGATTACAAGAAAATATTTTGTACATATTTTTTTCTTTTTTCACCTAATCAAAAAATAACGGCGATACATCGAGTCAAAATGTCGCATGACGTCACTAGCCAGTACAGTTTGTACTAGGTAATGACGTTACAAGCCCCCTCTCCTCAACTTTAATTTGCTTAATCTAAGCAGTTTTCCATCAATTTGAAAATGAAAAAATATGTGTCGAATATTTTCTTGTAATCTAGGTATTAAGGGACTAAAAACTAACATTATTTCGTCAAATAGCCCATTCTGCGAATATGAATATGGCAGCTTATTCTTTTATTGATCTCAAAATTGAAGATGATGCCCCCTAAATTCTGTGGCCCTAGTGAAAAGGGGTACAAGTCCAATTTTGTCGAAAATGAGTTAAGTGTACCAAAGTGATCAGAAAACCGACTTTTACAGTTTTTTTGGTGTCAGTTGGACCCTTTTACACAAAGTAACTTTCTTATTTTTAGAGATAGCTTAGATCTGTCTTCACCGAACGATAGAGCATTTTTTTCTGATCACTTTGGTACACTTAACTCATTTTCGACAAAATTGGACTTATACCCCTTTTCACTAGGGCCACAGAATTATGCTGTAGTTATACAAAAGCCCTACGTCATAAACTCTTGAGGGAAGACGAACCATGATGCTAGATTTCAAGTACCTACTATACTAAAACCACCCGTATCATTCACTGACTTCTTATATCTTCCGCAGGATGGCGAACATTAACTATCTATTTATAAATGAAAAACAGATTAGATACCATTTTTTCTAAGCTTATCTGCTTGTGGGTTGCATATTACTAGTTTTGTTAACCCCTCTAGCAAAGCTAAATATTGGAGTGTCTGGAGTGGGTTGAGGTCAATAGTGCAATGGATGAGTATCGACCAACAGCTCTTGATAACCAGGCCGAACACCTTAGCCTTTAGGCTATTGCCGCTTGTTTATAATATATCCTAGATTTATAGTCCTTTTTTTAATATTAAAAGGACTAGATTTCTAATACGAGTATGTCTTATTATTTTACGATGGTAATTTTCAAATTACACTAAGGCTGATTAGTACATTTAGTAGTGCGTCGAGATGACCCAGTGATTCTGGCATCGCCAAGCCGCGTGGTGATCAATGCTCGTGCCTTCTCACATTGAACTACGGGCTGGTTCTATTATACTTATAGACAGTAGTATTGCCTGTAAGATATCGCTATTAACGATAAGGCCGCCTATTGGTAGACCCTACGTAGCTCTTTAAGTTGTTATTTGTAAAAGTTTTTATGTGTACATATGTATAATATTCTGTATTGATTATCTTAAAATGTAAATCATTAACAACAAGTATGGCTAGCAATGGTAGTGGTGTAACAATCATAGATAGGACAATACAATGCCAGCTGCCGGCTATACAATAGTGTCAAATCGTGATAATTAGCAGCACCTGAGTATTTTACAGCGCTTAGTACTGTTCACCGTTAGTTGGCCATTAATTGCTACGGATATTGCGTTTCTATTTTCATAAATGTGTACAATTTTGATGAGGGTAGGTGCTGCCGGTGGATGTAATTTTGATGAAATAATTTGGCAATTTAAGGATTTGCAATTTCTAACGGCATCACCTTAGAAAACAGACGGATAAACAGACAAACTCTGTTTGAAGATTAGCTTTTCACAGTTCTCGAAATTTATTTCATATGTATAATGAATTGTAATAACTTGCCAGCACATCAACCTACCCCAATGTGTCAAATTTCTTTGATAGGTTTTCAACATAATTTTAAACACAATAAGGTTCATGTGCTGGCGTCTGTACATAAATGAGAAATAAAAGTTAATCTAAAAACAACAGGCAAGTTGTAGTTGAAAATAAAAAGTAGGGCTTATAATATTACCTACGTATCATTTGAAGGCAAGTCTCTAAGAAATTTTATTCAGAAAACCTAAAATTCTCTTACATGCAAAAAAATGTCTTAAACTTCCAAGACATGCGTTTGCGAGATCTTTTACATTTATTGCTACAATAACGAAGCAAGAAGGAGCACGTTCCATACCTGATAATACTAACAACATTGTACATGCATTATCTACGATTGGCTAATCGGCTGTCTATCCAGAAATGGGTGTAGTAATAGATGAACTATGTGTTGTGCATGTTTCTATTTAAGTTAATGATTAGACTAAGAACAGTTCAAAGGTGGCATTCGTATTATAAATGGTATATTTAGTGTCATTGCTTGGGAAGAACAAGATAGACTACATGATGTTGTTGTTGTCGTTAGGTATATTAAGCTACATGTCAGACTTCTAAGAGCCAGAACAACCTAGGCTTAAAGATCATTTCTACATTTCCAAATTGGTGAATAGTCCTAAAATTACGGCTAAGTTTAAGGAACTAAATTCATAGTCCGTTGAACAAGTAAAGCAATACAGATCCTCTACGAAATAACCTTAAAACTCACAAATGCAGTACCATATCAAATGCAGGACCAAGAAATATAACATGCTCTCCTTGCATAAGGTTACACATATACAGATATATACATGTATATAATGGTATGTGCGGGTTGCAGCTGACGTCACCTCGCAACCGGCCAAGGAAACCAGTCCCGTTGCAGAATACCCTGAATATCAACATGATATGGAAATATTAGAGAAATGTAGACCGCTCTCTGACTAAGAAAAATTTATAAACGTTTAAGATATCGTTCGGAAGAATTCGCAATGTTTGGGAGTAATGTTGGTTATTCTATGTATAGATTATGGACTGTAAGTATTATTACATTCGCAGCAGTAAAATTAGTTTTTAAGATATTTAATTATTCTTCAAGATTCAAGACAAATATACTTCGATGGATACCGCTCTTAGACTGAGAAAAATTTATAAACATTAAAATATCGTTGGAAAGAATTTGCATTGTTTGGGAGAAATGTTGGTTATTCTTTGTATATTATGAACTATACAGATTTTCCCAACTGAACATGTTCGCATTGGGGTATGCATAAATTGATGTGCTGTCTGTACTATTACATTAATATCAGTAAAAATTGTTTTAATATTATTCATTAAGAAAGATAGAACTTCGATTCTCGTACAGCTTTGGGCACGTTGTTAGATTAGTTAACTTCAATAGAATCTCATAAGGAGCTGACTATTAAGATGTCTGCAAATAGATATGTATGGATTTTCTTAACACATACTGCACCGACCCCGAATTAATTTAAATTAGGGTAGAAGAATTTTTTCTTTTCCCAGGATGACCATATCTACTGTATGGTATCTATGTACTTAACTGGATTATGGAAAGTCAGATAGTCAGTCGTTCCATGATGATATTTAAAGACTAGAAGCCGACGTTAACATCGCTAGGACAGTGCTAGGCAGTGAGTTTCTAGTCAAAAACTATTATAGAGATACAAGCTATAGACTTGATAAGAAGTAGCAGGATACTTTAGATATTTTTGGGAGATTTGGCAGAATTGCGAAAATTTTTATAGCATTTTCAATACCTGACAATAATAAATGATCCCTTTTGATACATTGATTTTGCACTTATCTGCTGTAAACTTAGTTGATTGATGATGTTCTATATTTTATGAATTTATTCGTTGATCAGCTGTTCTAATTATCGTTAAGTAAGCAAAACTTATTTCCGTGACTAACGTTAATGTAATGTTTTGTTTTGTTGCCCCAGTTCTTACAAATGTGCAAGACAAGATTTTATTTATTCTGTTATATTAATTTGTTTGCAAACAGCATTAAAATTGCTAAGCCAGTTGCGAAACAATTGAACCATGGCAAGCCAATCCTCTTTTATTAGGTGAAGGTTCATTGTATAAGGGCATTAATTACAAACTCGAAACCAATTCAAGCGAAACCGTCGAATGCACTTAGTCCAGACACACGAGTATGACATGACACTTGAAACCCATCACAAGATAAAAAAAACACAGTGACACGATAATCCCATTAGAAATTAAACACACATCACTACTCACACAAAAATAAACAAAAACAAACACAAAAAAAACTGCAGAAAAAAATATTGCACGGTCCGATTTTTTTTTTAAATTTCAAACGTTTCACGGCGCAGCGCGCGCGTGCGCCTTGCAAGCCGGCGCCATGACACTGGGTTGCGTGCGCGCAGCCAGCGTACAATTTACATATTTATTATTATGCTAGGTCCTGCGGTAAAGCTACCGCCCGTGATTGGATGAGGAAATAATGATCGCGCAATTTATTTCGTTGTGAGAAAGCTTTCAAGGAGTTTCAAAGCTTTTGAAGTTTATGATCTGGGAGTAATTTTAGTTTATAATATTAAGCCTTTTATGGCTGCTTTATTTAAGTATTAAGTAATTAAAACAAACCGCACCAAATATCCAGGTTGAATGGACTTTTGAAGATAAACTTTTGTCGCATATAAAAATGAAATCTACCAATAAAATCCGGATTATTTGAGGAATGTGGAGCTCAGAGATATTCGCTTGGATAACAACCACAAAGAAGAGGTTTTTACACTACCTTTTTATTTTGTGGTTAATCCAAAGAACCTCCATAACATGTGAAAGAGAACCGGTCAGGAATTTGATAGCTAGAGCAAAATATAATCCCAAGCGCAAGCTGGAAGGTTAGTAGCAAAAAGTAAAAATATAGACTTTTAAAGCAAGCAGTAAGCTACATTTTGTCTGTCATCTTAAAAATACAAACATCGAACAGATATAGTATATGTACATAAGTAAAAATAGGTCCTTGTTATCCAAACTAAGAATCCCTGTCCCATCTATCATACATACATATACTTCCATGGGTACTAATATTATGAAGAGATTTTTTTAGATAGTATGTACATTTCTAGGGGGTAATCTACTAAACTACTCCCCCGATTCAAAAAAATCTTCAACCGCTAGAATGCTGCACCATTGTCGATTGCATTACAGGTTATGTTAGGTTTCTTTCACGCGAACCAAATTTAGATTTAAACAAGCTACTAACTATGAATAAAAATCTTCTAAACCGCAATCAAGACGGTGCTTAAGTACATAGGGTCCGCTTATAACTTTCATCACCAACCCGGAACCGAACGCATTACCCGCGGGAGGCATTGTGAGCTATTTAGCAACATCCTGCCCACACCTCGGGTCAGTGGCCGACTATACTTGCGCAATTCATTGATTGTTCATCAAAGAGCTTTTCATGCACTGAAAAAGTCATTGAATATGTTATAATTAAAATGAAATGTCATCCGTGACTGGGAAAAGTTGTGAATGTGAAGCAGATGATAGGAAAAATATTATTAACTACTTTTTTCTATGCGAAAAGCCCTGAAATCGCATTAAAAATCTTGTTAATGGTAGGTTAACTGTTGTAATGGCCCAGTGGTTTAATCTCTCTCATGCATGAGATTTTAGGATTAAATCTAAAGCGAAGGGCGGGCTTTCAGGGAGACTGTCTTATGCGGTGACCTTCAGCCTAGTTTAAATAAATGACTTTAGATTTTTTTTCGATCTGGGTAAATACTAATAAAATTATAAATCGTATGTTTTCTATCTATAGGTACTTATTTAAGACCCGGCTGACTTTAGTGAAGTAAAACACCGTGTAAAATCCTGAACTGATTAATTAACATCAGTCTAAAATCACCAAGTCATTGATAGTTGTGCCTGCACTGTATAAAAAATGAGTGCTTTGATATGCAGTTATAATTTAAACTCTCGATGAGCATCCATATGCACTATGTGAAGGATAAATAATCACTGACGATCTACCTAATCTAATTTGTTTGCCTCAAATGTTGATAAGCACGCATCACGCTTGTATTCCTTAAAAGGGTTTGGAGGTAGAGCTTGGGAGGTAGGCCCTCGAGGAGATACCTATAATACATTCACAATTCGAGAGTTATGTTTAAACCACATGAAAAAGGGCCGAGTCAATTACCATCATACGGGCAGAGAAACTAGACTGCGGGCTTCTACCAGAAATCTGAAATGAAAAACTCCTAGACCAATAAGCAGTAGGCTTATAACCAGTTGAAGATAATAATGAAATAATGAAAGAGTTGAAAGCTATAAAACTATTTCTCACATCACACAGCTAACATAAAAAAATATTTCATAGCCTAAGTCATAAATGGACGCCTGGAATTCCAGTTCAAGTTTCTCCTGAGCACTGTGTATTCCAAGACATTCAACTTGATAGTCAGCTCCAAGATTTCATTATTACAAACGACTCCAAATAGTTTGTTGCACAAAATGCTAAAATTAAATTGAAGTACTGGTTTTATGAACACCACCCAGTTCTTCGTTTGGAGTTGTTCTTGGCACGGTGTTGGGACTCGGTTTGTTCGTGGAATGGCGCTTTAGGATCGGATTGCCGAATCGGTTAGACGGAAGATATTCCTTTTCCGCATTTGCGTGGGTATTTATAATACTTGGCCTTTATAATAATACTAGTTAGAGTATATAAGACTAGTGTATTAAATTCAAAGCAGTAGTAGGAAGAATTTATGGAACTTAACTATTTGGTTTCTGACTCCTAAGTCACAGGATCTTCTGGTTTGGGAATCAGGGTTACTCTATATATATGACCATTAACTCACTAAAATTCATGTGACCTAGACAGTAAGCAATATTGAAGGTTTTTGTACAAATAAAGATATTTTTTTGTCTTGAAATAATTACTTTATTCTTTTATTGATTCTTTTTGTTTCATGGGTTACGTTGTTGCGTCAATAGCTCAAACTATGTTTAAAGTGTTATTAGTATGTATTTTTAGGTTAAGGTATTTGTCTATGTTACCTGAAATAAGAATAAAATAAAATAGAATATGCTTTGTGTAATGAAATGATATTTGTAAAGACGTCCATACTTTTCTTAGCTAGTTGATGTCGATGTTGCTGAGTATAAAACCAGGTTCCGACTCCAACGCGGCTTAACGTGTTTTCCGAGGGAACTCGGAATGGTGACCCATCCACGGATGGACCTCAGCGTTGCTTAGTTTTGAAAATTGGAGCCTAAGGCTGTTATTATTTAAACACAAGCAATGCTATATCCTCCTCTGACCATTTTAGTGCAACAAATGCTTTGGACGACACTTGATCGCTATAGCAATTAGCTGATAACTTTTGTCAACAAACTGTGTCAATAAGGAAAGTGAACTGTCTGTGTATGTCTTGATATTACTTATCATTAATAGGTCTGTGTATGTTGGACGATAAGCGGCGATTAATTAAATAACTTGATTACTTTCGAGTATTGCACCAGTTCCCAAGTATAAATTCACTTTCATTTCTTTGAACCAGCTTGTGGCGAACAAACCGCACGGGTCGACCAATGGTACGCTTGCCGAGGCTATTCCATGGATTAATGACGTTCCATAACAAACTAGGAACCTTTGTGGCTTCACGTTGTTAGTCCTGGATGTCATTGTTTGACAGCATAACGAGCATTCATGTGTAACCAATTGTGGTTCAACTAGTTGTGGGCGCCGTGGGCATGCCCATAACCCGTCAGACAGAACAAATAATCTTTATTTATTTATTTATTTATTGACCAACTTATACTAACAGTTTAATACTACACATATAACTTATAGATCTAATGTAACATAAATCTAAATATAACGTTGTGCTCAATATGCATATAAGATAAATATTTATAATTATTAGTAAATAAACAAAAAAATAAAACTTAAAATTAAGACACATTTATAGATGTAGATTGACATAAAATGCAACAGAAAAATAATAAAAAATCATAAAAAAATAGGAAGAGGAGATAGTGCTGGGAGTGGCAATAGACTCCAGGTAACAGTTGGCAGTTGTCAGGAAACTTATTTCAGTGCTTGTAATCATGCACATCACACATACATTTGTCTTGGGTGGGAACTGAACCCAGGCCCTCCAGCATAGCAGTCAGGGCCGCTAGACACTCGATCAACAGGCCAGTCAAAGCATGTATTGATGATATACCAATCGAGTTAAATTATTACCTCCTACTACTACCACTTCATATACTACCAGCCACTCTAGTTTCGTATGTAACATACAGACACGCAACGCTGTAGTTTAGGTTAACATTATGTATTTTTTGTCTTTCGTAATCAATGCATTTCAGTAAGGTAGTTAGGTTAGGTAGTTAGGTTAGCTATAGGATAGGTATGGTAAGTTAGGTTCGGTTATATGTATTCATATACAATTATACATATATGTTGTCATTCTAATTGTTTCTAACACAAAAGGTTTTAAGAGCACTCACAAATCGCTAAATAAAAATTAATAGTCTATCGTAATCTTATTAAAAGTTTGTATATCTCTACATATACAACGTGGCGCTACAATGGTGACATTAATTTAACACACGGGTAGGGCTAGTGGCCATTAACCACATAAATTATGATTGGTTAAAATAATTGGTAATTTGAACAAAAACATTTTTCAAACAAACTAAATAATAAAAAAGTGACTACAATTGGGATCACTCTGTGCAAAAATTCATTCATGAAATTACTTACCTAGATGCACGTTACTCGTTTACGTTTACTCAGAGCGGCAACGCGTCGCTTCGCGCGCTGGCAACCGCGCAGCGCGCCTTGTACTCCTGCGATCCTTTGACGGCATTCTATCAAAGACCTACCTACAGCGGAGCTGTTTAGTCAAACACTTATCATATCACGCTCTCTTATTACTATGAGTTATTACCACTATCATCACTAATCACTAGGTACTTTTATTTAATTGTCTTTATTTTAAATTTTCTTATTTTCAATGAGTCCACCTTGTTGACGAATACAAAGGGCCGAACGGCGTTTCATATTTTCCCGCACATTTGAAAATAAATTGTCACTTACAGCCATTCCTCTCAATTCGGATGTGTACCTATTTGCCATCACAAATTCACAAATAATAACGTCCTTAATCGTAGAACACGTAGGTACTATGTAGATCGGAAAACTAACGAAAACAAAGCAAAGCGTCTTTATCGCAGTACTATAATCTATTTACTATTCTAATTACACAAAACTAAATAAATAAAACAATAAGTAAGCGTCTTTTTCGCGAAACATTCACAAAACAACGACGAAATTATGCGCACGACACGAGCGTAAAGATGTGTGTCAAGGTAACGGGTCCGGCTAGCACTAGTAGATAAGAAAAGAGAACGAGAAGGGTTCGGGTGCGGCGGGCGGGGGTGGAAAAGAGAACGCGCGCGCCGACAAAAGGATTGAGGTATTGCTTATTCGTTTCAATTTCTTTGACGCGATGTTATGATCCGTGACCCCGGCAAATGACCGCTGCACTATGATTATTTTTGTACAGGATGCTTATTTCTATATTTTTTTATTTTTTTAAATTAATCAGTAAATAATGACGTTTTATAGAAATAAAATTACTTCTTAAAACGAAACTGGGATAACGTATACGTGTGTTAAGTTAATGTCACCATTGTAGCGCCACGTTGTATAACAATATTTCTTTCAAATTTCTGAGGATAGGTCGTAAACTATTTGAAACGAAAAAAGCGATACTCCACCGTTGTGGGCACTGTGGGCATGCCCACAACCCTAATTCTATATATCTAACAGATATATATATTTCTATTTAACCTCCACAACCCCTATGGGTTGAGAGGAACATTTACAAATATGTTACTTGCCAAATTCTCGTATAATTAGCTGCAATCGGTTTTGGTTAGACTGATGTCAACCCAATAAATAAATGCTATGCTATTCTATTCTATTCAATGATTTCTCTTCCGTTTTTTTTTTCTAATTTTGTTTTTAAGAAGTTTTCCACTTTTTTCAATAATTGAACTTAAAACCGATTGACAATAAATTACCTACTTTTTAAGCGTCAATGGAAACAGTCCAAACATTTCTACATCGGTAAACCAACACTATTACATGATGATGATTGACTGAGTAAATGCCCGTTGATCCTGCACAGTCGACAGCGCACGACCAGCCCCTATCAATTATATCATTACTTAATTGTTAAGTAACTAAAGTAACAGTAGTTAATTACTGTGAGGTTACGTTTCAATCATATTGTCGTCTATAGATCAATGTTTGTTATAAATGCATTCAATTGAAACGTGTTTCGTTATAGAAAGTAATCACGAGCACGAGCATCGACCACCACGTTTTCTTACTCCAGATGGGTGAGTTTGGACTTATATCAACTATTAAGGTATACGTACTCAATGTAGATATCCTTCTATGTTTGTCTTAATTGATGTCAATGATGTCTAAGCTAAACTTATAAATAGATTGCAATAAAGAAAAAGATTAATAGCCCTTCTCTGTTCGTGTGTCTATCGGTTTGTGGTATCGCAGCTCACAAATAGATGAGCTGAATTCTGTGTAGTTTTTCAAACTTTTGATGCTCATAATTACGCACTGTCAAGTGGTGCGTAACATAACAACTGACAGACACACGAATAGACAAGGGCTTCACGCTTTTTCTTAACTTCTAATCTATCAACATATTTTTTATCTCGTAAGTTGCTGAATTGACAGTGACAGAAATGAGTGCATTTCAATTACTGGCAAGTCAGCAGGGTACGTTATATCTGGCAAATCGTTTTATGATGTCTAAATATGTAGCTATATCTTATTTAATGTAATTTATGTTTCCATTTACAACACATGCTATATTATTGCAGTCAAAACATAGAGAAAAAACAAACAGTCAACTGTATTAAAAATAAATGGGTCAGAAGCAAGTGATCTGGACTCCGGAATAGAACCGGCGACCGCACAGAAAGCGGATACGTTGCTTTGATATGGGTAGCCCAGTTCCTATATCCGACAACGCATCGCATTTCTACATTTTCTACTTAAAACATGGTAAACACTTCGTCAAGATACTTCTGAAATTTAAAGAAGAACACGAACCCCAAAAAACCTAGTGGCAAAATTTTACCTTCATTTTATTTTATCATCAATTGCAGTCCCACACTGCAAACAATATAAAAATGTTCAATTTTTTTTTTCAAGAAGGACTTGTGCGTAGTTTTATTATTACCAAGAATAATTAAAAGTAAAAGTATAAGAGCTGCCTTTTCAATAGATTAATAAAAGTATAAATTTTTTGCTTTTTTACAGTTTACCTAACAATGCATGCAGGTCTTCAACTTCCCATAGTTATTAAAGTGCATGGAATGAGCTCGGAGCCCAGTTTGAGGGAGAAAAATATATTTCTCAGTGAACGAGAGAAGCTGGTAGTTCAGTTCAGTATTTAATTACGAATTTATGAACAGCGGGCGAAATGCAAACCTGAGTGAGAAGTGGACACACTGATAGGCGGACGCGAGAGCAAGTTACTTGTTACATAACTTTATTATTTTAAAAATATTGTCTTGCAAAATTGTTTTCTCAGTAGGAACCTTTAACTCTTTTAAAAGACTATATTCTTGCAAATAAATATTATGTCATTAATAACTATCATTTATCCATTTTAGAACAAGAAAATATCAATGTTACAAATCTAAAACCGCCAAATTTATTTATTTGTTAAAGCTTTATGCACAAGTAATAAAAACTGTAAAACGGTGGACTTAATGCCTTAGGCATTTTCTACCAGGCTTGTCTAGTCTGTCTAGTATTTTCTAAATTTAATGTAATGAACATTTGTCGGTCAGTCTTTATCGATCAAATAGCAAAGAGAAGTACGTTTCTTCATTCTAAAAACAGACAAAATATGACATAATTTATTTATTTATTTATTTATTAAAACTTTATGCACAAGTAAAAAAAACTGTACAAGGGCGGACTTAATGCCTTAGGCATTTTCTACCAGTCTACCTTAAGGTGGTGCAGAGATGGAACAAGGTAGGTGCAACTGGGCAAAAATTAAGGACAAGGTGACTCTAAAAAAAAAAAGAAAGAAATAAAAAATACACAGATACATACATACTGAAACAAAATAAATACACAGATACATACATAATTAATCAAAATAAATATACACACAGCATGCAGCACACAGCAGCATTCATGCAGCATTTTTTTTAAATTACTAACACATTTAATGCCTTAAATAGTAGTACTCAATTAGTTAGATCAATTAATTTATTTGCAGAAAAAAGACATAATGCCATTAGCAATACCATTATTTTGTTGAATAAAACGCATACAGTTTGTATACATACTAAAAATCATTGTAGAATTATGTAACAAGCGTGCCACTAAATCGCTATCGCTTATAACTAAGCGCACACCTCAACCATTGCAGCATCTCTCAGTTTCGGTTAATTAAGACAGTGTTTTGAGTGGCACTTAGAGCGGGCTAAATAAATAACGCCAGTACGCTCGAGTTCGGACTCGATGAATAGAATGTAATGTAAAACATTGTACGAGAAACATTCAAAAGGAAATATGTTTAAAAAGTATATTTTGTTAAATAAATTTGCTGAACAGAAGATATAAAGCATGATCTATTTGTCTAGCCACTGTATACTTCAACTATATAAAACTTATGACCAGCAAAGGACAAGTCACTCAAGATTCACAGCACCAATGTCATTGGTACTGTGAATCTTGGTGACAATTTGTGTGACAAGAGCGAGCGAAGCAAGCGAAGCGAGCTCGTAAATTTTAGAACCCCACCTCGAACAAGTTAGAAGTTGTTTAGTCTATTCATACTAATACTTAATTGGTTGACTCATCTCAATAGGTTTGATAAAATGAAAATGTGGTTTGTAAATAATGTTTACTTTTCTTTCCAATTTCTTACGCTATTACCACTGTTTGTCTCTGCATGACCTAAAGGTTGACTGGTAGAAAATGCCTAAGGCGGACCTATGTGCATTTGTGTGAAGTATTAAATAAATAACTAAAGTAATAATATGTTAAAGCAACTTAAGTAAGCTCAAAAATCTATACCTAATACTCAACATCTTTATTGATTTCCATATGTATTCTTATGTGGTAACTTTATAAATGTGATCATTATATAGACCCTGACCTTGTAGCGCACATCAAAAGGGTAAGAGAGGCAATTGTCTTTGATTTGTTCAATTTTGTTTAGGTTTTAGGTAAGTGACTTACCACAGCTCAATTCAGCTTTTGTCCATAGAGAACACCAATTTCACATACATACATACATAAACTCACGCCTTTTTCCCATGGGGGTAGGCAGAAACTACAGAGCGCCATATGCTACGATTCTTACATACTTCTTTTGCTTCGTTTACATTCATACATGTTCAATTTTGTATGGACAAAAGTCGTATTGAGCTAAATAAATGTGGTTAGTCTCTAAGCCAGTGCCTGTCTTGCTCTGGTATCTGTCTAGCTACTGTCTTACTAAGATATTCGCAATTTTTGACAACAAATAAATACAAACAGATAATTCTTTAGTAAATAGGTACCTAAAAATCGAAACAAATGAGCAGTCAGTAATCCCCACTCAGACCAATCAGATCAGTGATTAATTTGCATAACAAATGCGCCTTTAAAATCCAAATTCAATAATTAACCAGTTGGATAATTAAGAGTTGGTACAGAATCAAGTGAAAATGGCGTGAATATCATCTCGATTCAATTAATGTATTAATTATATTGGCGATCAGTTTTAATTAGAGGTGTGTGCTTGCGTAGTAATTAATTGTGGCGTCGGTAGTGCGGGTGCAGACGGGATAGTAAGTGGAAGTTAGTTACTGTCATGTTTTTTTTGTAAGTTCTTTTCGTTTAACTAACTTCTAAGGATCTTATTGTATTTGTAGGGTAAATCCCTTCAAAATACTTTATGAAATACATTCTCTTTTACTTACATTAAGGGGATAACAATGACGGAGGCGGTTGAAACGTTCGAAGATTTACCCCGTAGTAGGTAAAACGACTTAAACTTAATAATAATAAACAAGGTAAAAGATATGTATAGCAATGCCGGATACCATAAGTTCTGTATTTGATCCTAGATCCTCTAGTCTTGAAATTTTCCGTCAGCTTGTCTTAATTTCTAAAGATTTTCTTAGGGTCTTTTCACCTACTTGAAAATTAAAAAAACCAGCACAAGACAACACCAGTAAATAGGTAACAGGTAACTGTTTAGTACTACTTCTTTCCAGGGTTCCGTATATACCCAAAGGGCGCTGAGGGAAACATAATAACTAACTCCTATGTCTGTTCGTTCGTCTAGATCACTCAGCAAGCTGTATCTCATAAACCGTAATAGATAATTGAATATTTTACAAAGTGTGTGTGTAATATGTCTATTGTAAATCAGACAGATAATAAAAAAAATAAAAAAAAGTATGTACGGGCATACTGGAATCGTGTTTAGTAAATTAAAATTTTTGGCTCAGCCTTTACAATCGATATGGTAGGAAACCTTATGTGCGTCATTTTTTGTAACAAGTAACTATCCTAGCAACTACCCCCGCCTAAACGCAACATAATGACGTAATCACTGGAACAGCGTACTCGCTTCAGCAAATAATTATCGCCGGGCGAACTCTGATTGAATGCTAGTCAGTGAATACGCGTATCAGAACCATAATAGTTAGTCAAGTAGCTAGCATGAGGCAGTATGTCGTGCAAGTTGTGGTTACAAAGTTAATATAGTATTAATTCAATTATTAATTAGTCATCAAGCCATCCAGCTTGGTAGTTAAGACCTGACCTCTGGAATCAGAGATCGTAGGATCAAATAGTTGACAAAATACTTTCTCAGTTTGTTTTTGACGGCACACGACGTAATGAATATTTGTAAAGACTAAAGGTAGCTTCTGGGTCCCTGACATGTAGCAAATTATTTAATTAAATAACGATTTGTGTAAACTTCAAACAGATTTAAAATTTTAAAGAGCGGACATGTCAAGGAAATGTCATAGAAAAACTTCGATCCCATGTCTCAGTAACACCATCTAGAATAATACATATGTCGGCGTCAGCGATGGCTGAGCGGTATGGGCCGACATTAGGGGTTTCGTGGTACCAGGTACATAACGTTGAATAATAATCTTCATCGCAGTAATAACCTCACTTTCTTAAAAGCAATCACATAACACAACTCAGATAGGTAAACCGACAGTTTCGCACTGGACTAGTGTCTTCGTTGGTGTCTCAAATCCAACTGAGCTCTGTCTAGCTTCCACTTCCCAATACGACTCCATCCACGTGACATCGCTCGCGCCATTTGCAAATGACAGCCGACGTCACGGCGTTTACCACAGACTCTGTACTAATGTAATCAACTTCACAACTTCTTATTTCTGAATATCGTTCGCCACGACACGGCCATCATGACCCTCACACGTCCTCGTGTGTCTGATCTGACAACAGAAACATTCTGAAATTAATCCGTTCGGCTATCCTGCCGTTAAATCTTAACAACTATAGCTGTACAATATAGCCAGCGTTGACAAGGTCTCAAGGATTAAGGAAGTCACAATAATCCAGCCCTTTAGAACCAAACAGGTAAAATTCTAGGAGGGAATCATCCCATAAAACACTGCCAGTCCATCGGCCTTTCACAGTCTGCCAGTCCATCGGCCTTTCACAGTCTGCCAGTCCATCGGCCTTTCAGTCTGCCAGTCCATCGGCTAGTCATAGTCTGCCAGTCCATCGGCTAGTCATAGTCTGCCAGTCCATCGGTTAGTCATGGTCTGCCAGTCCATCGGCCTGTGATCCATCCCCAGAAGCTAACCATCTCAGCCGCATAAGTGCTACCCCTCGGAAAGGATATGCTGCGCATAAAAAGCAGACACGCGCACCTCTTACATGCTCCGGCGCAACTGGATCGGTCACCCAAACTCTCATACTTAATCCATAGAGTATACGTTAAGTTAGATGAAATGTATTCCAAAACTTTACAGGTAATCATTAGTAATGACTACTCAGTACCCATAATAACTAAACTTTAGCTAAGCCATTTTAAGAACTTAAACACGGAAAGTTCTTCAAAGCCTCATAATTAACAAATTTAAAAAAGTAAACACTACTCATGGCCCTGCCACTGCTATTGACAATTCGGTATTGCCACCCATATCGTTATCACCTCACGTGATACGACCAACACTTCATCTAGAGTCCACGACTCTTAAGTCATTACATGACCGTACAAATAGTCTCTTTCAAGGCCTGGGTCCCCGCCATACCACAAGTCGCTCTGCATGCCCTGAACGATAACGTTCGCAGTTGCGACTGCATCTTATAGATGCGGATTGACCGGATAGCTCACAAGCGTATCATAGGTCTATCGAGGTTCTTTTGCCCTCAGAAATATTGTCTTCTACTTCTAACTCGTTTGAACTTCACAGGTTGATACCCTACGACTTGACTTTACGACATACTGGTCGCCTTCAAGCGTTAAAAAAAACCCTTTAAATTTCGGGTCAAGCTTCGTTAAGCTAGGCTCTTCATTTTTAATGTAAACCAAGTTACTAACACTTAAGTTTCATTTAAGTAGGTACCTACTATCAAAACGGGACTTAGAGAAACGTTTGTCATTACCATTGACTTAAGAAGTTTGATTTCTTTACACGGTAGTAAGAATTCACCCAAAGTACCTACTATCTAAATTTGACTGTCAATCATCTACTGACATACGCACGAAACCATCACGCTTTTCCAGAAGAAGAAACAGGTTAGAAAAGCGGGAACTACTCTGTCAGATAGTCGTACGTACTATCTCTACTTCGCGAAGATCGAGTTGTTAAGGACAGCGATAAACATCACGAGTAAGACTTGGAACTTTTGTAAGTTACCAGAGTAAATGGTAAACCATCCATTAATCGCGATTGTAATTCAGTCAAAAAACACTCACGGCTATCTTGGGCAGTCGCCTAGTCGGCGAAACATCGGTTTAGGTTTATTCAAATGAATTTCTGTCATTGATAAACGAGATAACCTATTGGTACTTCACATGTCTAAGCACAGTATTGAACACTACCTTGTTTAGCCTTCGTTCACAGCGCACTGCGCACTACATTAATAACTAGAAAAGGTCCGACCAATAAGTTACAACGCAGTAATTCTAACAGTTCTATTACTCTTTATCATCATTTATAAGCAATGCATACTCAACTCATTAAAATCTGTGCACCAACACAGACAGTAATCGCACCAACGATTCCTTATAGACCCATCACCACATGTTACTCATGAGGTGCGGTCCAAAGCTTCGAGTACGAGTATACAAGCTATTCTCAAGCAGATGTGGTTTCACTACCACTGTCATTAACTATGACATTCAATTCTCGAGGAACTTTGTGATCGGGGCCTTCATACTTGAATCTAATTTAGTTAGACTTCTTTCCTCATTTTTAATTAAAACACAATCAAACTAATTTAAAACCCTGAGCCTAATATTATGGTCAAACCGACTTTTATCTTTGCTCAATTTAAAGTTAGGCTAACAACCAGCTTTTTGATACCGTGGTGATATCAACAAGTTTCCATACGATTTACAAAAAAAGTAAAGGGAATAGCGCCGCACTTGCATCAGTTTGAATTTCAATCTCATTTAAATTGAGAGTTCATGATAAGAAAATAATCAACCAGGTATAGTCTGTAAAATTGAAATTATTAGTCATCTTATCTGTCAGTGTCCCAATTTCCAAATAAATGGACCAAATTGTTTACTAGTCATCAATAAAAACACTGAGGGTACATTAAAAACGAAAAATTGAACTGACGAACTTCCGAAAATATGGTACTACCTATGAACCGCCTAACATGGTGAATGTTATCAAGAAAGGCAGCTTAACTAAGCTTTAGCTCACCTGTAGCTGTGATATCATAGCCTAGAAACTTTACATAACGCTTCACAAATGAACACTTCGAAATGTTCAAGGAAAATCCGGCTTTAGTCGGCGTTTACTACACCAAGCAGCCTTTCAATCCTTACTAAAGTAGCAGGACTTAGAGGGATTAACTAGGGCAAATAACAGTACCTATCACACAATAGTTTTTGAACACTTACTGAGTTTTAATTGTCGCAACTTCGATCGCTGTTGTATCACAACGTAACAAAATATGGCTACGTAAATCAAACGTTAAATAATATTAGGATAGCATTACTGTCATTCCTAAAACGCATTAAAATAGCCCTCTGCTAGTTTACTTAACTTCAAATAGCCTGTCTAATGTTTTGATAAGCAAATAGGTTTCCCAAACGGAGGCTTACTAAAGCGTATGTAATAAGCATCTACTAGTTCTTGAACCGTTGCTCGCACTAGTAGCCTTTTGTCTAAGCTAATTTTGTAAGGCGCCGATAGACGTATCGTGTACGTACGGTAAACCAATAATAAAAGTATGGCAATATTCATTAAGTAAAGTTATCAGAGTTTCTCTATTTTACGTACCGTATTTCAAGTACCTTTCTGGTTAGATTTGTAACTACAATCCACTGCACATTTTTGTTTGGAAATAACCAAGAAATACATCGTGACCGCCTGTCTCATTATATTTCAAATGATAATTAATCGTAATACGTGGGTACCTACCCCAAAATAAAACAGGTAAACAAAGACCATAAACCAAAACGTCGCAATGAATTTGCTCGTTAAGTAGGTACATACAGTACGGTCTATTTGTACTTCATAGGTATACCTACATACCCTTTATACAAACGTCTGTATTTAACCTCTAAAATGACGAACAAACTCTGAACGACATCAGTCCATCAAAACAAAAATTACACGACTCACCGGATTGCTGTGCTGTGACTGCCCACAATACCAGCTATTTTGCACGCATCTATTCACCGCGCCACGCCACTGCAAACCCGCTACACTTGCATCTTGCACCTCGCAAACGTTCTTGCTAGAGCCCGATGTAGCTATCGCTGCTTGTTCGCCATGCCAGCGCTCCCAGCGCAGCCTTGACAATATCAAGCAAGCTTCGATCATTTTCTTCTGATATATCTTGACGACTTGGCAAAGCACGCCAGCCAAGTGGGAAGCAAGTCCTTATCCTCACTTCTGATGTCGGCGTCAGCGATGGCTGAGCGGTATGGGCCGACATTAGGGGTTTCGTGGTACCAGGTACATAACGTTGAATAATAATCTTCATCGCAGTAATAACCTCACTTTCTTAAAAGCAATCACATAACACAACTCAGATAGGTAAACAGACAGTTTCGCACTGGACTAGTGTCTTCGTTGGTGTCTCAAATCCAACTGAGCTCTGTCTAGCTTCCACTTCCCAATACGACTCCATCCACGTGACATCGCTCGCGCCATTTGCAAATGACAGCCGACGTCACGGCGTTTACCACAGACTCTGTACTAATGTAATCAACTTCACAACTTCTTATTTCTGAATATCGTTCGCCACGACACATATATATTGGAGCGGCAGCTGAGCGTAGATACTAAAAAAACTCATAGGCTTGTGACCAGCAGGACACAAGTTTCGGATGAAAATTTTGTTCGTGATGTCTGGTCTATAGGTACTGAAAATCATGGGCTTCTAACATACCAGACAGACGTGTTGCTGAGGAGTTTGTTCCGCAGCGAAAATAAATCGCGTGAAAAGCAGCAATCTTCAATAAATAGGTCTTGGATATTAAAAGGTAAAACAAAATTGTCACCTAGACCAAAAGCTGGGTACGCCGCATAAAGACAGGGTTAATCTGATATAAGCTTTATTCAAAGTTACATTTAAATCCATTCAATAGTTTTTGCATGAAACAGTAACAAACATTCATACAAACTTTGGCATTTATAATATTATAGTAGGATTTTACGATGTTACGTTACTATTACTAATATATATACTAGGCTATTTCACAGTGCAATAAATAAATAAATGCAACGGATATGGACATAGGAGCTGTGCTGCAATCGCAACGTTAACTGCTGCGTTCCGGTCGCGCGTTTGAGTCGCATGGGTCACATCGTAGGCGCTGACGTGTGCGCGTGTCCATAGTTACACGACACGTCAAATTTTAAAATAGTGTTACCAAGTGTGTGTTTATGTTTTGAAGAAGTAGACTACTCAATGTATGGTCCCAATATCATCCTAAAATCGAAAGCGACCTGGGGGTCGATTCTTCTATTACAATCGTGTCTCAATGACCGGTCAATGATCAATTTTGACGTATAACGTCAAACTTATGACACATTTCCCATACAAAAACTGTCAAAGTTGTCAAATATTCGATCAATGACCGGTCATTGAGACACGATTGCAATAGCAGGCTCGAGCCCCTGGGCAGTCCCCCAGTTAGTGTTGGCGCTAACAAACCGGACACGGTTTAAGTTATTTTGTTATTAACACAGTGGACCCGCTAAATAAATGTTTGTCTGATTAAATATGAACGATGTTAAAAGTTATTCGCGCGATTGAATGTGTGCCTACAGGGTCCCGACTACGACCGTCAAGCAGTAGTAGCCCACTAGACACAACACCCGGCTGCGAGGATCCGACGGTCTCTATAAGGAATGCACAACTTAACATACCTTGAACCTCTAAAAACAAATTTATTTTATTTGTCAACTTTCAAATAATATTTGTGTACTTAATTTTAAGAAGCATATTTGCTGTATGTTTGAATTGGGTACACTCGTATTAGGTGTGTTTGTCGCATTAGGGTGAGGCCTGTCAAGATAGCTGTAATGATGGTAATAATTAAAGAAAAAATACCTAATAAGAAATTATCGCTCAACATTGGACCCAAACACTAAAGCACCAAAAAATAAGTGTCATCCGGCGTTACGACAAATGGCACTTTATGACACTATTGTTCACTAAACAGTGTGTGACGAATCAGTTTGGAGCAATTAAGTTAAAAATAATTAGGAAACGTCCACACTGCACAGTGGGTACACCTACATCGGTTGTTAAGATAAGACAAAATTGGTGACGGAAAAATGTAGACCAAATAGTTTAATTATCTGTGGTCTAATTTACTATGACTATTAAACTGGCTTATTGGTTTAGTGGTTGCAAGTGTTAGGTACTGCTTACTATGAGGCCTTGAAATTGATTTTTGGCTCGAGCCAAGTGTTGTTAAAGTGTTCCATCTGAAATTTCTCTGTAGCAACCTGGAGTCTGGGTTTGTACCAGGTTTTTGACAAAAGCCCTCTTTTATTTAATGAAAACTAGCGAAACACCAAACGTAGATCACTGCCTTACCCTGAGATAATAAAGGCGACAATTACCCTAGTAGGAAACATGCAATTAAGAAAAGTCCCAGATCTTACTTCAAGAGATGCATTTGCATTAGTGTTTAATGTCACTTTTTTAATTCATACTCATGTAGGTACCTAATTTCCTATATATAGACAAAATTGACATGGGTGAAGGAAAACATAGCAAGAAAACCTAGACTTCTATTTAACATTAAATACTGAAATCGCCAATCCGCCTTGAGCAAGCGTTGTGATCAAAGCTCGTGCCTTGACCGTATTCTTTATTTTTGCAGTGTGACAGTAACATACTGAAATTATTTGAGACGTATTTTTAGATCCAATATCTGAAAGTCCGACAACAAGCCTTAGCCAGAGGTATCGTATTACTTTGTTCCGAAGGTTTAGGTCAGGAATATATTAGCATAGACACATTAGACATTCAGATCATTTACACACATTTTCATCATCATCATTATCACTATCACATCACGAGTATTCAGCTCCATCCATTTAGACTAGTAGCCGACTCACAAATCTCCATCCATTTAACCTCTCCAAGAGCAAGCTACCTAAAACAATAATTTCCATCAGAAATTTAGCAAATTAATCAGTATAAAATTACCCGGCGTTGCCCGGGGGTGTTCATAATGTACTGGTTGTCATGGCAACGGCCGGCCCTTGAGGGGCACCGCGGGTAATATGTAGTCTGATGACATCGCACTGTAGCACAAACAAGGGGAGCCGTGGACAAAATTAGGTTAGCTTTATTGTTATTGTTGCGAAAAAACGTTGATTCATTGGGAGTTTTAGGAAAGTTATTCTATTTTTCTTGGGTCTTTTGATTTTTCTTGTTGAAAGAAAATATAGTTCAATAAATTGTACACAGATACAGACACGCTTTTAATTTCCGAAAGGTCAGGCTTGGGAATAACCGTATAATAAACCCAGATAAAATGTATTAGTCTCATTTAATTATGGCGAGCCAATTACCAGACAAAGACCACACCCAAATTTAAGCACACAAAACCACTGTGAAATTTAATTTAGAAGTTGACATGCAAATCGACATTAAATTAACATCTATCAATAAAAAAAGCCTAACACTAACACACACTCACACACATATACACATACCATCACACGTCATACTGAACACGAACACTATTATTGTGGACACTCATCTCAACTTGATTCCTTGTTAAAAAAAATGTATTAAAATTTTCAATTAGCCAAATCGCAACGATATAAAATTATTTATACCTGTAGCTGGAAACTTGTGTGATTTGAACCACTAACTAATACCACTAGCATTAAAGGACAATGCCCACGGCGCTATGGACAAATGTACTCAATTTAACATTGTTGTGTCTTCATCAAATTATCTTTAAAATACTCGATGGCATGTCTATATACTACCTCAAAAGATTTAACACAAAGGACAATGGCATTTCCGAGATATTTACAAAAATGAAATTACTATTTTGAGGTTATGTTAGACCAAAAATTAGTTGAAAAAAGTTATTTAAAAGGGTCTGAATGGGTTTACGGGTTAGCTTGGTGTCTTTAAAGCATATTTGTGTAAATCTGTGTCTACCTCACCAAGTCTTACTGATTTAGATTTTACGCATTTTTAAATCTTATTCCCTCGTTTCATGAAATTGCAAAGCGTGGAAGAAATCATTACTAAGATAGTCAATTGCTGTGTTATATAGATATGAAACTGAGCGATTGATCAGGATCTAGAGATCCTAGGTACTCAAATCATAGATGTGGTAGGTATCATGAAATTGTCTTCGTAAGTAGAGAGGGAAGGAAAAACACACAACACTAAATACAATAAATAAAAGAATGATTATTTCTTAAACCTGTAATTTATTCTTCTAAAAATACGTTATCCAAAAATAGAGCTGGAACACTAACATTGTTATAACGTGCCCAGCTCAAATACCACACTATGCACATTACATGCACACAGCAACTCAAATCATACTACGTTAAAGAGACATGTGCATTCTTACCGGCGTTGGTGAGATCCAGACTCGTAAAATGTTCATGATGTTATTCGAAATCTCCGACAACATGCGTCTGCGGCTAAGTGGCGTTAATCTCAAAGAGCAGTTGAGACATTGCATCACAGTCGCACTCGCCATGATCACAACTAAAAAAGTCCTGCCTTTCGTAATAAACAACACACACGGTGCAGCTGCGGCGTTAGAATTATGTTTATTTTCAATGGTTTGGCAGCAGTAACGGAGGAACTAAAAGGCTCGACTCGACGCACAACGTACCAAAACTATTGTATTGCAAAAATATGACAGACGCAATAAATGTCAAATAAGGTTGTACCCATACTGATGAGAAATAGATTTCCGTAAACCAGCCAGTGATATTTCACGAATACCACTTGGTGCCGATGCCGTCGTTTACAACCACTGATATTATATAAAAATACTATACTTAGAACTCTGTTATTACCTACTTTACAATAATAGATTGAACAATCAACACAAAATCGATATCGTTTTATTTTATGTAGGTAGGTATGCACATTACCCGCAAAAGAAAAAACGTAACGTAAAATTATTTTTTGAAGGCGGTTAAAAATAAACATCCCTAGTATTGACAGCTGATAGTAAAAAATGGCGTTCTATAACGTCGGAAACATAAAAGTACTAATTATTGTTCAAAAAACTATCCCATTTTAAATGATCATTAAATCTTTTTAAAAAAGATATTTTTATTTTAGATATTTCATGTCGTTTAAAGACTTGAGACACAAGTGATTTATCAAGAGTACTGTTCCTGGGCAATCTCTTTTTCGCCGGCGATCCGTTAAGATAATTAGTGGCATGGTAATATATAGCATGTTGATCAAATAACTTTGTACTCATGTCAGCGGCCGTGTTCGGGGGCCACATACGACGGCAATAGTAATTAGGATCGTCTGATGACACACAGTGGGCAGACTGTTGACGATGCTAAATAAAAATGTATTACAAGAAATTTGAAAAAATGCGTAATTGGAAAACATTCTCAATATTAAGTAAATTTAGAACATAGACATCAACTTGTTTTTATTTTTCCCAATAAAAAGAAACTACAGAACATCAACTATAAAAAATAGCACAAATGCAATATAGTGAATACCTACAGCATTTTTTTGTTACCAGTGCTGTATTGCTAATGGGTTCTTTTAAATTATTCTATTTTAATAAATTAAGAGTTAGTTGGCCGAAGACCACATTATTTTCATTCTATTTTGTTTAGCTGCAAGTCTTTAAAAGTAAATAAATAATTTAGTAGACTTGGGATGAAATAAGAAGGAATTAATATCGCGTCATCACTTTATTCTTTAACCGCGCGAGAAATGTAAATATTTACTTTTCAGCCTTCCTTTCATTTCGCTTGAAAGCGTGCTATACTTGATAATTCTAAGAATACTTCTTTCGTTTGCATCATCAATCACATTTCTTTGAGAAATTCAGATGCGCATTATTGTGTAATTTACCGTCCATACTTGGCTTATTTTAATACAGCTGATTTCCAGTACAATCACAACCCATTTAAAAGTTAACACAATATCCTTTGCTAATTCAAGAGTTAAGACTGGTTGACAGACCTTTAGGCTTCTGACTACTTAAATGAAACGACTGTCTAAAATATACACACGACGGTGTCTTGAAATATAATGAATGATCACCCAAACACGGATCGCCCTTGGCAAGAGGTTCCGTTACTTTTGATCGATCAGTGCTACTACGGTTGAAATCTAGCCAGAAGCTCCAACAACTGTTCAAATATCAAAATTAATATCATTTTTCCAACAAAATCAATAACACTATTCTCTTATATCATAACCATTGTAACCACCCAAAGCGCTATCAATTCATACCGAATAAAAATGTGCAATTTGAATTTTGGCCGTTGTCCAACCGACGGTGCTGATGGCACGCTGTGCGGCTATTAACATATTAATGCAAAACGTTATTAGGCGCGGTAACTGATGGCCAGCTTAGACGACCATGTTGATGCCTGATAGTTCACGCTCGCTGTGATTATCGGGTAAGCAGAGTCTGCAGAGTTACAGGTGGGTGGGTTTTAGCGGTTTTACTGCTGGGTTGCTTTAATTAGATTTCTGGGATTCAGGCGTAAGATCGGACCATTGTTCTTTAAAAACACAATATTTTTTGTCACCAACCAAGTTTTCAGTGCGTTAACAATTTTTGCTATGGCACCAATGATAAAATTAGGGAATAACAGCTGTTTTGTACATTTTTTTCGAAATGGAATTGC
This sequence comes from Euplexia lucipara, assembly GCA_921972225.1. Lineage (NCBI taxonomy): Eukaryota > Metazoa > Arthropoda > Insecta > Lepidoptera > Noctuidae > Euplexia > Euplexia lucipara. The sequence continues at coordinate 1,028,364 of OV179164.1, read as the reverse complement.
TGTTGCATGAAACCGCAGTTTTTTTTTGTGAAAGAAGTTTATATTCATGGTTTTCAACTAGAGAAAATTTGTTTACGGATAAAAAACAACACCCAGTATATCACCGAATTTGCAGCAATGCTCGTAAATCATTTGAAAAAACTCTTAAATTGATTACAAGTAAGTCGTTACTCAAATATCCTTAAGCAACAAACATCAAGATAACTTATTCCAGTCTTAAAATACGATAAAAATAAAACATACCTTATATAGTGTTTGAACGAACACTATTAATGTACAGTTCATTGCGTACTCACAAGGCAATAAAGTATAAATCAAACTAACTGGACGCGCAACGGAAGAGATTTTATTATTTACCGTAAAAGTCAATAAGTACCTCATTACGTTTTAAACTACAGTACTTACGTATTTACTGTTATTTCTTAATCCAAATGTGGCTTACCTGTAAAATAAGAGAAACAGTACATTAGTATTGAATAATAATAATAAAATGTTTTATTGATGTAAAAGTTGTTACATATTAAATTGAAGCCCTGACTCTTGAGCTAGGTGGAACCTGTGTACAAGAGTCAGTGTCTTCGCCCGTTTGAGGAACATTAAGAATTTATGCAATAAAAAAAAAAAAAAAAAAAAAAAAAAAAAATAAAAATAAAATTAAAAAATAATAATAATAAAATAAAAAAATAATAATAATTAATTATTAAAATTATAATTAAAATTATACATATAAATTAGTGCAGCTGCTCTTGTGTGGAATGGTGTCTGTGTGTGTGTGTAGTGTGTATGTCAGTATGGGAGTATGTATATTTAATGGTGTGTGCGATTGCATATTGACTGTGCTAGATGGAAATATGGAAATACTTATGGAATACTTTATACGTCATCATCATCTGCCTAGCCTTTTCCAGCCATGTTGGGGTCGGCTTCCAGCTTAACTGAATGCAGCTGAATACCAGTGTTTTACATGGAGCGACTGCCTTTTTTTTGAGGGGTGAAAAATCCTCATGGATGTCCCCCGCCCCGGGGAGGGCGGAGGGGTCTGTCAGATTCTACTGACAAACCACCCCGTGTTCCTTCTCACACCTGCGCCAGTCACGGGAACGGAAGATACTTTTGCGACCCCCGATTGGTGCCGGCCCCGAGGGCCTCGCCAAGTCAGCGAGGAGAGTGAGGTGATAGACTCCCCTCGCGACGCGGCGACGTCTAAGAGGGGCGCGCGTGAACACGATGCACCACCGCCTCGGGTCCTTGTACGTGGGGTACCCTGGACCCATTCAGGGGGGCTGAAAGAGGGCGTTATCCGCCCTCCACCTGCGCCCGGTGCGTCTGCTTCGGGCCGGGATGGAGCGACTGCCTGTCTTATCTCCACAACCCACGGAGCACGGAGCACGGTACCACTTGGTTAAACTGGTTGTTAGACTCTCGGGCTTCTGACTACCCACAACGACTATATAAAATCTACAAAATATGACAACTGGGATCATATAACTTAGCCTCACCCTAAGAGTTGGAGCAAACCTATATTTAAACTCACAGACATAAATAGCCAGACACAAAACAACTACATAGATAATGTATTTTAATATACAAAATAAATATTTTTCAAAGCAGGACGCGATCCCGCGACACACAGCGTCGCAGCGAATTGCTCCAACATCGCGCAAATCGCGTCATCCTAAGTTATGAACTGAAAATTCTCCTGCGCATCACGCATGTTTACACCGAAAGGCTAACCCTGTCTAAACAGAGGAAGCACACCACAAATCGCCAGCACAAAGTCCTTTTGTAGAAACCCAAAATCATCAGCAATAAGATCAAAATATGTACTTGGTTTCCGTTACTTATATTGTATACAATTATATTTATACTGTTGCTTGCATTGTGTTGCATACAAAGTTGATAAGTGGCTGTAAGTCATAACTTGTAATAAGTAAAGATGTGTGCACACTGGCGCCCGCTAAAATAGTTAATTAGCGACGGGAAGTTTAGGGTTGGTTTAGAACTGTTGGTGTACGAACTATGTTGACTGTTAAGTAAGTTTATGTTATGTGTGCACTGTGTGTGTAGTAAACTTTAGTAGGTCTCTATACAAGGTTGAAGGGCATCTTCATACAAACAGATACAATGCGTTGTAAACTGTAAAAATTTCACAATTGAACATGAACCTTATGCTGTCTCTATTATAGTTGAAAAAACTATCAAAGAATTTTGAAACATTGTGGTAGTTTGATGTGCTGCCCTTTGTACATAATCTTTTAGACCCGTTAGTTTGTATTTGTAGGTTTTTTTCCTTATGTTTTTTTTTGCTTAAAACCATAAAGAACTACAGGAAAAATCCGCTCTTTGTCCATGGTGCAGTCCGTTGACCAGACTATCGTAAAACACACACAGATGGACGGAACGGTTTATATTTTTTTAATATAAAAAGTCATCATTTATCATCAACCACGCAGGGCCAAAGTCCAGGGGGTCTAGTCTGCTATTTGCAATCGTGTCTCAATGACCGGTCAATGATCGATTTTTGACGTATAACGTCAAACTTATGACACATTTCCCATACAAAAACTGTCAAAGTTGTCAAACATTTGATCAATGACCGGTCATTGAGACACTATTGCAATAGCAGACTCGAGCCCAAGGTTCTTTCACGAAATTTTACTTTACGGATGTCAATGATATCTATGGAACTTAAAAAGTACATTTGAATTGTTAATTCAAGTTGGTCACTCACCCTGATTTAAACCATAACCTCGTGCATGAGAAATTATTTTAAACGTCATTTCAGCCCATCATTACTTTCTATTATATTATATTCTGTTCAAGGTATAAGTACATCCACTGTTTCATTTAGGAAAAAAAAAATCTTTCTTAATTCCTCAGTCAGCCAGTATGGCCTCCTCCTAACTCAAGCCATGCACGCAAGCATGCGCCGGCGCCGTCGCTCTCGTATATCTGTCACTGAATCGGCGCGCGCGCAACGCAACTGCCTTTATTGAACGCCCATTGAGAACCGACACACATTCACTGCAGGAATTCGTGAACTATGTATTGCTTGTACTTTGTACTTGTACAGTCAGTTTTCATACAATCCATCCATTCATTCTTTGGGCTTAAAATAATTAAACAATTTAAATTATTAAACTGCCTTTTACTGGGTGATTTTTAACCCCCGACGCAAAAATGTGTGTCTCTGTCTGTCTGATTTAGATGCGGTTTTTTTTATTTGAAAGCAGGGTTTCTTGCGATGGTTCTTAGATATGATTAATCAAAATCGGTTCAGCCATTTCAAGGTTATCAGCTCTTTTGTTTTAGCTACCGATGCAATTTTAGACGTCTATGGTTATTAACTTTACTTACAAACATATGTGTGGCTTCAAATTTCGAACACCGCATGGGTGTTTGAAATTTTAAGCCACACATACAATCCATCCAACGGTACCCCGACCTGAAGTAAAATTTCATGGCTCAACGATAGGAAGGTCTTATTTTTTACTTTTTAAATGTTTTAATTTTTTACGGTGGGGGTTTTTTAATTTTTTATCTTTTTAAGAATAGTTAGCATTGTTGAAAAGCAATTCGTTCACAAATATAGGTTACGTTTGAGTCCAGCTAGCAAAGCAATCTTGGCTACTTATCTTTCCATATTATTTATTTATGAAGTATAATGATAATTGTTGCTCATCCGTCACATGTCCCAAAGGTTCATTTGAAAATCAGCGTCAGGCAGGATCTCAGCATCTGTCTGGCATTACCGCTGAAATGAACCTTTTGGCGTAGCCGTGAGACATGCCATTTTTTGTCTCTTTTTTTTGTGTTATTGTGTTTTTACTGTGCGTGTATCCAGCTGTTGCCAATAAATGTATTTTCTTTCTTTCTTTCTTTCTTTCTTTCTTTCTTTCTTTCTTTCTTTCTTTCTTTCTTTCTTTCTTTCTTTCTTTCTTTCTTTCTTTCTTTCTTTCTTTCTTTCTTTCTTTCTTTCTTTCTTTCTTTCTTTCTTTCTTTCTTTCTTTCTTTCTTTCTTTCTTTCTTTCTTTCTTTCTTTCTTTCTTCTTTCTTTCTTTCTTTCTTTCTTTCTTTCTTTCTTTCTTTCTTTCTTTCTTTCTTTCTTTCTTTCTTTCTTTCTTTCATTGCCAGTGAGTCACTACCATTCCAGTTGCACACCAAACTTTGATGACTTTACAAAGAATTTACAAAAACTTGGTACCTAAGTATTGCGCTTTAATTAAGTGGACTTCAAGTTACGGTGACTATCAGACGGAGCACTGTGCGCTTCGTCACACATATCTGTGACTATGCATGACGTCATCCTAGATACACACTGATGATACCCATTACGAAACTAGCTGTTTGATAGTTGATCGTTGAACACTTGGCCAGTGATCATCTACAGCAGGGCTAGCATGGCCGGAGATATTCTTTCCACGGGGAGAGGATAAAATGCTATTCCCCTCTGTCATTTTTATCCACCCTCCGAGCATGGCGACATGGGTGGATAAACTATTCACGGGGATAAACCAGGGGAAACGCTTGTCCTCGAAATTATTGCCATTATAAGAAAACTTTTATGAAATTACACAATAGTCGAGAATGTCATGTAAACCAAAGTACTTTCATCGTTTTATAACATCTGTACTGGATATTTATTTTGTTTTGTTGTCAATGGGGATTGCTCGAATCGCGAAATCTTTCACTAGTCGCCATGCTATAAGCCGTGGATGAGTATCCACGTCTAATGTCAAAAAGTGAAATAATTCTCTTTCCCCCTGTTGCCGTGCTTTGGCAGGTGGATAAGATAATTGTATCCCTGTTGGGTTTTTGATAGTTGGAAACTTGGAATTGGAAAATAGCAAATAAAAACTGCAGATTGGAATCAGAAAGGTAAGTATAATGTCTTGTGCACTTACAAAAAGGTGACGTAGTTACATTGACAGTTGTAACAGATAAAAACTTAAAACTAAATGTTGTGTTGCCAACAATCCCTTGTCAGTGGAAATAACCGGTGGATAAAAGTTATATCCCCAGCCCATGCTAGCCCTGCTGCAGACTTATTCGGGACATAATATAAATATTCCACAATTACTCCACAACTTATTCACACAACGCCATCTAGTCCCAAGCTAAGCTAAGAGCTTGTGTTATGGGTAAGTACTAAACAGCTAATAAACATACTTATATATTTATAAATACATACATATTATTATACGACTGCCTCGCTGGTCTAGTGGTTGCAAGCGCTACTGCTGAGCATGAGGTTCCGGGTTCGATCCCCGGGTCGGGCAAAGTGTTATTGAGTTTTTCCATCTGGGATTTCTCAGTAGCAGCCCGGAGTCTGGATTTGTGCCCGATGGATAGCAATAGGCTCGCCCCCTATTACATGGGACTTAAACATAACTGGCGAAATGTGGGTGTACCACCAGGCACACCTCTGCCTAGCCCTTCGGGGATTACAGGCGTGACGTTATGTATGTATGTAAGTATTATAGATAAATTACAACCAGACACAGAACAAATGTTCGTGCTCATCACACAAACAGTTATCCTGGGTGGGAATCGAACCCACGACCTCCGGCATAGCAGTTAGGGTCACTAACTACTAGACCAACAGGCCAGTCAAAATATAAAACTGACTAATTGTAAACATTCATGTGTTTGTATTATATCTTACATAGGTACATACGAATAATAACCCTTGAAATGTAACATACACTATTATCCATGAAATTAATATTATGTCTATAAAAAGGGGTCACGCTCATGATTTTATATCTTTACCCATGTAGGTGTATGAATTTTCAATCTTTTACTACATACCAAACTTTAATCTCTGCCGTTCGCTAAATGGCGGTGTCGTTAAATTATTTTAGAGGCTTTTAAATCGCGTTAGGGTACCAAGTTTATTATGTCATTACATTGTAACCACATTGTGGTTTTGAGATGTTTTGTGTAAGGGGCCGTGTAGTACCCACTAGTAATGTTGGTTATGTAAACAAATATCAAAATTTTAATTTAAAAATTCCTAACGATATTTAAAAAAATACTGACATCGGTTTTGAGAAACTTAAATCGCTTGTATGTACTTAGAGATATATGACTAAAATTGTACTTATAAACGGACTCCCTGCCTCGTTGGCCTAGCGGTTGCAAGCGCTACTGCTGAGCATGAGGTCCTGGGTTCGATCCCCGGGTCAGGCAAAATGTTATTGAGTTTTTCCATCTGGAATTTCTCAGTAGCAGCTCGGAGTCTGGATTTGTGCCCGATTGATGGCAATAGGCTCGCCACCTATTACATGGGTCTTAAACATAACTGGCGAAATGTGAGTGAACTACCAGGTACACCTCTGCCTAACCCTTCAGGGATTACAGGCGTGATGATGTTTTGTGTACTTATAAAATGCCTTTGGATACTAGAGTTACCACGAAAAAAATATAATTAATACATATAAACGCGATACCTACTGGGTATAAGTTTACTCCGCGTCCATTAATAACATTAGTGTTTCAGAAAACAAATAAAAGCTTAATTATGTTCATTGATATTCGTTAATTAAGATAGCTTAATTGATAATAACTATTTTGTTGTTAAAATAATTAATTATAACATTGTTTCGCTATTAAGAATTTATTAGCCATGTTGGTTTGGTTTATAACCACAATATACTGTTGATTTATGATTATATGCTACAAGCTTGACTATATATTAAGTTTTACCCATTAACCTTTTAATCGTGTTAATAACAGACACAATAGAAAGACAATTGACTGGCCTGTTGGTATAGGAGTTAGTGACCCTGACTGCTATGCCGGAGGTCGTGGGTTCGATTCCCACCCAGGAGAAATGTTTGTGTGACGAGCACGATCATTTGTTCTGTGTCTGGGTGTAATTTATCTAACATATGTACGTATTTAGAAATATATAAGTATGTTCATCAGCTGTTTAGTACCCATAACAGAAGCTCTCCAGCTTAACTTGGGACTAAATGGCGTGGTGTGAAAAGTTGTGGAACATTTATTTAATTCGAACAAAAGAATTTAGGATAGCTTGATATGCACTGCCTGTACTATTCACAATAAAATCTAACTTCTTACTCCATTTTTTTTTCCTCAAAGATGGATGAAAGTAATAAGTGAAAAACAACAGCAAAAAAAACAAACATTTTTACCAAAAACACGCTACAGAAAGCAGAGACCGCAGAACGATTTATTTTAATAACATTTCAACGTGCTCTCATTTCGCGAAAAAGTGTAACAAGTCCTACACAAGTTATAACAGTCCTTATCACAAGGGAACAGGGTTCATATTGTGAGTGTGTGCAGTCAAAAAATAATTAATTTCATTCGCGTTATAAATGCAGTCGGTAAACCACAAATATTGGTTTAAATTTGTTTCAATGTTTACTTGAATTTAGAGATTTGTGTTTTTGTTGGACACAGTTTCAAATGCAGTATCTCTATTGTTTTTCTATGAATTACAGTAAATTATAAACAAAATGTAATTAGGTAACTACTTACATAATATTAACTATCAAAATAAAAGGCGCTGGTTCTTGGATAAAAACAAAAGTGTAATAAGTCAATCAAAAAAAGACATAAAAATAGGTATCAAAACATAGACAAAAGGTATAAAAAAAGGCTTCAATACATAAAGCCTAGTGCAGACTTGCACACATAACATTATTATGTTTTACCTTTATTATGTTTGTATTTAGATGTATCTATATACCTAAGTTTAATTATTCGTATCTGTCATATAGACGCGGGTCACCGACAATAGCGTCCTGGAAACAGTGGTGGAGAGCCCTTACTCGCCTTGTCTGAGGCACTATGTGGGGAGAATGGTTGGGCAGCAAAGTCTTGCTCTGTCATTCTCTGCACATCTTGCTGCAGCCACCAGCTATTTTTGATTTTGTTTTACGTATTACTAACACTAGTGATAAAGTATTTTACTAAAAAAATGGATTATGTTGTCCAGACTAAACAAATAAATAAGTACCTAAATAGCACAAGCTCTGCTTAGTTTGGGACTACTAGATAGCGATGTGTGAAAGTTGTGGAATATTTATGTTTATAATTATTCTGTAGTCAATTATATCACTGATATTGGTGAAGGGAAACATCACGATAAAATTGAACTTACAAATTAATACGGCACGGTATGCGTAGTGGCTGAGCGATTGCCTTCTGCCCTGTCCATTGGGGGTGTGATTCCCACTTAGAACAAACATTTGTAAAGTCTGCGGGTAGCTCTTTTTGTATGTATCTTATCTTTAAATGTTTGTAAACGTACCAACGCTACAGGACAAATTCTTAGCGTCGGGTAACGTTTATAAAAACATATCAAAGTACGTAAGTAAGTCTGAAATGCCAACCCGACTTGAGCAATGCTTCGTGCCTTATTGACTAATTTGGGGCAGTAATTATGCCTCATCCGTGACGATACCTATGTATTAAAGTTAAATGCAACACTACGTTATTATAAAATTCACCTCCCATATGCTACAATACCTACCCATTTTTTCCTCTAAAAATCCTATTTCCCTGCCTCTATAGGTCTCTAACGTAGTATCAGCAGAAATTCAGGCGTCCAAACAAATCCGTAAGCAACACTGTATGTCAATTAAGAGCAATTTTCACAAACTGTCTGTGTGCCTGTGTGTGTGTGTCTGTATGTGTGTGTGAGTGTGTGTGTCCAAAAATTCCCTTGCGAAGGCACGCCTGGGATGCTCGCGTTTAGTTAGGCACGATGATACTAGGTTGGGTAGGTTTTGGTAAATTATTGGGATAGTCTTGAATTTTTGTGGTAATGCATTCGTGTTCATTCATATAGAAGTGAAGTGACAGAATTTACTTAGAAGTGATGTTGAAGACGTCTTGTGAAGAAATTACAAACTCGCCATGACAGTAACCATGACGTAGTGGTTTGAATAAATATGGCAATCGTAAACTAGCTGTGATGTTAGTAGGTATCTCCACTAATATATTATTATAAAGAAGTCAAATTAGTGTGTTTCTTTTTTTAATAGAACGCTTATAGGTATAACGAGAACAAAGTTGCAGGCAGAAGCTAGTGGCTAATGTCTTATTGCATAATTTCATATTAGTAAAATCTAAATATCTTCATAACCGTCAAGTAAACAGTTTTAGAGCTATAGACAAGTCTTGTCAATTCTGCCATTGCAGCATTGGTTAGTGTCGTATGACATTGGACCTTATCCTAATAACCGACATTTGTTAGGCAAAATTCCAAAACGGATCTCTGAATTTGGCACTGTTTCCGTTGGTATGTCTGTACTGGTGCATAATTTATTAAATATTACTACGTTATCACGAACTGTGTTGAAATAGGCATTTTGGGACTTTCTAAAGATTAATATTTGCTCACCAATTTCAAAATCCCGTTTAAAATCTATTGACAGTAACGCCTGCGGTATCTCAATATGAAATCTTTTGTTGAATTCAACATGTCGCCGAAATAGCTATTATTTATATTGAAGACAGACTTTTATTTTCCTCTTGAGCACATCATGACAATCAAATTGTGTTCTCTTTACATTAATCTGCTTGTCATTATCTCGATAGTCAGCCACCTTTTTCCTAGCCATATCATCTTTCTTTACCATCTACATCCATAGCTACTCAAACCTTTCCCCATTATTTTTTTTTATTCCTATGAATCACATTTTCATTTATTTAATCTTTGTCATCTTAATGAATATTGACATGTGAGTCCATTTGTTACCAGCCTCATTGCACATTCCTTCTTATCTTTGTTCTTTCTTCTAGTTATTAAAGTAAGCTCTAATAGAGCTATGATTCTGTGAGCTTGAAATACAGTTTGAGTTAGAGAAATATATATTTTATTAAAAAAGGTTGCTTTTCTAGCTTTTTTCTTATCTGTAGCCGCATAAAGTCTAGGTACATAGTACTGTTCACTTCATAATCTTTACCTACTTTCTGAGATGCAATTTTTAATTACGAGAATAATAATTGGCCTTCTAGTCGTAACGAACCAGGACATGTCCCACTTGTACCTGGATTATGGCGGCACCAACCCGCGCGGCTGCGTGCATACGAGGCGTGATCTTGCATACATTAACGTTAGTGCTGATCGTGTAGGTAGGCAGAGTTTTAGGTGTAGCTATCATGTTTATTAATACCGGTAGTTGTTTAGGTGGCTATTTTTTGAATAAGGGAAGATTTATCTATACTTCTGTACCTATTAAATATTACAACGAGGTGATATTTGTTTGTACATACCTTCGTATGTAGGGTAATTTCCGGCAGTACCTGATCCAATTCAATCATATTTGTATAAAGTAAATTATTTCTAAGTGTTGATAGGCTTGTTTTATCCCGAGAAAATTACATTTTCTGTCGATTACACCCCGGGAGCAAACATCGTGGAAAAGTTATTTCTTAAAAAGCGTCGATACAGCACTTTTGGTTCAGACATAAAACTGAATATGAATCTCGTAATCAGAGGGTAAGTTACTGCAGCCTGATACCCAGTTACTGGGTTGCGGCAGTGTTGATGGATCGTTCTCTAATACATGAAACTTTAACATAAGGAGAGAAATATAGATATCCTATAATTACACCTCTACCTAAGCCTTGGGATATTCCAGGTGCAATGTTGTTCCCTATTGTAACAACACTTGAAGAAACAAACCTACATCATCAAAAAAACGCCACCACAACCCTCTTAAAAACAACTTTAATCAACAGAAAGCTATCATTAAAAAAAATCCAATCCCATTTCTCTAAAATACAAAATAAAAAAAACTAGGTCGCACCCCGCACTATGCTCAAACGACATTTTATACCCATGTATTGGGAAAGCACTTAAAACTGCAAACACAATTTTTCACAACATATAAAAAGTTTACGTTGTAGAGAAACTGAAATATTACGGTCACACTGTACAGTCAGCTTCAAAATTCGATGACCATATCCATATTGCCTAAACTGATGAACACCTTAGCTTACACAAATTGCATCACAAGACTAAGTAGTGCCAGAAATTGAATGACCAGCTTAAAAGTTCAAAATTTACTGAATAAGATATTGCATGAATTAACATATCACTAAATTGTCAAACAAGTGAGCTGAACAATATTACGGCCAAAACATCTTAATGTAATATGTTATATCAATAATAATCTTTATTTGTACAAAAAACATACAGAGTTTAAAAGGTTTAACATTTAAAACTTATTCAAGTTTATGTTGCAAATTCAGTACAAAATAAGATTCTACCTTCTAAGCTAAGGTATACGTGTATTTTAAGAGGTACTTTACGGTCTAGGTTAACAAAAATCAACAAAAACTTATTATAAAAAGTAGACTGTGTCATTCTGCTGTGTGATATGCAAAAATTAAATTGTGTGTGTGTGATTGTGTGTTTGTGTATGTGCGATGTAAAGATAAAATATTGTTCAGCTACTCTTGATAAGATGTTCATTCAATTCTGGCACTAGTCTTGTTAAGGAATTTGTGTAAGCTAAGGTGTTCATAAGTTTAGGAAATATGGATATGGTCATCGAATTTTGAGGATGACTGTACCACTAAAATATCGTGGACTGTAGCGAGCGCAAATAGAATACGATTGAATTTATAATGATGCCCATTCATGGACCGATATGTAGGGACTATTGGAAGCATAGGAACTCTGTTACCGGCCGATAGTGTTGGTGTGTAGTTATTGGAACGTCGGCGTTTTTATTCTGGAATAAAAGGGTTGGGGAGTAAACGGTGCGGTTTCAAATATTGTGTTTTGGTAGTGCATTTTGGTTTATCTACTGCTTGTTTGGAAGCTTTCGTTTCCTAAAGATTTTCAGATTGTAAACTGATGCAATTTTTCATCTGCCGAACTTTTATTTAAACTTATATATCTGTAAACTATGCTGTACCTTCAGTGAAAAGTGATATAAGTGAAAAATCATAGTTTTGAGTAATTTAAGGTTAAAGATTAAAAAAAATCTCGTTATTTTTCTAACGTTCTAAAATAAAAAACGATATGTGGTACGTGTAGATAATATTATAAAGATTATAAAGAGCTTGGTTTGAACATATTATTTTGCACGGAATTTAAGTAATTAGTAAAAATAGCCAGTTATATCACCGTACACTACAGTTTTCTTTGCTTATTTTTGTGTATTTAAATCTATAATGAAATGAATTATTTTACACATTTAGTTACCGTTTCGCGTGAAATGTTATAAGGCTTGTGTTTTGGCATGTTTTGCCTGCAAATAGTTGTTGTGAGAAAAAGTCGTAAAACTAATATGATCATTTTGATTATCTGCAACCTTTTTTCATTGTTTTATTTAAAATTCCTACGTAAATATTCAATTGTACCCCTTAACACCAATGTATTTTTCAAACTAGTAAGTGATTAATGCTACAAGCTAGAATTGATTGTGATACATTTTGTTTACATCGAAGTGTTTATTGATACAAGTAATAAGTATTTTCAAACGTTTTTGTCACAGAAAGGGTAAAACTATGTTAATATCATAATAAAATAATAACTAAATTAAAAAAATGTAAATGAAGCAAAAGAAATGTATAAGAATCGTAGCAGATGGCGCGTAGTTTCTGCCTACCATGCCATGGGAAACCATGGGAAAAAGGCGTGAGTGTATGTATGTATATACTAGTTATTTATATTATGCAGAACAAACAACCACGTTTAATATTGCAAAAAAGTTGCCTTCTTTTAGCCACTAAAATTTATCTACCACAAAGTTCAATATTCGACGGCTCACCACATTAATAACACGACCGTCAACACACATGACGCTGGTAAAATAATCGAAACTAACTCAGTTGCTAGAGAAGAAAATAAATAAAAAGAAGATGTAGTAACAAACATTGAAAAGAGTATGCTTAGATGGTTTGGTCACGTTGAAAAGATGGATGAAGACGACTAACGAAAGGTATTTACAAGGCAGATGTAAGTGGGAACGCCGGGAGGGGACGCCCAAGTAGGACATACATAGACCTTATTGGTGAGGTTCTTCAGAAAGGTCAGGTGCGTAGTACTCGCAACCGGCGTGTGTGTATGACAACATGTATGAATGTAAACGAAGCAAGAAAAGTATGTAAGAATCGTAGCATATGGCGCTCTGTAGTTTCTGCCTACCCCCATGGGAAAAAGGCGTGAGTTTATGTATGTATGTATGTAAACACAATAAAATTTACGACTGGACTGTTGGTCTAGGGGTTAGTGGTCCTGACTGCTATGCTGGATATATATAGGTTTGATCCTCACCCAAGACACATGTTTATGTGATGAGCACGACCATTAATTCTGTGTTTCATGTATCTATAATATGTATGAATTTAGAAATGTATATATGTATTATTGTCGGTTGTCTAGTACTCATAACACAAGCTCTGCAGGTTCTAGCCATATTACAAATTCAATTTCTATTATAACGTAAAGGATGAGGCGACAATAGAAAGAAAATGGCGTATATGGAATCAGCTGTTTGTCAACTGTCAAGTGTTAACGAGTAGAATTTGTAATATGGCTGAAAAAAATACACTTGACAGTTGACAAACAGCTGATTCCATATACGCCATTTTCTTTCTATTGTCGCCTCATCCTTTGACAAATAGAATAGAAATAGAATTTGTTATATGGCTAGACCTGCTGCTTAGTTTAGGACTAGATGGCGTTGTGTGAAAGTTGTGGAATATTTTATTTATTTGTATAAATCTTTAGATGATAACTTTTCTAAATAATATCTTACTATCACATTGTTGCAAATATGTCTAAAACTAGCCTACTGTTCAATATCTCCAACTAAACTCATGAACAATCCAAAAACAACCGTCAAACAGATAGAGACAATTCAAAAGCTCAATTAAATTATACCGGGACTGTCACATCATCTCCATAAGTGTCGGAACAAAACAAGCGAGGCTAATCCGGTGTGCAGAGATAATTAAAAATTATAGCTTAGGTAAGCTGTGATAACAGCAACTTGTACCTGCATTTTATGTCATTTGCTAAAGAAATTACTTAGCTGTGTAAAATTATAGTGAAAATTGTAAATCATATCGGTGAATTTGACAATATCGAACTTCTTGATGTTGGATATGTTGTCTAGTTTAAAATTTTAAGAAGAACAAGGATTAATGTTACACTTTTCACTAGATATAGGATATAGGATTTCATTTGTATCACTTTGGATTAAATGAAGTAAAAGCTTTCGGTTCGTGTAAGATGTGGTAACTCGAGTCGTATTAAAATACATTTCAGAAATTTAAAGATCGGTTCGGAGCACTATGGTATGAATCAAAAAGTATTATTTTACACAATTATTTCAATAAAAATTGCTTAGTTATATCAATGTACACAAAAAAATCTCTTTCATTTTTAATCGTATAACAACGGGGATAAGATAGAAATTAAGTTAATTTTTTTTTAATAAGTTTAATCAGAGAATTTAAAAACCGATCTAGGTCGACATGTATCACTTTTCACTGAAGGTACAGGTGCCCCGAGGGTTTACTGAATTCTGAGACTTGTAGCTTTTACCTTTCTAAAGAGTTGGACTATCAAATGCAAAGAGTCCAATCAAGATTAGCGCGTTCTACTAAGATATACCAAAAATTCCCCCATGGTGATTTTTTGCGACAACCTAAAATAACTCTTTGCAACATGAAAACAAAACCGTATCTCTTGCACCTCCAGTGAAAAGCAATACCGTGTGTTACAGCTTCCAATGTCCCACAACAAGAGAAGATCACTTTATATTCTTTTATATTTCCTACAACTGTATGTTATTGAATTGCGTCTGCGGTATCTCATTCATCGGCGGCCATGTTGGACGGTGCCAATTCACAATGTAATATCGTCGGGAAACCGCTATTCTTTATAATGGTTTGCAGTAAGATTATCATAATATTGTGTGATGAGTAGAATTAGATAGGTGATTAAAGAGAGTACAGGCTTTGCTTTGCTTGCACTTAGTAGGTATGTGATTATTATTCAAAATCAGAATCAAAAGTCGTTATTCAAAATTAAGGCTGAGAATTAGCACCTATTTACTTCAAAATTACATAAAAATACAAATAGTTTATTGTGTCAATTAGAAACTACATTATATTTTGACGTGTTTGGAGCCCCCATTTTAGCAAACATAATACATTCCCCCAAAAAGCCCGCCCTGCGCCACTTTCTAGTATTTTTGCAGGGATCTCCATAGCAACACGTCTGTCTGATAAGTTAAAAAATCTAGAATTTATACAGTACAATTATATATATAGAAAACAGTTTTGGCTTTTTCTTTGTTGATACGGATTCTTCCTTATAACAAATAGGCAATTAACTTGGCTATATATCATTATTATGACTTATAACAGTCAAGTATAGCTGTGAAAATATTATTATGAGGGTGCTATTTCCTGTAAGTTGAGTAGGTACCTATGGAGATAATGCAGGCGTGATTTTATGTTTAACATTCCGCCAATAATAAATATTTAACTTATTAAGGATTTTTCTGATTTCTCAATCGACAAATGTCTTTTGTCAAACATGAAAGAAGAAGAAAAAATATTTTGTTGACAGAATTAAGAACGTAGAAGAAAATAAAAAAATATCCTAACAGACAATAAATAATGGTAGTTGGGGATACTTTCTACACACTTAAAAACCGCAATTGAATTCCTCAGATAGAAAAATTACCTTCATAATGAAAAATCAGCTCTGTAACAATATCTAAGTACAGCAAGATTCTTTGGATTCTTTTTTCTATAACCTCCCAAGACAATGAGTATCACAATACCTCTCCAGTTTATTATATCACCATCTCATCTGGTACTATACAAAGAGAAAAGGACAAAAAATATGACAATTTGTAACGGATTGAACCGATCGCTGCTAACGAGAGCCGGCGCTGAATCTTTTATGTAGGGAGGCGCTTGTTTTAATTATTGATATCGATATCGACAGTTAGGAGTGTTTGTAAAGTAGGTCAGGAGTTACCTGAATTTTAACCGACAGAAAGCTTGTTCAGCGCATTTATTTTTAGATAAAGAATAGGCTACTGCTGGCAATGAGGTTCTAAGATTGATGCCGGGAATTGGCAAAGTATTACTTGGGTTCTTCCATCTGGAGTTTCTCAGTACCTAGCTGCCTGGAATCTAGATTAATGCCAAGTACTTGGATGATCAAGCTATTCTAGGTATTATTTTTAACCAATCCGAAATTTAGCTAGATCAATTCATCGCTCCCGAAACGCTTTCATAAAAATCCTTGGAGTCTCTTACGAGATTCAGCTAATATTTAGACAAGAATGGCCTGTTTAATAGTATTAAATAGATATAGGCTTCATACATATAGGTCCAAGCTACCGGTGGTTAGGGCTCCAGAGACAGGAACCTCCAAACGATGCTAGCCGTATCAAGAATTACTGCCTTGTGGATCAGGCTCTTCACCGTGCAACGGAAGCCTCGAAAGCTGCTCATCGAGGTTTTTAGCCATAAGGCCATTGGCTGTTACGACTATCGGCTCAATGACAACCGAGATCACAACCCACATCTCGACATCCTCGCGTGCTAAGACGAGATATTTGATTTTTTTGTCTTTCTCAGCTTTCACGAGGTTTTCGTCACGAGGGATGGTAACATTGACTCTCATTGTGCGGCGATGGCGTAAACTTATGTGGGTAAACATTTAGGATATCTACATATTCAACATCTAACAACAAGTTCTCAAAATCACATTCTCCCAATTTATCGACAACTCGGAGGCAGTCACAACTTTAGCACTCATCGCAAGTGGTCGCATAACGACGTCGATAACGAACCGCGGTGCATTGTTATCGACAAAATGCTAAGCAGCTCGATATACCCGGATTAGTGCTGTGCCGCTGGCAAGCTCCGCTCTCGGTGATTTGAACTCACGATGTAGGATTATCCGTGTCTATCTTAGATTTAGGAGAGGGAGCTTCTGTTTTGCATTTTTGAATATTACTTTGGGCGCATTAGGCATTTTTGAGATGAAAAAAAAAACAGCAAACTCGCGATAGTGTTACCGTTACAGTAACCGAAACCTCTGTAAATAAGCAATTTGTATTTCCTAACTACCTATAAATTATCACTTCTGTCGATACTCGCAGAGTGCCACTCTTCTTCTTCTTATCGTGTGGTTAGTAACTAACCTGGTGTCAGAGTTTTAATGCCGCCCATGGATGGGCCTCTGACTTGACATCACATACCGTCGAGAGTAGTCTCTCAGGCATGCCGGTTTCCTCGCGATGTTTTCCTTCACCGTTTTTAAAGCAAGTGATAATTTAACAATACGCACATGCTACTATACACTGCTAGAGTGCCACTGATTTATTTGTAAGTAGCATGTGACTAATAAGCCGCACGGGTCGAACGCAGGTTAAGCTACGATTGACGACTTCAGTCCGCAGATGAGTGACCATTAATTACAAATCAAGTTAAGAGTGTATACGACTACTAAGAAAATCTAGATAAAAAAACTCAACTGTATTTTGTCTGACCCAGGAATCGGACCAGGAACTCAATGTTTGCTTCAACAGCTTGCAATTACTTCACCAACGAGGCAGGTCTATTCGTTTACGAGCTACAAGGCCACACATAGTTCCACACGTTTAAGTGCTAACCCTTCTATCCTTCGTTGGAGGTTAAATCAATGAATAATAACATAACATAACATCACGCCAGTTAACCCCGAAGGTTTAGGCAGAGTTGTAGCAGTAGTACACTAATGTGAGTGTCGCCAGTAATGTTATGTCCCATGTAATATATAGGGGGCGAGCCTATTGCCATAAATCGAGCACAAATCTAGTCTCCATCTCTCTTCTTCTCTTAATTAATTATAATAGGTACAACAATACTGTGTGCATGTTTGTAAGTATCGTAGCATAAGGCGCTCTGTAGTTTCTGCCTACCCCCATGGGAAAAAGGCGTGAGTTTATGTATGTATGTAAAACAATACTGTCTTCATGTAAGTATAATTAATGTGTGTCTGTCTGTATACATCAGTCTCTTACTCCTGTCTGAAACTTAGCGACAGTGGACGTCTGCGTAATTAAAATAGTTTCAGTGATTTATCGCCATTAGCCGGCGTCGAACCCGGGTCGTCGCAGCCACTGATGAGAGCACAATGGAAAAATGTGGAGTTCGGTTTAAAGAATTTTATTTCTCAAAAGAACATACACAGTTCACTTAAATATGAGAAACTTAGCATAAAAAAAAAGTAGTAAGTTACTTGTCCTTCGAACAATCGAGTGCAAAATTTAGGTAGTGGTATATTATTGTTGGTTGGCCAAATACAACTTTAACCTATTTTTAAATATATTAATAGATGAAGAATGTTTACTTTTAGATCTTAATGTACACGTCTGTAGATAGTTACCTGGAAAGGATCTAACGCCTAAGGTACAGGCTCGGCCTAGTTTAGGTGTTAGTGGTCATTCGAATTGTGTTCAATTGCAGAATAATTTTACCTACGTTTACCAAAATCAACTTGTAAATATTTTTTGTGTCAATAAAGCTTTTTTATTTTTATTTTATATTATTAATCCCTTATTTCCTTTGGTAATTTATTATAAATCTGCGCTCCCTCAAACTGAATATTTCTTCTTCCGTATAAAGTTCTTACCAAAGGCAGTTCTATGCTATCCCTATTCCTAGCGTAGAAGTGGTATGTTTTACGTTTGAAAGTGATTTGTAAGTGTATTTTGTTCGTTAGAATTCAATGAATTAGTTCAATGAACATTCCTGGTTCAATACAAACAAAGATATAAAAAAAGATAGCTAGATTTTACATGTAACGTCTGATCAATGTATCACCTGCCTAGCCTTTTCCCAACTATGTTGGGGTCGGTTTCCAGTTTAACCAAATGCAGCTGAATACCAGTGTTTACATAGAGCGACTGCCTTTGTGACCTCCACAGCCCAGGTAGGTACTTATTGTCTAACACGATACGCCTTGGTTGAACTGGTTGTCAGGCTTTCGGGCTTCTGACTACCTGTAACGACTGTCAGGTCTACAAATGACAGCCGGAACTGACAGATTAACGAGCATTGAAAATACAGGGCGTAAAAAGACCCTTAACGTAAACGAAAACTACATATTCTATTCATCACTGGGATAGTTTTTTTCTTCTAGAACATACCTGGGAAGTTTCTGGTTTTGGAGATATTGAAGGTCAAAGTGCAATATTTTCTTTCGTTTTTTTTTTCTTTGTTTTCCAAGTATCGTTAGTAAACTTTCTTCCGAACAAACATTATCAAAATTATCGATTTTTCAAAACAAATTACGCATTTGAAGTTACAAAAATGCAATGGATACTAAACAAGTGGGCCGGTCGGGTCAACGACCAAGCGCGAGTGGCCATACTCTCAGCTAATCGAAAGTTGTGTTGCGTTGTCGCGCTATGCAGTACGCGCAATAAAAAGCATCTCTTTCACTTTCAATCGACCCACAAGCTACTCACATTACATTAGTAACATACGTATTATATATTAGTACATGATGCCTTACTTACCTAATTACTGTTCCTTATGAGAACACTCGTCGACGTGTATATTCTTCTCATCCTAACATATGGTTTTGAAACGTGCTCTTTGACTGTTCAGCAGAGCTCCGCGCTCGAGGTTTGCCAGAGAGCTATGGAGTATTCTGGGTATCAAACTTGAAGACCGGGTTAGGAATACAACAACCCGTTCCATCACAAAAATTACTGATCTCACTCAAAACTGCCACCCTTAAACGGAACTGCGCTGGACACATCTGCTGCATGTCAGACGATCAGTAGGCCAAACGCGCGACCCAATGGGTTCCGTAACATGGTAAAGGACATGGCCGGAGGCCTAGGCGAAGATAGCGGGACGAGCTGGACTTCTTCGAAAAAGACTGGTCCCAAAAAGCCCTTGACAGAGAGAAGTGAAAAGAAAGTAGGGAGGCCTTTGCCCCCTGCAGTGGGAAATACAGGCTAGTAATAATAATAATTATCTTGTATGCATAAACACGTTTATGCAAATCAATTTTCATTCATTTATTAATTGAACCACGGCGAAGGAAAACATATCGAGAAAAAGTCTCAAGAGACGACGGCAAGAGAAGCCAAGTCAAAAGCCGATGGTCGATTTTTGACGTATAACGTCAAACTTATGACACATTTCCCATACAAAAACTGTCAAAGTTGTCAAATATTCTATCAATGACCGGTCATTGAGACACGATTGCAATAGCAGACTCGAGCCCCTGGTTACTCAGTAAAACTACGCGTTAAGAACAAGAAGAAGGCTTATTGTTCCAAAATATTCCACTGGAATTCATCACATTTCCCTACATTAATTTTATTGAAACGTGCAATGATAGAGTACGTCGAAGAACAATAGTCAGTAAGTGCGCGCTCTACCGATCTGTGAGCTTTTGTGCGAATGCGTCGACTGTGACGCCGTGCCGTTGAACCGACGTCTCTACGAGCTCTACGGGCTCTAGCTAGAGTTGTGTAGAGCATTGTAGAGATGCTGCTAATCTTTGCAGTTCATGCTGTATTGTCGGTGGTGTTTTAGTTGTGATTAATTATTATTTTGGAGAGTGTAAGTACTCATGATTATGACTATTATGAGGATTATGAGTATTACATTTTACCCCACTGCTCTAGTAGGAAAGTAATGGTATAGAGAGTAAATATGTTTATGTATTTTATTTACAGTTTGATTTAAAAAGTAACGTTATGACGGTAGTCTGGGCGTAAATTTTTTGGATGTCAGATTTAAGTCTAACTAGGTTCTGCCTGCGACTTCGTTCGCGTGAAAGAAATGTAGCAAACACCAAGGCATTTGGAAATAGTGTAGCTTTCTAGCAGTGAAAGATTTTTTTAAATCGGGTGAGCACTTCCGGAGATTACACCCTACAAACGAACTTACAAGCTATCTCTGCAAGTAAGTATGATATTTGTATAACACGCGAACTACAGTAAAAGATGAAATTTATAACACAATAAGGCTTATCATTTCAATCGATTTCGAAATATCACAATTGCCTTGCATTACCCTAATGCACTCAGCTTGAATACACCAGAGAAATCAGCAGGGAGTGGTAAACCATTGTGCACTGAGCACATACTCCACATTCCGATGGTATCAGATCATTGTGAGGGCATCCTGACACCATTGATGACAATTAAGTCGCCACGCGCACCTATAGATGTGCTCGTATACTGGATGCGTCTTCGAGCGTGGTTGTGAGAAGTTGATGAGCGTGGATCTAAGTATAGTTTTGTATGTGAATAAGTGGCGAAGGGCGGGCTTTTTGGAGAACGGTTTTATGTAATTTTGATGTTCAAAAAGTGCTGATTGTCACCCGAATTTGAATACTTAAATGAATTTTGAATTAAGTAAAATATGTATATATTCACAATTGTATGGTTATTTGTAGCTATACAAGTATACATACATCAACTTCTGCCTTAATCCTATTGTGGTAGGTAGAAACTACATAAATACGATCTATACACTCCTTAAATAACATGCATATTCTATATTCTTCCCAGTTTGTTGCTACACTTTTAAATAAAACTAGATACGATTTCAGAGTATGAAAATTTCATATTATTATCATATTAAGTAATAGATTGCAACAATAAATTTGCACCAAAAGGTTTTATCTGTGATGGTAAAGTAATTTTCTAATTTAAATAAATCAATCAATATTATTTCCTTCATCAAACCAATTCTTCTTCATTTTTGTGTGTAGTTTCAAAAGAAAAAGTTGAATTGAGACCGATTCTGTTATGTTCCAAAATAGTCCGGCTTCCAATTAATAAAAAAATGAGGCAACACTTTGTCTTCTATGTAGAGTAATTTCTCTCTGGACTTTATACTTACTATAATGACCTAAAGCGCCATCTGCGATCCGAACCTACTTATACAGTTTGCCACATCCATTACCACCTAAATCGGTGAGCGTGTTTGCTACTTGATTGAGTTGCAACGATTCAGGGCGCGCCGTGATCCGCGCCCCCCCGGCTGCATTAACTTGCTATTGTGCAAGCTTCCTGCTTTATTGCAGCTTCCTGCTATAAAGCAGTCGGTTAAGCTGCTATAAGCTGTTATTTGAGATGATGGTTTTGTTTAGTAGGGGCGTTTATATGCGTTTTTATCGATCAATCATTTGAACATCTGATAAATCGTGCAGTTGGGATTGCGACGACGAAATAAAAAGGTAAAACGGGGTGAATGGAAATTGAACGGTTAATAAAAACAAAACTTTGAGGAGGATATTGGCCGTGCTCATCACGCAAACATAATGTCTTAGGTGTGAATCGAACCCACGACCTCCAGCATAACAGTTAGGGCCAATTACCACTTAACCAACTGGCCAGTCAAAGTAGTTTTTTTAGATATGAATGATATTCAAATCGAGTTAAATTATTACCTCGTACTTATAGTATCTTAGAAACTATTACCTAGTCTAGTATTGTATGTAACTTAGACACACACAGCGCAGTAGTTCAGTTTATAATTAAGTATTTTGTATCTTTCAAAATCAATGCATTTCAGTAAGGTACTTAGGTTAGGTAGTTAGGTTCGCTATAGAATAAGTATGGTAAGTTAGGTTAGGTTATACATATGTATATAATTATGTTGCCATCCTAATTCTATCTTACACAAAAGGTTTTAAGAGCACATTAGAGACTCGCTAAATGAAAAGTAGTATTAAGTACCTAGTTATTATTGATTTGGGTCTATTTGTTGTCACTTTAATAAGTATGTATACTTCTAATAATTACAAAATTCTCGTGTCACAGTGTTTGTTACCAAGCTCCTCCGAAACGGCTTGACGGATTGTTATAAAGTTTTGTGTGTGGGTATATTCAGTGGGTCTTAAAAACGTCGTTAACTATTTATTTTTTAAAAGGCGGAATGATCATTAGGTTTCACTTGTATCTGTATCATTGGTAATTTAAACAGTCTAATTTATCGCTATCAGACTTAACTAACGGCAAAGATTGATACAATTGTAATGCCATTAGCAGGCACAGTTTGAGACACCCACGCAAAGTTCTTTTTGTAATTAAATTAAACCTATAAATTAAAAGAATAGCTTCTAATTAAAATAAGACAATGACACAAGTAAGAACAAGTTCCTTTATGTGAATATATTGTTTGAGTTGAAAAAAAACCACTAAAGTTATTCTTCGGAACGTCCTACGCCCATTAAGTTCTTTGACGTAACTTAAGGCACACACGTTATACGTGATACAGCATTCACATTATAGTTTCTATTAAATCTATAGTGAAATCATACTATTGTGCCTTTCATTGGCAACGGACATCCGGCTTCATAGCTTTCAATGAGATCATTAAAGCTTAGAAAAAATGTTCTTATAGTGTATAGTAGCGCCATCTATCGTTCAGTGTTTGAGTTTTGTGAGATTTCGATCGGTCGATCGTTTAGTGCTCAAAATGTAGATGGCGTTCTACTCACCAAATTCATCTAACTTAGTAAAACGCAATCTGCTGCCTCAAAAATGTTCCTAAATTGTTTCTTTGTGTATACAACTTAATTTTTGTTAAAATAATGTAAGTATTATTTTGTGTTAAATGTTCCTGACAGGCCTGTAATGTTGGTCTCGTACTTAGTGGCCCTGACTGCTATGTCGGAGATCTTGGGTTCGATTCCTACTCAGAACAAAATATGTTTATGTGATGAACACGATTATTTGTTTTGTGTCTGGGTGTAATTTATCTAGAAGATGTATAGGTACTTATATTTAGAAATATATAAGTAGGTAAGTTTATCCCCACCACAGTACTAGTAGGTACACAAACTCAGCTTCGCTTGGAACAAAATGGCGTTGTGTTAAAATTGTGGAATATTTATTTATTTAGAAGCATTTTTAAGTAGTGTTTTTATGATGATTCAGTTCCTACCATTCAAACGTAAAAAAGCTATTCGTTTCTATATTACGTAGGGTATTTCTATAATAATGTAAAAATTACAAACAAATGCAAACATAGCAAATGTCAAAACAGCCACATCATCACTTCTAAAAACAATAGTCTCAAAATCCTACCTGAACAGCATCATCCAAGCACCGTCCCCAAGCGTCGCTGCGGTCCACCAAGGTGTTCCACTTGTCTGCGAGCTTGGCCACCTCTCTCCTGATGGACCTGGCCAGCTCCCGAGCCTGCTCTTCAGCAGAGCGGTAGCCGCGGGAGTCACCTTCGTTGTCGCGGCTCGCTGGAAGAAAAAACACTGGTCAAGCTTGGAAGTCTTTATGACAGATTGGCGAGTATTTCAGGGGGATTTGAAATGTTCATGAGTTCAGCTCACGATTTCTGACAAATGCTTGTACTGATTGATCTGGTACCATCATATCTGTGTAGTTCATTTTTGGAAGACCATTGTGATAAGATAATGTCTGGACTTTGACTCTGAGATTCTTTCGGTGTTTCTTCCACTGGAGACCCACCGTACCCCAGCCGTACCCCTGGTGGTACGGTGGGTCTTTTAAAGTTAAACGATACCACCAGATAATAGATAATAGTGTTAATTACTAGTTAAAACATTTTAGACACATAAAAAAATTGTATGTTCAATAATGCAATATTATATCTAGGTCCAATCTCACACTAGCTAGCTAAACAACGACGTGTAAAAGTGTTTGTATTGTCTATTTACAGAAATAATATTATTGATTATTTATGAGGAACACGGTGTAATGTTTCACACCCCTTGTAGAAAGAAAAGATCCTCCGACCATACGTGTATTATTTTTGGTGGGCCACTACTGCCCGACGGTTGTTGTCGAAATTCCGTATACCGTGTTCAATCGCGCGGATAACTTTAACATCGCGATGTAGGACATTTAGTCTTAGTTCGTAAGTGGCAAGATAGATGGCGCTATAAATACCTAATGGAAATCACAACACACTCAACAGGTATTAGTTTTTAGCAAAATTGATTTGTTTGGCCATTTAATTGCCAACCTATCTAATTGCCCTTGTGCAAGTGAGGTGACGCTTGATAAGGAACCCATTTATAACAAATTGTTTATTTTAGTTAAATTTTAGTTACTACTTACTTTTCCAGCGTGTTTGAGAAATCCTACCAAAAATGAATATTAGAACTGTATAAAAAAAAAATTGTATATCGTAGTGAAGATTCTACTTTATTATTAACGAGGTGGGTTGCTTTCAATGTGTGTGTGTGACTGTGTAAGAATTTAGATGCACAAACACGTCATTGTTTATGTGTGCGTAAAGGCGGCGCGACCAATATGGAGCGTTTCCGCGGTTACGCGCGTAGGTATAAACATTGTGAACGATATTGTAAGCTCTTACGCGCGTATAAGCGTTGTAGATATTCGATATGAGATACACACGACGTCCTCTTCGTGAATTGCAAAAGTTAACACATCCAGCACCAATACCTACCTACTAAAAGTTCATTGAATTACAGAAACCTTCCAGACGTGTCCACAATTATATTGCATTAAGTAAACACAAAAATATTAAGAAATGTACACACAAACGTAAAAAATAACATGTCACAGCTTTTCTGTGTTAAGTAGCAACTTGGGCCATCCTCGAGCGTTGAGCTCTCAATATTTGGAGCGTGAGCTGCCCCCCGCGCCCTGGCGAGTGCGGGGAAGTGAGGAGGGCTGAGGGAATTTAATAATTACAACGTTACTTCCACGCCGGCGTTCTTCTGCGTTCACTTTGGATATTGCACTGGCATAGTTTCCGGAGTTGCCTGAATTTTGGCGGAAGCTAAATAGTTGGTTCTTGTGATGATAGTATTTTAGAGGTTATTAGGTATTCAGAGAGTTTGCAATTGACCGTGGAAAATGTTTCAGTCTGTTAGAGGTCGCATCTTTTATGTCCTGATTATATGGGTTTGTTGGGTACTAACATTTGTCTTACACTTAGATGTTATTGGTGATATTGGTATGTCCTACAGAAAGGTTTAGCTATTGGCGTGCGTGTATGACTGGATGTATGAAGCGAAAAAAGTATGCAAGAATCGTGGCTTTATAGAATTTGTCTACACCCAAGAGAAAATGCGTAAGGTAAAGTGTAATAATGAATGTATGTACGAGTAAGTGCAGTGCGAAAGGTTAGTACAGTACACAATCATTGCTATTTAATACAACATCTATAAAAGCGAACACCTGCACAACTACCCTCCTAACCCATAAAATTACCTGACATTCAAACAAAAATATACGCGACGACGAACGAACAGGGATATTTTTATAGAACCAGTAGATTTTCAAGTCCACTCGCTTTGTCACTAGCCCACGAATTCAAACGAGGCACTCGTCGGCCGCGGCGCTGTCGACCGAATATTTTTCAATTTTTTTCATCTTGTAACATTTTTTCCTGTGACGGTTCAGTAATTAAGTTAGAGTCGCTTTTTGAACATAGTTGAGCATAGTTTTGTCTAACGATACTGTTTTAATTGTAGTTGCATGTGCTATTGAGCAAGAGATCCTGGTTTTGATTCTCGAGTCTAGCAAAGTTTTATTGGATTATTCCGACTGGAATTTCTCAGCAGTTGTCCGGAATCTGAATTGTGTGTCCGATTCAGGGGAAAAGGTTCGCCTCATATAACATAGTACCTACTTAAACATATTAGACAAAATGTGGGAGTACTATTTATTCCACATCTGCCTAGGACTTCGGAGAATTCAGACATGACAAGGCACAAAGTCTGAAGCTTTATATTTAAGACCAGTAAGTTGTACTGACGCCAGCACGTCAACCTACCCCAATGTGTCAAATTTCTTCGATAGGTTTTAAACCTTATTCTAAACACAATAAGGTTCATGTGCGATTGCTAAAATTTTACAGTTTGGTGTAGGTTGATGTGCTGGCGTCTGTGCCTAAGGATCCTAAGGTTAAAATAAAGAGACACAGTACCCGATAAACAATATTACACACAGATTTATATCACAGGCAGTCTCTAAAGATAAGCTACTTATTTATGTGTTAAGGGTTCCATTTTTTTTTTCAAATTTGAATGTCTCCCATATGCTACTCTACTCAAATGTTCAGGACAACTATTTCTATAAGTAAATAATGAAACCTTCCATAAGTCGTCAAAAAATAATAAACGAGGAAGAAAAATAGCTGTCATCTAAACAAGCCTTTCAAAATCCCACTCGATATTTTCACTAGAGTGGCAACACTGGCGACCGCGCCAATCGACTTACGAGTTTAGTCGAGTTTTTTTCCTGTCGGTAGTTTCGTGAATTTTGGACGAAGCGGCTTTTGCGTGCAATTTTTGTCAGAGGGATTTGTGTGAACTTAATCCTGAAATATTGAGTGCATTTCAGTCAAAGTTTTTAAATATTTAAAGTTTTCTAAAAGTCTGTATTTAAAGCTTTAGCTGGGAAAAGAGATTGTGAATTATTCGTGTTTGTAAAAGTTGGATTCTTTTTTGCACTCAATAGTTCGGGATTAAATGAAATACTTTTATAATATTTGTTTTAGGGATTTTGGTGTACCTACATTCAATGATGTGCCAAGACATCAAACCACCCCAAAATAACAAATTTTCCCAGTAATATGAAACATGAACCTTATTCTGTTTGCTATAAAGTTGAAAACCATCCAAGAATTTTAACACATTGGGGTAGCTTGATGTGCTGGCATCTGTACCTTCTTCTTTGAGCTGTCTGTCGGTTCTAGGATTAGTTTATTAGGTAACAGTCTTCTTGTTATTGTGGTTGAAAAAAAAAACACGATCAAAACACAATAAATTCACACAGAAACAGTAACAAAATAAAACGACCTCGTATCTCTAATTTTGCGATAAAAATGACGCCATATTCGAAGGGTCGCTGACGTATTTCAAATCGTCCCCCGGCATTGGTTCGCAGAGTCGGTTCCATTTTCAAATTTACGACTCGACCAACGGCCGTAACGGACGGTTACGTACGCCCCTATACTTTATCGATATAGCTTTGATTTCTTACTTGGAATTTATGGAATAGTTTCCATTGGAAAATTACTATTGAAAGATGTACTTGGAGGTTGTATTTTTATATGTAGGTATCTCAGAACTGTATCTGAAGTCTGAATCTTGTTTACTGTCTGTCTGTCTGAGATAAAATCTAGGCCTTGTTCTTCAAACATAAAAGTTTAAAACCATTTTTATCATTCCATTAAAAAACAAAAACACTCATTAAAATAATAAATCACGTCAGAACGCGTATTTCACAAACTACCCGCCATTTTGTAACTGACATCTCAGTCGACAGGAAGGCTGTCAAGCATTCAGACGTGTAATCCGTTCATCTTAGGAGGAGACTGGCAGCTGGTAGCTATCGCAGGACTAAGCCGGGTACTTGTCGACTTGCCAATTATTATGCTGGATGCTTGTAAACTGACAGTTTGGATTATATTGTGTGTAAATGACAAGTTGTATGCGGTTTCGACGGTAGTAACTCAAAATTCGTTAAGCTCAAGCTTCGTAGCACTTTAAATTTTAATCACAAATTCTTGGGGGAGCTTTAGATCTCTAATTAAAATCGGATAACAATAAGTTGGTTCGGAGCTAAATAAGACGAGGTACATGAGGAACATCTTCCAATCAATTCTGTTTAACCAAAAATCTATCATTTCAACCCACACATCTATTCTATATAATCGAAGACTGCATCTGGTGACCGTAACAAACAATCGCCGAATACGCCACAAAGCCGAATAGCCATCAAAACGCACTTAACCTTCAAATGCTGACCGCTTAAAAACATAATCGCTCGGCGCAATCAATCACAGCTGCTGCCAATTGATTGGCGCTAGCCGATTGCTATCACCTTGTGAATGCAAACTATATTGATTGAGCCGGTCCGCACGGAATTTGCAATTAGCGCGGCCGGTACGCTTCTAATTGCGTTCAGTCGTTCATTCATTCACTCGTTCACCGCTTTGTTGCTGCGCTTTTGTGATATAGCGCTTGAGGGTTAGGATTTGAGCTTCGTTCGACTGACGTGTCTTTATTATTGGCTTGGTCTTTGGTTTTTTATTGAGATAATGCATGTGCATTGAATATCTTAACGTCGAACTATGGGAGGTGATGGGGTGTGATAGTACCTACACCCTGTATTCATCTGACAAAATGCTGAGTTAATGCCCTTTTGGCATTATAATCTTTGTATTTTTTTTTAGTTTAGAGGTGTATTTTGCTGTAATGCCAATAAACGCATTTTTCTTTCTTTCTTTGATTCTAAGACATGAGGATCGTGTTGTGAGACAAGTTTCAAGTGTGAATGTGTAGGGTAACAAGAAAAGATTGATTGATTCTAATATGAAAGATGATAGAGGTTGGTAGAGATATATGGAAGAAAGAGGTCACGCGCTTTGCTGTCTCTAAATACAGTCAGTGGGTAATTCTGCATGGATAAGTAGATACATTTAAAGTGCTAAGAGTTTTCTGCATAGATGGATGATCGGGAAAGCCGAAAACGCAACATGATAACAACCACAACAGTGTTAGTAACAACAAAGTGAATACGGTAATTGTTGTTTTTCATGATCGTTAGCTTTATGCTGAGATGCGAGCCTTCTTATATATTTATTAAAATCTTTTTATTTTCTATAAATCTATCTTAAGGTGGTGTAGAGATGGAACTCGGCGAAGGGTGGGCCGTTTTTGGGGGACTGTCGTTATGTATTTTTTTGACGTTCAAAAAGTGCTGATTCTCAGCCTAGTTTGAATAAAGACTTTTGATTTTGATTTTGAACAAGGTAGGTGCTGCAGGGTAAAAATCCCATATAGCCTTTTTGGCTTTGCACAAATCTTTTTTACTAGTATTACCTTTTTAATTTAGTTAGTATTTGTTGGTATTATGTCCTGTCTTTATTAAATGTTTTCCTTCCTTACAGTCCTCAAGTGGGAGTACTACTGCGGAATTCTAGAAAAACCCAAACATACATTTCCTAACCGAATCGAACCGAATGTAAGTTTAATAGCACACCATAGGATAGATGGTACAGCACATCAAGCCACTCCAAACTGTCAAATTTCCCCAATTGAACATGAAGCTTATTCTGTTCGAAATAAAGTTGAGAAACTATTATGAGGGTGCTGGCCTCTGTACATGTACAATTAAACGTCATGATCTTGTCTAAGGCATTTGGCACAGTTGTTAACTAAATTCATAGCTCAGCTAGCTGAACTAAGATCCAGTCTCAATAACAATACAGTGTCAGCATCAAATATACAAATATCAAGCAAGTCAGGCAACAATCAAGGTGTGAATGGCCACCGGTCCGGAACAATGCACTTAGATGTACAGACAGACTGAAGGCACCATTGTCGGTATACGTTAGCAGAAGGCTCAATAATAATAATTATATTGGTATAGTTGACAATGTGCTGTGTGAGTTAGTCAATCTAAATGATGGTTTGGTGACGAAGAAAGGTATATTATAATATAATGGTCCCAGGACCGTCTTTAATAATAATAATAATATGTCTTTTTATTTTTTGTTCTTACAATAGTTTGTGCAAATACTATTACAGTAAACTGCAAATAGGAAGGGCTATATCTAGCAAAATAAGGGGGATATCAAATAGATATATCATAATATTACACTCATTGTTGCATCATTATAAAATTTCGTGACCGTAATCAAGCCTTTCATTCATCTTTTTCTAGTTTTAAACAATTTTATAATATTTTTTAGACTACATACACATACACACACACACTTATGACACATCCATAAAATCGCGCTGGTATTGCCCAAAGAGTGAGTCTTAAATGTACTCTTAGTACACACACTGCCATCAGATAGTTTAAAAAAATATAATATGAATATTTGTAAACCAAAATAGAGAATTGTATGACCTATTATCCGCATACGGAAGAAAGAAAAAAATATAAATATTTTCCGAAAACGTATATAGAATGTATTGTGCGAATCGGTCCTTCTGCAAATGTTTTGTGTTATAATTGTGAATATTGATGTTTTGGTGGTACGACAGATGGAATTTGTGTTTCGTACCAACACAGTTCGGAATAAAATATTTTTCCATGTTTTTCATTTCCATTTGAATAGTGGTTGAAAACGAGTTACCTATACGAGATTTTAAGAGCGCCGGTTGACATTTTTTTATACAGTCAAGGCGCCCAAAAATATAACTATGTCAATAAAAATATCTATCTATCAATAAATGCTGTTAGTAATTATTTCTCTAAGAAATACTCAGCACGATAATCATCAATATTTCAGTAATTGGGACATGAACCAAAACGCGAAACAGCGCTATCTCTTTAAACAAATACGCACTACATCATCATACTTTGCTGCGTCCGTTAACAGATGTCGCCACTTACCCTCAGTGTCGCTGGTATCCGACAGCGGAGGCTCATTCGCTATGTATTGTCTGCCACTCAGGAGATTGCTTTCGACGACTGGTCG
Organism: Euplexia lucipara; assembly: GCA_921972225.1. Lineage (NCBI taxonomy): Eukaryota > Metazoa > Arthropoda > Insecta > Lepidoptera > Noctuidae > Euplexia > Euplexia lucipara. The sequence continues at coordinate 996,927 of OV179164.1, read as the reverse complement.
TTTATCTTCAAGCTGTCTTCTGAAAGCACGATGGTCATCCTGGAATGGGAATTTGAGATTATAATAAATTTCATATTTAGGTACCTACTATAGCATGTTAGAAATATGGGCCAGTAAACGGAGCGAGGAGAAAACATGGCGAGGAAGGGCGATTTATAAAGTAGAAAGGCTGATCAAAGCATTCGTTGAAATTTTCTCTGGTCACTGGTGTAAACCATTCTCCAATTTTATTACTTATTCGTCCTGGTCGATTAAGTTTAAGTGAAGTAAACTGTCAATGCCTTAGTTTGGAATGACAGCTCAATTTTCCTACAGTTCACCTACATTTTAACGAGTTAATTTTTAGAGAATGGCGCTGCTGATCCTAATGGTCATAAGCACAACGTGACAACACATATGTGACTCATAGGACAAGGAAGCGATTAATACTAATAATAATATCATGACTACCTATTACTTGGCTTTTCACAAACTTTGCTAAGAATTCCCTAAACATTGTTAGTTCAATAAAATATCTGCCTAAAGCCCATATTTCCCGAACATTAGCCACAGAATTCGATTAGGGCCGATTATCCGTTCCCTTAAACGCTTGTTAACATTCCACACATTCCCGCCACTAAGCCCGCCATTTTGTTGGCCCTCTGTCACGTGGTACTACAAAACAGAAGATTCATTCATAGAAGAATATTCAAAGAAGATGATTGTGGATTAATTTCTGTACCTACTTAAATCATATTACTTAAATTATGATGGATGTCGAATTATTTTCCAACAATATTATAAACTCTAATACAATATACTGCAACTTAATCTTGTAAGTACCTACAGTGATACCTAACTCCCTTAATAATAAACGGGGACTAAAAGTTACTTCCTAAAATAGGTTTGAGCTACACGATGACTGAAGCATGCCGTCACTCTGTCGGGACAGGTCAACTCAATTCTGTCTTCAGAAGGCTTTTCCTGACTTTTACTGTATCGTTAGACTCGCATAATATTTCAATACACTCTGGTATGCCTGGACTTTGAAAAAGATCATGATGACCCTTAGATTGCAGCATATCTTCTCAGGGATCAGTTATTGTAGAAATGTAGACGCAATTTAGTCTATAAAAAGATTACTTGTAAAAGATTATTTTATTTAAATCAACCAGTCCATCAGTCATGAACTTAGACTTAGACTTCTCGAAATGGGTTAACCTTCTGCAATTTTGAATCACTTTCTCAATCTTCTGGCTGCCAATCAATGCGATTTGCGTTACATAATTAAATACCTATGTTAAATGGGCCTTCTTCATTCAATCTGTTTAGTCACTACATTTAAAATGGCGTCAGTAAGCGGTTGATTTAACCGCGATCCGTGGATTAGTGCGGTCACATTGTTTATAGTTGTGAGTACTTTGTTGACTCTTGCGCCGATGTAGAGTGACATAGCTCGCTGTAATTTATTGTGGTAATAGTAAAGAGTCCCAGGCCACAAAAATTACATAGTGATTATTCCTTAAAATACCTTAGGCTAAAATGAGTTTGGAAGAAATCAGTTAGTTTTAAAAGTACATATTTTTTAACCTCTTTAAATCCTTAAGATAGATCGTGTCAATTATAGATAGGTACAATAGAAAGACAATGACAGCGCGGACAACGGTGTCCTCTCGGGGTTTAATGAATTAAATCAATTGCTGTCCTGCACAGCAAAATAAAAACAAAACTATTTTTAAACTTTTTATCAGATTGCTTTGCGAAGGAAATGTGCATAGATATTACTCTTCCCAATTAAACGATTTTCTTACCTATTAGCTGATTTTTCATTAGTCACATAACTTTTATCTGCAGAAAAAAAATAGGCGGTTTGACATCGTTCAGGTTAGGTTCGCTCAAGTTAGGTTCGTTCAGGTTAGGGTAGCTCAGTTTTATTGTAAAAAAACAATGTTCCTTTTAAGTAAATTAATCTATCTTAAGGATTTAAATTGGTTATCCTTTCAGGGTCCATTGAACTTTCCTAGCCAACATAAAAATATTACACAACACAACTGGCAAAATTGGCGAAAAGTGGGTGTACTACCAGGTACACCTCTGCCAACCCTTCGAGTTTGGAGGCGTGATGTTATGGTAATATAATAATATGTTGTGTAACTTAAAATTCACTCATCAACCAAATTAGACTCTTCGCACAATATATTAAATATCTGCAACTGATTTGACAATAGAAACTACGGAGACAGCTAAACATCTGTTTAAAATGTTCTAAACAAGTCGATTTTTTCTAAGTTTATCTTGGAAATCACTGACATTGTCTACGACAACTTTGTGAGAAGTTTATAATTGCCAACTTGGGTTGAAAAACCGTGGTGATGTAAGCTTGTGCCTTTTCTGTATGAGAAGATTCCTATGCCCTGTAGTGGACAGCGGGCTGATTTTATTATTGAAGGTGCAGTCCGAATTTCATTCAGAAAAACCCGACTGTAACCTTTCTAGATACTTGCATGGTAATAAAAACAAACACATTCAACAATTTAGTGTCTATTCCTAGTTTTATTACCAGTAGGTAGCTCTTAAAGCAATTTGAAACAAGTTACCGGGTCCAAACAATTACTCGTGGCCGAATTGCCTGGTCGCCCATTTTGAGGTGGAGCCGTGACCAAAATTGCGTCGTTTAGACCGTTCAGAACCAGAACTGCCTCTATCTTTCGGATCCTAACATACAAAGAGGGATTCTAAAGCTATCCTTTTTTTATTTTGTATCGTATGTTAATTCCATTTCCCTACTATTTACGTCAAGTTTTTTGAAGTGGTTTCTATAAAAGCCTTAAAACTATGTAAATCATTAGTCTAGCAGTCAAATAACGTTAGCCATTAACTTCATAATCATCAGCCTAGCCTTTGTTCAACTATGTTGGGGTCGGCTTCCAGAATAACCGGATTCAGCTCAACACCAGTTTTTGTTGGAGCGACTGCCTGTCAGACCTCCACAACCCGGATACTGATACAATTTTTGAGACAAATGATAGCTTTTGTTCGTCTCCAGAATATGATCTTTCTCCACGCCCAATTTCTAAACGGACAAAGTAATTTCCTCTCTCATTCAAACTTTTAGTAAGGATGTACGTGAATCCGAAATGAAGAGTAGGTACTAATGTCATCTTACCTGTTGTTTCAAGAGTGCAGGCAGGTCGCCCCTGGGTGGAGCTAAGGCGTTGAGCTCAGTCTCCTTCCTGATGACCCACTCGGTGAGCTCTCGGAGAGACAGTAGTAATGCTGACCAGTGTTCCGCGTTACTCTCCAGGCGGTTTCTGTGGAAAATCGAAAGGGTTTCATTAGTAAACGGTTTTAATGAGAAGAAATAGTACCTATTGATGCCTCCTTTGTCCACAAGTCAAAATTTATTTGATCTACTTTTTTTAAATAAGGAAGAAATGGAATTTTATTAGAGCTGTAGCTCGCATATAAACAGTTGACTTTTAGAACAAATAGCGACAAACAGAGACAATTGTAATTCCTTCACAAATATAATAGATACTGGCCTGTTGGTCTAGTAGTTAGTGACCCTGACTGCTATGCCGGAGGTCGTGGGTTCGATTCCCACCAAGAACAAATATTTGTGTGATGAGCACGATCATTTGTTCTGTGTCTGGGTGTAATTTATCTATAATATGTATGTATTTAAAAATATATAAGTATGTTTATCAGCTGTTTAGTACCCATAACACAAGCTCTCAAGCTTAACTTGGGACTAAATGGCGTTGTGTGGAAAGTTGTGGAATATTTATTTATTTATTTAGATACCATAATATTACGCTTATTATTTCTCCGAAACTCAAAATATTGATCTTGCGCGATCGAAAATATCTTCAAGCACCAACAAGTAACAAGTACTCCTACTACCCGTTCATTACAACCACAAGATCGCTATAAAAGCTAATCCCCAATAAAATAAAGCCGTATAAAGATCAGCGGGTAAGCAGAGCCAGGAATATAACTCAAAAACTTGGCCCTCACACAAAGGGAAGTACGATTGTTGAAATTTGGCCGCGGCGCTCGGCTGATGCCGAGGAAATTCCGGATAGAGATGGGTGGGATATCTTTATCGATAGATGTTCGTTGTAGTGCGGTAATACTCTTAGACAGACGGACTGTATTTTAACTGCAAATTTCCAGTTTACGTGCAGTTTTACGACTGTAATAAAATTGCCAACTGCTTCATATACATACAAACACAAAGCAGAAGCTACAGAGCGCCTTCAGCTACTATTCTTACATAGTTATTTTGCTTTTTTTACATTCGTATGTATGGAACATGTATTTCGTCATCACCCACGTCGGTTACGAGTACTACGCACTTGACATTTCTGGAGAAGCTCATCAATAAGGTCTATCGCCCCGGCGTTTCCAAGTTAGACTACAAAAAAAAAAAACAGTTTTTCAGTCTGGGTTCAGTTTTAATGCAGTCCGTCAGAATAGACAAATCTAGTAAAGATAAATGCTGTTTCATCGACATCTAAAAGTATCGATACTCATGCAACTCTAAACAGAACTTCAGATTTAAGCTGTATTCAAGAAAATGCAAGGGCTTACGTTTTATTTAATTTTGAGAACAATCCTGTAAGCAGTAATTACATCTACCGACTAAGACTTCAAAAGTGTACTGTTATTGGATCTGGTATAGAGTAGAAAAACCCAATGGATAAACTGGTAACTGAATCACTGCATTCAGTGCAACTAGAATCATTCTCTTAATTAATTTAATTAGTAAGTTGGACGTTTAAAAGTGCCTTCTAAGGGTCTAATTTAAATAAATGATTAGACTTTGATAGATGAAATGAGGGTGTACAGAGAGAGAGAGAGAGAGAGAGAGAGAGAGAGAGAGAGAGAGAGAGAGAGAGAGAGAGTAGTAATATTTTGTAAAATTGTATATATATGGTATTTTGTATTACTTACTAAGAGTCTAGGTTTCCTCACGCTGTTTTCCCTCACAATTTCTGTGTTGTACATTATAAGTAGAAAAGGTCATAATTATGTTTGCTCAGATTTGAACCCACAACCCCGTGCGTTAGAGGAGAGGGACTAACCACTGGGTAATCACAACATACCTAGCTAACAGAAAAAGGAATTTCAAAGCACCTTACTAAATAGATCCCTTCATAATCCCTAAAGTTTGACAGCAAAGTGATACAAACACAGGGGCGTAGTGGTCCACAAAGGGCGCATGACCGCAGGGGCCTGGGGCCCACCTGGGGCCTGACCACAGGGCGCAAGTTCAACACAAACCGAGTAGAGGCTCCTACCGCAGAGGAGCTTACAGTAAGATGGGTTTGACGGTTAATTTTTGATAAGATTATGGTTACACGTGTATGGGGAGACTAGTGTGTCGTGTTTTGTTTTTGGAGGGAAATAGATAGGCCTTTGTTTTGGTTGTAACATCTTAGGTATCTATATTTCCTTTAGCTTAGTTGAAGACAGAAAAAAAATATATAAAATAAAGAGGACATACAGGTAAAATAACAAGAAGAAACGAATTTCTATTGTTTTTATACACAATGACAAAATGTCAAATCCTCAAAATGTCAATAAGAAGACTTAGTAACTTTGCCGTTGATGTGTATTTACCATGTCTGGACTATTAAAGGGAGAATCACCTCTGAGTTCTATTCAGAATTTCTTCTCAGGTTTCAGTTAAATTGCATTTGCTTATTAATTTTATTCCAGTTAATATCTAGTTTCAGTTGATATTTACTGTACCTAATTCATATTATTACAATTACATATTTACAAGCGATTGACCATACTATTTATCAAAAGTTCTGATATTATTTTTTGGTGTAATACATTATTTAATGTACAAAATCCAAAAACACTGTGTATATCGTATGAATAAATGATTAATTTATTTATTCATTTTTATATTGGCATGTGGTCACGTGTGTCTGAAAAATCTACTTACAGAAATAAATATGACATCAATTAATTCAGCAATACTTATTGTGAGATGAATTTATCGATAGGTGCTAAACGTTCAAAACCATTCGGATTACGATGAAAGTATTTGAGGAAATTGAAATGTAGATTTTTCTTCACCGAGAACTCATTTAGACTCTAAAATTCACAGTAGTAGTTATGTTTGCCAACTAATGCCTATGCCGCATTTCCTCTTAACAGGCGGAAATCCCACCACCGTTCAATTTCACCATGATACCCCATAAAACGTCTCCCATAAGAATCTAACCATTAAAGTGAATGCGCACTACGGCGGGATGTACCATTTACTACCCACTTTACATGTGATAGCGCAGATAAAACTCCGACAGTACTATATTCTGCGGCGGAAGTATAAAGCAGATTCGATTCCCCGTCGATAGATAGTAAAATAGTCGTATTCTGAGGTCTGCAATTTTAGATTTAGATGGAAAATATTATTATAGGTGTCATTTAAAATGTATATCTATCTGCACTATCCATTTAATGTCATTATTTGTAAGTTTCTAGTCTATTTCATTCAACTTATTACAAGATTGACGATTTTCATGATTATTCACTAACTGATTCATATAATTATACAATATTATATGCTGACTGGCCTGTTGGTCTAGTAGTTAGTGACCATGGCTGCTGTGCCGGAGGTCGTGGGTTCGATTCCCACCCAGGACAAATGTTTGTGTGATGAGCACGATCATTTGTTCTGTGTCTGGGTGTAATTTATCTATAATATGTATGTATTTAGAAATATACATATAAGTATGTTTATCAGCTGTTTAGTACCCATAACACAAGCTCTTAGCTTAGCTTGGGACTAGATGGCGTCGTGTGAAAAAAATTGTGGAATATTTATTATTATTACTATAAAGCATAACATAACAGTCAGACGTGTTGCTGGGGAGTTAGTTCCGCAACTTCTTCTTCCCAGCAAAAACACTAGAAAGTGATGAAGGGTGGGCGTCTTGGGGGACTGTCTCACGAATATCTTGACGTTCAAAAAGTGCTAACTTTTCAGAAAAAAATAAATAAATGTGATTTTGATTGGAAAAACAAAAAAAAAACTGCAAGAAACTCAAAAGTTATTCGTTGAAAGATTGGGCTTTTTACTTACCTAATTATTATTGTGTAAACAGGTATAGAGCCACTACAATGTGAAAAATATCATGAAAAATCTTCCCTTGATTTGGTATAAGGTAAGTTAGTTCTCCAAACTCATTTACTCTTATTCCAATTTAAGATTTCAAACTGAAATCAAAATGTCTTCCCGTTCTATTAGGGCGCGGTGTGACTGTGGGCGATAAGCGCAAGTCTTGCTTATCGCCGACAGTCACAACTAAACCCAAACTCAATAAAACGCGATTTGCATGCGTGTCGGCATAAAGCAGTAGCTGTTTAGTGATATAAAACCATGTGATATACCTCTTTATAACATTTTATCGTCTTCTTTTATGGTAACGTCATATAACGAGCATGACACAACTAAAGAAGAATGTGGCTGGTATTGGTTTTCTCATTTTAAAACCTTTAAAAACAGCGTCGTGGTACGTAAAAACTTTAATGAAATAGGGGTCAGCCTAATGTAATTATCGGTTTCACTTTCTGACTGCTATTCGGGATATCGTAGTGTAAAAAAAATCTAACACATTGCTTAAACCCGCATGCGCGCCGAACCTGGAATCTCTCGCTTAAAATCGAACCTGATCCTCTATAAAAAGTACCTATTGGTACCCGACTACGGCAAAACAAAAAGAAGGGTTCTGATTTTGACCGGTATAAATGTAGGTACACATGTTCATGTGTCGCCATAACTTCTTAACTCTTTATGATCTTTTCACAAATGAGGTATCCTTGGAAGCCTCTTGATCGTCTAGTGGTTTGAGGATAAGCCACATAAAAAATTAAATATGGGTATATATTTTTATAGTAGGTACTTTAGCCATTTGACTGGCCTGTTGGTCTAGTAGTTAGTGACCCTGACTGCTATGCCGAAGGTCGTGGGTTCGCTTCCCACTCAGGACAAATGTTTGTGTGATGAGCACAATCATTTGTCCTGTGTCTGGGTGTAATTTATCAATAATATGTATGTATTTAGGTATGTAAATATGTAAGTATGTTTATCAGCTATTAAGTACCCATAACACAAGCAAGGCCTAACTTGGGACTACATGGCGTTGTGTGAAAAGTTGAAGATTTTTTGATAATGAGATAATGTAGGTACTTTTTGGAAAACTTACAGCTAGGTAGACAAAATGTTTAAAGTAATAACAGAATGATGGCCAATTACAAGTTTTCACAGTTAACATTATATTAATGAATCAGAACAAATAACACTAGACAGTGTTACATTCGCGTTTTTTATAATTATACACTGTAAAGGACGCTATCGAAAAAGTGTTTGAAAAAAGTGTTTGAAAAAAGTCTTCTTAAATTTAGACACGCTTGTATTAAAAGATCCATATCAACTTGCCGGCAAGCTTCATTGTACATTAGAACTTGATAGTGTCTTCATATGTAAAGCACAAATCTCGCTTTTGAAATCCCTGTCAGCGTAAAAAGCGCAAATATCCGAACGAATTAACATGAAAACAGAGCTAAACAAAAGCAAATATGATTTACATAGATGGCACATCGTAATTGAGTACGTACAGTCCACGGTTCGATTCCCGTCGAGGGAAACTCCAGATTTATTACACGTCGTTAAGTTTGAATGATTAATTCACTGATCGGTTTGGGGCCAGGAAAATGGCGAGAAAAGGAAGAGAGTTTTTCAAGTTTAGTAGATCTTGGTTAATAGTGATTGCTTTACTGCTCTATTTTACGATAGTCGTATAGTTTCAGGCTGGTGTGTTAGAAATAACACAGAGTAAGTATTTTGGCTTTCATCAGTTTTCATTTTGTACACCTATTTACTAATAGCTTTTATTTTTGGTCCATTGGTAATCTAATTAAAGTACACAAAATATTATAAAATTACTATTTGAAAATAGTAAAAATTAAGTTTCTTTGGCATTTTTCTTCATACGAAATTTTCTTCTGAAAGAGGAATAACTTGCATCTGGAAGTTTTTTTATTTTGTTTTTTTAGCTAACTTAAACACTCACAAGTGTTTTCTTTAATAAGCCGATTCAAATAAATTATTGCTTTTTACTTTCTACTTTTCACCTTAAAGACGCGGAAAGTTTGACGAAAAACAATATTAAATTGGTTCTTTAGATTTATAATTCTTATTATTATTTAGTCAATCCCATCTAACTAACATACAAAAAAAAGATCAAAATCAAAATTCATTTATTCAAGGCTGAGGATCAGCACCTTTTGAATGCCAGTCTGTTAAGTGTAGTCTTCTGAATGTTTCAGTTACTCGACGTACCATTGGCCCTCTCGCGTTGGATGCAACGCGAGGGGGCCAATGGTACGGTAGTTCGGTGGTATGGTAGTTTGCTTACAAAATGCGTATGAGCATATATCGCTTTGAGTTTAGAACCCGGGTGCAAGCAATCATAGCCATATTCACTGGAACTGAGTACTATATTGGACAATCTACCGCCGTTTTCCTGGCCCCAAATACAAAATGGCCGTCTATATTAAGAATGACCGTTACAGAGGCGAAAATTTAATTTTTTACCGAAGGATTATTTATGGAGCCGGCGATCGGTGCCGCTCGCAAATAAATCTACTTGTTTGCACTTCAGACTTAATTGGAGAACGTTCTTTTCTGTTAAATATCTGCCTGTGTAGGCAGAAGTATTGGAATTTTAATACCGTTTGACTAATTGACTATTAATTTGATACAACCATCATAGCTCCATAAAAAATTGCATCGTTGCACGTTGGTCGCAAGTCGCATAGAGCTACAGGATGACTGAAGCATGCATGCCGTCTGTCGGGACAGGTCGGTTCAAAGCTGAATTGATTCTTTCTTCAAAAAGCTTTTCCAGACTTTGCCCTGCATTGTGAGACTCGCATAATAAATGAATATAATCTTATGTCTGGACTTTAAAAGAGACCATGACCCCTGAGTTTCTTTCGGCATTTCTTCTCAGGGATCAGTCACTTTGGAAATGCCATTTAGTTTAAAAAAAATACATGTAAAACTGCCTGACAAGATCTACTTACAGAAATAAATATCATTTCATTTCGCTATGTCACATATCTAATTCGATTTGGCAAACTTTTTTTACACTTTTAGATATTGTTTATGGCCAAACATTATATTAAGCTAAGATACCGATTTCCAACTGTGGTAACTTATTGGTGAACATTAAGTTCACCAATAAGTTACCACAAAGTCATAACCACTTGATACTTTATGGATCTATTGCTTATAATTTCCGATACCGCCCTTTATCAACCCCCATTTCACATAAACAAAGACGAGATTTAGATCATTCTAAAACACTATAACTGAGTTGTATCCAATATCCTTTTGCGATAAATTATACTATCGCTAGAATCACCAAATTTAATAACCGTTGAGATATTATCCTTTGGTCTCAACAATTATACGAAACTTTCAAGATTATCCGCCATAGTTTCTCAAAAGAAAGGCAGAAACCTGTTAAAATAATACCGAAGTAACTTGTAGTCCATAAATTCTTTAACAAAGTGAATTTTCTGTTAATTGACAACCCTGAGTCCTCTCAACCCTTTTAACGCTAGAGTGGGACAGAACAATACAAAGTTCAAACAGTAGAGCGGGACAGAAATAAAATTTTAGTTAAATAGAAGTGTCCTAAATGTTTTGACTGATGGAATGGCACCATTCGAAGAATTTCCAGTTGAATTTGATTAAATATTGTACGGTTCAATTGTCACGGAAATTGATATTTATTGGTAGTCAAAGTAAGTACCTGCCCCCCTAGCCAAGTTACAAACGATTCGTATCTATTCTCTTTTTACAATCGAGAACGCCTCAAATCCCTTTGTTTTGACCACGTGACTTATCACCTTTCGCTAAGTCACGTGGTCAAAACAAAGGGATTTGAGGCGTTCTCGATTGTAGAAAGAGAATAGATACGAATCGTTTGTAACTTGGCTAGGGGGGCTGAAGTTTAGTAACGGTTCGTTTGTGTACTTACAAATTTGTGCATAAGAATTCAATTTAAGTATTAAAAAAACAACAGACGATCGAAGGCCGATGACAGCAACAAAGGTCCGATGTTGTCTTAATCTTTCGGCTGAATAATGACGTTGTTAATAAAAATCTATTATGCAGCTTTTAATACAATATTACAGTTTCAAACTGAGGTCTTTTTTGATAGCATTTTTTTTAATTGAATGGCTCGCTTCTGTTCACTATCTCACCATCTTGGTAAGCGATTATTTTGTGGTCGACGATGAAGCACATTTGTCTTGAAGTAACCTATTCACTTCTGACTTAAAGACCCCTAGGTTGTAGCTATCAGGAAATACCGACTCCGGCAGGGAATTCTACATTTGCTGTACGCATAACGAAGGTGTTCCCAAAACGTTTAGTACGGTCAGTGACTTGCATTACCTGACTCCTCCTTGTAAGAAAAAAATAGGGGGAAAGGGGTCAGGAAATCTACCGAGTCCACCATGGACCAAAATGAAACAAAAATGTGTAGCTGCTATCAAAAGCAAAGAACCTAGAATCTAACTACTAAAGTTAAGCGGCTAGGTTACTGACGAATCTTCACATAAAACCTCCATCGGTCTCAGTTATTAAACGACATATTTCCTTTATAACCCCACGTGGTATTACCCCATGTTTTCCACCCCCATAAATAACACATAATGGCCTGTTTTTGTTCAGCGTCTGTAAATACGTTCAACTTTTTTAAAGTCCCATGTGCGGCGGAATTTGAGAGTTAATTTAGCTCGCGTTTTTAAGGTTTTCACGCGATGTTTAATTTTACTTTTGTTTCATTATAATAATAATATTCCACGACTATTTGGCTTAGCAGAGCTTGTGTGGTGAGTACTAGACAATTAATAAACATATTTATATATTTCTAAATTCATACATATATTCTTCTTCTATCCATCTACATCTCTATAAATGAAAATGAATCACTGTAATATGTAGGTACGCGCATAACTTCCGAACGACTGCACTGAATAGGATAATTCTTTACTTTTCTTACAAAACAAATGATCGTGTTCATCACGCAAAAAAATGTCAGGTGCAGAGAATCAAACCCACGACAAAGTCTACTAGTCTGTTACTATATCGAGATTCCTACGTGTCTCTGAAAACACGTTAAGCCGTTGGTCCCGGCTGTCATTTGTGGATCTTAGACAGTCGTTACTTGTGGTCAGAGCCCCGAAAGTCTGACACCCTGTCTAACCAAAGGGTATCGTGTTACCCAGTTGCTGGGTTGTGGAGGCTAAGAGGCAGTCACTCCATGGAAGCCGACTTGAAAAAAGTCTTTGCTAATGATTCTGTTGCTCTCCCTGGTCCACGCAAGGCAGGCGTCTTCTCATACAAAATCAGACGCCACTGATGTCTAGAAGATAAAACTAAGAAAGTGCCTACATATAGAATGATAATGTCTTACTGGGCCTTACCCACAGAACCGTACCACTACGTCTGTAGTTAGATGCAGATAAACCCTGAGCCTAAGCCTTGAACATAGGCGTAGGATAGCTAGCCTTTCGGTTTTCTATAGGATACATTTTGGAGAGTGTGCTCGGGATTTACATGACTTGATTCCGCCATCACCTTTCTACCATCGGACAACCCGGCGAGTGTCGACCTTTACATCGTTGGCACTCGCACCCACGATTCGGACAAAGCGTTTCGCTTCGTCGTTTATACCGCGTACATCGAAGGACTGGAACAACTTGCCTGCTACGGTCTTCCCGTCCGATTATAATTTAGGTGTCTTCAAGGCTAGAGTGAATAGGCTCTTAATAAACTAGTGCGCTTCGCCATCACTGATTGCATCACTGCTTACCATCAGGTGGGATTGCAGTCAAGCACTGGTTTATAATATAAAAAAAAAACCATTTATCAATACCAAAATAATCAGTCAAAAGTTTTGACGTCGAGACGTAAGTTAATGATCGTAATATTTTTTTTTGACTTTGTAAACTCGAAGTTCTAAACTGTATAAACCGTAGCTTGATCACATAAGTATTATTAAGAAGAATGTGAGACCCACGTAGCCGCAGTTTTGTATCGTTTTACAGGTTTCAGTGTACAGATTTTGGGTTTTCAAAATATTGCAATAACGGAGGAGTGAGATTTGGTTTGATTAAAGTTTACATAGAAAAGAAGTACACAACGCTAGAATTGTTCAATTTGGAACACTAGGAGACCACTAGTTTAATTATGTAGACTAAACCGGTATCTTTGCAAAAAAACCTATTTTGTATACTTAGGTACTGACTTTTTAGTCAAACATTAAGTGCTCTTCCATTTTCGTCTCCCGCCAACCCTAAAAACTCAATTTACAAAATAACTAAAGAAGTAATTGCTTAATACCCCACCCAGCCACAAGGCTTATCCGAAGATCGATTTACCCCAAATAGAATTAGCTCTTAAATTAATTTCCTATCAGAAACCTTTAGCAGTGAGTGTATACAGTTTGTGGGGGGTAGTTTTACAACTTGGTTCCCTCTCGCCGCCATGAACGGAGCGCGATGTTGTGACAGTTCTCAAATTAATTCCTGGTCCAGCGAAATGAGTTTCATTTTCTACTTTCAGTTGTGAAGGTTGTGGGTAGTTTGAAAACTTTCAATAGGGACTAGTTTGCACCTAAATATGAATTTTACACTGTGTGTAATTTATGTGGTGGCTTTCAAAGGTTGAAATTGGAAGGTTTAAGTTTTCTCTCGTATTTACTACCACCTAAATCTATAATGGGGAAACGTTGTGAATTCGTTAGTACATTCATACATGTTGTCATACACATACGCCGGTTGCGAGTACTACGCACCTGATCTTTAAAGCTGTATTTTTATCGTATTATGTAAGAAAAATAAGCAAAAAATATAAATCATTCTATGACCGGTAAATGTTTGGTTGACATACATTTTCTGTTGTTGTAAACACGTGGTGTGAAAGTTATGGAATATTTATTTATTATTAACCGACTTGACATTTCTAAATTCGTAGGATAAACCCTAGATATAAAAGTTTGAACACAGTGATCACCTTTAATAAGCCAATATCAAGATAATAAATGCACTTACACTTCTCTCCGTAACTGTCACTAAACCTATCTATTCGCAATTCGGTACATTAATTGCAATTAAGGGGAGCAACCAGTGACGTAATTGGTTTAGCAACCAGTCGCCGCAACGGGTTGCAGTAGCCATTGCCGCCGGTAACGTGCCTGTTATTAGGTTACAGTACATATTGATTGTTTTAGACGGATCTGGGTGGCATAGCGCGTGTCCAATAATGGTTAGATATCATTTGGGATATGGCTGAAATTGGACCTAGTTTATCGTCTACACAGCCTTTCTTTAGCTTCCAGTCTGGCCGAATGCGGTATAATATCAGCGCTTTATATTATGGAATGACTGAACTCCACAACCCAGTTACTGAATAACGCTATATATTATGTTACTTAGCCACAAACCTGTTTCCGAAGTAATTGTAGTGAATTTGACTAACCGCCAATGTTCGAATCCAAAACTAAGATCCCTTAGATGGGTGAAAAGTGCATGTTTCAAAGTCAACGCAATCAAAATATTCCTACTTTCAATTAGGTAACATACTCATTTTTAAAGGTGTACCTGTTGACAGCATTATAAAACTTGCCATAACGCAAGATAACCCAGTACAAACTATGAAACCAATCCGCAAATCACGGGTATAAATGATAAATGATATTTATTTTTGTAAATAGGTTTTTACAAACACTTTTACACGTCGCCTTTTTTAGTAAATGAGATCGGTATTTCACTATTTGACTACTCTGAGAAGAAACACCGAAAGAAACTCAGAGGTCATAGTTTCTTTTAAAGTCCAGACATTATCTTGGTCAAATCATGTAAGATCCATGCAGATTAGTGTCTGAGATGGTCTTTTGAGGAAAGAACCACACAGAATGACTCACCAGACTGACCAGATCAGTCAGTGCAAGCATTTGTCAGTAATCGTGAGCTCAACTCGGAACTTGAGGAGCTCCACGTGCCGACGAACAATACCAAAGAGAGAACATTTGGGTTGGTCCCATAAAGAACTCAAACTGCCAGACAAAATTTAAAATAAATAAATTAAAGAACTTAAAAAGATTTAGAAACGAATATCTAAAAAAAAATAAAAACAGAAACCACATAGTCCTTACATTCACAATATAAAAAAAATGTAATATACTTTCAAAGTAAAAATATATAAAAAAATAGTTTAGAGATTACAAACTTACATTGGCAGCTGGAAGAATGACCGAACATAAATAACAATGTATAAAAGAACATTTTTATCGGGTCTAAACTAAACTCACCCGATAGTACTGAAGCCTGTTTGTTTTTAACTCATACCACAGAACTATGAAATGTACCTATACACACCGCTTTATAAAAAAAAGTAAAACACAATCCTACGGTGTACGTAATAAAAGGACACATAAAACCACAGTATTTCATTACATCGGAACGTATCCGAACGCGCATTTTTAAACGTCATACACGAATGACAGATTGCCGTTTGGCGGGAAAAACAACAAACGTATGTTTTGACACGAGTTTTTGTACAAATAAAAGAACATTTTTGTTATTTTTTTAATGGTGACATGAATCGCTGAGAGGAAGATACGATGGATGAATTGTGTCATCATTTGCCTGCTTTTTCCCAACTATGTTAGGGTCGGCTTCCAGTTTAACCTGATGAACCTGAATACCAGTGTTTTACATTGAGCGACTGTCGGACCTCCACATCCCAGTTACAGTGGTAACACGATACCTTTTGGTTTTACTGATTGTCAGAATTTCGAGGATATTCCTCGAAGCGCAACCTTTTCTAAGCGCAACTATCTCTCTCTCTCTCTATCTCTTATCTTGTTTTTGTAAGCGCAACCGTTAGTTGCACACTCAAAAACAAATTTAAAAGAATAATATTATTTTTCCGCGAAACGCGACCTTGATAAAAATTATAGAGCTCGGGGCATGATGGATTAATCAAATATATCGATAGATAGCTTTTGTATCGACTATCTAAATTTTTTACTAGGCAAACATAAACGATAAACGATGCATCTACCCAAAGAATAATTATTATTAAGTTAGTTGTTTTTTACACCTTTAAGGTTTACCTGTAAAATGTTATTAAAATGTTTAAAAAAATTCCGAGCTGCTGCTGAAAAATTCGATTGAAATACTTGAAAACGGTTGGCCCGATCAGGGGATCGAACCCGGGACTTCAGGCTCAGCAGTAGCCCTTGCTACCACTAGACCAAAGAAGCATTCAAATCAACAAGAAAGCCGATTTATTTATCCAGATTTAGCAAACAGCGTAGGTACTAACCTGATAGCCATACTCTTCGACTTGAGATGGTGCCACCTCTGGTTCATCTCATCGAGCCTCCTCTGCAACATAACGGCGTCCTCTTGCGAGGATAGGGAGCCGAGCAGGCGGCGCCCCGTGCCCGTGAGGGACGCGTACACATCCCGGTGGGTCTCGATCTCGGATTGAAGGTCCTAGAACAATGAGAAGCAGGAATTAATAAAGTTTATGAATAAGACGTAGTGGCTGCTAAAAAAGGAGAAGATTTAGCAATCATGTTACAATATTCTTATCTAATACTAGCAGACGCCCGCGGTTTCACCCGCGTTGTTCCCGTTACTGTAGGAACACAAGGATAAAAAGTAGCCTATGTCACCCGGGGATAGTGTAGCTTCCCAACAGTGAAAGAATTTTCCAAATCGGTCCAGTAGTTTGGGAGCCTATTATAGCAAACAAACAATCAAACATTTCCTCTTTATATATTAGTATAGATTGGCACTTCGCTCGCGACTCCCTTTGCGTGCTTCCGTACGTTAACATGTCCTTAGTTTTTTTAAATAACATCTAGCCCACGACTCAAATAATGTAATTAATGATAGCTAAAAGAATTTTTAAAATCGGTTCGGACGTAAGAGTACAGGGTGTAAAAAGACCCTTAATGTAAACTAAATTTCAGTTTAGTCAATAGCTGTGGGGCATTTCAGAAGGTTGATCAGTACAACGCAATTGCTGGGTTCAAATATCCTTCGATTAGGCTGAACTTTCAAGATAAACTTCTGATCGGTCCTTCGGTTCCAGACAGATTTTGGCAAGTTCTTGTGCTGTGGAAGACAAATATAAGTAGCTTGTCTATTAGATATCGATCGTCTATTTGCAGCTAAACCTAATTCCTAACGGCGAGGTTCTTGAAAATCAAACCAACATCAAGAATAGTAGTCCTCACTGATGATCGAACCTTACAATTTAATCTATTAACTAAAAGACGAACATAAAATCCATAACAGACCGAACATACCGTTCATATTTTCCTTTCATCCACAGAGTAACAAAACGAACAAAATCCATTCTATTACTGCTGGACCCACTGCGACTGCCAGAGTAATGTTATACGATGTATTATTCATACTGTGATTTGATAAAAACAGAGATGTGTAATAGATTAGGTCTACTGTCCTACGTAGGAATTGAAGCTTTACAAAGCGACGTAAAGCTAAATTACGTAACAGGTATATTTAGCAGGATGAATAGAAGGTGAAAAGGTGAAGGTGAAGGTGAAGGTGACTTATGAAAATTTATAAGGCAAATTAAATTTATGTGGAAACGCCGGGACGTAACGCTCTAGAAGGACGTACATAGTTCTTATTGGTGAGGTTAAAATTGGTTCAAGAGTTCCGAAGATTACCCCCTACATACAAACTTACAAACAAACAAAAAAAATTTACCTCTTTATAATATTAAGTATAGATAAGTATAGTAGTATGTATGAATGTAAACGAAGTAAGTATGTGAGTTTGAGGTTGAGGCGTGTCGCATTAAAAAAAAAAGTTACGGCAGAACCCTGAAATGCTGATAACGGGTCTTACTAAGAGGTATTGTGTTACCCAGTAACTGGTTTCTGAAAGTCAGATTGACAGCAACTCGTTATAAAATACTAGTGTATTCAGATGCATCCAGTAGGTAAGCCTAGAAGTCCACTACAAATGATTATATTATGATCAATTATATTTACATCGGTAAATTGGTTTTTCAAATATTTTAAGGTGTAATTGTGTAAACTTGTAAGGTGCGGTAGAAATTTGACTATCAGATTACTCTAAGAAAAAACATCGGTTATAAAACTCGATGCTCTTTTGTATAGAGAAGAGGCCTGTGTCCCAACACTAGAAACGGTAAAGGCTGATTGTGCTGTTACGTCAGTTAGCTAGTTATATCTCAACGAATTTCCACATAGCAAAGCATCGTATACTATGTTTTATAGCTCGCATTGGACAGTGGCTCAGCAAAAATACTCGTCTGCAGTTAAAATAAGTGCAGGTTCATTTGTAGGACTTTACCGTCGCTCTAGTTTAACGGCAGTGCGACAAAATTGTCGGGACTTAGTGCACGAGGTCTTGCGACAAGTCGCTTTATTGTTTGGAGACTTAGTTTTTTAAAAAGTGGCGCTTACTTTGTTTCTTTTGTTGCTGAGCTTAGTTAGGCACTGTTCTAATTTTGCAGTTAATTTACCTGTTATTACAATTAAAGGCACAATTAGTCTAACCTGGACGGAATGGATGGATATATTATCAATATCTACCTATGCAAAAGCATCCCCAATCCAACTACTTTTTGACTGGCCTGTTGGCCCTGACTGCTATGCCGGAGGTCGTGGGTTCAATTCCCACCCATGACAAATGTTTGTGTGATGAGCACGATCATTATTTGGTTCTGTGTCTGGGTGTAATTTATCTTTAATATGTATGTATTTAGAAATACTTATATAAGTATGTTTATCAGTTGTTTAGTACCCATAACTCAAACTCTGCTTAGCTTGAGACTAGATGGCCTTGTGTGAATTTTGTGAAACTTATTTGTACTTTATTTATTTATTTATAATCTTTTTTCACGAGCCCACACACAAGTTCATAACTACGAACAAAGCATTCTTCGAACCAGCCATTGTCAACGCCCCCCAAAAATCAAGCGTCCATATTAAATCTCCAATTAGATCCTAAACAAGGTTAGCTAGTAACCACAAAACCCTGTTTACATCGACCGGATCAAACAACAAGTTAAATTATTGACCGAAAGTTAGTTAACTCATGAATAACTGATAGCCGTGTAACTCACAACACAAACACCTCGGACACTGTTTACTCATTGTGGAATTAACGGATCGAAGGGTTTAGTGGGATCGATAAACGGCTGGAATCTTAATCCCTGTCGCATTTAAAAGTATTAGAGAACAAATAACATAACAAAAATTAAGCGGGTCTGGGCTGGCCATCTCTGTCGTATACCCAATGAGCTGCGAGCCAAAATAACCACAACGTGAAGCCCTGGCACAGCTAGAAGGCGTCGCGGCAGATCCAGAAAAAAATTATGGGATGACCTGGACATACAGCGAGGACACCGATGTGCGCTGTCATTGTCTTTCTATTGTGACTCTAATTGATACGATTGAAAGGTTAAATAACCCGTAGCCCACTTTAGCCCTGCATCGAAAAACCTGGAACTCATGGGGCCTTTGCCCAGCAGTGGGGTGATAGTGGTTAACAGTATCAGTATTAGTTACATAATAAAAAAAAAACAATTGAGGGTAAATGTATGAAGGTACTGAATTAGATGTAATTAAACAGTAATTCAAATAAATTCCTTAGTGTTCACCTTTCATTTAACTTCACGCCTTTATGGTTAGATAGTTTAGGCACATAACCCACCAGTCGCACACTTAAGTCTAAAGCACAATAATTAAACGTGGTCTCATGTTGTCAGTTGGAACAAAGAAATTCCTAATGTGAAATCCAAACCCAGAACCAATAGAACCCAGGACTTTATGCAACTTATCATTTAATGATGACACCGGCCTGCATTGTCATTAAAAAATAATGTGTGACATAAATATGATGGTTGCAAGTATAATGCTTATAATTAGCATATTTATGTGTATACAAAACGGTGCTCACGGTGTAGTAATAAGCAATGTGAAGGACTAAGCACACTGCTTACCTAGTGGTCGACTCGAGAATCTGTAGTGGGGTAGTGGTTGAAAGTGTCGATAGTTTTACATATCGATTAAAAAAATAAAAGCGATGTGGCTCAGTAATTTTGGATTTGGATTAGCTTTTGGATAAGATAATAAATTAAATGCGACACTGTACAATTCACCTTTTGCCTAGAAAATAGGACTTTTATGGCAGATGTTGACATCATCCTCCTGCTCTTATCCTAATTTATTTAAGGTTTTCTTTGATGCATCTCTTTTGGCCATCATTTCAATTTTCACAATATCACACATCCCAATCTATCGTCATCACACTATAAGGGTCAGTACATATCTAACGGAAGATGCGTCACGTATTTTAACTATCGGTCGTGTAACGCCAGAACAGAAAAATATATAGCAAAACATTCAACGTTTTACACTCAACCGATGATGAGTTAGTGCTTCGAGGTAGTGTCGCTTACGCTCGGCGCATCTTCCGTCAAATAAGTACCTAGCCTTAAATCTTTCACTCGCACTCACTTTCAAAACTCTATAGTAAAAGCTTTAACACACTTGTAACACCCGTCGCCATCCCACACGGTTTTATTGGTCAAATGAGAACGTCCAATGAGAACATCACATTGACGTCGCGTGGCATGGTTTAGTCTGTTTTCTGCTTTATAAGTATGAGCTAGTTGGGAGCTACTGAAAAATCTCACACAAGCGATAAGACAGTTTGTAACCACAAAATTAAACTACCTTCTTCGCTAGTTTTTTTTGACAATGAAAATAATGAACTCGCTTTAACGTTACCTGAGTTTTTGTCTTTTTAGCCTGAAATAGATCATAATCATAATCATAATCATAGTCATTTATTTGCTAATATGGGTAATTACATAAAGTTGTTGAAAAAAAATTGCACAGACCAACCATATTACACCTCGAGGCATGCAAATTACAGGGCTTTAATAGAACATTTTCTCGCAAAATTTCATAAATAATACAAGTTATATAGTTTTATTCGTACAAATCCAAAACTAATAACAAAAACTTCATACACCATACTACACAACGTCACTTATACAGAATAATTAAAGATTAAAGTGTCATTTGTTATATAATAATGTTAAGATAAAATTGTGAATAAATGTTAAAGTAAGAATAATGTAAGTACCTACTTAAAATATGAAATGTCATGTTTTAAACGAGAATGTCAAGATATTATCTGTAAATAAATGTCAAAGTAATAATATTAATAATTAAATTAGTGCACTAGTACTACATCAATATGTCCTTACATCCTCCATTAAATAATCCTGAACACTATAGTAACACTTACATAGCAAGAATCTTTTTAATTTCATTTTGAAAGCATCAATTAATGAAGTTTCTAGTATGGACTTTGGCAAGTGATTGTATAGACGCGGCGCCGTACTGAAAATGCTTTTCGAAAATAAGGCTGTCTTGCTGGATTTGCAACAGATTTTGTGACTATGCCGCTTACTTATGTATTTATCAAAATATAATAAATATAAACACACGGTAATGTTAATATATTGTGCTTGACAAAATATGGCCTGCAGCTATCAGTCTGGTTTATAATAAACATACCTCTAATACACAGCTTTTGTGCTTTGAATGCCGTATCCCTATTGGTGGAATTACCCCAGAATATAATACCATACTTACTTAAATAGACAAAATCTACTGACATTATGTCAATTGTTTACTTGATTTGTGGTTTTGCGTTGGCGATGTAAGTCACAGTTTAATTTCTATGATAATTTAAAGATTCGCAACCAAAGTGTACGTTGTAACAAAATAAGTTCATAAGAGTTGTACCCATAAGGGGAAAAGACGTAAAATAACAAGAATAGATAAAATTATTGCATATCCTTCCTTGACTTAACCTATGTTTTAGAAAATAATTTTCAACTGGTTTTTTCTCAGTCTTTTAATAATTTTTATAATTGTAATAGATTTCTTACTGTGTTTTTACAACAATTTGACGTATATTTCACGGCCTTTTATATGTAAGAACAAATAATTATAGACTGATTAATTAAACATCACAAAGAATAACATCGATAAAAACCAAGCCACACGTCCCACCCCTAGCGACGGCCACCCCAGGCAATATTGATGTTGTTTGCTCAAGCTATCGGCGCCTCACGCGCATCCCTTAATAATATCAAGGGTTTATTATAATAAGGGTGCTTTAATACTATGACTTTCCTTTATTACCCTCCTAGGTGCAGGGGATAATCGATGAGAGTTCAAATCAGCTGGTTTTTGGGGTCCAATGTACCTTTTTGTTGTTCTTATGCTAATACAGGAGTGAGATGTAGTTTATGTTTAGTAATAGCAGCCTGTTACTATCCGATAGTACGGCAAAGTCCTCTTCTCAGACAGAGAAGACATGAGTATTAATCAACACGCTTGCTTAAAGTCTAATTGAACCCAATAACACTTTGCCCAACCTGGCAATCGAACTCAAAATCCCAAGTAGCTACTCGTATGTTTGGAAATAGATTTAATGCATTTTAATCAGTATAAATTCTTTGATTTAAGTACTAAAACTGTTGTTCTGTATTATTATTTATTTTCTATGTACTTATAGCAATCACAGTGGAATCGCCGAGAGGGGACGCCCTAGAGGGACACACAGGTTTTATTGGTGAGGTTCTTCAGAAAGGTCAGATGCGAAGTACCTACTCGCAACCCTATGTGTATGGCGACATACAGTTCGAATGTAAACGAAGCAAAAAAGCATGCAATACTCGTAGCAGATGGCGCTCTGTATTTTCGGCCTCCCCCATGGGGAAAAAGGCGTGTGTTTATGTACTATGCGTTTCAAATGAGAATAGGAACGTCAATGACCTCTATCTGTCAGATTTCACTTGAAAAGTACGGTCTGCAACGAAACCTTAAAGATAAGATAAGATAAGATACCGGGCTGGTATCCGCAACTCCACGTCTAAGCGCGTATTTTGCGTATGGGCTATAATCTACCACGCGGGCCCAGTCGAATTGGTAGATGTCACATGTCTTCGAACTTTTTGGTGCTAGGACATGCCGGTTTCCTCACGATGTTTTCCTTCACCGTTTTGGAGAGCAGTGGTGATGAAATAAATTACACAAAGTAATGCGCCTGCCTGAAAACGAAAAACCAACGAAACCTTATTCGAGTATTCAATTACGTTTAGTTTTTGGTTTACCGTGTCTTATTCAAAATGAAATAAACATCTTAAATGAAAATACCACAATCATGTGGATCGTACTTTCCATGTGACATCTGACAGATAGAGGTCATTGACGTTCCCATTCTCATTTGAAACGCATATTATGTATGTAACAATCACAATTTAATTTACAAAATAACTACATAACAATCTCAACTATAGCATCCCTACTTTGCAAACGATATGCATGCTTGTAAGTAACTTTCTTACACAGAACCTTTTCTTTTAAGCTTTATTCAATTTCATTTGTAATTAAGTTGTTGGCGTGCCTATGTATGAATAAGTAAAGTAAAGTTGTCAAATACAAATAAAAAAATAAAGGAAATTTATGTATCAACCATACTTAAATTCATGCTTATCCCAGACCAATGTCAGGCTTTTTGTGCCCATACGTTAGGTTGAGATATTGTGGGCGATTAACAACTTTATGTGAAAGATTGGTGGTCATTTAGAAGTATTTAGGTCTAGACGGTGCCCTCTTAGACTGATCTAGGTATAAATTGAGACCTTTTTTTGTCTAAATCTATAGGTTTTTGCCTAATTTTAAGGCGACTTATAAGGAAGAATAGATGTTGTTAGAGAAAACGTTTACATCCTAAAGGGCACGCGGTTAAAAAATACATCAGTTTAAAATCGCCAACTCATCTTGAGCAAAACTATGTTTGTGCCTTCGCTATATGAGAAGCCTTAACATAGTTTAGTTTAGTTTTTATTTTACGAACATGTAATTTTTTAAAGAACGTCTCGAAGTAAAGGAGGTTTTGTTATGTGTAACTTCAGGGCAACATCTTGTCTATGGGTGTTATCAAACCAACCATGGGAAGTAAGCAAGCCGTCGGACCCTGCAGGGAGTTTACCAACAACAAACTTAGTCCGAACTTCTTAAAACTAAGTTACGACCCTTCACGCAATTATGACGCTTCATTTTATTACTCAGAAACGCGTAAAACAATTATAATTTAGCACACTTGGACTAACTTCAAGTAAGATTTTAACTTTTAATTATAAATCTATAGGGATTATGAACCATTCCCCTAGAACACTTAAGTACAATTTTGTGATTCACATTAAATACCTACCACTAAAACACCTAAAAAATATACTTTTATTAAAAAAGAGAAGAGATAAAGTTTGTATGTAGGGGGTGTGTAATCTCTTACACTGGAAGAAAGCTACGTTATTCCTGAGTGCTAAAGGTTACATTTTTATTCCATGGGAACAGTAACTACGCGGGTGAAGAGGAAAATTTTGGGTTCGTGAATGTTTGTAATGAAAAAACTCAAAAACTGCTGTGCCGATTTCAAAAATTCTTTCACCATTGGAAAGCTATATTCACTCTGAGTAAGGCTACTTTTTATCCCTGTATTCCCGATTTTGAAAATGTTTTTATCAATAGAAAACCTCGTTCTTAATTTGTGAGTGTCATAGGCTATGTTTTATTTTTAAAACTAAGAGGGATTGAATGTTAAAGTACGAAATGTCAAAAGTCGCGAACGAAGTGCCAGTAATCAATAGGTAACTGTTTTCGAAAGAAAAATACATAATCCATTCTTGGGTTCCACTGCAGTCGGGAAAAAAGGAAAAGCACATTCAAATTTCGAAAACACAGCTGGCCAGTAAAAAGTACAACTTTTCAATCATTACAAGCGAGCAAAGAAATTAAATCACACAGCCACGGAAACCGGATTAAACGTCATTAATACCATTCATAACGAGATTTCGTAAACCCATCGTTCAAAATAGCGTTACAGTTCAATATGAATCGGTTTAAATCATTCACATTCGCGGAACGTAGAGCAAAATTCAATAAAATTCAATCGAGAATTAATTAAAAATTCGTTATGTACAAATGTTTATATTGTCCAACTGTTCGTTGATTACAGTGGCGGTTAAAAAAACTAGCCATTTTAAACATTTTTAACCGGATATTCGCTATTCAATTCGGTTTACTGTGACTGTTTGTTGGTTTAACCGGTTAGTGATAGGGATATCGGATTTTTACTTTTCGCAACGATTTATTTTATGGCGCGGGTGTGAAGTAAATAAATACGGGTGTTGCAGTTATCGGTACATTGCAAGCTACAGTAATCGTTTCTTAAGCTGAATATAATGAAGTCTGTAACGGATTATTATTTTGCTAACCTAATTGTAGTTATGTATCGTATTGTTTTTAATTATGAGTTAAGTGGACCTAGATTCTTTTAAAACTTTTTTACAAAAAAAACAACCGACTTCTTAAAAAAAAACTAACAGGTGAAAAATAACTCCAGTTTCGGAAGTCTGTGGCTTTGGTAGTTTAGTTTTGTTCATTATTGGCCACCGACTTCCGAAACTGGAGTTATTTTTCACCTGTTAGTTTTTTTTTAAGAAGTCGGTTGTTTTTTTTGTAAAAAAGTATTTATTTTGTAATTTTTAGTTTCTTTGTATGTAAAGAAAGTCTTTCAAAACTTGTAAGAATCATTGAAATTGGATAATAATTGCAAAAAAGTTCTATCTCTAAACATTAATCTGTACATCTCTGCCGGCCCCTTTTAAAATAGAATGGCGTAATGCTATGTTGTAGAAATACAAAAGCTCAGCATAGACATCTGACTATAGCAATCGCGAATAATTTGCTGTTCTGCGTTGAAGAGTTCCGTTGCCTGTCTTGTTCATCAGTTTTTCTTCACCAAATGATACTTTCTAAATGAAAATGCTTGATTTGTTACTAAAAATGTTGAAATCGGTGCATGTGTGCCTATATTTTTTGAGGAGTTCCCTCAATTCCTCGAAGATACCTCATCAGGTATGAGTTTTGATATAAATGGGACCAATCTGTTAGTATACCCTATCAAACAAAAAAAGAATTTTGAAAATCGGTCCATAAATGACGGAGTACTGAGGTGACAAACCCTAAAAAAAAAAAAAAATATACAACCGAATTGAGAACCTCCTCCTTTTTTTGAAGTCGGTTAAAAAGGTTGTGTTTGCATCATTTACGACGGATTCGACTACAAAACACTATACCGTGTTCTAACTCGAGATCAATGGCTAAAGCAAGGCTTCCTCTCTCCTACCCTACTGCTGTGCCCTACAGGATCGATAATGATCTCATATACACCACTATTTTTTAATTAGTACTAAAAAAATTGGGCTGTATTCGTACCTGCGTAACCAAAAGTAAAAAAAAAACGAAATTCAATTGTTAAATATGCCACTATATAGATAGACGTAAATAAAGAAAACAGCTGTTGGAGGCGGGGCATGCTTGAGCGAGATCACGCGGACGTGAGCGAGAGATGACGATTAATGAATACTACTACGTCATGAATAGCCTGTACAATATTTCCATAAATCGGGTGACTTTTTGGGATATATTGATCTGAAAAACATTACAGTAAAGAAAGCCATTAACAAAGATTTAAAAAGATTCTTTCAGTTATCTTCTATGTATGTAAAAACTCTGACACACACTGAAAAGAAATAACTTCTTTAGTGCTCTTTGTAATGATTATAAGAATTTGTTTAATAAATATTTGAAATACGTCCCGAGAGCTTTCTCTTTGCAATATAAAAGATTCTCTTTAAAAATTTGTTCGCAATTCTTCAGATACTTTGCTGAAATATTACAAAATATCTCAGCGAATAGCTTGATATGTAGCAGTTTCTAAACTTTGTTAGAGGTTTTTTTTCGGTATTTAGTATTAGCATTAGAGTTTTAAGTACGAGGAAAGAAAGAGGAATTTACAGGAGCAGTATATTTCTTCTCTAAGCAAATAGTTAACTAACCATCCAAAGTAAATATCAAGAAATTATTCACTGCAAACAAATCTGTGATGATGCTGTTCCTGATAATTTCCGAAAATCTTAATTGGTGGTATGTTAGACAGGGTTTTGTCTGTCAGAATGAAGTATTACCGATTTTTAGAGCACCAAAGCAATTAGTACCAAAGGTATGATATCAATTGGTGCTCTTAAAATAGGTACTCAATGGAAAATACTTCGTAAGGGTATTCGAACATCATCTATCTAGCCTTCCCAACAACGATAGTATCAGCAGCCAGTCTAACCACATGCAGCTAAATAACAATGTTATTTAACATGCAGTGACTACGTATCTGAATTCCACAACGCAGTGACTGAGGAACTGTCGATAATAATAATAATAATAAGTTTACATACATACATACATACATACATAAACTCACTCCTTTTTCCCATGGGGGTAGACAGAAACTACAGAGCGCCATATGCTACGATTCTTACATACTTCTTTTGCTTCGTTTACATTCATATATGTTGTCATACACCCACGCCGGTTGCGAGTACTACCCACCTGACCTTTCTGACCTTAATAAGTTTATTGACACAAAAATATATAGGTTTTTGAAGCCCTAGCTCCTGAGCTAGGTGGCAACCTGTGTTACAGGAGCTAGTGTCTTCACCCAGATGCAAGTGGTAGGTACATGTGTTCACTTATTTATTTATGTTTGATAAAACGTTGTCGATGACCCTTAACTTTCAGGCTTGTGAATACGGCTAACAGTAAAAACTGTTAAAGATCTACGAACATATCGACCAGAGACTTCATTTATACACCAAAATACCCAAACAACCAATGTAGGCAAGGATTCCCTTTGACAAAAAGCTGTACCTACAAGCTCATTATTTATTTCGTCCCACAGTGCTTCAAAATCTGGCATCCCAAGGGAAATTTGGTAACTTATTTCTCAATAACAAGCTTCGAGACGAGACAATCGTATTAAAACCCAAAAAAAAACGTTAAGAAAGTAAATTTTTGAAGATAGGCAAATAAAGACTGACTTAAGAACGACTATGAAATGTTTTTTGTATGAAACAGTTTATGAAATCAGTTCGGACCCCCCCCCCCCCCCATGACTATTGGAATTCATGTGCATATTATTTTTTAAGTAATCACTTGCTTAAAAACGGTGAAGGAAAACATCGTGAGGAAACCGTAATTTTTGAGAGATATTTCTCAACGGCATTGGAAGCCATTTCAGATGCCCATGGGCGGGATAAACTCTGACACCAGAGTCAAGGGTATTGTTGGACTTTTCTATTTTAAATTTCTTAGCAGTCCAGAGCCTAAACTTGCACCCGGTTGGTGTCAATAGGCTCGCTTCCATTACATAGGACAAGGTATTGGTGAAATGTGGTTGTTGGTACATACTATAGGTATACCACTTTAATCATGGGGTTGTGGAGGTCAGGTGGATTCAGCTGTATTCAGTTGGAGCTGGAAGCTGACCCCAATATAGTTGGGAAAAGGTTAGGCAGTTAAACAACGTGTTTTTTTTATATCCCATAACTCTAGGGTATGATTGAGACCATCTCAAAGAATCAACTGGCATATGAATTATGTTTCAATCATCCTTTTTTTTTACTATCATACAAAATAATTCGACAAAGTCACGATGATTAATGTAAAACACCCTTACGTGAAAGAAAAGTGACGTTAGAAAGAAGATTCGTCGTACTGGTGACAATTTTTGAACTAATCTATATCTATATCTATACTTATAATAAATCTGTAGAAGTAAAATTTCTGTACATTGAAAATATCAAAAAAATAAATAGCAGGGGGTGTTACTAGACTGACACCGAACCCAAAAATATGATTAAAAAAATTTTTGTCTGTCTGTCTGTCTGTCTGTATGTTCAGGTATCACGCACAAACTACCGGTTCGATTACGATGAAACTTGGTATACTTATTCTTTGATATCCTGGGCACCACACTGGGTACTTTTTATCCCGGAAAAGTATATACAATAAAAAACAAACTTAATTTTGCGGTTCGATCCCTAGACCCGACTACTGTACCAACCGCAAATAATAAGTTTGTCGTAGGTTACGTCACCCGCAGTGGAGTTCACCAAAGGGCGCTGCACACGGCTAAGATATTATAATATTTAACCTTAAGATACAATATCGCTCGCCATACAATTCAATGGACTATCACACACTACGAAGATAATTATGCACATTGAATATCTATTCAAAATTAATATTGGAGGATGATTGGTGATCGATACTGATGCCAAAAATGCAATTAGTGAATGTTTTGTCTTTCTGTCTGTATGTGCATTATAGGGATTTTAACCAAACTTGGTACGGTTGTAGGTAATCAATACCTGGGCAGGTTGATCTTAGTATCAGTTGTTTTACACATGGTCAGTTGTACGGCGCTCTTTCCCGGGTCAGTAGTTCCAGAAATCTATAAGCATACATATCGGAAGGATCAACTTTGAAAGTAGTCTATCCGGAAGTAAGTATTATGCTAAAATTATTACGTTTATATATCAACGCACAGCCCCAACCGCTGGTATTAGAGACATGAAACTTGAAGGGGTGTTCTTAGTGAAGAGTACCTAAGTCTTCCATAAAAAACGATTTTTGAAAATTCAACCCTTAAAGGGAAAACATAGGGGACGGAAGTTCGACATCCACGCGGGCGAAGCCGCGGGCAAAAGCTAGTTAGGTAATAAAAATAATATTAATAATACTTAACTATTCACACAACGCCATCTAGTCCCAAGCTAAGCAGAGCTTGTGTTACGGGTACCAAACAACTGATAATTTAATTATGATTGATGATATCTCCGAAACTATGCATTTTTGGACCATCTATTCTAGGAGTTTTAGTATTATTTTTACCTACAGAATATAACCCTAGAGTTATGGGATATAAAAAAAAACACCTTGTATAGGCTCTAGTTGGTACCTCTGCCTTTACTTTCGGGCAATAAGAGGATTGTGGTTTATTATAGGTACATACTCTATTAAAAAAAAAATATGAAGAAGCTAAAAAATGTGGGCTTCCTCTGGTCGCGGCATTTAATTCAAGCAACACTTCATTACAGCCGGGGGAGGGGACGGGGGCTATCCGTCTTCCCTGTCCAACCTGGTCCTCCGAGATTTATTACCTGCCAGATTTACTAAAGTACTTTTATTCAGCTTGTTATGAGCAAAGATTATCATGCAAAGGGTTTATTTTGGTTAAGTGTTTGCCTACAAAAAGTTTATTAAGGCTTAATTTATTTAAGCAAAAAGTATACAGGGTTATTTTTAAATCACCAGCCAAATTTTCACAGGATGTTCTACTCATAAATATGAACAACTTTCACTACGGGACCAAGTCGGTTATCTCGAAAAAAATATTTACTGTTGCATACAAAAGTTCAAATAGGTATTCGACCGAAATGTATGCAACTGATTCTTTCTTCGAGATTTCCGAGATGATTCTTTAGTGAAATGTATTCATATTCATGGTTAGAACACCCCGTGAAAATTTGGCTGGTGATAAAAAAAAAACCCTGTCTGTTACGCACGTAGGTCACTTAACCGAGATCGCAATATTAAAATAATCCCCACGATTGATAATGATAACTAATAAACATAATACAATTTTTCGACAACAACCGTAAAAAATATTGTAACTTTAATAATTTAATGAAATAGGTATTAAATCATGTTTGGTTTGTTTGTTTGCTCGTGTTCCTACGAGCTATTACAGAGAACCACGGGATATGTTAGGTTTTTTCCCACGAAGGAAGTCGCAGGCATAAGTATCGCAAATAAGAAATAACATTAAGAGCTAATGATTTCAGACTAAAATAAGCTCCTAACACAACTTAATAAAGTCAAAGAAACACAAAAAAATAAACTATAAAATGATATTAATTTTTGTAACAAACATAAAACATGTTTTTATAGCTAGTGTGGCTGGTGTTTCACTATCTTACGATTCAGAGAAGTGACACCATAAGAAGTAAGTATTTCAATAAAATACATCCTGAACACGTATTATCTCGGCAGCTAGGCATAAAACCCGCCTCCACCTCATCTTAGTCTATGAAAGTCACAGGTGTGCCGTAACCTGGCGGGTCGTATCGTTAAATTGATACAGTCTCCCGGCCTACTTGCAGCTTATATCTTAATACTAGCTCTCAGACTACTTGCACTAACTTTAATGCTGCTTCTACTTAGTATTTACATGCGAGAGGAAGTTTGTACGCGAAATACATGCTTACAGGCAACTGTGGGATTTGAAAAGTCTATATGAAGCCTTATTTAAGCCTTGACTAGAAATCGATGTTATTACATTTTACAGAGGGTTTAGTAAGTTATAGAATGTAATCTCGATTCTCTTGTTTGTATAGGTAGTAAGAATGCAAAAAACTCCGAAGATTGGTCTTCCTGTCTCCTACCTACGAATTTTTACCTCCTAATTTAACGCATTTTATTGGACCAATTTCCTTTTATTAATCATTCATGTGCCTGGCCATTGCCCAACGATAAATGATAAATGATATTTATTTCTGTAAATAGGTTTTCACAAACACTTTTACACGTCTTTTTTTAACTAGTAGATAAGATCGGTGTTTCACTACCTGACTACTCTGAGAAGAAACACCGAAAGAAACTAAGAGGTCATAGTCTCTTTTAAAGTCCAGACATTATCTTGGTCAAATCATGTAAGATCCATGCCATGATTAGTGTCTGAAATGGTCTTTTGAGGAAAGAACCACACAGAATGAGAGGACCAGATCAGTCAGTGCAAGCATTTGTCAGTAAACGTGAGCTCAACTCGGAACTTGAGGAGCTCCACGTGCTATGTTGGGTTCGGCTTCCGTTTAACTGGGTTGCAGTATTTTACATGCAGCGACTGTCTGAACTCCACAACCCAGTTACTGGGTAACACGATACCACTTAGATAATCAGGTTGTCAAATTACCTTGCTACAAATGACAGCCGGAGCCAAGAAATTTTAAGACACACAAGTTTTTAAGTAAAGTTAATACCCATAGACGTCTAAAATAGCAACGGTAGCTAACACAAAAGAGCTGATAACCTTGAAAGGGCTGAACCGATTTTAATGAATGATGTCTAAGAACCATCGCAAGAAACCCTGCTTTCAAATAAAAAAAACCGCATCTAAATCGGTTCACCCGTTTGGGCGCTACGGTGCCACAGACAGACACACACATAGCGGTGAAACTTATAACACCCCTCTTTTTGCGTCGGGGGTTAAAAATATGATCTTTTTCTAAGTAAAATATTTTGAGGCACGGAGGAGTATTGATATATGTAATGAATGATCATAAATCCACGCACCAACCTTGTTAAGCATAGCTTAACCTTCGATCAACCCGTGAAGCTGTAAATATTTAGCCACAAGCTCCTCAGATCCTCCTTTATACAAACGTAACTAAAACGTACTAAGATAGAATTTCAGAGAGAAAAAAAAAATTGCTATTTTGACATGACGTGTTACAATGGAGCCAGTTATATCAAACCAGCTATTATTATCAGAGCTAATCTAACCAGTAACGGACCAATCAAATACAGGTGTATCACACGACAAATCAAATGGGCTACAGTTTATGAGGGTTTTAAAATAAAGGTCTCCCTCTTTAAATTCTGTATGAGTCCGAATTAGAATTTGGTCCAAAGTAGCAGAACTTATTATACAAAACGTCGTAATATTCAAAACACGTTACGAATGTCACGTTTCAACATGTCCCGGAACAAATTATAACGTCCAACAAAGCTCTAATACCGGGCAGAGCCGGGCATACCCGGGTAGAACGGGCATGCCTGGGCGTCAAATGTAAGAAGTTGCAAATTGAGCGGACACGTTACTCGGGTTTGATTAGGATCAAAACGTGGTTTGAATCGTTAATTTTGGTGGTAAAGTTGGTTACAGTTGTTTGATATTCATTTAATAGTTTACTTAGAAAACTATTATTATAGTGACAAAGAAAAGTAATAAAAATAGCTGCTTGTTTTTGTGTGATGAGCACGATTATTTTTTCTATGTCTGGTTGTAATTTATCTAGAATTAGCCGACCTGACAGACGTCGTCCTACCGGGTCCAAACGACCATTGACCAACACGATCACAAAAGAAAGAATTATCCTATTTAGCGCAGTCGTTCGGTAGTTATGCGCGTTCATATATTTCGGGGATTCTTTTTTAATGAAACGTGCCCAAAAGACTAGCCGTATTGCCACGTTGAATGGCAATGCTGATTCTCTGACCTAAATAAAGGCCATTAGTTGTCTAGTAATAATCATAGCACAAGCTCCGCTTTGTGAGGGACTAAATGGCGTTGTTTGCAAGTTGTAAAAAAATATTATTTTTTTATCCGGTCAAATCATCCAATAAATCCTAGGTACAGACGCCAGCACATCAACCTACCCCAATGTGTCAAATTTCTTTGATTCAACTTTATTGCAAAATGGATAAGGTTCATGTTAAGTTGGGAAAATTTGAGAGTATGGGGTAACTTTATGGGCTGGCGTCTGTACATTGGTGGGACATTGAAATAAGCTTAATATTATATATATATTATAAGCTTATTATTAATTAAGCTTTCAAAATTCGTCAGCTCTAAAAAGGGGTAAATAAGCAATAAATATTCAAAGCGGAAAATAAATATAATTATAATTAAAACGGTGGCGGAAGGCGGAAGTTTGGTTGTTTTCGTCCAATTTAGAAAATTCAATGTACGGTATTACCACAGCCCGATGTAATTAATTGGTGGTATTACATTAACACTGTTCTAATGGAACAAAAGAAGGAAAAAAACAATACTAGGTCTTCTCAAAGGAGACTGTTGAGTCTAGTAGAGTCTAGCAGAGAGAATATTATTGAAATGTCCCATCTAGGATTTCCTCAATAACTTCCTGGAGTCTGGATTTGTGATTGGTAACTGG
The DNA here is from genome assembly GCA_921972225.1 of Euplexia lucipara. NCBI lineage: Eukaryota > Metazoa > Arthropoda > Insecta > Lepidoptera > Noctuidae > Euplexia > Euplexia lucipara. The sequence goes on along the minus strand of OV179164.1, from coordinate 962,891 downwards.
CAACAGGATCACCTCCCATAAAAACATGGGACTTAAATATACCTGGCTAAATGTGGTGTAGGGACTAAAACTTCAGCGGCAATATCCAATGGCTAAGGCTTTGAACTAACGATCGAAACGTCATAAGTTTGTTCCCCACCCATTGCACTATTGTCGTGAACCCACTTCAGGCACAAGCACTGGGTTGACAAGACTATTAGAATTATGCAACCCACATTGCTAGAAAGTTTTTGTACAAAAAGGGACATACCTACCTGCCTAACCCTAACGAAATACAGCTGCTCTTATACTCTGTTTATGAACAGGCAAAAGTAAATAACACTAAACAAAAAAGAAAATTAACTGCTAAGACATAAAGACATTTCTAAATATTTCATAACAGTAATATGCTGCGTCAGTACCAATTTCCATGATGAAGGTTCTGAATTAAACCGGTCATATCCAGCTACCCGGCTGACAAAATGGCGGCCAGTTTTTGCTTTGAGTTAGCATAATTTATGTTCGCAATAATCATATTTGTTACACCAATGGACAGTCTCATTTGAAATGTAATTTAGAAATTATTCGGGTGTGAAGGTTTGTTACGAATTAATGGAACCATTTTATTTGCAGGGTGGGTAAATTAAATTAAGTATATAAAAGCGACAAACGAATATGTGTGCACATATTTTTCAGGAAGATACTAATTTATAGATACTGTTGCATACAGATAAACTTAATTCTTTGCAATTAGGGATCCCACCACACTGAACTTTTAAGCATTAATTTGCATAAATAATGGTGACATCGTAATTGACGAAGGCCGGAAATACATTATGATGAAAAGAGGCATTTATTAAAATTCATCACAGCGCCCAAAATTTGATTTACAATCCCCCAAAAACCAGTTAGACAAAGCATCATTAAGCCAACCCAATCTAAAATGATGTAGGCCCTGTCAAAACCCCCTTAAATCTCTGAAACCATCAGAAAACACGGTATATACATCAAACATAATCCAAAATCGAAAAAAGGGAAATACATTAGTAAAAAAACTTGGTACAGCCAAGTGAATAAATCAAGTTGCAAACGACTGTGGAACCGGGAACCGGATCAAGCGAGTAATCCCCGGCTGGTAACCGGGTTGTAACCGGATTTAGGCGGATATAACCGGGCCGGCCACCTGCGATAACGACCCGTCGCGGTTGCGCTCCAATGGAGCTCAGTTAAGGTGTCCCCACACTTGGTTTACCCGGATTTGGGATGCACTTGGAAATAGTACAAGATTCTGTTGTATGCAGAAGCAAAAAGCTTCCCAACTGTTTTTTGATATTATAATATTACAACCGTTACATTCCTCGTCATGTTTCATTGTGTTTTGCTGTTATTCAAAACACATTAACTCAAATTAGGTTGAGATTCAGCACTTTTTGAACGCCAAAAATACAATAAGTCCCCCAAAGAGTTTTTTTTGCTGGAAAGAAGAAGTAGCGGAAAAACTCCCCAGCAGCATATCTGTCTGACTCGTATGAAAACCTGGAATCTATTCAATGATGTGCCCCGTAAATAGCATAAAGGTTTCTAAACTTAGTAAATCATTACATTCAAAACGATTAAATATCAAAACTTGTAAAAAAAACCGCGTGAAGATTGCAGGCTTCAGCATTTTATGAACTACGGCAGAGAGTATCAACGGTCCGATTATTAAAAAAATTGTAAGAAGGACAATCCCTTATCATTAATTTCAGGATGTCTTTTACACAAAACTGTTTAGTCTTCTAGTGTAATGTCTCTCTATTTGACAGACAAGATGTAAAACAATACCGTGGGATATTCACGAATAATTTTATACCTTGCGTTCTTAAACTTTACTATAGTATCAAAAAATCAAGTTTCACGTAGTAATTTTTCTCCGGATCGTTAATCCGGATAACTGAAGCTGAAAAAACGCCATCCGCAGCAATGTGGTAGCACCCGAACTCGCTTTGCTTGCCCACTCGTTACATAGCTTCGCTTTTGTTAGTTTTACAACTTTCTTACAGCTTACCTATTGCATCGAATTTAAATTTCTTTATAAACATCTCGTAGTTAAACTTTGTGGTTCGTTTGAGTGGAAATATTTCAAGGAATTCTGTTAGTGAAGGTTTGTTTGAAATAAATAGATTTAGAGGAAGCTGGGTTTGGCGGTGTGGAAGGGTGAGGCTGCTGCGGACTTTCTTGAGACGAGATGATGCGTTTTAAAGACGTACTGTGTTTACTGCTAAAGAAATAGTAGGAGATTACTTGAGACATTTCACACAATTATATATAGACAAATCGCTTTGGGAACATTATTATCGTGAGTGGAAAAAGTGGAATTCTTTATCATCGATGTCTGTTTCGCGATAGCTACAACCTGAAGGTATATTTAAGTCAAGAGATGCAGGCCTGCAAGTAATTATTAATTAAAGAGAAAAAAGCTGGTGAAGTTTCCAGGTAATATTTTCACGATAATTACAGTTACACATTAAACTAAAGTTTTAAAACCAATCAAACGGAAATTTTGAAAGAAAACTAATGTGGACAGACGTACTTCTAAGGCACCGCATTATATTATATACATATAAAATCATGCCTGTTTCCCAAAAACTGCAGAGTGCGAAGTGCTAGGATTCTTACGTAGTTTTATAAATAATTCTAGCAGACGTCACGCGGTTTCACCCGCGTAGTTACCGTTCCCTTGGGAATACGGGGATAAAAAGTAGCCTATATCACTCGGGGATAATGTATCTTCGCAACGGTGAAAGAATTTTTCAAATCGGTCCAGTAGGTTCGGAGCCTATTTAATGCAAACAAACAAACAATCAAACTTTTCCTCTTTATAATATTAGTATAGATAATCATACACACACGCCGGTTGCGAGTACTACGCACCTGACCTTTCTGAATAACCTCACCAATACCAATGAAGTTTATGTTTGTCCTTCTAGGGCGTCACCTGCCGGCGCTTTCACTCACTGCTGCATCATAGACGAAGAAAACCCTTAAAATATCTATCTACATTTCATATAAAACAACATTTAAATCATAAACAACGTCACTAACATCGCTAGCCATGACAACCATCTTAGCAACTCGCCACAAACTCCAAACATAACTTAAAATGAATTTAATACAGGCTTATACACAAAGTGTGTCGGGTACACCTGAAACTTACACTACGGCCTGACGTCTTCGTTAGATAACAGATAACTTATCTGTTGCTTTCAGAGGGTGGGCAGAACTCCAAGTGGCTGGGTGAACGATGGAGTGTTTCTTCTATTGTGTTTTGTTATGAAGTGCTTTTGTAACGGGTTTGTCTGAGATGGGAACTTCTTTATCTGATTTAGCTGGATGATGAAATTTTTAATTTAAATAATAATAATAATTCCATCTAATCCAAAGCTAAGCTGAGTTTAATGTGTTATGGGTACCAAACTTAAGATAAACATAGGCTCTTATTGTATTTGTAAATACATACATATTAATCTATATATATAAAAGAAAGTCGTGTTAGTTACACCATTTATAACTCAAGATCGGCTGGATCATTTTGAGTGATTTTGGTCTTTTTGGATTTGTCTTTGTCCGGAATAGCATAATTATTAATAAAAAACATGAAAAGTCCTCAAAAAATAAATATCAAGAATATTTGTTTTCTCAAACATTTTTCAAACGCAGCGCCATCTTGGATGACATGACAGTGGGTAGTCAAACTTCCCAGTTCATTATCAGGTGACAATTTGACATTGACAAGTCTTAAGCTAAACTGAAGGTAAGGTTGTCAATTTATACGAACCTACGTTCTGAAATTTATTTGGTTACAATACTTAGAGGTTTTATGTAGCATAAAAAAGTCTTATACTTCAGAAATCAATTTACGTAATAAACAATGACGACAGAGACGAAATTTAATAATTCTTTGCAAATAGAACTTATTTTACTGTTAGGACTTTAATTAAAGTAGACCGGGAAAACGATAGGTATAAATAGTATTTAACATAGAGGCAATAGTTCAGTTTAAAATTATGAATTTAATATTTTTTAAATCAATGCATTTTAGTAAGGTAGTTAGGTTAGGTAGTTAGGTTAGCTATAGGATAGGTATGGTCAGTTAGGTTAGGTTATATATACATGTTGTAATTTCAATTCTATCGAATACAAAATGTTTAAATAAGATCACAGTAGAGACTCGCTACGTAGAAAGTAGTAGTAGTTATAATTGGTTTGGATCTATTTGTTGTCGTCTTATTAAACGTATGTATATCTAATATGAAAAAAATGACAAGAGCAATAAATTGACTCTAAGGCACAACGAAGTTTGCCGGGGCAGCTAGTTATAGATAAATTACACCCAGACAAAGAACAGAATGATCGTGCTCATCACACAAACATTTGTCCTGGGTAGGATCGAACCCACGACCTCCGGCAGTCAGGGCCACTACCTACTAGACCAACAGGCCAGTCAGTCATTTCAGGCCATGGGCTTTGTTTGACCATTTTCAGTTTGTTATTTTACTACAGTATATTATGTTTAGTAGTATATATTTGGACTTCAAAAACTGGTGTCTTTTGAAGTCCAAAGATATGTTTCTTTCAGGTTTTCTTCTCAGCGATCAGTCCGTGGGACATTTCGTTTGAAAATTTTGACGTGATAAAGTGTCTCAAATTCGATTTACTTGTCTACATAAATCAAAACCATTTAATTACTTACATAGAAAAGAACAGAAGTCAGCCAGAAAATGTTGGAGATTCTCTAATCATTAAACTGCGCATTAAAAAAGTACGTAACCTAAATCCACATGGGCTGGAGTTATTTTTTGACTGCACAGTTTTCACCTTAGGTTATGTTCGGTTAAGACTTTTAGGCTACCACGAATACAAGGATAGGATAGTATAGCCAAACATTTATTGCCTTTCAAACATTCAAACTTCTATAAATAACCTCCACATTTTCTTTCTTCGCGAGCGGAAACTAGATAATAAGCTCCTCAGATAAACTGTTACTACATTGCAAGACTAATACTTCAGCTGTCTTTTTATCCGGTTTAATCCAGATCGCACCGGTTGGCGGCAGTTGAAACTGGAAACTAGATGCAGAAGGTTCACTTTTACACACGTTTTTAAAAATCGCACCGATATAAATGTTATAACTACGAGTATTAATATTACCATCTGTTGCTGTTAGAGTTAGTGAGAAATTCTTACATCTTGTAATTCTATTCCAGATCAAAATGAGATGAGTTTAAATTTACTTTGCTCCTTGCTAAATGATAATGAATTTTGACAAATCAAAAGTTTTGTCTCTAATTTGTTTTGCTTGCTGCGGTACTATAAATAGATCGCTATGTACGTTATTTATTGTTAAGTAAACTAAAAACCAGGCTTGCTCCAATGACACTCCTATTCTTTTTTGATCTTTGACAGCCGTAACGTGAAGTCTGAAACCCAATAGTCTGACAACCAGTTTAATCAAGAGTTAACTCTCAAAGGTCAAAAAAGAATAGGAAGAATAGAGTAACTGGGTTGTGAAGGTCAAACAGTCATTCGCACCATGTAAAACTCTGGTAGTTAGCCGCATGCGGTTAAACTAGAAGCTGACCCCAACGTAGTTGCGAAAAAGCTAGGGAATTGATGATTTATCCTTCAACTGGGCCTTCTGAAAGTGTTATTCGTATTGCAGTAACCGGATAAAACCGGTCACGTTTCTCGCAGGTTGCACGTAGCATTACTATTGCATACCGACACTCCGACACTTCGACACTTCAGACACCACAGACACTTCAGCCACTCAGATAGTTGAATATAAATTGTATTTACTAGAAATTATTGCCGCTATTCTTCAAGACAGGAATAAATAATTGTGTACACCTGGTTTTTTTTATTACGTAGTAACACATTGGTTTGTTTAGCAGTCATAACAACATAGAATTACATACTTAGATTGACGCTTTAATCCAATGGCGATAAGCAGAAACTACAGAGCTACTATGAGTAGGTACTAGCGTGTTGGGTTGTACAAAACGCCTGAAATATTCTGAAGCCGTCTAATATTTTTATACTACCTATATAAGTAGTTAGTAGGTATTGATAGTTAATTCGCACTGGAAAGGCATACAAGACAAATGTTAAAAATTATTTTGAATAAAGTTTTGTAAATTAAAGAACCTACCTAATTTTGAAATTTGGTCAAATTATGATACATGCCAATTATGTTGTACGCTTCAGTAAAATCATTTTGGCTAATGACAATAATTTATTTATTACTGTGTATAGTTTTTTACAAACACATATAGAAATTATTTTTTATCTAGTGCCACTATATTGACACTATTGTCATATAACCCGCCCTTGTGCGGACATATTCTAGTATAAATTACTCTATTTTTAGACAGTACCTTTACCTAACTTTTTGTAGACAATTAACCCTTTCTAAACTCCCAGTGACTTTCCACATGATTAGAGTAACCTCCCTCACCTTTATATCTGACGTCATATACAGGCTGTTTCACCTTATATAATACAAGTACTCATACATTATGACGTCAAGAATGCGTGGTGCCATGTACCGGGAATATTAAATAGGGTTTTGTGTCGTGATTAATGGTTTAAGAGAGTAAGTAGAATTTAAGGTGTTTTGTATGTAGGCTATGATGTGTGTTGAGAACACGTATGAAGATACTGAAAGGCACTGGGGCGGAATTTGTGTAGGTGTGCAATAATTTGCTATTATGTTAGGGCATAATAAATATTCTTGAATTCTATACTGACTGTAGTGTTCAAAAGAGCGACTGCTGAGCATGAGGTCCCGGGTTCGATCCCTGGGTCAGACAAAGGGTCTAGTGCATCCACATTGCGTATTAGGGTGCGATTCTATTGCACACAATCGCGCAGACTCCTGGCTACTACTAAGAAATCCTAAATAAAAAAAACTGCAGGACTATTACTCTTTGTCCGATCCGGGAATCGAACCTGAGACCTCGCGCTCAGCAGCGAGCAACGAGGATTTTTCGTCGCCAAATATTGCTTAATTTATTTATTTATTTATTTATTTATCAACTATGGATGACTTACAGCTAATGCAAACAGAATAAAAGAATAGCATGTGAGAATGACAGATAAAAAAAAATATAAAAAAAAAAATACAATATGAGAACCATAACAAAATATCTATGTGGTGTCCACACGATGCGACACCACGCAACAAATTAGTCTCAGCTAGTCGCGGCGACTAATCGCATTATCCCAATCAAGTGGCGACTGCCGCCGGCTTGACGCTGCACGCTGCGTTACTAGATTAAGAGCTGCGGGTCTGCTTAGGCTGCGGTGTGTAAACCTTGACTGAATAACGTTTTCAAATTGGCTAGTTAATCATATTTTTGATAAGAAATAAATTCACTTTGGACAACGTTTTGCAATAGTAAGATTAGCCTTCGTATACACGCACGGTCCAGTAGTTTTTGAGTTCATTCGTTACAATAACACAAATCTTTTCTCTAATAATAGTATAGATGAAGAGACTGCCTCTAAATCCCAGTAATTAGGTAACATGATACCCCTATTTTACCCCTTAAGTGAAATTCAAAATGACTCATTTCCATAATTTCGATAAGAAAGAGTATTTAAATTGAATTATAACAATAGGAAAAGGCACGCAGTGTTATCAGAAGTCGGCGTCACAGGTCGCCCGTGGCATGTTGAGATAAGCCGGCTTGCGGACTGAATAACATTACAAATTATCGATCCTTTAATAAGAAAAAAACATCCCGCTTATAAGCTCCGAAGATTTAGACAGAGGCAGTACACCCACCTTTTGCCAGTTATATTTAAAGTCGAGGCGAGCGTTTTGCCATCAATTGGACACAAATACAGAATCCGGGTTGCAACAAAAAAAATCTAGATGGAAAAAATCTATACATACATACATAACGTCACGCCTGTAATCCCCGAAGGGCTAGGGTGTACCTGGTAGTACAACCCACATTTCGCCAGTTATGTTTAAGTCCCATAAAAAGAAAAAAAAAGAGTCCCAAAAAATCTATAATAATTCATAATTCATTTATTTATTGTTTGTCACAGGTAAACAGAAGATCTTACAATTAGTGTTAGTGTATCACTGTAACATACCCATGGGGTGTACAATTTTTTATATTATCGTTAACATGTTATGTTTTAGTCAACCTATATATACTGCATTCATTTGGACATTAATATTACAATCATAAAATATAGCGCTATAGCGCTTTGCACAAATTGACAAAATGTGAGTGTACCTAGTTAATGTTAATTTTAACTTAACCCTTAGGGGCATACAGCAGTAATGATTTGCATGAGAATAAAATGAATTTAGACTCACTAACTATCCAAAACAAAAGAAAAAACATTCGTCCACCAATAACCAGCCCGGAGTCAAATCTTCTGAGAAAAAAAAAACTAAAGAAAGTTAAACCAGTTACACAATCACCTTAAGCCTTAAACACTTAATCTACAAACAACAAACACTCCGCCTCAACATTGTTAACCATCTCGCCTAGCCTCTTAGGTGCAAAGTTAATTAATACCTCCAATTCGTCCCACCTGCATTCACCCCTAACTGTGTCGCGCTTTGAACCTGCCTCATATCTAATTACCAACACCCTGTACACCGTCCAATTTCACCCCTTACGTCAACATTTTAGGGTTGAATTTGGGTTGACTTAAACGAATTAGGGTGGCCGTAAGTGAATATTTTAGGTACGAAATTAATGTTTGATTACGTTATTGTAATTTTCATGATGTGAGTAGGACCTTGTTGTTGAAATAATTACTAATTTAAATGTGATTAGTTTTAATTTTAGTAATATTATTCTTCTTCTTATCGTAAGGTTAGTGACTATATAGGGTGACTGGTAATTGGTGACCGATACTTAAGCACGTGATTGTATTCATGATTTCAATAAACTTTCCCAAATATTTTTTTTATAAACACAATAACATATAACACAATAAAAACTTTTTTGCAAAAAAATTAAACCGACTTCAAAAAAAACACTAAACGGTGTAAAATAACTCTAAATTAGGAAGTCTGTGGCTTTGGTGGTTTTGTCTTATTCATGATGGGCCACCGACTTCCGAATTTAGAGTTATTTTACACCGTTTAGTGTTTTTAACCGACTTTTTTTTGAAGTCGGTTTAATTTTTTTGCAAAAAAGTTTTTTATTTTTCCATTTTTAGTGGTTCCCATACAAATATTTGCTATATATAGGTATTGTTAATTGTAACAGTACATGTCATGATAATAGGGTTATCCACTTATCCCTAATAAATGAAAATTAACATACCTAACTGTCGAAATCTAGGTATATTGTACACATCTGCGTACCCCTCAGAGCATACTAGGCGTGATGATACGTCATGATGTTGTATAAACAATAAACATCCAAGCGATTCCAGCAATCACGACAGATTTGCCGTCTATTTTTGAAGAGTTCCGTTGCATATCTCCGAAGATCAGCACCAGATCTTCACCAAATTAAAATGGGACCACCTCGGGAGTATACTCTTTCGAATAAAAAAAGAATTTCGAGAATCGGTCCACAAATGGGGGAGAAATCAGGTAACATACATAAAAAAAAAAAAAAAAAAAAAAATACATACACACGAACATAGAACCTCCTCCTTTTTTGAAAGTCGGTTAAAAATAACAAAAACGCTGTTTGAAATTCCCGCGCGCGCGCCTGTGATCGATCAGCTGATAGTCTGACCTCAAGAAGAGCAAAATCTACTAGTAGTAGCGTCACACGCTCCCCCGCCACCCCCACTGCTCCCGTTGTGCATTACTGATGTAATTGAATTAATTGGAAGTTAATGAGTATAAAAAAAGGATCTTTGGGAAAGTTATTCGTATGCATGAGTACAATCACGTGTTTAAGTATCGGTCACTATTTACCAGCCACCCTATATAATCTGGTGTCACAGTGTATACCGCCCAAGGGCCTCCGACTCAACATCACATGCCCTCGAGAATTATCACTCTTGTTTCCTCACAATTTAATTACCGTCTTTTAAGTAAGTGATAAATTATACAACACGCGCATGAATCTAAAAATTCAGAATTACGTTGCCTTGGGTTCGATCTCGAGACCTATTATTATAGGCAGTCCGCCGACCATACCATTAGATTCAGCACAGACGACAGACTATCCATGACGCACATTTTAGTCTGGATAAATAGAACCTACTAGAATTATTTTATATTCTATTTAACTTAAGTTTGACGATCAAAAGTGCCTTATTATGGTCTAATTGAAATAAATGGTCCGCGTTGTATGCGTTACTGATTATAACTGCATAAGTAGTTGTTTTTTTCTATATCTTTTCTTCTATAATAGTCTGTCGCCTGATCTGAAAGAAAGAAAGAAAGAAAGAAAGAAAAATATTTATTTGACATCAGTCATCAAAACACACATACACACAGTAATTTATAAAACACTAAAAAATATACAAAGTAGGTACTACATATCGTCGTATCTACGTATCGTCGTCGTCGTATGTCGTATCTGCACGTAAGGCTAACCCAGCTATAGTATAACAAGTGCTTAAGAGTAACCAACAATTGATAAAAAAACTCACCTTTTCAAAATGCTTGACCTCCGCCAGCAACACGAAGTTAATATGTATAAACCTCGCATCCTCACAGGACTTAGCCCTCTGCCGGTACCCCGGCTTACTATAACAATATCTATAACCCGTATACTCCGAACTGTCAATGTCCACTTTCAGCCCCCCATTGTACCCCCAGTCACCTCCACAACCCCAACAAACACCTTTGGTAACAAATTTCTCCCAAACATCTTGAAGGCCAAGCTTTTTCGCCCCCGCAAGGCCAATGCGGGGGCGGCCAGGCCATGTTCCGGCGTTGGCCTGTGGCCTGAGGCCTTTTTGAGTCCTTTGCAGTTTCCACTCTCCGTAAGTCCCAGTATCAGCTGGTTTTTTCCATTTCCATTTGGATATCACTCGTGATTTTTTGCAAAGTTTTAGTTGTCACTCACTTTGATTGTTTTCTTGTTAGGTCCCGAATTTTGGGTTCTATTGAGTGTTTACAGTCCACAGTTCGCATCGGAAGGTTCACTGTCCTCTTTTTGGCGTACTCTTTGCTAATGTTAGCCTTTCTTCAGTGAGGACACTCCGATTTCTGTTCAATAATTACTGAGTACTTTAACGTAATTAGCTTTTAACATAATTGGAGTTCGGGACTGGTTTATTCATTCAAAAAAGAAGAGGCAAAGTTGAATTTATTTTCGTTTTCTTTCACAAAGTAATTATTTGGAGTTTGACGTCACCAGGCATTGATAGAGATGTGTCAATGGTTACGAAAGTAGATAAAAATATACCTACAAATGTTCCTACGTATTCAAAAGAACTACTTACTTAATCTAAAATAAGTACCTACTGGCCACAACTTTTTAAAGAACCACTTTCTTCATGTTTTTAACTCAGCGACGTGCACTCAAAAACCTTTTTTGTTTTTAAAAATACATTTTTTCCATAAAAATATCGCAAGTTCTTAACGTTAAAACTTGACACTTCCCTACTTATTAATTAGTCGATGAAAATCTAAACTAAAGTGGCGTCTTTTGAGTAAAATCGCTAAATCACGGTCTCACCCCCCCTGTATTTCTGTTCACCCCCCCTGGTTCACAGCGTTGGCATCGGAGGCCTATTAATCAAATAACTCTCCTTTGATTAATTAGAAAATTAGCAATTAGGTAGTAAGAAATTGTTGAAATTAAGAAGAATGGATGTTTTCAGTTTATATAAACAGGATCACTTATAAAATGTGTTTGGATGTTTTTTACACAATCACGTTTAAGCTGTTAAGCAGACTGGTAAACGGCACATAGATATAAGACATAGCACACACTATTGTTAATCCACCAATCAGAGGACCGGTACTGTCTCTTCTTAACACAGGATAAATTTTACCTAATATATTTTTATATATAGGTAGGTACTTGAACTTAAAACATGTACATAAATACAACATGTGTAACGTTTGCAATCTCAACACGCAGGATAATTTTTATGTTTGGGATAATAGTGCAATTTTGATGTTATTGCAACAAAATTTTAGTTTTGAACTTTATCAATAGATGGCACGCACAGTCTTAATGTTTGCACGTTTTTTACTCAATCAAGCAAAACCCGTTGAACGGATTTGGATACGATTTTATCTTGGAAAGACGAAAACTGAGATGTCATAACTGTAGAAAAATCTTTCCCTCTCCCTCTCTACTTATTACTTTTACTCTTTTCTAGCCCCATCATCTTTCATACAATCCAGCCCTATTGTTTAAATACGACCACATCACACTCCTAGCCTTATCCCAATTTTGTTTAGGGTCGGCAGACTTAGTCGAAAGGGATCCTTACCAAAAACTAAAGAATGAGCAGCAGGGCTATTGTCAGACTAACTATAGCCTCCACACCGAACTTTGATGCCAACTGAGAATTCACTAAAAATGGTATTGCACTTTAAGTGGTCTTTAATTTACGGTGACTATCAGACGAAGTACTGTGCGCTTCGACACTTTTTTATAATTTTTTTTTATTATACAGGGTGTCTCATTCAAATCGGTCAGTATGGGAAAGTCTGAAACTATAAGACATACGAAGATCTGTTCTGAGGAACCATGTCATCGATTTTAATAACAAGAAAAACTGCATTCATACATCTTAAAAAACATCTGTACTCCGTTCGGGAATCGAACCCAGTTATTTTGAAAAAAAAAAACCTACACTATTTCTATTTAGATATCGATTGTGTAGGTCTTAAGAAGTAAATGTCTGTATGAAACATGATGTCTAAAATGAATAAAATGCATTGTTTCCACATACTTTAATTTATTTTAGTAGGTGCTCGAAGTGACCACGCTTACAATATTACTACAATAGTACAGATGTTTTTTAAAATGTATGAATGCAGTTTTTCTTGTTATTAAAATCGATGACATGGTTCCTCAGAACAGATCTTCGTATGTCTTATAGTTTCAGACTTTCCCATACTGACCGATTTGAATGAGACACCCTGTATATAATGGGTCTACTCTTGACCTCAATCTTGTCCTGCGGTCAGAGATGAGATCGAAGATGGAACGAGCTTACCCAAACGCAGCCTATTAACTCGCGACTTAAACAGATTGGGGTCATATGAACTCGGAAACACTGATGCAGGCAGGGAATTCCACTCCTTGGCTGTGCGCATAATGAAGGAACAGGCAAAGCGCTTGGTGCGAATGTGTGGAACATCTACAAGGAATGGGGATAACCTGCAGTACGTCTGGATTCCCGATAGAAGAAAGGAGATGGTGGAATGAGCCGTGGAGCTCTAGAGCACACTCACCGAAATACAGTCTGTAAAAAACCGACAGACATGCAACTTTGCAGCGGCTTCGACACATCTCTGCGAGTAAGCATAACGTCATCTTAGCTGATGATAGTAAATACGAAACTAGCTATTTGACAGTTACCTAATTGCCCAGTGATCCCAGTGAGATAGGCAATTGCCCTGCAGATACTTTAAAAGCTGACAAAATATCGAAGCAACGCTTTATAACAGAAGTAAATAATTTAATCTTTCTTATGACTCTCTCAGTAAATCCTGAAGGATTTATTTTCATAATAACCTCGCATCTATTTCCCCGCACTTCATTAGTCTCTAATACCACTTTATAAGAGAATAAATTCGCGAGTGTAATCCCCACGGCAGATTAATTTCTTATTGTGGGGATTCTGTGGGATAATGACTGGAGGAACAAATATAGACGGATTGTCTCTAGGATAAAGCTAAGAAGGCTGTGGCTGTAATGCACGGCTGTGTTTCCAATCTTTGGTAGATGGATTGAAATCTTAGATGTTGTGTTTTCTTTTTGATTTTATGTTTGTTTAGTTGTGTATTATAAAATAAGATTCTTAGTTTATAATTGCTTTACTTAGAGAAGGTTTTATATTTCAGGTTGGATAATTAGATCATCAGATACCTAATTAAAAATGCTTTATTTGAAAACACGCCTGCGCCAAGGAAACGACTACTACTCAAAGTGCTTCAAGCGTCAAAAGATACCTACTTCTTGTGATATTTTTTTTTTAATAAATATTATCATCAATCGTTTAAAATCAAGTAACGCCAACTTTACGACGACAAGTACGATTCAAAAGTTGGAATTCTCGCTTTGAAAATATTATGAAGTTTGCTTTGAAACCATTATTATCTATTTGGGTGATAATAATGATTGTGTTTGCAATAATTAAGTTATACTTTAATGCTGCAGGGTAATTTTATTTAAAAATTTACTCATGAATACGCACTAGGGCTACAAGTATCTAATAAACACACACAGTATATTTTCTTAGTAGGTATTCCGATAAAACAGATTTGACGTCTTAATTTGTCAGAATAAGTTCTACAACCCCTATGAAAAAGTAATAATTGCACAGTACCTAAAACTAATTATCCATACTTTAGGAACCAACTAACTACCCATTACAATAGTATGAAAAGCCTACAATAAATTTCTAACTAAGACATAGTTGAACCGTCTGTCTGTAAGTCTTGGCGACGTTCCAGTGGCAATTACCCTGCTTGCCCCTTTGTTATATAAGCGTTATGTATTTGTTCTCTTAGGGATTTGTTTCGACTCACTTTTTAATTGCCTCTATTTTGTCTTGGTGTTGTTTTCTGGTAGTTTAATTAGTATAAGAAAGAGTGGTGTTTTGGTCTTTTAAAAGCAAATAGATTTAAAATACTATTGAGATAACATGCAAAGAAATATCTTAGGAAAATTGCTATAGAGAATTGATTTGTTTGAATTAATTATCTAACATGTGTAACAGTAACCAAATTTTTGCATACTAATAAATCACTGTCGTGATGGCCCAGAGGTTAAGGCGCCTACCTCTCATGCACGAGGTTGTGGTTCAAATCCGGGCAAGTACCAATGTGAGTTTTTCAATTCATATGTACTTTCTAAGTTTATCTTAGACATCATTGACATCGGTTAAGGAAAACATCTTGAGGAAACCTGGACTTATAGTTAATATAAGTTTGAAATCGCCAATCCGCCTTGCGTGGCGATCAATGCTCAAGCCTGCTCTGTATGAGAAGAGGCCTTTGCCCGGCAGTGGGACAGTAACAGGCTGGTATTTTTATTATTATACATCACTAATTTTTAATTAGTGCAAATACTTGAAGGGCATATTCTAGACGGTCTTCTCATTATATTGGTAAAGTATCAATTAATAATATTTTGGAATCTAAATTTTTTTTCTACTATTAGTGTCTTAAATATCTTTGCATCTACCTCTAAGCCACAAAGGTACCCATTAAACTAAATATCTTTTTGGAGCAACAATAAACAAAAACAGTTAAGTCTACTATATTGATGTGATTCTCAATAAACATAGTTTAATTCTTAGTTTATGAACAAAAAAACGAAGTAAGCAACGCAAGCGGAAGAAGTAAGCGAAGTGTATTAAGATCATAGCCGTGAGCGGTAGTTACTGGTTTTCTATTTTATTTTTACTGTTCCACCAAGGATTTGTAAGAAAAAGAATTGTGGTGCTTGAAAAATATGAAAATGGTTGTTATTTTAACAGCCAACAAACCGAGTAGCTCTATTGTTTACCTACTGTTAGAATCTTTAATTAAAGACGGATAAAAGGACATGGTAGGACTCGGGTTAAGTTTAGTTTTTACATTTAAAAACAGAGTAGGTACCTCACAGGTAACTGAATTAAAATAATGTCTTTTACGTTTACTGACAAAAAACATATTATTATTATTAAGTATATACGTACATAAACTCACGCCTTTTGCCCATATGCAAAAGGCGTGAGTGACGTACTTAACTTACATTTTTCTATTGCTTCGTTTAAACTCATACAATTATGTTTTCATACACACACTGATTGCGAGTACTACGCAGTACTGCCCTTTCAGAAGAGCTAAAATAAAAATGTATTAATTTCCAATTTTTCTCCGGTCAATCCAACCGAACGGAGTATTCAACACAGACTTGTAGCAATGAGATTGTATATTGCAATTGTTTTCCTCATAAATACTTACGTATATTTTACACCGTGTTTCATAACAAATAAAACTCAACTCCCTATAATAGTTCATGTAAATCTAAATTTAACTTCAAACAAAAGACAAACCAACATTTCCATACAAACGTCTTGAACAAGATCGAACCAGTCCCAACCGGTTCGTACCGGAACAAACCAGTCTCGGGCTGATTTTTATCCGGCTCACTCCTTTATCTGGTTGTACCAATTTCCTGAATCATGGAGACTTATTATTGGTAGCGCAGAAGGGTTGGAAAAAGGGGTGAATTTTTTAAGGGAATATTTTAGGCGTTGAGTTCGTTTGCGAGTATAAAGGACTTTTTGATTTCGTTATGAATAATGTAATGGGATCTGTTATTTGAGTAATGAATATCTTAAGACTTTATTTTTTAAGGTGTTTTAATTTTTCCGTCAACTTTAGGTGTTAAGTATGATGAATTACGCAGAACTGTAAGACAACTGAAAGGCAGCTGTGTTTCTAGAGGAGTATTTTTGTATTGTGTACTCGTATGTGTTTGTGTGTGTATTTTTGTGTGTTGTACCTTGGATCCCTATCGTGCACCCAGACGAGTGGGATTTGGAATAGAATAGAGTATTCGGTAATGAACACCATAAAAACTTACAATTAATAACTTTAAGTGTGACATAGGAGGTACAATGGCGGTAAAAGCGATTTCTTACAGACAACCTTTGGATAGACATAATAGGGGAAAAAATATTATGCAGGTATTATGTGGTGTACCTACTATTTACATAACTATAGTAGTGCAGTGTGTGTGTGTAGTGTATTGATCTTGATCATGAAGAAGACATGTATAAAACTTAAACGGTTGTATTTAGACCACTGCACAGACCTTGGTGGTATAATGAAGTCGACAAAATCATTTCAATCATGTTGTACTATTAAGTATCTCACTCAAATCATAATTTTTCACTCGTTTTCTAACTCACTTTCTTATAACCAATTTTTATCTTCCGTCAGTACTACCCGCGGTAAATATCTGAGTGGGGTGTTTTCTACCCCAAGAGGCGTTTAGGAAATGAAGAAATCCGGTCCTTGGGGGAGGCATGACATTAATAGAATTCTGTTTCATCCCCCCTCATCCGCCTAGGGACATTATTTGGAAGGAAATTTCCCCAAAAATAACTTACAATTTAGATAGGTACGTTAATTTAGTATAGATTTCTTTGGGGGGTATTCAATCATGAGTCTCTAACAAAATATCTAAATTGAAGTGTTTGAAAGTTTTTGAAGATTGTGTACGGTGGGAATGTTGTATTGTGAGATTATTTTGAAGGGTTCTGATATTGTGTAAAAGGGCTTTTTCAGAGCTTCCGCGCTGTTTTGTAAAATATTATTTTGAAGCTACCGTTTGCATTTACATTGTAAACTGATGTTAAACTATGGATAGGAAATAATTCTGTAGCGAGCGTTGTCTTATGAGATTAATGGTTTAAAAGTTTGTCAGTTTTGTGACGTCCAAAATCAGGCTTAACTTCTTTTTACATGTCGAGTGCATGATGGGAATTCCCATCGATAAAAATTATGAACTTTCAAACTAATTTACATCCTTTATTAGAACCCAGTGATTTAGAGGTATGTTCGAAAATTCTTTCTTTGTGCTCAGTTATTGTTGAACTCTTGTGCGAAATTTCACGATTCTAGTACCAGAAGTTTAACTGTTAGCGTAATGACGTGTAAAAGTGTTTGTGTAAACTTATTTACCACGCTGGTATTTACTGGTTGTCTGGCCTGACTACGTCACCTATTATTTGGAATCCTATTACTCATCTCCCACAAAATTTCACCTTACCAAATAGCCACAATATCAAACCCACAAAGGGAAAACCATAATACCAACTGAGAGCTGTTCCATAATGCAGGCTAACGCGGATAGCTATTAGTCTACATAGGGCTATAAGATGGATGGGTTCACAAGGTTAATTTTGACAGCGCTAGGGGTGAAATATCGGTCAAGGGGTTGGAATAGATCTATGGTTTTTTATCCCTTTCAAGAGGCGAGAATAGTTCATGGTTTTTGGAGTGATGACAATGTTAAGAGTGGTTTAAAGAAATGTGTCTGTCTAAGATATTGAGAGAAGCTTTATGACCTAGTGAATTTATAGTATTTATTTTGTTGTTATCGAAGAATACAATAGAATACTGCTCACTATAAACGGAAAACAACAACTTTAAATAATATTAACTTACAACGAACGGTATTACCGCTAAAAGCGATCTCTTACAGACAACCTTTAATTTTTTTTCGACGACTTCTGTCTTACACTAGGCCATAATGATTGCCTAACTAAAATACTGTTGGACTTTTTAACATTTAAAATAACATCAAGCACAAAGATGTTTAGGAGTTAAGGCAATGTTTTAGTTTTCCTGATGAAATATATATTTGTCTCCAAGTATTTTTTAAACTTGAACGAGCTAGACCGCTTTTTGTCTCATGTTTTGAATGTAGGTATTGTATAAGATTCGAGTACCAATATGTAAATATCAATGATGATACAAAATAATTATAAAATATCGCACTAAAAAATATTTGTTGGCAAAAATTAAATATCTCTACAGTCAGTAGTTAAGTTAAAGTTTGTTAACAAAGTATAAACCTAAGAGACGTCGTACAATCTATCCGAGTTGAAAACTTTACGATTTATTAACAGTCGCAACTTAATTAATGACGAGGATACTTTTTCTGGACTGGATGTGGCGAGCGTAGGTAGAAGAACTGTTTAAGCGTACTTAGCTAACTTTGCGATTTTTTTTCTTGGTTGTATCTTCATCTGCCTAGTTTTTTCTGAACTAAATGATAAATGATACTTGTTTCTGTGAATTGGTTCTTACTGACACTTTTCAAGAAAAATATTTACTTATGTTACCTAACTTTCTGAGTACCTACCCTTGAACCTTACCCCTACCCTTTTCTGAGTACCCAGTCTCTTTTAAAGTCCAGACAATGTCTTGATCAGATTTTATAACCCAAGAACCATGTTATACAGATTAGTTTCTGAGATTGTTTTTTGAGGAAAGGACACAGATATTATGAGTGGACCTGTCCAGTTAGTGCACGTAGACGAAATTAGTCGTGCGCTAGAGCTAGATCTGAGAGGGTGGTGCATTATTTGACCTCCAAGGCGTAACAGCTGATGCTCAAATGTAATTTTAAGGTATTTTTTAAAAAAATTAGCTTGAATGTATCTATTTATATTTTTTTCTTATAATCTTTGACATGTTTTTTTTAGATAGTAATAAAAAATATTTTATTATACATATTCTCTTCACAATGTATATTGTTTCGAATTTCGAATAATTGACTTATAAAATAAAAATAACGTATATTTTAATGACATCATCCAATTTGTTGTCAAAAAACAACAAACAGTTGTTTTTTGACATAATATGCTTCATCAGAGGCATATAAGAAAAACTTTCCTAGGTAACAAATCTAGTGTTCCTACATCTGCGAGTTCCTTTAAAGTTTCTCGTTTAAGTTCCAGTTAAGTGGGACTGATGGCTAGGAAATGGCGGCCACAATCAACTGATGCGTTTAAACTCCAATCTAACTCGTTTGGTTAAGTCTAACCTCTCGTAAAGCGATCGTTAAGTTTCGTGAGTATTTTTGGTAATGATCCGACGAAGTGGAGTTGGATTGGAGTAAAACTATTGGTTTATTGATGGTAGTAACATGGCTTATGTAACTTTAACATTATTAGTTTACAACAAGACCACTTAACTACTTAACTACAGTTGATCTTTTGTTACTGCTAACAATCTGATTTTCCATAAAGTTTTGCTTTTTTGCTTTGTCTGTAGGTAATGTCCTGACGGCTGAGGTTGAGGCACCTACCTCTCATGCATGTGGTTTTGGTTCGAATTCGGGAGGGTTGTGGGACAATAACAGGCTGGTATCATTATTTGTTAATTATATTTAGCATTAAAAAGGATGTGATATTAATTGTTTAAAGTTCCTGTTGAGTTTTTTATCTAAATCCACCGTCTTGTAGGTTGCTAGTATTATTTTTGTAGGCGCTCACGCTATTGGAAAAGTTAGTAAAATTTAAATAGCAACGTGTTTTTTATTAGACGAAAACATTCTAAAAGTTTCTACCTCTACAGATCCTCTGAAACCGGAATCACAAACGTTAACTCCATTCAAGTACCTACCCCTAAAGTCCCGAAGTCGGGCATCCGTACAAGCGAATCAGACAGGTAACCCTTTTTATACCGACTTCAACATCGAGGAAGTTTGAAGTCGGTTCGAGATAATCTCGCTGCGGACAGACAGACAGATACACAGTTTGTATCTTTGGTTTTTGTTCAAGTATTGAAGGTTTAGGCACCAACTTATTTATTTAAAGCGTATAGTAGATATTTAGTTATTTCTGTTTCTAAGAGTTTGTTTTTCTCTAATATAATCAAATATTTCATCTATACTTATAATTTTAAAGAGGAATGATTTGATTGTTTGTATGTTTGCATTGAATAGGCTCCGAAACTACTTGACCGATTTGAATAATCTTCCCCTGTATTCCGCGTAAACGGGAACTACGCTGGTAAAACCACGTGTCGTATGCTAGTCGTTTTTTTAATTATCTACCTATTCCACATTCATAGCTATATTATTTCAATGGTTAGTATTATTGGCCTTCTATAGAAAAAGTCATCAAAATGGCTTGAATTGTAGCGCAAGCTTAATTTAATGTCATTGACAGGTTATTTTTTTTTAAAGAAAACATAATATTTGCTTACAGTTTTGGAAATGAAATTGCAGATACAACTGCAATACTGAGTGTTGTTTTTAGTATTGTTTCCTACAATCATGGCTTCATCTTCTTTGAGTGTGGTTTACCAACTAGCCTGGTGTCGGAGATTAATGGCAAGCATGGGTGTCTGACTTGACTTCACATACCGTCGAGGAATATCTCTCTGACATGCCTGTTTCCTTACCATATTTTTCTCCACTATTTTTGAAGCAAGTGATAATAACAATATGCCCAAACGAATTCGTTAAGTCGTAGGTGCGTGCCTCGGGTTTGTACTCAAGCCCGGCTTGGTAGTCCACGGGTCACACACCATTAGGATATCAAAGCTCATTAAATTGAAATCTCTCAATCATGACAACTATGCAATTGCAACTAAAATCTGACCATGCGCTATTCTATCCACTGACAACATTTCAGTGGGTTCATTAGCCAAACACAAATTTAATTACAACCCGAAATTCACCGTCAAAAGACAGACGATAATGAAACCAAGTGCAAGTGTGGAAGTAATTTCAAAAGGGCAAGCGCAGAGACCCCAGAATTATTTCGGAGCGGCTCCGAATGAGATGATTTAGGATCAAAGACAAAAGAAAGATGAATGCTATAGTCCTGAGGATTAGGAGCCCATTATAAAATGTAAAGAAAGGTCCTTTTTCCTCCCTGATAATTATTACGGGTTTCTTGACATAGGGTAGCATTGTTTCATTTTTAAAGACTTCTTAATTAAGATGTGGAAAAGTGACAAGCATTGGAGTGACCTGATTTATAAATTAAAAAAAGCTTTGTTTGATTGAGTTATTGTGGCAAGAAGATAGTTGTGAACAAAATCTGTTTAATGTTTTTTTACATAATAGATCATTTTGCCTTTTTCGAAAACTTTAAATCAAGATCTTATTCCGACTACTGGAACACTGACCTATTTTTTAAATCAGAGCGTGATTGAGTGGTATAATTTCAATTTTTTGATTAGAATAGTAACGCATTGAAGCAGCGTCTAGGACAAAACACGGGCGAAATCCTATGTCCATTTTATGTTTGACGGAATGTGACTTTGAAAACCTACTGACGGTTTGCCGAGCAATGGCTAGTTTTAGTTGCCTTACTTTTTGCCCTCTTACTAGGTTACTATGCGTGATTATTCTAAGATTTTTTGGTTCTAATATATCATATTAAGCTAGTTTCCTCACGATAGTTTTCTTCACCTCTTAATGAGCAGTGGTGATTGAATAGTTTACTAAAAGTTATTTACTTGCCTTGATTACTTTCAACCCACGACCAAGCTTAGGCCACCACTGCTCATGGTTCTTCAGTAGTTTTATGAAACAATCAATGTAAAAGGTCATTCCTACCAGATACCCTATAAATTAATAACGAAAACCCTTCACTAACAACAAATACCTAAGCAAATAGTGGCCATGTTGTAATTTAGGAAACAATTCAATCAGTTGCGATCATACCCACGGGACGCCATCTATTGATCGTCAGAACCTGCCTTAGATGCCGAGCGTGCTAATAAACGCATCTATGTACCTGGAACAATGAAAAAAATACTGTTAGTTTTGATTTACGTTAACAAGGGTTATCAAATAGTAGGTACGATTAATGTGAACTGGTTAAAAAATAAATACCTAAATAAGAACTAGATGAGGTCGATGTTTCATATAAAACTCAAAGGTCAGACAGAACTTAAAAATAAACTTAAAAATATTCTGGTATACAAAGGTACTGTAATTTACGTTTTCGATATTTAAATATACTTAGAAAAGTGATGTTGACCAAGAAAAAAAAAATGTTTAAATATACAAAAAAAATAATGAACGAAACCCAAAACAAGTTGTTAATTGGGAACTGTTATAAAATCTTAATTAAAGCAATCGATGTTCGATCAATTAGTGATTTCGCTTCCGGTGAATAATTAACAAAAGATGATTAACTACAACATACTTAGTTAATTTGATGCGATTAGTAGACCGTAATAAAATCAAAGTAGCCGAAAATTGTGTCCTATTTTCGAAATCCAACGTAAACGAATGAAAGTTGATTCCGAGGGAAATCATCCCAAATTGTTATGAAAGTACCTTTTAATTTAGAGGTCCCGAGGGCGCGGTCTCGGTTGGAGCGGACAAGCTTGATTTTTATTTTACTTATCAGAGGAAAATAAATCAAAATATTTTCACAATTTCTAATTTATGGAGCCCCAAGACGCTTATGATTTTTTTAAGCACCTTAAATGTAAAATTAGGAAATTAATTTAAAAAATTGCTTTCTTTTCCCCGTAGTAATAATTATTAAGACACATTTTTTATAGTCTCAACACCATCATTTTGTGTTTTAGTACAGACCTACTTATAATTTATAGTTTAGGCTTAGCAGGTATATGGTAAGTATATTAAATAATATATGTATCATATATACATGATGTCATATATCGTTTGTGTGGACTTTCTTTCTGTCATTATTATATATATATTATAAAAAAATAATTTACTTTTAAACTCGCAACCGGCGTGCATGTATGACTAAGTACATGACGTATGAATGCCAACGAAGAAAAAGAAGTAGGTATATAAGAATCGTCGCAGTTGGCGCTTTGTAGTTTCTGCCTACTTCCACGAAAAAAGGGCGTGAGTTTTTATGTATGTACGAGTATAATTAAACCTAAGTAATTTGTTTTCTAGTGCTTCTCAATTTAAGTGAATAGTTGCTCTGTTTTGAGAAATAAATGTCTTAAACACTAAGTCTGAAGCTAGGATTCGTGTAACTACTACATTCAATCAGCTATAAAATTAAAAAATCATTTGTTTTTGTCTAAAAGTTGAGGTACACCAAAACAAGCATTACCAAAAGCGCTTGTAGTAAAAGCAAGAGCAACTTCCTCGCTTTGCTATAATTTTAACATCAGGCGCTCACACAAAGCGGTTGGGATGATAAAATCTTATGTAGGGAAAACATTTTAAACTTATGTTACTTTACTTTATCTTGTTTTTCTATTATAACTTAAACAAGACTGTATTTTAATAGGACGTCATTTTCTTTATCATTTTTAGAAAGGAATTTTGTCTACAGAAGAATCGGCAAAATGACAGATTGGAGAAACATTTCTTTTGTTTTGAGCAAGATAATGTCATGAACGAAGAGAAGAATGCACATGTAGATTCTTCAGTCAACAATAGTTTATAATATCGAGCGTTATTTTATTCTACAATCGGCAGTCTCAAGGCCTATTCAGACCTAAGCGGTATTCGCTACCGTCTGCGGCAGAGAAAACCCAGTGGGTATGCGGTAATATTACTGTTCACACCAAAACGGATTTCGTTATTCTTGTGGGTAGAATAACGCGCGGTAGTCGAGTTTCGCTCAGTGAGGTAAGAAATTTTCGCCAGTTAGTCATTTCTGAGGCGCCAAAGAATATACACGTCAGTCACGTTGCACAGCGGCAGCGAATATCGCTTATATACCTGAGCGAAATCCGCGCGGTATTTATCTCTACTCGCAGCGGCAGCGAATATCGCTCAGGCCGCTCTAGCCGCGGTACTTGATATTAAATACCTGAGCGAAACCCACAGCGGCAGCAAATATCGCTCAGGTTTGAATAGGCCTTTAATAATAATATTTCAACCATCTGTCATTGTCTCGTGCGGCATCAAAAACAGTTCAAAACGCCTAAAGTAAGTGTAGCACTTACGAAATATAGATGGAAACTGTATAAAATCGTCCTAACACATGTCTTGCCGCAGTATATAAACATGGTAAGTAAACTAGAGCGAAAAATTTACTCTTAAAAAACCGCACTCGTAAAATTCTTGATCACTTACTGTTTTTAGGGGTAGTAAACGAGAACTTGGGGTGTGACCACAAGTTATTGGATGAGGCAAATAATACAGTTTGAATAAATTTGTCCATTGGTAATATATTTTTACTATCACTTACAAAAAATCTGTTTGTAAAATACGTCCGTAGATTCATATTTAAATATTTTATTTTATTACTTTTAAAAAGGTACAGACTAATTACACATTATTATGTAACAACAATTAAACAGCCAAATAGCTAAAAACAAGCCTCCACCTATAGTTTGACACATAACGATAAACTAAACTAAATCCGAAAGTTGAATTTGTTGGTATGTTTTTTTTTTTATTTTATATACAATTTTATGTCGTCATATTGCTCTAAAACTTAAGATAATGCAGCTTTCAATAGATTTTGTTATTTTGTTATTCTTTCAGAATTTTTCTAGTTCAGCGTAGAAGCAATCTCTTGCTTTCTAGCTGATCCGAAGAATCTTATATTGTATTTTGTAAAAATATTTCCAGTACAATGTTTAAAGTTTCAGTTATATTTTATCGAAGTTTATTCTATAAAAGCTAGCAAATTTGAAGTTGAAGGTATTTCAACGAGCTTATGGAGCCAAGTACTCAGTACTTTTTGGAACTATGCACATGTTTTCCATTTTTATTGAGTACATTATCTAGTCCATACAGTAAATAAAGTAAAATAAGTGACTAACGCCTGGTTGGTTGTTCATTTATTTTATAAAGCATTCATGATTTTTTAAAGTAATTATGTGTAAGTAACGCCTGTAAAGATTTCACGCTGTTTATATCAAAGTTAAGGGGTTTGTTGCTAAACAATAACAGGCACACGGGTCGGTCGAAGGATAAGCTACGCTTGCCAAGGTAGGTGCGTGGATGGGTGACCATTGACATTTGATTTGGTGGGTGACATATCAAGACGAAAGCACATTAAGCAGTCGGTTTCGACTGTCATTTAATAATAATAATAACAAACTTTATTTCAGGCGACGCAAGCCCAGAGATAAATACCTTAACCTAAAATACATATTATACATACATACATATTATACATACATTATTACTTAAAAACTAACACTTCACTAACACGCACTAGCGTTGCTCTGTGGAACTTGTCCGCGGAAGCGACGGAACACCACGTCCTGAGGCCAGCCGGTCGATTCAGTAAAAGTCACGCCGTGAAAACTTGAGTGATGTGAACTGTCAATGCCTAGCCTTAGCATGGAATGACAGCTCAATTCGCCCTCACTACGCCTACATTTTCACGCGGTGATTTGACCAGAATCGCACTGCTGAAGTTTTCATCCACGACGACGGGCAGATAACAATTCGGAACGCGTACCACAAACGCCTTGAAGTTGACGTTGCGGCGCGACTCCAGTAACTGCACCCTCAGCATGTATCCAATCTTCTGGCGCACGTACTCCACCCAAACCACACCACTCCACCACACCACTCCACCACACCACTCCACCACCACTCCACTCCACTCCTCTCCATTTGTAGAACCTGACATTGCGGGTAGTTAGAAGCTCGAAAGTCTGACAACCAGTTTAACCAGTAACTGGGTTGTAAAAGTCAGATAATTCCCTCCATGTAAAACTCTGGTACTCAGCCGCTGGTTATATTGGAGACTGACCTCGATATAGTTGAGAAATAGGCAGATAATTGACTTTTATAAGAATAAAACACACTAAAGCCAGTACTGGGTAGTCAATTGCATAAACAAATTTATCACGAAGAGAATGATACGCTTCGATTGCCAGTTAACATCCTAAACAGAATTTTCATTAAATCCATTGATTAAATAAATTTAAATTCAAACCCAATAGTGGCAATAAACTTTCAGTTTAACAGCCCATTTGTTTGGCAAGAAAATTAAAGTCCGCTGGCCCGATAATAGGTGTTCTCACCCTATAAATAATTTGTACAACTTGATAGGTGTTTTGCTCAAGCCAGGATGCGGTTGAAAGTCGTAAAGTTTCGGATATAGAGGCCCGAAGTTGAGCAAAACTGCTGAACAAGATAATATCGGTCTTCATAAATTTTCGCGAAACAAATTATGCGGTTCGATCATTTTTACGCTAACGTGTATACTCGTAGCTTATAAGCTTTAGGAAAAGTTGTTCAAGTGCCTTATATAAAAACAATATATCATTTAGGTGCGCCCGAGTTGTCTCCTGTACTGATGCGCTTGTATCGCCTCTCATTTAGGACTGGTATAGTGCCCAAGTCCTGGAAGCTTGCCAACGTGCAACCCGTGCCCAAAAAGGGCAGACGTGCCGATCCTGCCAACTATCGGCCGATTTCAGTAACCTCCATACTCTGCAAGATTATGGAGCGTGTATTGAACTCGCGCCTCATGGCATACCTAGAAGGTAACGATCTCCTCAGTGACCGACAGTACGGATTTCGCCGCAATCGGTCTACTGGGGACCTACTAGTGTATGCCACCCACTTGTGGGGCGAGGCCCTCGAGAAGAATGGGGAAGCGATTGCTGTTTCCTTAGACGTCTCGAAGGCCTTCGACAGGGTATGGCACGCTAGCCTTTTGAGTAAGCTTCCAGCGTACGGCATTTCCCCTGGTCTGATTAACTGGGTAAAAGACTTCCTGAGTGAACGGTCTCTCCGAGTAGTTGTCGACGGGTGCTCATCAGAGCCCATGACGACTAATGCCGGAGTTCCTCAGGGGTCTGTTCTCTCTGCAACCCTATTCCTACTGCATATCAACGATCTGCTGGTGCCCGGTATCTATGGGTATGCAGATGATAGCACAGTTGTAGAGAGATACCTGCCCGGTGCTCGGGCTAGTAAGGAGCTAATCCGGTCCGAAAGAGAGGCTATGGTGGAGCGTACGAATAGCTCACTGCAGGCAGTCTCCAAGTGGGGTGAAGCCAATCTGGTGGGATTCAACGCCGCCAAAACACAAGCGTGTCTGTTCACCGCCAAAAGGAGCCCGTTTACCTTAGCTCCTGCTTTTCGTGATGTCTCCCTGGAATGCACCGATCGTCTTCAGCTTTTAGGAGTCGAAATCTCCTCAGACCTGAATTTTGGGCGGTTCATTGAGTCCAAAGCCAAGGTAGCAGCTAGAAAACTTGGCGTTCTTGCAAAGGTCCGGCGGTACTTCACACCGGGACAGCTTTTAATGCTATACAAAGCACAGGTCCGTTCGTGTGTGGAGTACTGCAGCCACATATGGGCCGGTGCTGCAAAATGCCACCTGGCAGCTTTGGACTCGGTGGAAACGCGTGCGAAGAGACTAATTGGTGATCCAGATCTGGTTGAGTCCAATCTACAGAGTCTTGAGCACAGGCGAAGGATAGCCAGCCTTTCGGTGTTTTACAGGATGCATTTTGGAGAGTGTGCGCAGGAATTACATGATTCGATTCCACCATCTCACTTCTACCATCGGACAAGCCGACGTACGGCGAGTATCCACCCTTATGTTGTTGAAACCTCTACGACCCGGACCAAGCGGTTCGCCTCGTCGTTTATACCACGTACATCAAGGGACTGGAACAATTTGCCTGCTGCGGTCTTCCCGTCCGATTATAATTTGGGTGTCTTCAAGGCAAGAGTGAATAGGCTCCTAATAAACTAGTGCGCCTCACCATCAACGATTGCATCAATGCTTACCATCAGGTGGGATTGCAGTCAAGTACTAGTTTATAATATTTAAAAAAAAAAAAAAAAAAAAAAAAGGTATTAACTAGGTGTAGTTGTATACCTGCTGAGCAAGCTCTTTGAGTTTTTTCCATCCGGAATTTCTTATGTCCCGGAGTGTGTGATTAGTGCGCAATTTTTGACTATAGGCGTGGTCCTATTATTTGGACCTTAAACTGGCCAAACGTACCTACGTGTACTACAGCTAGATAGGTACAGCTCTGCTTTTCCATCGTCAATATTTGGTTATCTTATGGGAAGAGTCACATCACCCAACTGTATCGTATTTGTTGATCGTTTGTCTACAAATAAAAGATGAGAAAGAATCATTAATCGAAGAGTTTTAATTGCCGAATTTCCTAGGTGTTGGGTTAGTACAAATAATTTTGCCAAATCCTAAATCGCAGTTAGCAAAAAGACTAAGTAGTTTAACAAGGATAACAGCTAATTGTTGTTTCTCTCTGACTCAAATTAGTTATTAAGTTTGTGTAATTTGAACTAAGAGGGCACATTGGGGATGGCGTATCTATGTGGATAAAAACCCCGTATTCAATATATTGATAAAAAAAAGCTCTGCTTAAGACTTTAGGCATTACTTTATTATACTATTTTCATTATTATAACATCAAAACCACAGAAATAGAAATAAAAATGATTACATCATCTAGATATAACAAACGGCGTATAAATCCGAATAAGGATATCCGCAATAACCGCAAACTTTATGTTAGTTCAGCTCTCCATACGGATATTAGCTCTAGTTCGCGGATTAGTTTCGGTTTGACCTTTAGTCAACCGTAAGATATAAGCAGATAGTACTATTTGACCTTTACTTAGACCCTTTGATATGCGAATGTGTCAACATTCGCAACATATTAATTTACAAAGTGAAATAAGATTTCATTGTACTTTATAAGAAGATTCACAGATGGAATTAAAAGCTTTGATTTTTATTTGTAATAAGAAGAACATAATATCACGCCTGTAAGACCTCAAAGGTTTAGACAGAGATCCTTCTTACATTAGCACAGTTTGCCAGTTATGTTAAAGACTCTTCTAACAGGAAGAAATCCTATTGTCACCAACTCTCGACTACAAACTTCTAGTGATCAACTCTAGGTGAAAAAATCCAAAAATCGTTTGTAACCTGAAATTGAACCCATGCCCTGCTCAGCAGTATCGCTTACGACCACTAGACCAACGTGGCAGTTTATTTATAAGTTACGTGCAAAATAAGTCATAACATAAATGATTAAAAGTTACCTAAATAAAAATCTGTGATCATTTGTAAGTGGGAAATGCAGCGCTACAACATAGAATTGCTCTCAATTTAGAACATAATGTGTCCGCTCACATTTTCCGCCCATCTCCAACCGAACGTGGAATATATTAAACATTCCATGAAATCTTAAACCTAGCGAACCAACATAAAATCAAATATCTGCAAAACTTTAAACAGTAAACTGAGAAGTAAAAATATAAAATGTAGCCGCAATTTCAAGCAGAGATAGTCTAACCCCGCCTGGCTACGAATTGTGAATAAAACAAATCTGTCTTCTTGGCGTTTAGCTCTTATTTCCATCCACTTCCCAGCTATTTCCCACTTATGGTGCGGTCCAAGGCACAGGGTAATGGCGTCCTTGTTTAGAGTAGTGTACTCTCATGGGAGAAAAAAGATTAATCGCGTTTTAGAGCAATGTGAATTCACTGTGGGAGTATGCTTGGATTTGCGAAAGTGACTTCTGTGGCGGTTTTAGATTTAACTGATGGGTAACAGCTAGGTGTTTGGATTTGTGACTTTGTTATATAACAGTCGATGGTGGGTGTACTTTTCACACACTTCTGCTTTACTCTTCGGAGAATACAATTGTGTTTTATGTGGTTTTGAGAATTGAAAGTAACTTATATCATCACTGCATGGACCATGTTTATCTTACTTAAACTTTGCTGCTATTTACTTCTACAGGAGGCTGAAGCTTTAGATCAGGTTTCTGTTTGATTCTAAAAGATTGTAGCTTAGAATAGTAAGCTACTAACTACTACTAGATAAATATAAACCTATCTCAAATCGCTAGGCTAACAGTTTGCGTCAAGCGCGGACCATTTCCCGTGTTCCGCTGTGTCATTGCGCGAACACGCCACATCGTCAACTATTCAGCCACTGTTCGCATTCCTCTCGTCGTGTGTTCCTATCATAGGATTTATCGCTGAATCCGTTCTTTGCTTGTTCAGTGTATAGAAAATTGATTTTTAGGGATTCGCTTCCGAAGGCATCATGATGACTGGGAGGAAACACAAGTTTAATATTATTCTTTTGTAGAGATTCTGGGTTAAATAATAACTGCCGCATGTGATGGGTCTCTCTATAGATCAACTACGTTTGCTGAGACCGGACCATAGATGGGTGACCATTCATTTTATCTTATTCTAGTGGAATTAGAAAACAAAGAAAACGTTTTGTTGCCTTACCGAGGGTCTACCGATATGAAATTGATCGTCGAAAATTGCAATTTATTTCAATTCGTGTCAACTGAAGTTTCTATCCCTACAGGGACACATTTGGATCATAAATCATCTTGAAACATCATAAATGTCTGCACCATTAATTTCATTCAACTGACTTCATAAAATAAGCTGTGCTTAGCAGGACTACGTACGTGGACTTCATACTGCAATGCTAGACGGGGAGTGTTATGGGAATAATTGCACTGAATATCATATTAATAACAAGCATTTGTTTTAGCTGTCTCAGCGGATAATGCTTTTGTGTTGTTCCTGCCTTTCGAAAGAACTTATTGTTGCGTTGCTTGATTTTGTGAATATATTTTGCACATTTTATTCAAACGTGTTCTTCCTCTTTTTTGTGTGGTTAACCTGGTATCAAAGTTATCATACCAGCCGGGCCTCTGACTTGCCCGCACATGTATGCCGTCGAGATATATCGCTCAGGTATGTCGGTTTTCTCACGATGTTTTCCTTTACTGTTATTGAAGCAAGTGATAAATACAATTACACAGATGAATCCGAATAATCAGAAGTGTGAATCTAGGGTTTAAATTCGAGATCTATGAGTTAACTGCAGTTCGCTGGCGACATCTAGGCTAACACTTCTTCAATTCAAACGTGTTGTATTTTCCAATAGAGACATAGCTCATTGTTTCAAACAAAACAATAAATTAAAAAAACTTCGAGACAAGAGCTTAAACGCAACGGCTTAAAAACGTATTTATTAAAAGCAGGATTCAAAAAGTGTTAACATTCTCACATTATAAAGAAAACTGTACTTAAGTAATTTGCATCGGAAAACCATTCCGACTTGAACCCAACGGACTCCAAAAACACGAAAACCTCGTCAAAATAAAGAAGTCACAATCCCCAGCTAATAAGGAGTGGTGCGACGTTAGCGGCGTCTGCGGGAGCAAATCACTCGTGAATCGCTTACCGTACTTATTTCCATTCCGGGCTATTTCACACGTACCCTCAGAGAGTCGACATTAACTGACACACGGGTTGGAAGAATAGGAGTTAGAAGATAAAAATAATACCAGCCGGTTACTGCCTCATTCCAGGGCAAAGGCACGAGGATTGCATCACGCTTGCTGAAGGCGGATTGGTGATTTCAAACTTATATTAACTGTAGGTCCATCCTGTGTCCACCTTTCCATCGTTGGTACCTCTATGCATACATCGAAAGACTAGAACAACTTGCCTACTGCGGTCTTCTCGTCTGATTATAATTACGGTGACTTCAAAGCTAGAAAGAATATGCTCTTAATAAACTAGTGCGATTCACCATCATGGATTGTATCACTGCTTACCATTAGGTGGGAATGCAGTCATGCACTAATTTATACCATGAAAATTTCAAGTTTCCTCACTATGTTTCCGATTTCAATGATTTCTGAGATAAACTTAAAAAGTACGTACATAATGATTTCGAAAAGTCTCATGGGTAGAGTATTTAGTAGACTCAGACTGTTAAGCAATAAATGATTAATTAGGGAAAGCAACCGTGAATAACCTTTGTCTGTAACCGCTTCAAATGGATCCGATAAAGCGTAATTGTAAAAACTAAATTAACATGGCTGCAGAGAGCAGAGTCCTAAGTAAAAAAATAGCATATAAGAAATATTCTTCAATCCGAACAAAAAAAAAATCTAAGAGTTCCTAGTCAATTCCCCAGCCCGTGTGTTTGGCTCACAAATGGTTGAATCTGAGAAAACATCGCGTCTGAGGCGATCGAGCGTGAATTATATTCATATGATATCCTTTGAACGGATTACTGCCGATCAGATTGTATTGATGCCTCTGTTTGCCGTCTGAGTGTTCCATAATCTTGTGATTTAATGTTATTTTGTAGCTGAGTTTGGTATAAATGTACCGTGGAGTGGAGAATGTTCATAAGTAGGAGATCAATAAAGGCTTAGCTCCCAGTATATATAGTTAATGAAGTGTTAACAACAACCAAACATAAAAAAATATCAACACTACAAGTGTAAGTTAATACGTCGTCCAAATAAACCACAGTAACAATCATTTACAGTCCTACACGGGGGTTGCAAAAAACAGTCGAAAATACCCCAAACTGAGACCAACGATCTCAGCCAAGACGCCGCCAAACAAATCGTTTGTTTTGTTCTAAGAAATTGAGGAAGTCAGGAGCGATTGTTGAAAAGTATATCTAATGGTGCTGTGAGGTAAAAAATCGACAAACAATACGGTTAGTCTCAGTCTAGAAGAATTGGGCTTTAAAACAGATAGTTTCCTTTATTAAAAATTACTAAGTCTACAACAAACTCAGGTGAAGGAACAGACAACCCAAGACCGACTGTCTTGGCACTTTAAAACGAGGAGGGCTGACCGTAAATGAATTGGGATTAAAGCTTAGCAAAAGAATAAGAAGAAAGTCTACAAGACTTTAGTAATTTTTAATAAATTAAGAAAACATGATTTGCAAAGAAAAATAAACCTCTCGTTTCCTTCCACATATCTTCTCGACCTCATAAAAATCACAACCACTTAATTTATTTCAAAGCAGACATGTGAAAAGGCGGTTAGAGAAAAAAAATTACCCAATCATGTACCAAAACGTTTTCAAGATTAGTTTTCTTTATGCTCGGGAGACAAGGGAGGATGGGGGGTGGACGAGGGTTGTGGACATCAATCAGCCTGTCCTATCCCCCCAGCACTGACACGGCTGTGATTTGTCAGGTTACACGCTTATTTAATAGTATAGTTGGCAAGTGTGGATAGATCTTGCTTTTGTTTCGGAAGATGTTCCTACTTCATTTATGTTATGTCTGTCTGTTATCTTAAGTGTTAAAGATATTTGTTTCAAAAACGTTTCTATATTTCAGACTTTTAGTAGCCAGTTAGGGTAGCTTAGGGTAAGTTTAGTCGTAACCTTACAAAGTCTTTGTCGGTATCGTTTTATTGGCCATTTTCATCTCTCTCAGCAATTAGTTCTCTCTAGGACTCAAAGTTTTGGGTTCGACTAACTTTAACTTAATGCTAGTATTAGACTATTTGTTATTTCATTTAAATTTCTTATCTTTGTTAACATTGTTTAAATCCTTTTTATGACCCCAATCCTATTTTTTATCTATTTCATTAAAATCTATATTCAATTTTTGTTTCATCCTATAATACCTTCAAGTTCAAACCTTCAATCAAAATATCTATAAGAATACGTTCAGTCCTTGATCCTGGTTCAAGAGCAGCATAATGCCACATCACGCCGTCAATATCATTCATCAAGCTGAAGCAATTTCCGCCTGTTGCTGTTCGCTTCCCTCTCATATAGTTGATGTATCACCTTTTTATTTCACATGCTTCTGGATTATTACTGAGAAATTCTTTGGATTTGCGTCGATTATTATTGATGATATTCTAACGGAGCCTTCGATGAGTGTTCGCATTTCGTAGTTAATTTTCCAGATTTGATTCTTAGGTTCTATTGTGACTTCTCGATTGTAATTCTGATATTCTAACGGAGAGGGCGATGAGCGTTCGTATTTCATAGTTAATTTTTCGGATTTGATATATTACAGCATTTCAATTATAATTCTAATTTCATTATTATGGTCTGAGAATTGTTTTTCATATAATAATACATTCAAAGATTTGTGTAATCAGTAGTCAACACAAAGATTGCTAAAAATGAAAGGTCAGGCTAAAATATTGTAATATTTTCTTCCAAAATGATTACCCTAAAAGCCTTCACCGCAGCCCGAAGCACAACCCATAAACCTCGTGGCATAAACAACCCATGTCCAAGCTGATTAACTGGTCATCGGATACAGGGGTGTAATGAACCTGACCCAAGTAATGGGGAAACCTACCCCGATGGTAAAAAATGGGCGGAATATGTTGTTTATGGTTTTCCGGTAGCTTAGTGACAGATTTTGAGAGTGATGACATGGGAAATGTGACGGCGGGTTTACGTCGTCGTCAAAACCCTTCGCCATTTTCGGAATGAGGGTTATTTATTTTGCTTTCCATTAGACTGTGTAGTTTGTAATATAATATGTAGTCTAGTGTAAAATATGGTTTATTAGAAGGTATTGTTTAGTTACAAGCTTTTTAAGCTAGTAGTCCAGCTGTGTTATGTAGTTTGACGTCTGACGATATTGTTGTACTTGTGGAAATATCCTGGAAGAGTCTAGCACAATGCAAGATGTAGAGCTTGGCACCAGCAAAGAGAGGCCTATACCCAGCAGTGGATGAAGTTGGGCTGTCGATGATTAAGTACGCTAGTATGTGTGGGATAAATCTTGTAAATAAATTTACGGGCGGTTAGCCCCAACCAATAGAGCTTAAACTTTGTATAAATGTTTGCGTTGGATGACAATGCAAGTTAATGCTTGTTTAAAATGAAACAGTTAAATACAAAAACCGACCGAGCAAATGATAAAGTGCTTTTCCTTAACACCAGGAAAATAACGACCAAACGTGCTACGTTAAAATAAACTTAGCTAAATAATAACAGTACAATTTCTAATTTAAATCATGCAACAGATTTACGAGCAATATATTCTACGGACGAGGTCCATCGGTGACATAGTGCCGGCGAAATAGGCACATAAGTTAGCGCCCGCGCCAATGGACAGCAAACGATAGCAATTCAACATGGATTCCGGTGACGGTATCGATTTCCCCTTCTGTCTGTGGCAGACGATATAGAAGCTTTTGTATCGATGACAATTTTTGTGTTAGATGTCTGATTTGATATGATTCCGATTGCGTTTTGTGGAATGGACGTTTATGTGTCGAAATGTTTTGTTATTGGTAACAGGAAAATGGAAACGCCAATACCTTTTCCAAAAGCCCTTGCAGAATTGGCCAACAATAACTGTCTATAAACTTACTAGCCGCAAGGGTCGATCCTAGATTAGGTAAGCTACGCTTGTCGAGGTCGGTCTGTAGATGGGTAGTTAACTATCCATAGACAACCGTTAAATACCGAGACCCTTCGGTGCCTCAGATAACACGTTGCGTTCCAGCTGCCATTTTTAGATAGACCTTTGACAGTTTCTACGGGTGTCAGCAGCCCGAAAATCTGACAACTAGTTTTACTAAAGGGTTCGGAATAACTCTGTTAGTTGTAGCCGTCAGATTTGCAGTCGCTCCATGTATCAGCAGCAAATGGTAAGACTTGGAACTAAACCCAAAAATCTGTGAAAATGCAGATGATTTTCGCCGTCACAACTTTTAATTTGATTGAAGGACAGCCGCACGCAAGGACTTCCGCAACTTCTTATCAAGACCCTTTGTGCCTCGAAAATCACGTTAAGCCGTTGGTCTCGGCTGTCATTTTGGACAGCCGTTGCCATAAGTCAGAGCCGAAAGTCTGACAACCAGTTTTTACCAAGGGGTATCATTATAACCCAGTCACAGGGTTGTAGAGGCAATCGCTACATGTAAAACAGCTAAATCCTGCTGGACTGGAAGCCGACTCCAACATAGTTGGGATAAGGCTAGGCAGAATATGATATTTCAATTTGAATCACTTTTCATATTCCTTAGCTTAAGCTTTTGATGTATTTCTATGTTGTTAGTTTATCAACAGCTACACCCATAGGAATCGTTTTTTCCTCGTTTTCACCGAAAAGTTCACTTCTGTTTGCGCCGCGCAAACTCTGACACTACTTGTTTTCCTAAATGACGTCCGATTACATCCGAATCGGTTTCCGATTGTAGAACCGATGTATCGAATAGGATTTTGTGGGTGTTCGAAACGATGTCCATACGTCTGTCTGTCTTGTGTAATGCTGATGTATTGTTGTTCATAGCACGAGTGTTTGATGAATGGGGAAACGAATTGGAATCGATTGTTTTACCGAAATGTTTGGAGTGCGGAGTATTCCTTGTGAGGCAATTCGTTTGTCATCGAATGTTTTTAGAATGCTTTGTTTACGTTTAAAATTGATGTATTAAAGGTGCGATGAAAACTGTGATTTCTACAGTTGAGATAAATCTTCTAAATACATATTATTATTTCTCGCTAAAGCTTGAAAATGGCTGGACCGATTTGGCTAATTTGGATCTTGAAATATTTGTGAAAGACGAAGAAAGGATTAAACGGTAAAAAAATAAAGAAAAAAATGTGAGAAAGGTACTAGAAATTACAATTTATGCACCGATACAATCTGTTGCTATCTGTCTGTCAAACATTTGATGTTCGACCCTTCGTCGGTACTTTATACTCCTTTCAAATTAAAGAACGTATTTAATATAAAAACAGGTATATATACTATATGGACTTTAAAGTAGACCGGCAAAACTAAGTAAATTGTACGTTATGTAACATAGAGACACGCAGTGCAGTAGTTCAGTTAAAATGGTGTATTTTGTGTCTTTCAAAATCAATGCATTTCAGTAAGGTAGTTAGGTTCGGTAGTTAGGTTCGCTATAGGATAGGTATGGTAGTTAGGTTAGGTTATACATATGTATATATGTTGTAATTCTAATTCTATCTTACACCAGGCTTAATTAAGAGCACATTAGAGACTCGCTAAATAAAAGTAGTGGTAGTTATTGTTTTGGATCTATTTATTTATTATTGGCATCTTTTTAACAGTATCTCCAATATATATATAAAATTCTAAATTTAAATCTGAAGAACTTTAATTTCGAATAAAAACTAGAGCGGTGATTTTCAATCTGAGACTTGGCTTATAGGTACCTCACAATTTATGTATCTACCATATTTCTACTGTTTGGTTTTCGATTGAAATATTTCACCAATTTACTGAATATTGCTTCGTAACATACTTTGTAACTATTCCACAATCTTAACAATTTCTATCCATCGACGAAGCTGCACCCGTTGCAAAACACCACAAATAGTTCACCAACAAATACAGTTAAACCTCATCAAATATTTCGTAAGCTGAACAAGTTTAAATTATATTTGGTTAGAGTTTGGTTTATGGGACCTCAAGGGTAAAGATGTGCAGACGGTTTTAGAAGTTGTACCGTGGGTATGAGAAGTACCTAATGGAGTGAGAGATTGGCGAGCAAGAAGTGGTGAACTAAGGGTATAGGTTAATTTTCCTTTTAGTCAAAAACAGAACATAACTTTATTGACCTATGCCTCTGCTTCAGTGTTTCTCCTCAGAGTTGTCAGATAAGAAATATTTTATTGTAAAAAAAGCGTGGGTGCTTTTTAAGATATATCAAAATGATAATATTCTTGATAATGTATTAAGTATATTTATCGTTACTAAGGTTACACTGTTATTTATAACAAGCGATAAATATGATCAATTTCTTACTTTTAATTTTTATATTTGATAGTGTTGTAGTCTGTGTTTTACAAATTTTATTCTGTATTTAATTCGTGTATGTAAAATGTGCTTTGTGTATGTGTAAACTTGTATATTTCTCTGTGTATATGTTATTGTGTATGTTGTAGTTGTTTTTGTTTGTGTTGGTGCTGTTTTATGGACCCGTGGTCCATAAAACAGATAAAAAAAATAAACAGATAAAATTTATTATATATATTATATTATTAACCCGACTAGTGATTATTCATAATGTTAGATAATTATTCTAATATGTATCTATTGATCCTTATTGTAATTATATTCAATTATTCACACTTACCGTAACATATACATCAATGAAATATTTAGAAATTAACTTTAGTATAGAATGCTCATAGTACCTACCAAATTCGATCACCATACTGTATTAAAATAGTATAAATTTAGAAAGCACTAAAGAAATCCCTGATCTTTCAAACTATGTATCGTGTGGGGGCGGATTGAAACAGATTTGAATAGGGGAATCGTGCAAACATTGAGGAGCGGCGAGATTTTCACTCGACTTTATAAGCAAAGAGATAGAGATTTTATATTTTTATTCGGTTTAAGAGGTAAACTTTAACGACTTGTTTTCCTCGTTTGAAAATCTCTATTTGCTATAGGACTTGTTTAATTGAACTAGTGCTTTGACACCCCCTTAATCTGCTCTTAGTTTTGGCAGTATAATAAAGTCTATGTCACTTACAAATATTAAGG
The DNA here is from genome assembly GCA_921972225.1 of Euplexia lucipara. Taxonomy (NCBI): domain Eukaryota; kingdom Metazoa; phylum Arthropoda; class Insecta; order Lepidoptera; family Noctuidae; genus Euplexia; species Euplexia lucipara. Next base: position 924,013 of record OV179164.1, on the reverse strand, counting down.
CTTTCAGTTGGTAAAATATTTTTTTTAATCCGGTGTAGTTGTTCCAGAGGTTGTTCCCTACAATGTCACAATTCACGAATTTTACGTCTTTATAATATTAGTATGATCACGCTAGTTTCCATCTAAATTTAATAAGATTAAATTAATATACGTAATCGTTATTTCTTCATAATAATACAAAGACCTAGTTCAATAGCTTCTCACAGTTTCTCATGTTCCAAATAATTTCGGACCGCTAATTTCCATGTAGCGTAATATTCTCTTTCAGTCAAAGCGTCTTTTTCTTGACACTATATGTTTTTATTAACTAATAATAATTAGAGATGCGCAAAATGTGTCAGTAAAAAGAAATGAATGAAGTATATCTTTTCGCTTAACGAAGTAGTCCACTCATTTAGTTCAGTACTTCATTTAGTTCAGTAAATCAGAACAAGTCCTTAACCAATCCCAATGATGACGAGACGAGAGTGCGATTGACATTTGACAAGTTACGAAGAATGATGCACTTCACTAGTTCAGTTTTATACATATCTCGATTTTCCTTCATACTTTATACAGGCTTAAGTTCTGCTTCTGTTATAGTTTACGTACATTGTTGTACGCTAAATTAGACCTTATAACCATAAACAGAAAGTTCATCTATCAGTGTGTTCGAGCGAAAAGAAAGGCTGAACTAAATGAAGTAGAGACACATTTGAATGACTACTGATTGAATGATAAGTTTATTTTACGAAATGAAGTAGTTCATTTCCTTCAATCGTTCGCGAACTACCCATGTCTAATAATAATTATTATTTTTAAAAATGTATATTAACAGCTATGCCAATAAAAGCTGTATGTCAAATGTTTTTATTTCACATCTCTGGACTTAATTATTTAAATTGGTTTTGGCCACTTCCCACTGTTCGTATTTATACTAAATGGACTTCAACAAGAAATGAAATCCAACACTATTCACAGTAATTTCCAAGCCAGCTATTTCTTCCTCCCATTCAATGCAATTCTATGAATTAAACATATTTATCACCCATATAATATTTGTTCAGTTCAGCATTGTATTCTCTCAACCTCAGTACCTCTAGTGATTTATATTGCTCGATAACTGGCCTTATCGATAGCACATTCGTATGCGAGCAAACAGTGCAGACCACCCGTTTTCCATTATCTGGCCACAACACTAAGCACGCTGTAGCCTTGGAGCTGATATCTTAATAATAGGGATGTCAGTAGAGTGTTCGATGACTGTTTGTTTTTTTTATGTTACTAAACTGCTTTAGCTTGCATAACAGGGTTGAAAGCCAGGTAGAAAACTATCCGTTATTTCCCTTGTAATAAATATTGAAAATGTTTCTCCTTTTTACAGAAGTTTTTTAGTGGAGGTTTGTGGCTAAATATTTATAGCCTCACGGGTCGATTGAACGTCAAACTTTGCTGGCTGGAGGTCGGCCCATGACCTACTCATTAAATATCAAGATCCTTCATAAAAGCACGTTAAGCTCGTCGATCGACATCTTTGACAGTCGTTGTGAGTTGTAAGAAGTTACTGTGAATAGTGTTGGATTTCATTTCTGGTTAAAGTCCATTTAGTATAAATACCTACAAACATTGGCGTAGTTCCTCCAGAACTATCGTGTTATCAAACGATTATGGTGTTATTTTTACTGCTTTAGGAGATTATCTGAGGAAATTAAATATTGAAATACTTTATATTTTTTTGTTTAAGAAAACAAAAAAAAAATTTGATTAAGATGTAGGCTGAATAAGAACAAACATTGGCATTCGAAACTTAACATCGAAATGATTGAGGTAGCTTTATGGAAAAATAAATAACGATATCGATACTCAACAACACATCCCTATCCCACGCAGGTGCGCCTTCGGTCGTTGCGATCAATTAGTCGATAAGCGTTGTGTGCTTACGGCTCTACGGTCTGCGGCCCTGAACCACAGAGTACTTGGAACAGTAACGCAATTTAATCTAACCGTAATGTTTTATGTTGATAACAGAGTTTATTTGCGTGAGAAAATAAATTGTGTGGAATATATTTAGGTGCATGAGTGGATACAGTTCACGGTGAGAGAGGTATTTGTAGTTTATTTATGTGATAGGCAAAGATAGATTGGCTGCCTACGTTACATTTGGTATACAAAATGATTTACCAAATGTATGAGATACAGAAAGCCTAACCTTTTTTGTTTTCAATTAATTGGATAGTGTGTAGCGCGGACAATGTTTCTTCACCAGTTTTTACTTATACTGTTGCATTTGTAAACAGTTATTTTTAGTATAATAATAACGTGGGTATTAGTTTTTATTTTAAGTACTGGTTATAGGATGCATTTAAATTTTTGGATAATAACTTGGACAAAAAGCTAGGAAATTGGAGTCCAGCCATGTGAGTTAAATTGACGGCACGGTTGGTGCAATAACTGAGCGACTGCTATGCTGAGTGACGCGGGTTCTATTCTCGTACGGAACACATTTTATATGGCTTACAGTTATCACTTCTAGGTCTGGCAGTTTGTGTAAGTAACTCACAACTGTTTGTAAACGCGCCTAGGGTACAAAAACAATCCGACTTGTCTCACTAAAGTTCCTGCTCTGTGGTTAAACCTCAAGCATTGTGTTCTAAGACGCGAGTGGCTAGTGGCTTATTGTCTTAGCATTCATGTAAGATGCGATCCTATTGGAAATTCCGTCGATAGCGAGATTCTAAGTGTATGGTCGGTGTAAATATGGCAGAGATTTATCTGTGTTGTGAGAATGTTGAAGTTATAACGTGTGATTTTAAATGTAAAGCTATTACAAGTAAAATAAAATTATTCACAACTAGTAGGTACTCCGCTTGCAATTTCACCGGAGCGCATTTCGTACTTGCAGATAAAACATAGTCCCTGACACTCACAAATAATGTGGTTTTCTATTGGTAAAAGATTTTTTTAAATCATTTCTGTAGACCCAGAGATTACCGCCTAAAACTACACAAACTCACAATGTCACAAATTTTACCTCTTTATAACATTAGTAGATATAGACATTTAGATAGATACTGTAATAATAGCTATAGGTTTATGGATAAAAGTCCAAGTAGGCGAACATCTAGATAAAATTCATTCTCACAATGAATGCAATTCTAAACTGCAAATTCTGACTGCAAACGACAGGCACTTGCAGGCCATCACCTTGAATAAATAAATATTCCACAACTTTTCACACAACGTCATTTAGTTCCAAGTTAATCTTGAAAGCTCGTGTTATGAGTACTTAAAAGCTGATAAACATACTTATATGAATCTAAAAACATACATATTATAGATAAATAATTATTACACCCAGACACAGAACAAATGATCGTGCGCAACACACAAACATTTGTCCTGGGTGGGAAACGAACCCACGACTTCTGGCATAGCAGTCAGGGTCACTAACTACTAGACCAACAAGCCATTCAGCCAGGTTCTGTATACCTACAAAATCAGTTGCGCGTGCACGCCGAACATAATATTACACTACCCTCCTTATACTACCCTCAATTTAAACAAAACAAAAAACAAAATCACAATTATAAGAGAGCCAAAAAGAATTTCTCTGTGTACACTGTTCACATAGATATTCTTTTTTCAAAAATGTCGCATCGTAACCGGAACCGAGTGTGGCCGGAAATAAAAGTTGGATGTAGTGGGATGGGAGGGGACGAGATAGAGGGGGGAGTGCTAATCCGCAAGTAATCCACCGGCTCGACCATACAGCTCTGCTGGTAACTTAGATACAATAATATAAATAAAGTATTTTTGCTCGACTGTGGCAACATTTGATAGGGTGGTAATGTTTTTACAAACACATTTACCCGTCATTCTTTCGGTGAGGTCAGCGTTTCACTATCTGTCTCTGACATTATCTGAGAAGAAACACCGAAAGAAAGTCTAGAAATTATATGGGATTTATTTCTGTAAGTAACTAAAATTATAAATAAATAAAACCCACAACTTTCACACAACGCCATTTATTCCCATGTAAAGCATGAGAGCTTGTGTTATGGGTACTAAACAGCTGATAAACATACTTATATATTTCTAAATACATACATATTATACATAAAGTACACCCAGGCACAGAACAGATGTTCGTGCAAATCACACAAACATTTATCCGGGGTGGGAATCGAATCCACGAACTCTGGCATACCAGTCAGGGCTAACTACTAGACCAACATTCCAGTCATTATATACATACGTACCTACTTAATAAAAACAAAAAGAAAAGTCTAGTTCGATGGAATTATGGTCATAAAAAAATTCATCCGCATAGCTGTCAACGGGAAGAGTGCCCAAAAGACAGAATGAATGATTTATTTGCCACAACTACATATGTTACTGTTGATGGCACCCGTGCAAATCCGAGGCGGTTCCCTTAGATATTTATATGTATGCCGCACGATCTAACATTTTCCACTATAGTTGCTAAGGTAGTTTAGATTTCAGTCGTTTCTACGTGACTCTAGAAATAACACACTGCCAACCTAGTAAGTTATAAACGTAACGTTTCCTATGTAGGTTAGTGTGTTCTGATAATATTACTAGTGGACTAGAAATTAATAAGGAAACAAAGCTATTGTTAATACTTAGTTGCGTTCATAATAACCGTAATTTTGCATATTAAGAACGACCTTACGAATCTGCTATTACGAACAATCTATTCTTATCTATTATTTTCATATGCATGGTAAGAAAATAATAGATAAAGAAAAAAGCCGAAAAAATAAACGGAAAAGAACGGTGAATTATTTGACTTTTCAATTAATAATGTAAATAATAAATGAAATCCCCAAAAAAAACAACAATTAATAATTAGTAAAATAATTAATATTTTTATTAATTATTTTATTATTTATTTTAATTATTATTTATCTTTCAATTATTATTTATTTTTATTACCTATTTATTCATTTGTTTATTTTTGTAATTATTAATTATTATTTTTTTATTTTATTATTATTTATTAATTCATCTGCTTTTTTGATTATCCTAGATATCACAGGCATCGACGATCATCAAAAGGCTAGACAGATGATAAGGCTTGCTCCTAATCATTAAAATCTTGATGACGCCGAAATAGAACTAAGACAGACTACCAAATACAGCTCAACACAACAACTGCGCACGTGCCTAGTGTCTTCCAAAACATTATCCAAACTTCCCTCCAGATAAGCGAACAATTCTAATCCTGCCCTCACCATGTATCTTTCGAACTGAGTCGAACAGCGGGTGGGAGGACCCGGGAGCTAGACGTAAGTAACAATTGAATTTAGTGCCGGTTTAGCAAGGCTAGGTTTAGCATAGATTAGTGTTTAGTCTGCCGGTAGTTGGTGCAGACATGGGTTTAGTGATTGGTTGTAAATTAGTCGTTATCTTACTGCTGAAATGTGAGTAGACTGTGTAATGATGGGGAATGTAGGTGTGAAGTTATGGTATGGCTAACAACAGAGGTTATACCGATAAAGATTTTATTTAGAAGTTCATCTTGACCTGCTCTCTGTTTTTAACCGACTTCAAAAAAGGAGGAGGTTCTATGTTCGTGTGTATGTATTTATTTAATGATGTTACCTGATTTCTCCGCCATTTGTGGACCAATTCTCAAAATTCTTTTTTTATTTGAAAGAGTATACTCCTGAGGTGGTCTCATTTTAATTTGGTGAAGATATAGTGCTGATCTTCGGAGATATACAACGGAACTCTTCAAAAATAGACGGCAAATCTGTCGTGATTGCTGGAATCGCTTGGATGTTTATTGTTTATACAACATCTTGACGTATCATCACGCCTGTATGCTCTGAGGGGTACGCAGATAAAATAATAATAAATAAATAATAATAAGTTTATTGTACAAAAAAAATAAACACATGAGTTCTTAAAAATAACTATAGACTAAACATGGGAAGATTGTACAAGTAGTTGACAAAAACAGTTTGAACAGCTGACTCCTGAACTAAGTAAAAAGATACTTGTATCTCAGGAGACAAAGTTCTTCTTAAATCAGTGCACACATACATTTACATTACGCATCTAATACAGATACATTAAGCATACATTTACATTGTATCAATTATATTTATAGCGACGTCCATCTTGCCACATACGAACTAAAGACCAACATCTACAATTATTATAAATTGTCTCACCAACAACTATATCGCGATTCGCGATGTTAAAGTTATCCACGAGACACCCTGTTCCCCATACTTCTAAATGTTCATGAGGTGAACACTAACATTTTTTCTGTATCGTCGTAAGACAGATTCTGCAGCCATTTAGTTAGCTTAGCTTTCAATGCAAACTTAGTCAATGCGTAGATATCAGTTATCTTATGTACCCTATTATAAAGACGAGCGCTTAGGACTAAGTAATGACGGCTAGCCAAAGCGGAACGGCATTGGACAGAATTACAGACAGGACGACCGCGACGTCTTAGGAGGATGTTTGAGTCAAGAGGCAGGATGGAGTGACGGCGTAAAATTATACGCAGAATGAACAGTTGTCTCACAGTAAGAACTTGAGTTTCAGAGTACAGCAAGGCGGTTGGATAGTCTCTACGCTTAAAATGCATAACCTTTAGAATCACCCTTTGCGCACGTTCTATTTGGATTAGAAGATTTTTATAAGTACCTCCCCATACTGTAATACAGTAGGTGATTATCGAAGTACATAGACTCTGGTATACCAATGATAAAGTTGCACGGTCAGCTGAATGTCTCAACTCTTTAAATATGAAGATGAGCTTTCTCGTACGTGTACATAGTGTCTCGATGTGAGTGCGCCAGGTTAGTTTCTCATCAATATACACCCCTAGGTATTTAATATTCGAAACTAAAGAGAGCGTAAGACAACAGCAGTTTTTATCATGCCCTGAACAGGAATGAGCTTTTATTATACGAGAATCGGTAGGTAGAGGCAGCGAATTGGGCAAGGAGAAACGCATAACTTTGGTCTTCTCAGTGTTTAACGTTAAAAGATTAGTTGAAAGCCACTCCATCACAAGGCGGAGAGAGTGTTCCGTTCTTTGTTTGGCCCTGTCCCAATTAACATCATATGCAATAAGCGCTGTGTCGTCGGCGTAGGTGAATATGTCACAGTTGGGGATAGACATTTTGCACAGATCGTTTATGTATATTAGGAACAGGGTAGGTCCCAAAATACTTCCTTGTGGCACCCCAAAAGAGATACACGCATCGTTACCGACAAAGGAGTTGATTTTAACGCATTGAGTTCTCCCAGACAAGTAATCAGTAAATATTTTTAACGCAAGTCCGCGTATTCCCATGTTTTCCATCTTCAACAGCAGTATGGGGACAGAAACCGAGTCAAATGCCTTGCATAAATCCAGAAAAACACCATAGCATTTTTGCTTTTTATCCAGATTACTAACAACTGTGTTCACAAGATCTTGTACAGCGTCTTCGGTGGAGATTCCCTGTCTAAAACCGTATTGATTTTTAGCAATTATTTGAAATTTGGTGAGGTATGAAATTAAAGAATTGTTTAAAACTTTTTCAAGGATTTTAGACAAGGAACTTAGAACAGAAATTGGCCTATAATTAGACACATCGCTTTTGTCTCCACTCTTATAGATTGGGTGGACCACGGCTTTCTTAAATACACTAGGAAAAGTACCGGTCTCAATTGCACGATTACATATATGGGTTATGGGTAAAGTGAGAGTGTGGCTTGATTGCTTGAGTACTTTTACTGGGATGTCATCGTGGCCAGTAGCACAGTCTGTTCTCAAACCACAAATTATTCCATACACCTGTGATTCACATACTGGCATGATAACTAAGGAATTTGGCGCAGTCGGCTGGTTCGTATTTACTAATGGGGGGTTACTGAGAGGCTTAATATTCGAGGCCAGGTTTCCGCCTACGCTCACAAAGAAGTTATTTATTTTGTTGATACACGAGTTTATATCCGTAGAGCCTAGGATAAGATTATCAGGTGGCTGAGGCTGAAAACTAGAGTTAGTGATGGCTTTGACTGCTTTCCAAGTGGCTTTGATATTATTTTTGGCCTTTATCAACTCGTTCCTGTCATGGGTGCGCTTCAGTTTCTTTAGTAGGTTATTTAGAAAGTTGCGGTAGCGTTTGAAAGTAGTTTTTAAAATGTCATTGTGGGGCGAAGAGGTCGATTTTATGTGAAGGTTATCGCGGTTTTGGATACAACGGACAAGACCAGCTGTCATCCATGGCTTGAGAATTCGGGTTTTGTTAGATACTTTTATAATTTTTGAGTGATTAGATATAGTTCCTTTAATCAAATCAACGAGCTTACCAGCTGCCCGGTTCGGATCTAATTCATTTAGCACAGGGCCAAAATCAGTGTTGTCAAGATCGCTTTTGACGGCTAAGTAGTTCAAACGGTGCGTGAAGATATTTGCAGATTTTACAGTACTCTTGCTATTCTTAAGAAACATGATGATAGGAAGATGGTCTGTTATATATGTGTCAAGTATAATTACTCGAGCGACGCAGATGTGTACAATATACCTAGATTTCGACAGTTAGGATAGTTAATTTTCATTTATTAGGGATAAGTGGATAACCCTATTAGCATGACATGTATTGTTAACAATTAACAATATAAAAATGAACATGGCAAATATTTGTATGGAAACCACTAAAAATGGAAAAATAAAAAACTTTTTAGCAAAAAATTAAACCGACTCCAAAAAAAACACTAACGGTGTAAAATAACTCTAAATTCGGAAGTCGGTGGCCCATCATGAATAAGACAAAACCACAAAAGCCACAGACTTCCTAATTTAGAGTTATTTTACACCGTTTAGTGTTTTTTTTGGAGTCGGTTTATTTTTTTTGTAATTTTGATTTGGTCTAACGCAATCTCTACCGCAGGGTACAACAGACTTCACACAAATAGAGGACCCTTCGAAGTCAACGTAAAGTAAGCTGTCATCCCATATTAATGCAAGCAGGTTACAGTACACTTCACTTAACAGAGGTTGTTTACAAAATATACCGACAGTTGCAGTGAGTGTGCGGTTAACGATAGCAACATTAGTAATCTGTGGTCGCACACGATACCGCTACGTATGAGCTTCTTGGCTTGATTCTCGGGTTGGGCAAAGTTATATTGGATTTATCTATCGTTAATTACTCAGTAGTAGCTTGCATGACGATATTGTGCCCGCCAGTGGCAAAAGGCTCACCCTCCCTCACCACACTACATCTTATGGGACTTTCCCATGACTTATAGGTACACACGGCTACACATCAAGATGTACATTTCAAGTGTAAGCTGATCTCGCATTGTATAAGATTACCGCTGAATCCGAGGTCAGTGTAAACTGGAAAAGGATAGAATGATGTGTAGCCGTGTGTACAGTCAGTGAACTGTATTATCTGATCCATCTTAGAAAAAAATATAAGGGGAAGACGGGTCAGGCAACGCAGCTCACTGACTGTACATATCATATTGGCCTACGAGAAATACAGATATCGACAATATATGTACGATTAAAGATCAATAAAAAATGAAGAAGAAAATACTTCACGCTCTCTAGATACTAAATACAAAATCCTACCCATGCTCGTATCCCCATAAGAAAAATAAACTAAACGACATTTCAATCGCCACATTGTTACAGATCATTGTCGTAAGTTTATCAATATAATACCTACTCAATATGTTTTGTCGTCTAAACCTTTCAGCGGATCAAGCGGCTTATCAGGCGGGTAGTTTATCAGCCCTTAAAATATAACCCTGTGAGACGCGGGCCTTGTTGCTGATGACAAACTTTGTCCTGTATCGAACCTCAGACGGGGATTAAGATGGTGGTGCAAGCGAGGAGCTGCAGCGAGTAAATGTTTTATTCATGATGACTGTTTTCGTGGAACAAGGACGCACTTTTAATGTAAAATAAGGTGAGTTTTATCTCAGTAATAAAATCTAATAATCAGCTGTTCCATACGATAAGGTACAAGTTCTTTTTAATGATACGTACACATGACTTCATGTTAAGCTATACAAGTGTACAAGACCTTTTTTTAGACTTACGTATAATTAAATAATTATACTAAAATTATTTAGAGTAATTAGTGATTTGTCTCGAATGACTGAAAAGTAAAGTGGTTTTTTTTTCATATTACTGATGCAGACGGGTTTTTTTTTCTATTTCAACTTTGTTTAATCTGTAAAAAAAAAAAAAAATTAAATCACTTTAACAGCAAAGTTCTTCGCATTTTTAATCACCCAACCTCAAAATCACTTCAGCTCTTGACTTACGACTCACCAACCAACCAATAGCGTTTGAGCGAAAGATTAAGAAGTCACCCGACGAACATGTTTCCTTACTTTGCTGGTCGCGCTAAGTCAGGGCTGTCACTAGGCTTAGCGCGTTATATTGCAACTTTTACTTTTACTCTTTTTTACTTTTTATTAGGAAGTTGTATGTTCGAGTTAGTCGTACAGTTTCTGTTGATTGGAAAAGGAAATGCAATCGTTTGACGTGTAAGGAAATGAGAAAGTTTGTTTGAAGTTCGGGTGATGGTGTTAGTTCTATATTTATTTATTAAGTTTTTGAGTATGGTATACAGGGCGTTTTGCGTTCTCGTCAAATTCAAGGAACCAAATCGATAGTTAAAAAAATAATTCAAATAAAAAAAAACTTTTTTAAATTTTAAGAAATCATAATATGAGAAATACGCAAGGTCTGCCGTTCGCCTACCGCATACGCATCGGGGCGTTTCTATTATTTGAAAGTGATCCCTTTTGAAATACTACCAAACCTAAATAAGTAGGTATGTATCGATTATTAAGCAGGTATCATGGTTTGAAGTTTTTCATAACAGCATTCAGGTTAACTAGGATGCAACACGACACGTTGTGCTTAGTAGTATGTAACAGATACAATAATATAACAAAAACATAGATTTAGGACAAATTGCAAACATCACATAGCTCAGCGAAATATCTTCCAAGAACCCATTCAGTTATGAAATCAGGCAAACATATTACATTTCTAGTAGGGAAACAATTTCCTCCAGCTCACATAATTCCCTCAAATCTAGGTCCACAAAAACATCTCGAAATAATACCGTTTCTCCATTCGCCGCGACAAAATTTATCTCGAGAATGTCAGACCATTTGTTTACGAAATAAATAAAATCATCTCACGTACGCTCGTACGCGTCAACCCTACAATACGCACACACGCGCGTAAGAGCGATGATCAATCACGGGCGTCGGTTCGCGTGCCACCGTACGCACACACGCGTAGCCCTACGCTAAAATATATTAGTGTGCGTAATAAAAGAATAAGGGTTACCCGGAATGAGTTTTTCTTGTAACTAGGATCTATTTTCTGGATTTTTCGTCTTAGAACTACTCTTTTTTTGATATTTTTCGCAGTGGTTTTACGACCTGTTTACGTATGCAGGGATGGCTTTTACATACACTTTGGCATTTGATGTCTAACACGACATAGCTTTCAACGTAATTTTAATATTGTAACTCTATTTTTCAAGTTTGTATAAGGTCACCATTTTTCATGGAAGAAACTCGTTAGTTCTGTTAGAAGTCGGAAGACAAATGATAATGTTCTGGAATTAAGCCATTAGCACAATTATGTACCAGCTTAGATTAACGGCTTGGAATGTGGAATTACAAAACTGAAAACGGTACTTGGAATGCATACTTACTTATAAGATTAAAGAAAGAATTGTACTTCTATGTTCGAAAGAAGCGTAAGTTAGTTAACTTGAAATTGGTATATGTAATATAAAAAGCCATAAACATATTAAGTTTTGAGTTTTGAACTTGGCAAGCAAGAAAATATATTAAAACTATGGAATTTTATTCTTTACTGAGCATTGTTTCAGGACTCTTGGGGTGGTAATCGTAATAAAATAACTTGACAGTTATCACTCAGTTAAAACATTATTTTTATCGTTGTAAAGTATTTGTTTACATAAAAACCGATAATTCTAGTAATCAATTATATCCAACTTATCAAAAACTTTTATTTTAATTTGGTGACTTTGTTATGTAACTAGTAGGTAGGTATATACTATGCAGCTTAAATCGGTCCTGTAGTTTTGCAATAGAAGCAATTACTACCTAAATATTCTTTCGGCTAATCTTTGGTGAGCAAATATGCTGTTAATATTTTTTTAAATTTGTAAAATATTTTTTGTAATTTAAACAACTAAAGTTCAAGTCGATTAGTTAATTGCTGAAAACAGAACTCTCTCAAAATTTACTTTAAGTTAAGTTTTAGGCTAAGTAAGCAATTATAAAGACATTAAACGCCTTATAATTAAACAGGAGTCATTTTAACAAACTTGAAACCTTTTCTCAATCTATTTGCAGAAAATATAATTTTCAAAGTGCGGTGTTAGAAGTGAAAAATCAAGAGCAACCTCGCCGCAAACTAAATTTAGCAGCATGAGGCTACGAGTTGAGACCTCCACTAAATAAACCAACAATTTGTTTTAAATTGAACTTGTGACTTCTGCAAGTCTTTGACAACCCTGCGAGGTGCGAGTGACAGCGGGGAGCGGGCATTCGGTCATGCAGTTTTTTAAAGACCCCGCTTGTGGCTAAATAATGATAGCTGAACGGATCGATTGCAAAGTCGGTCTAACATTTTACTATCTATTACTTACCAAGGGCTTTCTGTAACAGTCGCTACAAGTAATAAGAAGGCCGAAAGACACGACTTTAAAGTAGAATTTTGGTAATCCATCTGGAATTGTTACCGCCATTAAGTACCTGTATTCTGCCAAATAGATCATTCATTCAAAGTCTAATAACCAGTCTTACCAAAAATTTACATGCAATGTAAAAATGTAAATGTATGTAAATTTAAATGTAAAGTACTGATTCTACAGGCATTGAGGCAGTCATTGCATGTCAATTTTTGGTAAGACTGATTATTAGACTTTGAATAAGTGATTTATTTGCCAGAATACAGGTATGAGCATATAATAAAATCCGGAAACTGACCCTAACATTGTAGAAAACAAGATAGGCAAACAATAAAAATGAATGAATACATTTTGGATATTTAGATGTACAGTAATTTAATTTACAGTAATAATTACCATGACCTATAGAAAAAATGAAAATAAAATGTGTGTAAATACTTTTGTAATATCGCTAATCTCACCCCGCTAATCGCTTTCACTAGGACCTAAGCTACCCTTACAGAATGGGAACGTCGCTTTGCAATTTATCCTCCGCAGCAGCGAATGCATTAAACATAATATTTAGAAGAGAAATAGGCTGAAGTATGGCGAGTGGGGTGTTAAGCAGGTATCCAGGGTGAGAGGTTTTGAATGTTACGTTGAGTGGTTCCTAATATTCTTAAGGTTACAATAAACGTGGGTAGGGTGTACAAATATGATGAGGTTCATAGACCATAAAAGTTTTATTACAAATATCCAGTTTAACAATGCCTACTCACTGCTGTTGTGTCTGCCTTGCTTCTAACATGATTTGCGGACTCACCCACTTGGTGTGTCGGTGATGCACACCCCACACACCACGGTGGTGGAAAAAGACAGCATTACTTAAAGCAGATTGCGTAGGAGATCCAACAGCGTTCTGACTATACTAGACTGCTCACTGGTGTTGATTTTTTCGGAAGTCTTACATACTTTTTGTTAATAGCACCTAAGTTTTTAGGTCTGATAAAAATCATGGCTGCCACGGCACAATGCTCCACTGCAAGGACCAACTGCGTAAACCATTCCCAAAGTTTGATTGTCTTTACTAATAATTTGATTTACTGGTTTAATGGTTGTCTGACTAAATATGTTTTATTATACTAACCGTCCTGATCAAGAAGCATTACGAGTATCTTAACTGACAAGGTGTAGAAGAAGATTCAGGCATTACATTTGAATAGGTTTAGGGATGACTAGGCCTCAATCGGAAATTTTATAAACAAAACAAATTCCAAGTAGTATGGGCATGTGAGGAGGAGGGATGAGGATCATTTAAATAAAGTTTTGAGTATGAATGTGGAGGGCTCCTTACAAATGTAAAAGCAGACCAAAGAACAGTAGATGATTGTATGAAAGTAATTATTGCTAAGATAGAGGTGTCTACTAAGATAACGGCAAGAGACGTAGATATGGAAGAAGAAAGCTTGCGTTGACCACAAAAAAATATAATAAGAGCAGGAAAATCACGACGGAATAAGAACCAGTAGGTTCAAAACAAAAACAAATACAAATGGTAAACCTACTACCATAATTAAAGTAATGACCTACAAAGAAACTTGCTGGCTATTCCATCTTCCGCCTTAAACACTTCAATCTCCCAGAATGTCCTTCGTTAATCAACCTAGGACCTTAAACTTCCACTTTCCAAGGACGCCTATAATATTATAACTAGGTGGTCACAACAAGGGAATCGTGGTCTATCTCCCATCTCTATCCTCGACGTACCCGCTCAAATATATTTATTTTACTTAGGTACATTTAAAAATACGAAGTTACGTTTTAAAATTTGCGGCGCGCGGTGGAATGAAGTCTACCTGAATTGGCTGCTAGGAAGGTTTATTATTCTTTAATCTCGTTTTTGAGGAAGCGTTTGAAGTCTTTATTTGTATAATTTATGTAGGATATTACTTCCTGGGATAATTGCATGAGGAGAAATATTGTGATAAGTTAAATTGTTATTAGAGAGGTGTGCAATGGACTAATGTACAGAAAGGGATGTGACCAGTTTTACTAAAACCGACTGGCAGGTGAAAATACGACAAACTGTCAAGTTTATTTCATTTATAATTGTTATGGCCCTGTTTAATATTTCGCAATGTAATATACAGTGTGTTCTGTACGCACACCTCTGTTTAACCTCTCGGGAATTACATGCTTTATGTTTGTATACGATATATTGAGACATATTTGTGGCAGCTTTTTAACTATCAAAAAGTTATTGAATAAAAAAAAACTTTTTTCCTGAGTATCACCTAGGTATAACTGGACGGTTTTATTGGATATTTTATAAAAATCACCACGTAAAAATGCTAGCGAATTGAGCTGTCATTCCATAGTAATTACTAGGCATTGACAGTTCACTTCATTCAACTTTTCACGCGGTGACTTTTACTGAATCGAACGGCTGTTATGTAGTTGGGCCTACAAGCTCTATGCCTCGTAAAATGATAAGTTAAGTGTTGCGACGTGTAAATAAGTTATGCATAGTTATAACAAAAATACTCTTAAAAGCTCAACAAAACTGAAGCAGTAATCCTCATCTAGTGAATGGGCCGGCTACTGGTAATAAAGTGCGGAATGCAATAACCTTGCCTACCGCTCCGTCACGGCTGTCCCCGCTAAGTTATAACTCTCACAGCTGAGTTACGACTCTTACTGCTAAGTTACGATTGTGAGACAATCCTTACGTCTAAGCGTAAAGCTTCTTTTATCTAGCAGCGCGTCTATGAAGGTCTAAAGATGACCGAATATCGCTTACTTACTGGATTACATACATAGGTACAGTCACGAGCAATATTATGTATACATTGTCACATTTCCTAAAATATCTAAACTTCTACCGAACGAATTTTTTTTTAAATAATCCTACTAAGATAATTTAGAAGAAAATATCCTACACATATTATTTTTGAATGGTAGTAGTTAAGATATTCTAGAAATAATGACAATGTAGGTATACATATTATTGCTCGTGACTGTACAGACGCCAGCACATCAAGTTACCCCAATGTGTCAAATTTTCCCAATTGAATATGAACCTTATTTTGCTTGACATAAAGTTGAAAAACGATCAAAGAAATTTGACACATGGGAATAACTTGATGTGCTGGCGTCTGTACGTAAGACATATACACTGACGTGCAAAACTAAGTCATCATCTGCCTTTTACCAACTTTGTTAGGGTCGGTTTCCAGTTTAACCGGATGCAGTTGAATACATGGAGCGACTGCCTGACTGACCTCTACAACCCAGTTACTGGGTAACACGATGCCCAACTAAAAAACAACCAGGTTAAACTGGTGTTGTTATTGTTATTATCGTTCCTGACATGTTTATTGGTAGATATTATCTAAATGATTGAATTAATGATTTTGACATGATTAATGGTGACTTTGACTTTATTTTTAACAATTTTGACATGATTAATGGTGACTTTGACTTTATTTTTAACAATTTTGACATGATCATTATTAATTATTTTGACATCATTAGTAATTACTTCCTACATTTTCCAATTATATGTACTAACACTAGCGTTTAAGTTGTGTATTACTAACAAATTGGATTGTATGATCTGTAAAATAAATGATTATTATTATTATTATTAAACTGATTGTTAATCTTTCGAGTTTCTGACTTTATAGACTGTCAAACATTTACAAATGACAGGCGGGTCCACTGACCTCTACAACCAGTTCTTCTTCTCTTGGCTTAAAGAAAGACATAGTAGAGAAAGAAATGTCAGTCATCTAATTCCTTTACAAAACACACTAACCGATTACAAATACAAACATCACCAACAAAACTATCATTACGATTGAACTCTGTGCACTTGTACTCTACCCCATCAAACCGGATAATCCGGCAGAGGACAGGTTAATACCGTTGTTGTCTGGAAAATATCCGGACAACAACCGGACAACTATTCTGTAAACCCTTGTCCATTGTGGGATGTTCATTTTATCCGTTTGTAACCTGTAATGTTCGCGGATGATCGCGCGCGGGTTAAAATAAGTATTATTGTGAATGCTTTTGTACATGAAAGGGTATTTTCTTTATTGAGAGTGAAGTGGGGATTTGTGTTCGCAGGTCAACTTTAACTTAAAAGGAAAACCATTATGAGATCACTTCTGTAGGTAAAATATAGAGGTTTTTCGAGGCTATGTCTTAACAACAATTTTTGGATTTTTAGACAGACGTATACAGTGTGCCTAGCACGAACGCTTGATGTTTAAGTCAACTGAAACGTTGTTAAAATTGGAAAACTGATTACCCAATAAATTATGAAACAAGTATTAGTTCAAAACATTTTTGAAATTCTTGAGTAAAACTGTAGATATTGAAAGTTCACAGTCTATCAATTGTTTTAGGCTTATTTTAGTGGGTACTTCGAACTGTAAGCATGTAGTAGGTACATGTCAACTATAAGTTTTTTCACAGCTTAGCAAATAAGAAAACTTAACACTTTGACAGCCAGAGTAACAGACACAATAGAAATCCAATTGTTCACGGCTCACCGGTGACCGGCGGCGTGGCGAACAAAGTCTTAAAAACCGTACATTTAATGTAAATGTATTTTTAGTATATTTGGAACAACGTCAACTACAAAACCCACAAATTAACTAAATCTCATCGAAATTATATCCGTTTCACTTTGCCACGCATTTCGGTCATTAAATTCAATCGTTATCGCGGGACTGTGTAACATTAGTGATGTGCTGACGCGCGGGATTATACGGGATTTGTAGTTTTAACAACGGACAGATTATGGTTTTATAGTGGTTTACTGTTAAATGTGATGACTTTACGCTTTGTGCATTTTCTGCTTGTTTTTCATTGATGAGAGAAATTAAAGTTTGAACATTTTGAAATAATGGGAATTAATGATTTATTTTAAGCAACATCATTACTGCATCTTGAGCAAGGTATTTTAAAATAACACAATTTCAACGTCAACCATACTAGTAATAAAACTGAAGGGTTTGTTTGTTTTTAAGCTTCTATTTTTGAACTACTAGCCAAATTTGGAAAAATTAAGTTTTTATTTCATAGCGCATTTTTTTATAATAGTTCGACCCAAAAAGCGGGTAAGGCGGTGCACAGTTATTATGATTATATCAATCAATCCTTATTTAGGTTAATTGATTATTAATAAAAAAAATATAACACATTAATAGACACACAAAAACAGGGATGCAATTGCGGATTTTTATATTTATTTGTGATATTGCTCATTGATTCTATTAAAATATTCGTGTACAAGTTACAAACCTCAATCACTCAGATAAATTAAATTATAAACAAACCTAGTTTTATCCTACATCATCCCGTTCTCTTGCTCTACTAAATATTTCAAAACGCCAACTGGTTCTATTTACAAAATGGTGGCTTGCATACGTTTGAGCAGTCAAAAGGCGACAAAGGCTTGCAACCTTGCAGCCTTGTTTACCGGGACAGGTATTGTGGTTTGTGATTTGTGCTGTCACCGTTCCCGGGAATTTAAGTCCAGGATAAAAGAATTAAATGGTTTGTGTGTAAACTGATGTGGGATGGATGTGAATTACATTTGAGAGTTTAATGTTACGAATGACGTTTAATTGTGTCACAGAAAAGAAATATGGCCTAGCAAATTGTTGTAGGTGGGTGAATTTTTGAGCGTTTAACCGCCGTCATTACCTTCCCCTAAATGTTAATGAAACAGACATAAATTTAATGCAATATTTCAGCAATTCTCAGAATCTGTTTAAGAACCAGAATCTGGAAATGGCTAAAATATTCCATAAAATACATTCTTTTCCCTTAACATTTAGGGGAAGGTAATGACGACGTTTGAAACGCTCGAAAATTCACCCAGGTACTTAATTAAAGTGTTCATAAATATTTTTTAGTAACACTCGCCATGTTAAAACACACACTGTTTTTTCTTATTAGGGATTAATGTTAAATTATACTATTGGCATGATAAATGATAATTCATTACTGTAAATTGGTTTTGACAAACACTTTTACACGTCATGTCAAAAATACTGTGAGTGGGAGTCATGAAAAAAAAAATAACTTTTATTTGGTATTAACTTTAATCACCCTTTCATTATTTCTATGTATGAACTGTATTGCATTCTTGTGATTGGTTTTTAAACCATTATAATTAAAGTAAGTTGTGATTACATTTTTATAACAGGATCTCGACCAATTCTGATAATATTTAGTTTTGCACTTCAAGTCCCAGTTTAAAATCATTGAACCCCTAATTAAATAGAATTCAGGTTAGATCATGCAGATCTTAGACAGTAGATACTTCAGTTATTTCGAAAGCAAATTAAGGTTTACTTAATAAAGGGCCAGAATATAACAGCTTCGTAACTTGATTCATTTTATAGGTACCTGCGCGTAGTCTTCAAAAGAGATCCATTAAATCTTAAGAAGCATTTCATTTAAGACGAAGCAAGTAATAATCTTATCCTTAATTTTTATTACCACAACCCCATTATCCTTAATATTTTGAACTGAAAATGCTAAAATTTGCAAAAAGCCCGCGCGTTTGTTTTTGCGCGCAAACAATTGGGTGGGCCAAACACATCGGGCCCGATAAATCCCACACACCACTCGATTTAATTAAATTCATTAGCGAAAGCGTTTACACCGCTGAGGTTAAGGTGTCATGTGGTACATGTAATGAGTTGAAGCGGTAACGATATGGGATTTCATGGTATGTTACACAGTTTTTCTGGAATTACAAGGATTTGTTTTTTTGAGTTGAAATTTAAGTAAAAATAAGTAATACGTAGTATTTTAAGTAAAAAATAAGTTAAGCATTAATTATGGCCTATTTACCGCATTGGTTTGCAGTAATGGTAGATGTCAGTTGATATATAAATAAATATTAGTAGTAAATAGTAGTATTAAGTACTTTTTATTTTTTTTAACTCTTTAGAAACTTGATTCTCAATATTAGCAGTAGTATATTTAAAACTAGCTATGTCCCGCAGTTTCACCTACTCTTAAAGATCGATGCCTGATGTTAAATAACCTATTATAATATAATAACCTTTTTCAAGAAAAGAAAGCGATATTTTTTAATTTGTAGTTTCTAGAAAAACAAAAGTTACAGCATCTCATTATTTTGAAGCTAAAAATCTATGACATTAATCTGTTATTTATTTGTGAAGACTTTTATTGAATGTGACTCAGCTTTTCAATTTCTTAGTCTGTATTATCTAGGTGTAAATCTTCGAAAGGAAATAAATAAAATAATTAACAAAGCAAACCAAGTGAATATAATACCGCTAATTTCTCGTACCTTTTCCCATCCCTAGAAACCCCAACTAATCCTCCATTTATAATAAACGACTGTGAATGTGTGTTTGCTTGTTTACACGCTTATAACCCAGCAAGAGCTAACTTCACGAACAAATATTTGTCGGCTCTTTCCACATAATATATTACATAAATACAGACTAATTTGCGTGTCTCAACGCATTCTAATTTGAGGGTAAAATTGGATTATGAAAAGGGCTTTTTGATTCTTTAAGATTTCTCTGTCTATTATCATTTTGAGTATCTGAATAAATTATCAATGGTTGTTAGAAATACTACTTGTGATTTCTTTAAGTAGGTGAATAAATCCTATGTGTGTCTTTTAACGGTTTTTTACAAGATTACCTGAATAAACTACTTAGGTACCTATTTTCTCTCATTTTATGATTTTAAACTATATAAATTAAACTATGATGATAAGTAGACTAGAATCCATTTTTAACCGACTTTCAAAAAAGGAGGAGGTTCTATGTTCGTGTGTATGTATTTTTTTTTTTTTTTTTATGTATGTTACCTGATTTCTCCCCCATTTGTGGACCGATTCTCAAAATTCTTTTTTTATTTGAAAGAGTATACTCCTGAGGTGGTCCCATTTTAATTTTATGAAGATCTGGTGTTGATCTTCGGGGATATACAACGGAACTCTTCAAAAATAAACGGTAAATCTGTCGTGATTGCTGGAATCGCTTGGATGTTTATTGTTTATACAACATATAATGACGTATCATCACACCTGTATGCTCTGAGGGGTACGCAGGTGGGTACAATATACCTAGATTTCGTCAGTTAGGTATGTTAATTTTAATTTATTAGGGATTAGTGGAAAACCCTGTTATGATGACATGTATTGTTAACAATTAACAATATAAAATAAATTTATGGCAAATATTTTTATGGTAACAACTAAAAATGGAAAAATAAAAAACTTTTTTGCAAAAAATAAAACCGACTTCAAAAAAAACACTAAACGGTGTAAAATAACTCTAAATTCGGAAGTCGGTGGCCCATCATGAGTAAGACAAACCCACCAAAGCCACAGACCTCCAAATTTAGAGTTATTTTACACCGTTTAGTGTTTTTTTTGAAGTCGGTTTTATTTTTTGCAAAAAAGTTTTTTAAACTTATAAATGAGGGTCTGTCAGAGAGATGTTTATTAACTAAAAACCAAACCAACCCGGTGTTTTATCTGACACTTGCTCGTGGGTCGCGGGATCAGACGATTCTACTGTTATTTCAAACTACACACATATCGGTACATGGTGGACATCCCGTAGTAAATGTTTTGGGAACACATTCATTGTGCGTACAGTTAAGGAGTAAAATTTCCTGCCAGCTACAACCTAAGGGCCGAGTCACACCGGAATGGCAGCGGAGCGGCGAGCAATTTCAGTGTCATATAATTTTTAACTTTATCTTGATTATTATAAAACGTAGTATCGTTTGAGACTTTTTTGTGAGTGAGAGTCGTCGGAAAGCTCGCGACACCGCGGGCGGCCGCGCGACCTGTTCAATTTTCTCAAACGATACTACGGTTTATAGTAATCAAAATAAAGTTAAAAATGATATGACACTGAAACTTCTCGCCGCTTCGCTGCCATTCTGTTGTGACTCGGCCCTAAGGGTCTTTAAGTCAAGAGTGAACAGGTTACTTCCAGGCAAGCTTGCTTTATCGACGACCACATAATCGCTTACCATCAGGCAAGATAGTGGTCAAAGGCGGACCTATCAAGAATAATAAAAAAATACTGATAAAGTAGTTGAAAAAAGGCTAAACAGTTGCAACGAATGAGACTCATTTGCAGAGGTTGGTCAAAAATTGGTAAGAAAATATTGTGGCTCAGTTTAAATTAAAGTTTTTTTGCAGTTTTATATCCTTACAAAAGCAGAGCTTGTTTTAAAGCTAACTTCACATAAATGGCCCCAATTTATAGCTTCTGTACAAGCAGTTATTTCACGTCCCCTCTAATTAAACGTTCACACCTTCCAAGTAAAGGCACGTTCAATAAATACCGCAACACGTGCGTTTATCGACGATATTTTATCGAAATTACTCTTATCTGTCACATCCAATACGGTTAAGATTATAGGGGTTATATTTGTTATCCATTACACTAAGTGACTGGGGACTTTAAAGACCTCTTTGTTAAAAAAATGATCTAAACTTATAGTACTGCTACTACAACTACCTTGTTGGAATCGTAGTAGTCGTACCTACTGTTCAGCGTAAGGTCTTGCGCTCGATTCCCGAAGAAATTATGAGAGTATGCCACAACTTTTAAATAACGCCATCTAGTCCCAAAATAAGCAGAGCTTGTACTGTGAGTACTAGAAAACTGAAAACACACTTATATTATGTTTCTAAACACATAATTACATATAGATAAATTACAACCCGTCATAGAACAAATGATCGTGCTTATCCCACAAACATATGTCTTGGGTGTGAATCGATCCCACGCCCTTCTGCATAGCAGTCAGGGCCACTAACCACTAGACCATTATGCCAGTCACATATGGATATGGATTGATTCTAGTTAAATTTTGTTATATTGACTATTTTCACTACAAAATTCTAAATAACCGTTCATAATCTTGGAGCTACTAAAAGAGAAAACTTACAAATTATTGCAGAAGATGATTGAAAAACATCAATTACCTGAAACAATAACATAACAATAATTAATTTAATAATAATAAGTTTATTTGTACATAAACGCAAACACATAACATAGCATAGAGAATGAGTAGTTGTACAATTCAGTCAAATGTAATGTCGAATTCCTGAACGCCTAAACTAGGTACGAGCAATAACATAGAAACGCCCTTAAAATTCTAATTCATGTAGCAACATTAAATCGCAAAAATAAGTATGCTAACTGTCTCCCAAAAATTATGTACTTAAACGTTAAATTGTATCAAAATTAACTACTTACACATTTTTTTTTATCAAATTTTCGTTTATATTACTGTGAAACCAATGAATACCCACTTTTGACACAGATTTATGGTTGGATAATAATTAAGAAGAAAATATCGTACACATATTTTAAGAATGGTAGAAGATATTTTAGAAAATGTGACAATGTAAATATGTTATTGCTCGTGACTATACGTAGACCTGGGGGTCGAGTCTGCTATTGCAATCGTGTTTCAATGACCAGCCAATGATCGATTTCGACGTATAACGTCAAACTTATGACACATTTCCGATACAAAAACTGTCGAATATTCGATCAATGACCGGTCATTGAGACACGATTGCAATAGCAGACTCGACCCCCTGTATCTTAGGAGTCGGGGGTTATACGGCTTCTTCTTATATTATACAACCGTGACATTTTTGTTACTAATAGGTATCTAGTTGTTAATCAACTGTGTTAGTGTGAAGGGATTGTGTGTATGTGGTGTGTAGATGTGTGAGCATTACGTCATGTTTTCTATTTCGTCAAAGGTTAAGGGTAAGAGCTAATTGATTAATTCATTCTAGAAGTCGTCTCTGTACCAAACCACTACTTATTATTTAACTTGGCTACTTTTGACTACCTCATCCCTTATTTCACCAGCTCTATTGCCTAGTTGTGGGCTGCAGACTTCAGTGGCTGGTCTATGTAGTGCTACATCTAGATAGCGTCGGTCCGCCTGTCTGTCGGCCGTCGAATTAGCTTGAAGTACGAAACAGCTGCACTAAAATGCAGTTGCTCTGTTTTATTTTTAGTTTAAACAGGGGTGTTGTTTTTTAGTTCGAAAGTTGAGGTTTTATTTCTGGGAAATACAGTTGGGATGTTGCCGTTTTGTGTGATTTTAAAATAGTGGAACGCGGCGTATAACGTGACGTTAAACTGTAAAAACGTTTTAATACCTTGTTTGTCTATACTAATCTGCAGGCCTACCATCAACTTTTAGTTAGCCAATCAATTCCGATGCAAACCAGTTTAGGTTCCTAAACTGATTCGCTAATATTCATACCATGAAGTGCCTATAACTGAGTGGCGTTTGATTCGCTCATGGAGGAATGAAAGAACGAAATTTGTCTGTGGTCCGCGGTGTGAGAAAGAGATGACGCTAGACAATTGTTAGCAATTGTTGCATAAGTTTGTCTCTTTTACTCCAACCTATGCGTTGCGTTCCGAAACCTAGTAGTTATGATTTTAGCGGTTTTATTTGTGTATAAAATTTCAACAAATATATTTTAAAATTGCGCTTATGAGTCAAATTATATACCATTAAGCTCAATTTTACTACTCATTAATGTAATAGTAATTTAAATAATTCTTTAAAATAAAAATTAAAGGTTTGCTTAGTGTCGTCGTAAAAGTAAAATGATTATGACGAGTTTAGAACGCAACACACGCGTTTTGAAATCTATACAAACTTTTTTGATAGAACCCAAGGAGTTCTTATTAGGTAGGTAGTATTCAAAAGAGTTTTTAGTTTTTAACGTTTAACTTGGATAAAGTAATTAGTAATACGAATAATGGCGTACATTTTACATTGTTACGTAAGAAACACATATTTAACTGAAATACCTTGAATTCGGTACGTATATTTCCACATTTTTTAAAGTTTATAACAAAACGATTCAGTTTACGCCACGAAACTAGAAACTTTTTTTGGATCGCTATTTTTGACACTATGCGAACCAATTTAGGTTCAAATGTCACCTCATGGTACGAAAAATGAACGAACTAAAACAGCTTGCGATTCAAGTGCCGACTTGATTTGGCGTCAACCTAAACCGGATCGTTTTAATGACGTCTTAGTATGAAATTGCAAAGCAGTTCATTTTAGGTCGTCAATTGAATCGTAATAATAGTTCATAGTAAGCCTGCTGTACTGATATTATAGAGCAAAAATTTGTATTTTGGTAAATAAGAAATAAACTTAAAAACTACTGGACCGATTTGAAAAGTTCTTTCAATGTTGGAAAGCTACACTATCCACGGGCGACATAGGCTACTTTTTATTTATCCCTATATTCCCACGGGAACGGGAACTTTGCGAGTGAAACCACGTAGGTAACGACCGCTAGTATTTAATTATCAGCCTAGGGGTCTTCAAGTCAAGAGTGTACAGGTTGCTTCTAGGCAAGCGTGCTTCATCGTCGACCACATCATCAGGTGAGATAGAAGTCAAACGCGTGGCATCAGTAATATTAAAAAAAATACTGCATCTCTTTTTAGGGTTCCACATCTAAATGGCAGAATACGAAGCATTACAAAGTTTGACCTGTCTATATGAATGTTAAAAATCCTGTTTACTTTGAATATAAAAGTCTAATACAAATTATCGTTTGCGGCGTCAATAAATTCCATAGCTCAAAAAGACGTTGCAAAAAAAAATATTGCTGTACTTCAGTTGGTGACATTTGCGCTTCTAAAGTTACAACTAACTGTTGTGGTTTCATAGAAAATGGAATATTTATGAATACTTACATGAGTTCTTTGTATTTTTTTAAGAAATACAAACGTTTACATTTCAGAAATCAGCCAATCAGCCAATTCAGTAAATTTCACCCGGTGAAAACTTGACTAAAGTGAACTGTCATAGAGTCTGTTCTTGTTATCACTCAACAACGATTTTTCTCAGTTGTAGGCTAAGAAAATTCGTAGCCTAAAAGAGAGAGTGTGAAAATTCCCAGCAAGGAAAATGTAAAACTCGTCGGCCTATGTAGATTATGTACATAGATCTAAATATAAAGTGTGTAAAGAGAAAGTGCGCAAAACAATCGGATTGTAAATATTGCCAGCTGTTGCCCGAATACACTAAGAAGCCAGAACAAAAGGTCCAGGCAGGCTATTTATCATTCTGCCAAAATGAAATGGCTGTGTCGGAATTCGAGTACGTTTTTACGCAACCTGAACAGTGTCTTAATGCACAACATAGTTATTGTAAGTGCTTTCCACTGTTTACATCAGTCTTAGGTTTGTCCAATTCTAAGTGCAACTGAACTTGACATATATAAAGAATTGGTCTTGAAATAGATGTCAAGTTACATCATACATACATAACGTCACGCCTGTAATCCCCGAAGGGCTAGGCAGAGGTGCACCTGGTAGTACACCCACATTTCGCCAGTTATGTTTGAGTCCCATGTAATAGGGGGCGAGCCTATTGCCATCAAACGGGCACATATCTAGACTCCGGGCTGCTACTAAGAAATTCCAGATACAAAAACTCAATAACACTTTGCCTGACCTAGGGATCGAACCCAGGACCATATGCTCAGCAGTAGCGCTTGCGACCACTAGACCAACTAGGCAGTCTGTTGACAGACAGATAGATTGTTTGATGAAAATGTTGACAATAGTTCTGAAGCTAAATGTATTTAAAACTACATGTATCGATGGAAATAATATGTTCCCGGCGGGATAGTGTTTCTCCTCATCTGAGTTATGAGCATTATATATTTTTGAAACTGCATAATTATAATGGTCTAATTTAAATAAGTGATTAGACTTTAACTTTATTGAAGCATTGTCTAATAAATTTGTCGAGTGAAGTGTGTCTTCTGTAGATCCCTGTGATGGGAATAAGGCAGGCCCCAGAGCCAACAACGGGATTTGTTTAATGAGACCCGACACGCAAGTTTGAAGGCCGCCTAATGGTTCGGCCAAATTATAAGAAATAGCCTGATTACTGAACGATTTACTGTTCATTTAAAGTGTCGTAAAATTTAAAGACGTTATTAATTAAGAAATATAAATTCATTAGGGACAGAGGCTTTATAGAGAGTTGCTTTTGCTAAAATTCTGAATAAACAAAGTTTGAGCTTCGTAGCTTTGGTGTAGGGAGTGGCGGATTAAGTATATCGAAATGTTTGTTAAGATATGGTAAATAGAATATAGATATGGCATGGTGAATTATACTGAAAGTGAACTAAAGGAACGATTTAGTATCTGGAATACAACATAACATAATGGTCCTGAAGGTTTAGGCAGAGGTTGTACCTTATAGTACACTCACGATTTGCTAGATATATTTACCTAAGTATCATTTAATAGGAGGCGGGCCTATTGTCATCAACCGGACACAAATGTAGATTTTGAGCTTATACTTGTTATTTATTGTTACACCACTTTAAAGTAAAGTAGTAAAAACAGAAGAATAAATCTAAACTTCAGGCTAATCTAGAAATTACAGATAGAAAAACCTAAACAGCGCTACCCAGGAATTAATCACAGGTTCACAGACTTGCAACCTCAAGTCTTTAGACGTTTTTGCAACCAAAACCCCCTTAACCAATAAACCAGCTTATAAATCGAACAGCCTCACGAAATATGGTCGAACACCCTCGCCCAAAACAAGGTAACCAAAGAAATTTATGTGGGTAAATTAAGAGTAATGTCCAGCAATATTGGGCAACTCCCATCTCCCAGGAAGCCAGGATCTCCCAAAGTTACGGCACGCCCAAAATGTGGAAGTTCGGTCAACACTGAAATAACTTGAGAGATCAAAGGAATTGCTCAAGTTGGGTAGATAAGATACCCGCGTATGTAATGGAAGGTGAAATTTTTAAGATAAAAGGAAATACTCGTGAGGCTTGTAATCTTTTTGAGGTTACATTTTAATAAGGAAGCAGTATCGTAAAAGATTGTGGAGTTCTTTTTGAATATTCTTGTGTTTAAGAATGCTTTTGGCTCTTGATGGGTTAGATATTGACTCTTGTGAAGCAGAAAGATAGCATCTGAAAATTATTGTTTGATCATTTCTCTTTTATGCACAAAATACTGTTCTTTGAGTTGAACGTTACAATATTGCTCATTGCGTTAAAACCAATATCCCTACATACTTTAATTATCTTAAAAAAATATATGTGAATGAGATATTCAAAGTGAAAAGTTTATTTATGTATTCAAGACTAGCAAATCCCTCGCGGAATCGTTCGCGTGTTTTTCGTACTACTTTAACATCCCCGTCACCCCCTTTAAGTTTTGATACTAAAATATAGCCTATGACACGTGGCTTTCTATTGATAAAATAATTTTCAAAATTGGATCTTTGGATCCAGAGATTACCCCACAAAGTCACAAACTTTATCTTTTTATAATATAGGTTCAATAATCAAAATCAAAATCAAAAATGTTTATTTCATTATATTACACGTTGTACATTATACAGTTGATGGCGTCTCCTTTTAAGCAAATAGATGCCTGTGCCAGGAGGCGCCGCTCTTTTATATCTTACTATTAGTGTAACATGTTACTGAAAATAATTATTTAATACTATTAGTCTGCTAGTGAGTGTATATGTGTGCATGCGTGGGTGTGAGTGTGTGTGTGTGTGTGTATAAGTATAAATGTGTGTGTGTGTATATGTGAGGTTGTTTTATACGGAGATGGTATTACCTTAAGTTTAATAGAAGATTTTCTACTTCATCGTAGCATAGCTTATTTATCCACGTAATCAACAACGATTGGCATTCTTTAAACGGTTTAGTGTGTATATCTATTTATTTTATTATAGAAGAAAGACGAGCGGACAATCTTATTGCATTAAATAAAGAAACCATAACTTTTGTTACAGTATAAAGTTACAACTGTTAGTTTACATCATACCACTGCTGGGCAAAAGCCTCTCCCATGACTTCTGGGACGATTCAGGGCTAAAGTGGACCACTAGTCATTTGCTTTGGCCGCTATCTTCTACGGGGTCGGCTGCGAATTGCTGCCAGCGAGAATGATGAGCAGCATATAAATCCGGAAAGCCGATCAGCTTAATAATTTATTTTTCTTGAGTTCAGTTGTCACTGTCCGTATGAATTTATATTTATAATAATCACCAAAAACTAGAAAGTGGTGAAGGTCAGGCTTTTTAGTCGACTCATCATCTGCCTAGATTTTTCCCAACTATGTTGAGGTCGGCTTCCAGTTTAACCGGGTGCAGCTGAATACCAGTGTTTTACATGGAGCGACTGCCTGTCAGACCTCCACGAACCAGTAACTGTGTAACATGATACCCCTTGTTAGACTTTCGGGCTTCTGACCACAAGTTACGACTGTCAAAGATCTACAAATGACAGCCGGGTCCACGGCTTTACGTGCTTTCCGAGGCACGGAGGAGTCTTGGTATGCAATTAATGGTCACACCTCCCCGGACCGACCTTGTCAAGCGTAGCTTAACCTTCGATCGACCCGTGCGGCTGTTATAATTTAGCCACAAGCTCCTTACTTTTTAGTGGACTAATTTATTTAATATTGACGTTCATAAAGTGATGATCCTCACTTCTTTCTCAGCACAATTTGAATAAATGACGTTTGATTTTGATTTGTAGAATTTCAACACTGGGGGGCCATGGAAGAGTCAGAATCATGGCGTACCTACTAAATTCATTGTACATCAGTTTGTAATTATTAAAGTCCTGTCTATTCTGTATACGAACTATGAACGCAACGAGACATGTATTATTGTTACCTATAACTTCTAGAGGAAAACGGGTGCAGATATAAATCGCAAAGATTAAAGCATTTCCTCCCATATTTCCTTATTCATACACATCTACCCTTAAATATTAATTAAGAGCAAGCTCAAGGAAAAATCTCATGTGAAAATAAGCGAAAGATATAAGACCCCCCTTCCCCCCACTTCGAGACGTAATCTAATATAGACAGGAGCAATTACAAAAATTAACAATTAGTCGGGAATCTCGCAATCTCGCAAATGATATCGCGGGAACTGTTTATTGGATACCCCCGAGATCCCGGGGGATGTGTCCGGGGCTGTTAATCACGCCGGGATTACGGGATCTGTTGTGGTCATTCGTCGGAAAGTTTTCGATTATGTGCTGGTTATTGTGGCCTGTATTTCGTTTCACGGTACGGTAAGCTATATCTGATGGAATTTGATGGGTTTGCAACATATCATATTATGGGCTAAATCTAAGAAGAGAAGAAGAAGAGTTACTTAAGAATTTAGTTATTTAAGATTAAAAATTTGTACACCAGAAATGGTAGAATATAAGAAACTTAATATAACGTTAACATCTATTGTACTATATTCTGACAAATAAATCTTTCTTTCTTTCTTTCTTTCTTTCTTTCTTTCTTTCTTTCTTTCTTTCTGTAAGAGATATTTTCTTTCACCTTCTTTAAAAATCTGCCAATAAGTGATATATATTTGTTTATTTATTTATTTATTTATAGTTACATAATACTAATTAAAAAAAAAAAAACTAACATGAAACAGTAGACTTCCTGGCATACTTACTTTCACAGAACACCAGGCGTACACGCATTAGTTTAGTCCATTCATCCACAAACACATCACAATCAGGGTTGGCAGCAAGAAGGGCATTCAGCACCTTTAGAATACGACGAATTGGGGATTCGGCTCTGGCTACGGTTTTGGCTGGCAGTTTCGTAAACTGGTTGTGCCGACGGCCCTAACAGTGGCCTATGTAGTTGTCGGGCACAAATAGAGTCTACAGAAAAGATGTGATAGGTATGTCAATCTTTAGCATTAGTATGGGCTTTCAGTTAACTTCAATAGAATAGTACAATAGTTTGTGCTACCGGTGAGACCGTTTTGAGTGTTTTTCTTCACTCGTGGATACGAATTTTGTCTACAGAAGAATCGACACATTATTATATAAACGTTTCTTTTGTTTTGAGCACTAGAATGTCAAGAATGAGGAGGAAAATGTTTTTTCGTACCTCTTGCACAAAAAAGTGACATTCTATGCTACATAAAGCGAACATAACAATAGTCATTTTTAGTCTGTTAAAAACAGGGAAAGAAAATTGCACCTACTGAATTTCATTCATCCTCTAGGGGGATTTAAATTTGGAATACTTACCGAAATTTATACTGAACTACATCTGTGTTTACACCATTGAGTTTGTATACAAAGCATTATACATCTTTATGAAAAAGGAATACGCATTTATTATGCAGTTATGATTATTAAATAAAATAACGACTACCGACGAGGCCGTATGAGCTTGATGCCTTTGCTTTTCCGACAAAAAATGCTTTTCTCATATTATTACGGTGTTAATTTTTTCGCAAATAGTACGAAAAGTAGAGTATTTTCCTTGGTGATAAACCTGTCTTAGTCTTAGGTGAACTTAAATCCCTCGCTACACTCAGGACTAGTCTTGTCACTTTGTCGATACTGCCATCTACATTACCCGTTTCTACCGCGCGTGCTGGAGAGTACTCACTCATGACTTTTACCAACCCACAATTATTGTTACCAATAAATCAAGATACTTGTCAGCAAAATGGCCTCCTAAATGTAAAATCTACCTAAAAACGAAACTCCCGGTACACTATCACGTTTCTCCCCCCTCGCCACAAGGGACTGAAACAAAACGTCACATCGAAACACTTAGCCATCCGAACCGAGAAAAAAAAGCCAAAATCAATAAATACAACGTTGACTGTACCGTAAAAATATCGGGAAAAAACTCCCTCAAGCTCACTGAATATACAACTTTATAGTTTCACAGGTAAGGTCGGTTTATCAGTGGGGTGTTAAAGGGTGGGTTCGGGTATACTCAATGGAATTTTATGCAGATTTCATATTCAATCTACGATAGTAGAATTTATTGTCGTTCTGATGCGGAATCGCTGTACATTCAGTTTGATTTGTTATTTGTTGATATAAATGGTAAATGTGTAGGTTTATAATGTACCTGTGTTTGAGAGGAACTTCCCTGATGTCTTGCTATGATTTAAAGATGTAAATAATGATATAATAAAAAAATAAGGTTATGTTACGTTCGCCAAGGATAGACCGTAGATGGATGACCATAAATTGGTTTCTGACGCCAGAAAGGGTCTTGTTAAGACCCTTCCTTGCGTCGGTAGGCACGTTAACCCGATGGTCATGGTTGACATTTGTAGGTCGTGGACAGTCATTACGAGTGTTGCTCCTCAGCCTTATTTGAATTAATGACTTTTGATTTTGAGTAGTAAGAACTGTAAGAAGCCAGAAAGTTTGACAACCAGCTTAACCAAGAGCAATCGTCATATAATATTTTGATCATTATAAAATTAACCTAACTTAGCAGTATTAAATAGGTATTTCCTCAAGTAACATCCACTGGAAAAATAGATTTAAAGAAAGGAAGGGAACAAAAATGCGTTAATTAGCATTAAAACAAAATAAATACACGTTAAAACTATAAACACACAAAAGACTAAATATTCTAATGCCAAGAAGCTCAGCATACAGTCAAATATGATAACACAGAGTGATTTCAACATGGAGTACATAAACTATGCTTATTTATTTAACCAACACACATGGCACATCAATTTCTTGATTAAGATTCGTATGTATGAAAATATTATCTGGACAGTTACAAAATAATAAACAAACATACTACAGTAAACATATCTGTAACAGATACACATAAGTTGGTTAATAAAACGGCAGATAGTATCCGGTAATAACTTCTATTTAGACCACCCAGAAGTATGATTTCCGCTGACATATATTTGGATAAAGACATCATATGCGATGTTGGATAAACTGTATGAGTTCAAAAATTATTTTATTCAAATGAAAATATTATAATCAGCAGATTTAGATACTTTTCTCTGCGACATCGATAAACTTATGGATACATACAAACATATTACAGTAGTTGTGTAGTTCTAGACTTGGCGCCATTCCGAAACTTTCTTTAAAATAAAACTGTCTAAGACTCCAGACACCTCAATATCATTTAATAATCAATACTTAATCATATTTATTTGTTAAACATAGGTAGTAAAACAGTTCTTAAACTAAAGCTCATAATTATGTCGCTATGTCATGCCACGAGTCGCACAAAAATAGCTGCATGCAAAATAAAAATACGGGTGCATCGTGCCAAAAATATAGTTAAACAAACCCTTAAAGTTCGTCTTTGTCAGTCTATCTGTGTCTCTTTGTCTGTCTGCCATAATCACTTACTTCAGTGGTTGTGTCAGCAAATCCGTCTTAGTACAATAACTTGGTTTTTGGGTCGCTAGAAAAGAAAATCTATTTTATCCATTTTTCCCAACGATGATCGAATTTAATTAATAATAAATATAATTAGAGAGGTAAGGTAAGGTATTAGTTCTTCAGAAAGGTCAGGTGCGTAGTTTTCGCAACCGGCGTGTGTGTATGACAACATGTAGGTATGAATGTAAACGAAGCAAAAGAAGTATGTAAGAATCGCAGCATATGGCGCTCTGTAGTTTCTGCCTACCCCCATGGGAAAAAGGCGTGAGTTTATGTATATATGTATGTATGTATGAGCGAATTTGACTCACACTCTTTCGGTTATTTTACTTACATTCATTTTTCATCTCTGTTCTAATTAAAGTTTGATAACTAAGTTAGACGTTTTACAATACAGACGTTACGTATCTTCAGCAACCTTGACTACCGTATCAAAAAACACCTAACGGTCAGATCAATAGGCCCATCAGATTGACATCAATACCGTGCCCATACAGAGCCAGCACTGGCCAGCATCGAGATAAATGGCCACTGTACGTGCGCCGACGCACCCACCATGTTTGGTAAGTAGAATTACTCGCACATCCTGGACTTCTTTGCCCACAGAGTGTTAGTTATTATACTGTGTAATGGACGGATTTTGAGGTCAATGGATATTATACATTATAGTATGGAGGTCGCAGATAGATCAATGCAGTCTTTCAACTAGCTGCAGTGAAGTTCCGTTTACATAGCAATGGTTAGCACGATCATCAAAACTAAAACCGTCCATGATTCGAGTTGTAAGTAAATTATTTGCTGTCACCAAACTAACTGACTGTCTGAAAGCATCTGGGTTTAATTTAAAAAAAAAAATGTCTTACTTTGGTTTTATTTTAAATAGGCTACCCAGTAAGATTTCGTCTTTAAAAAATACAAATATCCTGTTAACTTTGGATAATACACACACCGATCGTAGGCTTACTGTGTTATAAATAAGCGAATGATTGAATAACGGAACTGAATTTCACTTGCAGAAATACCCAGACTGGGAACAACAGACTATCTGTACGCCATACATATGCCTACCGTTGAAAAAGATGTGTTTCTCCAGGGAATAGAAACCGTTACCCATAGCGTAGAAGCATATCACATAGATATTGCTAACATGGCGGTTGTTCTGCATAGAGTACTAACATTTATTTCTAGACTTTCAGCCGCATTTGGTATCTACAAGCTTAGGCTTTGATTACAAGTATATTGTTGGTAAAGTTGTTAATTAATTGGATGCAATCAGTATGTGATGGTAGACAAGAAATAAAAAGCATAAGCTTTTTTAATCTCAAGTGCGCGTGCCCGGAGTCCCAGATGGCGGCAAGTACTTGAATTAATTTTATAATATAATATAATTAAATAATATAATAATAATAATAATATAATAGACAATATAATTATAGAAATAAATAATAATATACTAAATTATAACTACATATATTGAATTGATAGATAGAATATAAAGATAATATTAAGTAAATACATATAATGCAAATAAATTAATAAGTTAGTAATACAATACAAATGATTGAATGTAACTGATAAAAAAAAATATGGACCGAATGTCTGAAATAAAAAGATTTTATTTTTATTTTATTTTATTTTTTTTATTTTTTATTTTAAAGTTTACTGATAGTCCTTGTACTTACAAATACATTAGAAAGTGTTAAAAAACATTAAAAAATGTGTTTCAAAGTGAGTATCTACAAGATTTTATGCTTCTTATGTTTCGACAGTATAAAATTTTCTTCTTTTAATTATTAGACAAAATTTTGGAAATGTCTTGAGAAATCTTTTAGATATAAATGTGGAGAGTAACTAGAGAGACAGACCAAAAAAAAGATAGAAAAATGGTTTGAATGATGATACGGTTACAAATGAGGTGACTGACGTGAGATGAGATGAGATGACAGCAAGCACTGATGTAGATATAGGAAAAGAAGACATGCCTCAACAACCACACAAAAATTAAGTCGGGTGATAATAAAAAAATATTATATCCGTTGTAGTAGGGTTCTGAAGTTCGTTTGACTGATATAAATTCTGGTGTTCTGGACATCAATACTATCGTCGCAGTTACATTTTGGAAACAGCATATTCACAAAATAATTTGCGAAACGCTTGATAAAACTTGTCATGGAATATGTCCAACAATGGTTGAATTTAGACTATTCAAAGACTATACCTATGTCTCCTTAACTATCTAACCAATAACAGTAGCTCCACCCATTACCATTAACACCGTCTATATTCATTAATAACCAGAAACAACAATATAGTAAGACACAATATGATACTCATATTTGGTTATAGCAATATATCAAGTAAGTCGCAAGTGATATATTTGGTTATAACAATATATACTTAGGTGATATATTTGAGTGACAGCAACATTAATTTAACACATAACACAAATAACTGTCCTGACATACAGACGTGTGCCAATTCTATGGAACATATGTGTATGTGAATCAATGTATACTACGTTGATTGACTTTGTTTTGAAGGCAGGAACAAACGATTTGGCTTTATTTATGGAGACTAGACCAGTATAGAAATATAATTTGAATTTAATCACATTGATGTGGTCAAGCTTATAGATAACTCTAGTTTTCGAATAGATAACGCTTTTGTTCAGGAAACTATCTTCTTTTATCAAAAAAACACTGAGAGTAAGAATATGTTTTTAAATGGCAGGTCGATGATTCTATGGCAATCGAAGTAGGTGCCCGTTGACCGTTAAAACAATCCCTTCAGCGTTTTTAATTTCTCTTCTTATCTTAGTCTTTTTTTTGTGATCATGAGTTGTTTATTCTTCTTTCTTTATACTTGTGTGTTTAACAGATGCCGCTTTCGTCCAGCCAATGTCTTCCTTAGTCAAGAAATGGATAGTAGGAAGATGATATATTGTATATGGCAGGATGATTAATTTACGGCCATTTAAGTTAATAACCGTAAAAATTGAATTCTTTTCAGCACTTAACATATCTTTTTATCTTAGTCTTTTACAGGGATCATGGTTTGTCTATACTCTCCTCTTTCTTTATACTTGTGTGTTCAACCTTTTCTTTCTTCTGAACAAGGTACGACGTTGACGTTGGCCTGGGAAATCTGAAGGGAAGAGAGCTATATTCCCTTCAGATTTCCCAGGCCAACGTCAAATTTATTTCCTATTACCGCTAAGTAAACTAACTCAGCTCATACCAGCCCAAAACCAAGCATAAACACTGACAATAAATTAGAGCAACGCGCACATTAATCAAGTTTACTTCAATAACCCACATTGTATATTCATAAGCGGATTCCACGAGACTAATCATTCATCTTGAGACAATGATAAATATATGAGGTACAAGGGAAATGGGGCAGAAGGTTTAGAGATTACAGGACTTCTTTATTGTGGCAGTGAGACTTCATGAAAACCTCATTCAATTCATTGATAGAATGCTCGCAAAGGTGAGCGTACTATCAATAAAGGCATCCTATTTTATTATCTAAGGCGAGCACTATGAACGGGTTTTAGGCATTTTATTGTACCTATAGATCCAAGTGCTTCAAACGAATCAGATTTTTCCCAGCGAAAACACAAGGTCTTATGAATTTTAGATGTTTAAAAAGTGCTAGTTCTCGGATTTACTTGAATAAACGAGTTTTGATTTTGAATGGGAATTGTTAAACGTTACAAACGGGAAGCGTTGAGTTACGTTGTCACTTGATCATACTCTAGGTAATCACAATAACTGCAGGCAATTCATAATAGACAGACTCACATTTACAAGCTACATCTCATTAAATTTTTGGATAGCTCATTCATCACACATTATCATCTTCCTTCAGCTCTCACCCTGTTTATCTTTGGTTCATCGCGACAAGTCTACTTCTTCCAAACATTTCGGTTAGCCGTTATCTTAACAGTAACCTATTTTCTGGTCATCACACCTCGCATTCACCACTTCTTTGGTCTACCTCTAGTTTTGTAGCCTTCCACATTCCTATTCAAGACGTTGCTCACCACTTTTTCTTCCTTCCTCCGCATCATGTGATCCGCATCACCTTCTTTACCCAGGTGCAAAAAATCTACAGTTACATCAAATGGACCTTCTGTCCCTACATTCTCAGATACCCCGGGCCCTAAAGTGACAGATAACGCCAAGGTAAGTCAACAGACAGTGTGGAGACGACCTTACTAGTTACGAGTTGAAGCAAATGTGTCAGCTTGGGTCACATGATTGAGGAATACGGGCCAATGATGTATGGGTACGACGGATCACGATTATCATTATGTGTCTCGTGAATAGAGTTATTTACTGTGTTATAAAGGGTGA
Organism: Euplexia lucipara; assembly: GCA_921972225.1. NCBI lineage: Eukaryota > Metazoa > Arthropoda > Insecta > Lepidoptera > Noctuidae > Euplexia > Euplexia lucipara. Next base: position 886,667 of record OV179164.1, on the reverse strand, counting down.
AAGATCTAGATAGCTAAAGGCTATTGTGATTATACCTTTTCTTTGTTTGTCAAAACTTAATGATGATGCTTATCTAATTGTGAAGATCAAAAAATAGAAACACTGCCTTTTTATCTTTCTTTAGATGATATAATAAAACTATCTCGTCACTGTATGAGAAGAGGTATTTGCCTTGATGTGGAACAATAACAGACTGGGATTATTTATAAATAATAAACATAACCTCGGAACATCGCGAATGTATTACCCGAAGACATATAGAAATAGACCCTCATTATGTTTCTGTACCATGTAAAACGGGGCAAGACTATTAGCATCAAACAGGCTCTTCAATTATCTAAACTTCGAGCTGCTACTGACAAATTACCAATTCATTTCTTAAAGATTTTTGTGGAGTTGTTTTCATGGAATATACTTAAATAATTAAATGAGATAAAAGGAGTCTTTTTAAACCCCAATCCTATAAGAATTAATTGCAAATTTAACCTCTAAGCACAAATAAAACACACACTATAAACAAACCCCGCATCAATAGTCTATGCCGCACCGTTCCAGAAATATACCACCGCTAGTTCATCGATCGCTCCACAAATAGCCGAAACCCGATCGTCTCGCATTACCCGGGAATCGAACCCACACCACAGCGGATCGAGTGCCCTTCCGTCGTGAATAGTGGTGACATTACCGGTACGTGTGTAAGGGATCCCTATGTCACGAGCTGTGTCAATCTGAAAGCTTTTGGCTAACTTGGAGTCAAGTTTATAAACAAAGTTGGTTAATTTTTAATCCAGGACTGAGTAACTTTTAAATTTCTAAATGTTTTAGCCTCACGAGTTAAATGAGACGGTTCTAATACAGCTAAGTATTTAGTGATTAAAGCTGGTATTAGATACGAAATAGAAACACTGGAAGGGGACGCCCTAGAAGACATAGATCTTATTGGTGAGGTTGCATATATGAACTTAAACGAAGCAAAAGAAGGATGTATTCTTAACAATAAAAGAAGTAAGTGGTCTTACGCCCGGAAAGTCATTGGTATTTTCAGGTTAATATTTAATTATTAGTATCGAATACACTTCTTTAATCTAGTGGTTGGATTGAAAGCGCTTCTGCTAAGTATGATGACCTAAGTCTCTTGGGTTAAACTTTATAATATTGAGGTGTTATCTCTTAAATTAGTCAATAACAGCCCGGTGCTTGGATTTATACGCAGTCGATGGCCCCAGGCGAATGGCGGGTGTAGTGTAAGTGCACTTCACCCGAACCTATTCACATAAAACAACATCAACAACAATTCAACATCCAATTACTTGTAGACTATAAAAATATCTGTTCCGTGCGGGAATCAAACTCACAACACGCTTTACACCACCCAATCGTTTACCCACAGCACCAGCCTGTGCTGTCAGTAAAATAACACCGACCTCCACAAACACGTCCCTACACAAGTATCTTAGTACACAAACGGCCTAGTAAAGAGTACACAGTACACATGTACTCTGGTATACAAGTTCCGGGTTTCGGAAGCAATATGGCAAGGAACACACATATCACCGGGTGTTTGATCTGTTCGCTGACACTTTAGTGAGACGGAAGTGCTAAGAGTTTCTAGTGGTGTATCTACGAGTATATTGCTTTTATTGTAGTCACAAAAATAACAGGATTTATCGATGTTTTTAGCAGAATAAAGAAAAATAGGTCTTCAATTCAGTCTTTTTTAATTCGATTTTTTTTAAAGTAGCCCCTACTAGGAATTTTCCCAGTGTCGTGGGTGCGTTGGCAAACATTTTAACTCACATACACAAACTAAGAACTAAGTTAATAAATAAATAATTCTAATCAAATTCTTACTACAGACACATAAAAACAAAGACATTCAATACCTATAGACCGGACATCACGAACAAAATTTTCGACCGAAAAAGTGTATCCTGCTGGATACAAGTCTATGAGTTTTTTATAGTACGCTCCGCTGCCGCTCCAATATTCATATATTATTCTAGATGGCGTTACTGAGACATGGGATCAAAGTTTTTCTATGACATTTCCTTGACATGCCCGCTCTACAGTATTTTAAATCTCTTTGCATAAAAACAATAAAATGTTTTGTATCTATGTATTGCTTGAATTATTTATTCAGGTCAGTTTTCTATTGAAAATATTACGTAAGTATAATTTAAAACAGGAAGAAAAGTTCAAAAATATGTTTGATATTTTACTTGTTTACCATATTCTGTCTAAGCTTAACTCAAGCAAAACTAAGACTCGAAACCAGCATGTAAACTACAGAGTCTAAATAAATATAATTTAATTAAAAAATGCACCAATCGAAGTTAGCAAAAAATCAGAATATTTCGATTAAATTAAGTATCAATTATGTATTTACATAAAACATCGCCATTTACTAGAACTATTGAGTAACAAAAAAAAATCAGTACATAAACAACAACGAATGTCCAAAAAAAAACATAACCACAGTTTCCACTCGTCTCAGTCTTTCCAAAATTATAGTAGGGCACCACGCGTCACTCAGGACGTTCCTGTTACTAGTGGGTGACAACAAATATTGTGACTAGGGTAGCCATGATGATGTGAAGAAGTGAGACATCGTCGGATAGAGTTCCGACTTGGTTTCCGACACTATTCGTATTGATAGGTGAAATGTTATGTTTTTAATATTAATTATAAAAAGGTAGGAGATATACTTATAAAGAACTTTTCGACCTTTTATTGGAGAAATAGAAAAGCTTAAAAAAATTTAGATCGAAATGTGGAAAAATATTGCTTAATATGACTTTGACTTTGTTCCTGTCAATTGCAAAAAAAAACCTACTTGCGTTTATTTTTGTTTTAGCCTAAGTTATAAATAGTCATTGGTTTTATATACAAGCCTTAGTAAAAGGAAAACACGCGATGTTTTTTTTACCAAGAGATTATCGAGTTACGCAAATAATCACCAATCAAAACAATGAAACACATTAAAGGTTTCTACGTCCATATTATGCTAACCTTTCTAAAGCCATCGACACCGCACAACCAGTTGTTATTTAATTTCCGAAGACAATAGAAAATGATTGCATTACAAATAAGTTTGCAAGATCAAGGGGCTCGTTACAACAGCATTATATGCTAATGTGAGTGTTCTTTGTGAGATAAATTAGATTTCAGAGGCAGTCATTTACAAAATGGCGCTGCGGCCATTTTAATGTATGTAAAGACTAATATGTCTTTCTTCTGTGGTTCTTTTTGGAGTGTTTTTTATCTGTCTAGAGAAAACCGTGGAAATGAATAATGAAATGTTGTTTCAATTTCGGGATATTTAAGTCTTTGTATTTATAGGATTTCTTTTATTAAAGCTTGTTTTCATTACATTTACTTAACTGCGCATTGACATTTAGTTACATTTAAATAAATGAATAAATGTACTTACCATTGCACCTTCGTATTTTTACAATGAAACTTATCTTGTATTTACATAACGTGTGGTCACTTACTAATGTGAATGAAGAACTTACCTGCAACAAATTGAAATAAAATTATAAATATAAAGTTCAAATTTAAATAAAATAACATTTAATGTATAATTCAGAAAGCATAAAAACCGCTGTAACTTTTTTGATTTCCTCTGCCAGACAGACAATTTGAAACTGGGTTTTTGACTTTCAAATATTATGGCATTTGTAAATAAAACTTAGATGAAACTTCTTTGTAAAACAACCCAACAGTGGTTCAATACCACTGTTGGATGGTTTTACAAAAAAGTTTGAGTGTTTAAGTGTTTAAGTTGTCAAGAGATAAACATATAATGTGTGACGTAATAACGCCGGCCAAGTGTGAGTGAGATAAACACAAGAAGAGTTCCGTACCATCGTGCTAAATTTAATATTAAATTAACTTTAGTTTATTTCTATTATTCGTTGTTACAGCAAGCAGATAGTATGCACATTAAAAAATACTGTTAACCAAATATAAGATACAGGCCGTTGACGTACGGAAATGACAACCATGCATGATTTTAAAGACATTTCTGCTTTTGTTTAATCACAACAAGTAAGTCATTGGTGATAGTGGATATCAAATGCGCAAGTAAACCGAAAATAAAAAATAAAAAATTTAAAAAACCCCCACCGCAAAAAAACTAAAACATTTAAAAAGTTAAAAATAACACTTTAGCCATGAAATTTTACTTCACGTCGGGGTACCTAGTAAGGAATGTTCCTAGTACTAGGTATGTAGGTACTTATTTTAACGGTACCCCGACGTTACATAAAATTTCATGGCTAAAGTGTTATTTTTAACTTTTTAAATGTTTTAGTTTTTTTGCGGTGGGGGTTTTTTAAATTTTTAATTTAATTTTTATTTTAAAATTTTTAAACGCTTTAATTTTGTTTTATAGAGTTTACAGTTATGAGAATTTTTCAGTACATTGTATGTAGAGTCAAATGCTGGTTAAAACGAATCCAAACACGACATATCTGCTATTATTATGTCAAGAGTCTACCTACTGGTGTGCTGGATAGCCTGGCTGCAGCATCATCTCATCCTGTTGCCATCACTGCATTATGTTTAAAATCAAATGCTGGTTGAAATGAATTCAAACACGACATATCTGCTATTATTTTGTCAAGAGTCTACCTACTGGTGTGCTGGATAGCCTGGCTGCAGCATCAGCTCATCCTGTTGCCATCAGGGCATTGTGTGCAGAATCAATTGCTGGTTGAAATGAATCCAAACACGACATATCTGCTATTATTTTGTCAAGAGTCTACCTGCTGGTGTGCTGGATAGCCTGGCTGCAGCATCAGCTCATCCTGTTGCCATCAGGGCATTGTGTGTAGAATCAAATGCTGGTTGAAATGAATCCAAACACGACATATCTGCTATTATTTTGTTAAGAGTCTACCTGCTGGAGTGCTGGATAGCCTGGCTGTAGCATCAGCTCACCCAGTTGCCATCAGTGCATTGTGTGCAGAATCAAATGCAGGTTAAAATGAATCCAATCACGACATATCTGCTGTTATTTTCCCAAGAGTGTATTAGTCTGCCAGATATCCTGGCTGCATCAGACCAAATACACCATAATGTTGCTTATTAATATTACACACATGGGTGTTTCAAATTTTAGGACAAAGATATGTTTGAAAGTAAAGTTAATACCCATAGACGTCTAAAATAGCAACGGTAGCTATCACAAAAGAGCTGATAACCTTGACACGGCTGAACCGATTTTGATGAACTATGTCTAAGAACCATCGCAAGAAATTCTGCTTTCAAATAAAAAAAACCGCATCTAAATCGGTTCACCCGTTTGGGCGCTACGGTGCCACAGACAGACAGACAGACAGACAGACAGACAGACAGACAGACAGACAGACACACACACATAGCGGTGAAACTTATAACACCCCTCTTTTTGCGTCGGGGGTTAAAAAAAACACAAAACGATTAATTACCAAAAAACAATTAATTAAAAATCAACTAAAGCTGCAAAAGCAACTAACAGTTACATTCATAAACAAGTAAATGAAAGAATCCATTTAATATGAGCCCATATATTTAAATGTACCCACAATTACACATCGGGCCATTGTAAAGGTAATAAAATAAAGTTTTACGACCTAAGGTCACAATGGGACTGCACTATTAATAAATAATAGGAGCATTATTAGCCTGGTCACCGTTATATTTGTACGAAACCATCAGTTTTATGGGCTCGCTATATTGGCATTAATATTACATGAGAACTGCGTGGGGACCGAGCTTTGTTTGTATTTTATGGTCTTTATACTGCACAGAAGAGTACTAAAAAATAGTAAGAAGGCCTCAATAACAGTTCTTTTCTACAAACTAAACTACTATACATTCCTACTATATATTGTACCCGACAGGATCCATAATTAAAACCTAAGATATTTTATATAAATAAATAAATAAATTCCACAACTTTCAAACATCGTCTAGTCCCAAGCTAAGCAGAGCTTGTGTTATGAGTACTAAACAACTGATAAAGATACATACATATTTCTAAATATATATACTTAAGATAGATAAATTACACCCAGACACAGAACAAATGATCGTGCTCATCACACAAACATTTGTCCTGAGTGAGAATCGAATCCACGACCTCCGGCATAGCAGTCAGGGCCACTAACCACTAGAATGACAGACAAGCCGAAATATGTATGTAACACCTTCGTAACACATTATGGAATGCAATTATAAATTGAGAGTTGAGTTTTTACCAGTAAAAAGCAGCTGCGCGGTCTACTTAGATTAGGAGGAGGTTTTAATTAAACTTGTAAAAGGTAGATAGTACATAAATTAAGCTTTAAATCTAAATAATAATAAAGCCTCGACGACCATCTGTCGAGGCTTTCGTTACGCGGTTGGATCAAAGGACTGATACAGAAGGCAGTACTCCTCGATACGGCTCGCATTGTGAGGAGGTTTCAGTCTCTGAGACCCTAGCCACCGGTAACTTGGACCCTTCTCCCGCCATCGGTGGTCTACTATTTTATGTATTTTTATTGTATCAATATTTAAAAATATAATTTATATGTATGTACAAAAAATAAATGGAAATAGTAATTACAGGTCCGCGTACTTAGTTTAGGAGCCCGGAAAGCTGTCTTTATATTAATCTTTGTAGTACAATCCAATGTTTTCATACGCTATGTATTGTGTTGTTACATCTTTTTATGTACTAATAAACTTATTATTATACGTATTATTAACGTTTTATTATACGTTTATTAGTTACATAAAAAGATTTGACAACCCGATACATAGCGTATGAAAACATTGGATTGTACTACAAAGATTTATATAAAGACAGCTTTCCGGGCTCTTAAACTAGGTACGCAGACCTGTATCTTAGAAGTCGGAGATTTTGCGGTTTCATTTTATAGAATACAACCGTGACTTTTCTGTAACAGTGGTTGCTATCACAGCATAAAGGGTGAGTGATTGACTGATTGTGGTTGTGTATCAGAGGGTGTGTAATGAGTGTGGTGTGCATGTAGGGGGTTGTGTATGTGAGTGTAAAAAAAGTAAACATTGCTTATTTAAACAAAGTCAATATTGCTTATTTACTTTTTTTTTGTTTATAAGACATTATTTGTGTTATTTTTCGTGTTTTAGACACTGCGTCATACAATTAACGCTACCTGTAAGTAAACATCATCGCTGTGGGTCTGCTTTTCACATGAGCAGCACCATTATGCGCTATGTTGGGCGCAAGAATCTACTTATTTTCCGGTTATTTTTATTTATTTACTTTCTTAAACTATGATTACCTACCTACACAAAAATTTCTTACCACAAAAATTGGAATCTTCAAACGAGCGCCCACGAGAAGCCACTTTCATTTACAAGTACCTATCAATACCTGCCCCTGAAACCGAAATTACTAATATAAAAGAATCTTCAAAAACCGCAGCACTTTTCACAACACACAAGTGGCTTGGAGCAAATAATCACAGCTACGGAGAAAGCTTCTCAAAGTCACTGATACCACCATAAAAGCTTTAATGTGAGCGATGGTGTCCATTTGCCATCAGTCTTGAACGGGGAACAATGGCGTACTTAACATAATTACTTCCCTTAAGAAACCTGTTACAGTAGAAAACACACCGTATGCGTTTCACCTTAGAGTTGACTTCTGGCTGTGGTGACAAAATGGAAAGGGTCTCGGAATTCCCTACCAAAATTATGGTCAGTGGACCACACGTGTGCTCCAATTTTTCTCTTTATAAATGGTCCCTTATTTGGGGATGTTATGCAATGGTGAAGTTTCGTGTTTGTGCATTGAATAGTTCTTGGTACAAGATCAGTGTGTTCTCTTTATTTTGAACAGATGTTTACTACGCACCATAGACGTAAACTACATTTGTACCGCCTGATTTATTATTACCTGACTGATTTTATTTTGATTTATTTTGGTTGACAGACGTTACTAGTTGACTGCAAGTGATAAATTTGAACCTTATTGATTTTATTTTGGTTGATGGTTGACCTTTGTTACCAGTACTAGTCTGAAGTTCTGAACGCCGAATGACTGGCCACCAATCAAACTCAGAGAGACTTAAGGTAACATGATAATGTTACCTGCCCCCCTAGCCAAGTTACATACGATTCGTATCTATTCTCTTTCTACAATCGAGAACGCCTCAAATCCCTTTGTTTTGACCACGTGACTTATCACCTTTCGCTAAGTCACGTGGTCAAAACAAAGGGATTTGAGGCGTTCTCGATTGTAGAAAGAGAATAGATACGAATCGTTTGTAACTTGGCTAGGGGGGCTGGTCACTGGATTGTGGAGGTCGAATAGACAGTCTTTTCATGTAAAACAGTGTCGAAGTCAACTCCTACATAATTAAGATGCTGATGATTAATTTGGTCAATTTTGCAAAGCCCAGGTAAAAATAATTTATTAAAATTAGTCTAGTAGTAAACCAAACATTTGTGTTCAGCTAAAATTCAGTGCCTCCCAAATGTCTGCAATTTAGGTCAACTGCATTTTAACGAGAGTCCAGGTAATGTTACTAAATGACATTGACCATTATGCAGGACTGCTAGTGGAACTTTGGCATTCAAGACTCCTCATAAAACTCCTGACAATACGAAGCTTAAAGAGCTAAATTGGGATGGTCAAAAAGTACTATTAAAAACAGAACATTAATGATAATAATTGCGTATATAAAGCATAAATTATAAAAGAAAGTCGTGTTAGTTACACCATTTATAACTCAAGAACGGCTGGATCAATGTGAATGATTTTGGTCTTTTTGGATTTGTCTTTGTCCGGAATAGCATATAGCATAATAATTAATAAAAAACATAATAAGTCCTCGAAAAAATAAATATCAAGAATATCGGTTGTCTCAAACATTTTTCAAACACAGCGCCATCTTGGATGACATGACAGGAGTCAAACTTCCCAGTTCATTATCAAGTGACAATTTGAAATTGACAAGTCTTAAGCTAAACCGAAGAAGGTAAGGTTGTCAATTTATAATACGCACTTAAGTTCTGTTTTGTTACTAAACTAAGAGGTTTTATGTAGCATAAAAAGTCTTATAAGTATTTCAAAAATCAATTTACGTAATTAACAATGACGACAGAGACGAATTTTAATAATTCTTTGCAAATAGAACTTATTTTACTGTTAGGACTTTAATTAAAGTAGACCGGGAAAACTATAGGTATAAATTGTATGTAACATAGAGGCAATAGTTAAGATTAAAATGATGAATTTAGTATTTTTTTAATCAATGCATTTTAGTAAGGTAGTTAGGTTAGGTAGTTAGGTTAGCTATAGGATAGGTATGGTCAGTTAGGTTAGGTTATATATACATGTTGTAATTTTAATTCTATTGAACACAAAATGTTGAAATAAGATCACAGTAGAGACTTGCCTCTTAAAAAGTAGCAGTAGTTATTATTGGTTTGGATCTATTTGTTGTCGTCTTATTAAACGTATGTATATCTAATACAAAATAAATGATAAGAGCAATAAATTGACTCTAAGGCACAACGAAGTTTGCCGGGGCAGCTAGTTATTTATAAAGAGAGGTTAACCGGAATCTTTAAGCAATCCATAGACACGTATATAAACTCACGCGTTTTTCCCATGGGGTAAGCAGAAACTACAGAATTCCATCTGCTTGATTCTTACACACTTCTTTTGCTTTTTTTACGTTCCAACCATTTTGGCAAACACGCACGAAGGTTTAGAGTACTATTTACGCATCTAACCTTTCAGAAAAAAGTCAATGAGATCTATGTATGTCCTTCTAGTATGTCCTTCTAGGGTGTCCCCTCCTAGCGTTACTAATTACATCTGCCACATAACTGCCTTTTGTTAGTCGCCTTTTATTCATCTTCTCAACGTGACCAAACCATCTAAGCATACTCTTTTCGATTTTTGTTACTACATCTTTTTTTAAACCACGCCGTTGCTTTAACATAATTATCATTTCTCAATATATTATTCGCAGATACACCACACATACCTACATCGCAAGAAACGCGTGGAAATTCTATAATACAACAAAAATATTGTACACAGATTTTATCGTATCGTACAAGATTTTATATTATTATTTGTTAAAACAACATGGTAATAGTAGTAAAACCATGTTATAACACCCTTCGTAAACACCGTAAAAACTTTACAATCATGTTTTTTAAGATAAGCTACCTCCTAAGGTTGAAACTACCTCTATTTAACTCCATTTATGATATCTTAGCTCCTGTTGACTAGTTATCAAAAAAACTACAAAATGGGTATAATATTACATTACATCGTCTTGTACAGGAATAAAAACTTTTTACTGTAGCTAATACTATACTATCAGATACTAAAGTTTACGTATAGTGTTTAGAACGAACGATAAAACCTCACATACGATCATTTTACGACACTGAAACGTCACTTTTACGATAGTTCCAAGTAATAAGATATGGCGGGAATAGTTTCCGATATTGGATAAAAGATGGCACTGTAATTAAAATTGTGATGAAAGGGGTTATAAGTTTGCAAGTTTTACGGTTTTTATGCGACTTCTGAGTTTCTTTTTGGGTCTTTCTTCTCAAAAAGTTTAATCAGATAACGAAACACCGACTTAACCTAACTAGTTTTAAAACATACTAAAGATGTGTGTTAAAGTGTTTTTAAACCTTGTTTTAATTGTAACTGTCAAAAAATTTAAATAGCACTTTTGATCATTTTTATTTTTAAGTAGGTACAGTAAATGTTCACATAAATTGAAAAGTTTTCTTGCATTGTATATTATCCTTAAGGTATGTACAGTACACTATATGAATGGTATTTAATATAACTGTAGGACAATAATGCGCAAGAGCAGAGCCTTCTAATAAACAGGTATTTAATTGTTAGCCTGCCTAAGAAGGGACTACAAATAAGTTTAAATGTTTAAAGGTATAGGGAACAGGGTGTAAAGTTTCTCATCCACCATTTAAAAGGGAGGATCCTTCGACCAGACGGGTGTTGTGTATGGTGGGGTACTACTGCCCAAATGTTGTAGTCGGGTACTTGTATAAGTTCAAATTGCGCGGATAACTTTGATACCGCGATGTAGGACGTCACTCATTAGTTCATATTTGGCGAGATAGATGTCGCTACAAATGTAATGAAATTATCCATTAAATCACGAACCACTTAATGAATTCCCGGACCTCAATATCTTCGACACCTTTCACTATTTACTACGCATTCCTATCACTCAAGTTCGTACTTAAACATCTATAATTAATCATCAACACCTCATCACTTAACCCCTTACTATTACTATTACTAACATGATAGTGACGTCACTACTTGACCCAGTTGCGTGTGCGCACGTTTGTGTTAGTACAGTCAACTGCGCATTGGGACTTATGGCTACGACATAATTATGAACCATTTGTCGCAGCCGTGAGACATGCCATTATTGTGTATTTTTTTGTGTTGTTTTGTTTTTGTTGTGCGTGTATCCAGTTGTTGCCAATAAATGTTGTTTTCTTTCATCTTTCTTTCTTTCTTTACATGAAGGTCAACGGTGATATGCTTTGTGGGTATACACTGATAGAAGCAGGAAGGAAGTGTGTTTATGCCTCTGTTGTAAAATGTGTTTTGTCCATAAGTAGGTTCTGTTTTGTGTTACCTGAATAAAATAGCCAGCTATTGTGTGTATGTACAATTTTTTTCTAAATTGAATAGGAACCTTAATCCCTTTTAATAAAGTTGAAAAACAATCAAGGTAATTTAAAAGATTTGGGGTAACATAATTTTGGCTTTGTTCCTTGTTATTTATTTCTACTACACTAAAAAAATTCGTACGTCACTAAATGGTATAAAAAACCAATAAAGTGCTATTTCTCAAATACTTTGTTTCCACTAGATTGACTATCAAATGCCTGCCTGTAAGTCACAGCTGTTTATTCCAAGGACTATTTATGATATGGACTTAAAAAATTGGAATAGTAAATATACAATAATGTTGTCAAACCAAAATATCGAGTATGATTGAGCAAGCTTCACTATCAATCACTTCATTGTCAAACAAAAAGCCCATCGCCTCACCAACCAATCCGTCAATGCACGTCAAAATAGCCAACGTGTCCAATATGGTTGGTAAACAATCATTTTAGAACTACCCGTATCCTGCAGGTGCACCTACTTTAAAAGAATCGTAGCGTGGCTATAATAATATAACAATATTCCACAACTTTAACGCAACGCCGTCTAGTCCCAAACTTGGCGTAGCTTGTGCTGAGTACTTGACAACTATTGATAAACTCACTTGTATATTTATAAATACATACATTATTATCCTACTAATATTATAAACGCGAAAGTTTGTGAGTATGGAGAGATGGATGGATGGATGGATGTTTGTTACTCTTTTACGTAAAAACTACTGAATGGATTATAATAAAAAACCGGCCAAGAGCGTGTCGGGCCAAGCTCAGTGTAGGGTTCCATAGTTTTCAGTCCGTCACAATAAGTGTTCAAAATGCTTCCATAATAATATACGATTATACTACAAACTTAGTCCAGAGATTTTTTTGTACAACTTTTTGTCTTTTTTGTACAAAAACTGTTTCCACCTAAGTTCAAAATAATTTTCCTAGAAAGTTCTTATAAAGTTCTACTTTTCAGATTTTTTTTATATTTTCTAAATTTATGGTTCAAAAGTTAGAGGGGGGGGGACACATTGTTTTTTTTATTTTGGAGCGATTATTTCCGAAATAATTGACATTATCAAAAAATGATTGTAGTAAACCCCTTTTCATTTTTAAATACCTTTCCAACAATATATCACACGTTAGGGTTGGAATAAAAAAAAAATCACTTCCCACTTTACCTATAGGGGGGGCTACCCTAATAAAACATTTTTTTCCATTCTTTATTTTACCACATTGTAGGCGTGATTGATACACATATTGGTAACAAATTTCAGCTTCCTAGTGCTAACGGTCACAGAGATTAAGCGAGAACGGACAGACGGAGGGACAGACAGACATGGCGAAACTATAAGGGTTCCACGGAACTCTAAAAAATAGTATGGAGTTAGCTGAGACCCTGGATTAACACATAGGCTACTTTTTATCGCTGTACTCCCACGGGAACGGGACTTACGCGGGTGAAACCGCGGGACGTCTGCTAGTAAATAGATAAATTGCAGCCAGACATCCAGATATGATCGTGATCATCACACAAACATTGAAATAATATGTCATACGAGTCAGGACCGCTAATCACTAGACCAACAGACCAGTCAATAAGCCTATAACTTAATATCCTGTGCTATAACCTTTTTCAAGAATTGGGCTATTAAATACAAAAACATTTTTTTTAAAATGAACGCGAATAACGTCTCAGTATTTTTTAACCGACTTTCAAAAAAGGAGGAGGTTCTATGTTCGTGTGTATGTATTTTTTTTTTTTTTTTTTTTTCTTTATGTATGTTACCTGATTTCTCCGCCATTTGTGGACCGATTCTCAAAATTCTTTTTTTGTTTGAAAGAGTAAACTCCTGAGGTGGTCCCATTTTAATTTGGTGAAGATCTGGTGCTGATCTTCGGAGATATACAACGGAACTCTTCAAAAATAGACGGCAAATCTATCGTGATTGCTGGAATCGCTTGGATGTTTATTGTTTATACAACATCATGACGTATCATCAAGCCTGTATGCTCAGTGGGGTAGGCAGATGTGTTCAATATACCTAGATTTCGACAGTTAGATATGTTAAGTTTCATTTATTAGGGTTAGGTGGATAACCCTATTATAATGACATGTATTGTTAACAATTAACAATATAAAATGAATTCATGGCAAATGTTTGTATGGGAACAACTAAAAATGGAAAAATAAAAAACTTTTTTACAAAAAATAAAACCGACTTCAAAAATAACACTAAACGGTGTAAAATAACTCTAAATTCGGAAGTCGGTGGCCCATCAAGAATAAGACAAAAGTACCAAAGCCACAGACTTCCTAATTTAGAGTTATTTTACACCGTTTAGTGTTATTTTTGAAGTCGGTTTTATTTTTTGTAAAAAAGTTTTTTTTAAAATTAAAATATAACTTTTTATCAAGCCATTTCAATCATCCGCAGAGAAGGTAGGATGACCCGATGAAATCCCAGACTAGTGTTGCACCTACCCCTATTTTGGAGCTAAAGCTATATTTCGTGCCGCAAAAGTTATGCTCGCATTAGCTTGGCGGGCGCCCAACACTAATCGTTAACAGCTTATGTTATAACGGGCAACACTAATGCGTTTCTGAAGCTTTTTCTAACAATGTGGAAATAACAGGTGTGGACAATTTAACAAGGTACCATTAGCACACGCAGTTGTTTTGTTTTTTTTTGTAATGTTTGGAGATTTAAATATTAGTTTGGACAGCACCTGTGCTGTTTTGTCATTAAAATCAACCCGTAAAATGTAAAGTAAAGGCAAATTGCCTTTGCCTTCTATTATGAATCTTATATGGCAGTTGTGAGTAATTTATGGGGCCTACTCAAATGTTATACCTTTGCCATTATTCGTCGAGCCACTTTTCTGTATGGTTCTCACATGATCTAACCAATATTAATATTTGGACTTTAAATGATACTGCGACCTCTGAGTTTCTCTCGGTGTTTGATATAATTGAGCTGTCATTCCAAATGCTAGGCATTGAAGGTTCACTTCACTTAAGTTTTCACTGAGAACTTATACTGAATCGACCTTCTGAGTACTTAAAGCATATGATGTGGAGAAATGAGGATTATGTAGTAAGGAATGTTGAGAATGGGAGTTAAGAAGACTATTGAGATGATACGAAATAGATAGGAAGTATAGAGAAAGAAAAAGACTTAAAATAATAAACACCAGCCTGTTACTGTCACACTGCAGGGCAAAGGCCTCTTCTCATACAGAGAAGGCTCGAGCATTGATCACCACGCTAGCTCAAGGCGGATTGGCGAATTCAAACTTACATTAACTACAAATCCAGGTTTCCTCACGATGTTTTCCTTCACCGATGTCTAAGATAAACTTAGAAATTACATATGAATTGAAAAAGTCACATTGGTTCTTGTCCGGATTTGAACTACAACCTCGTGCATGTGAGGTAGACGCCTTAAACTATGGGTCATCACGACTTTATTCGGGCCTAAATAAATTAGTATGTCTGGAGAATAATGACGTGGACAAAGTGGATAATTCTCCACGGCATGTGAAGCCAATCTAGAAGCCCATGGGCGGCATACAATCTCTGGCACGGTTAGTCATTAGTGACTGTGACGCACAAAAAGAAGATGATCCATCAGTTGCCTTTTATGTTACACTACAAGACAGAACATCCTCACTTAGCCACACATCAATAAAACATAATGACCCAAATCAAACTATTCACCACCTTTATCAGCCAATCAGGGGCCACCACAAGAACCATAACATTAACACCTATAGTTAATGGTCCATAAAACCCATAAACTTCATGGTAGACAGTAAATAATAACACTATAAGCCGTGGATTGATACGATTCGTCATTGTATCGCAGTAGTTACGATGACCACTCGTTAACGATCACTTTACGATTCTGTTTACGGTTGTAGTGTGATGCTTGAGATTAAGTAGTAATATAACAACACGCCTGTATTCCACGCAGGGTTGAGCAGAGGTAATAGGCGAGAACCAACAACAACTGGATGCTTCCAAAAAAATTAACAGGATTCTAACCTTACACCTTATGCTTAACGGTGATGATTGCGACCATATACTCGTAAGTGGGTTTGAATGAAAAGGCAATAAAGTGATTGAGTCCTTTTATTGGGTTTCCAAAAAGGTTTTGGATATTAGTGACTAAAATTAGATAGCGCCTTGTAATTCCATAGGTACCTGTTTTAACACTATCGAATTAGTTTGTATATGTAATCAGCTTTTTACTGTCTGCTGCAAGGCAAAGCCTTCTTCTCATTCATAGAAGGGAGGAGCATTTATCATTTATCACGCTTGCTGACTTACATTAGCTACAAGTGAAGGTATTTACACGGTGTTTTTCTTTCACCAATGTCAGTGATGCCAAAGAAAAACCTACAAATAAATTGACATCTTTATACTGGCCCAGATTTTATAGATCATTTCAAATCACACAATGTTCTTAAAAGTTAAGAAACCTATTCATAGTTTCCTTATATCATTAAGAGCCTAATTATTTCAAAGGCTTCATAACCAGAACTTCAATAAGTAACCACACTAATTATGTAATACATTGCACCTTATTCGAGCAACAAAACAATCTGAAACCATACAAAACCCGTAATGTTGTACAAATTCTCGCAAATCTCAGTCATAAGGCCATAGTTTGTAAGTGCAGCGCCAATTAGCCAGGAATGTTGGCTCTTTGGCTCACTGGCTTTCTGGCTGCAACGAGCATTAATCTTAGCTGTATGCAAGCTATAAGCTAATTTAGCTAATTTGTGGACTGGGGCTCTTGGGAGTGTTTCTGTTAAGTAAATCATTATGGTAGGTTCAGATGTGTGGGTGGAAAGCTAGATTATAAGTTCGATGTTGGCCGGAGTTGAGTGTTTGACGACGAAAGTAACATTTTACACAAACACTAATCAATTATATTAGGGTGTAGTTTATCTACAGGGTGTTTGGCAGAACGTTGAACATACAAAAATGGTGGATAGGTGGGGTCATCTGCTACTTACTCAGCCCTAATTTATTTGGCCCTGGCCCCCTGAATATTTAAAAAAAAAACTTAACTTTAAAGCGTATTTTTTACTAAAATGACTAAAACTGGAATTTTGTTAATCTTTAATGTTGGCAGATTCTTATAAAATTATTGCTTTAAACAGATGTTAGCTAGAAAAAAAAGTTATGAGTCCTCAAACTTACAGAAAGATGTAAAAAATACTTAATCTTAATTACAACTTGCATTAAAAAAAAAAACAAAAAGTGATTGAGGAGTTCCAATTTTAGCAAAACATCCCTAGAGTGACCCCATGTATCCACCATTTTCGTATGTTCAACGTGCTGCCAAACAACCTGTATAATACCTACGTATGTACTTAGAAATATATAAGTATGTTTATCAGCTGTTTAGTACCCATAACACAAGCTCTTAGCTTGGGACTAGATGGAGTTGTGTGAAAAAGTTGTGGAATATTATTTTATTATTATATATTGATTGTATCGTTGGTTCAGTGGTTTGATTATTGGGCAGGCAAAGTTTTATTAGGTTTTTCTCCATCCGGAATTAACTATACTAAGTACACTGTTAGTGATTATTAAAAAATGAGGTTTCAGAATGCCCCAATAATGCTATTCTACAATATGTAAGCAGATACGAAGTGAATGCATCGTGTTGAAAATATGTCAAAAGTCTAAAAAAACGATGAAACTTTTCTCAAAAAAAAAAATCGTTTAATAGTCCTTACCTTTTTGACTTTGACCCAACGCACTAAAAAATGGCAAGAGCAACGACAATTGCAACGATAATTTTAGTGGTGTTAATAGTATACTTATGAAAAGTTAATGTACCCAGTATTTCTAAGAATATTCTTTACTATTAGCAATAAATACATAAAATTCCATAAATGACGAAAACAGGCATTTTACGACGCAGCCTACTCATATTTATAGATACAGTTCCATTTTAAAATGAACCCATAAAATCACTGATAGATAAAAACATACCAAACTAAACTTGAAAAGTGCCGAAAAATATAAAAACCTCATAAAATCGAACCACATACTTGAGTTACTGTGACCGCACACCATGATCTAGCAGGGATGGTCAACTATTTGTGCATACCAGAAGAAAATAAAATGGTTAACATGACAAATATGAGAGGTATTTTAGGCGAAGTACATAAAAATAAAACACAATAAAGGCATGGAAACTAATAACAAGACAATTATAATTGAATCTTAAAATGTAATATAATAAATACAAAAAAAAATATTGTTCTCTGAAAAGGCTGGTTAAATTAAAAAAAAAATCTTTTTTTTTTTTTTTTATATTAACACAACATTAAAAACTATAACTATTTAGTACTTTACAGTAATAAAAGCGCGATCTACCCATTTTTTGTAGGCTCGGACGTAAGTTGAAATAATCATATTTCAACTTACGTCCGAGCCCGCACAAAGGCCAAATCTTTAGGTACTTCCAAAGTGAACCATCAATATCTTCTTTCTCCAAATAATATGTTGAAGTAGATTTCCAGTCTAACCTAATTCAACTGGGAGCAGGTACCAGCATTTGACATGGAGTAGGTAACTATATATCTGACCTCTATAAGCTAGTAGGTACTGGGCAATACTACACTATTTGGCAAAACAGGTTGTCAGGACTATTGCGCTTACCATACAAACTGTCAAAGACAATAATTAGGACCAATCAAGAATCAGACAGATGTGTTGCTGGGGAGTTTGTTCCGCCACTTCTTCTTCCCAGCAAAAACACTAGGAAGTGGCGAAGGGTAGGGCGTTTTTCGGGGACTGTCTCATGTATTTTGAGACGTTCAAAAAGTGCTGATTCACAGCCTAGTATGAATTATTAAGACTTTTGATTTTGATTTCAATTACTTGACGTAATTACCGATGCACGGAGTGGTTTCGACTAAGGTCGACCTGCGATTGTTAGTATTTAATCATGCAATCACAAGATACTCATACTCATACTAGCAAGATATATTTAGTTCACTATGAACATTTAACTGCAACAAAATAAATCTTACTCAGTTTCCCGACTTTCTTTCAAAGTTAACCTTACATTAAAATGCTCAGAAGTGAATTCCATTCATTTAACTGTTGTGCCGACCACAAAATGTTAATGTTTCCTTATCTTAAGTTATTCCAAATAATTGAGATAAATGTCCCACAATTAGTCTCCAGCGAATTTATTACTTCATTTTATAAACACGCTTATATTACTACGTCTTTTTCATTAATTTCTTGTGTATTTTATCAACTTTATTCATAGATTAAATGATAAATAGAGATAATGAAAAAAAATACATTAATAACTGTGAAAAAAGAACACAAATGATAAAATGTTTTACTTGTTAAAATACATCTTTATGAGTTTGGTATTTCTAATCTAAACTATAAGAGCTCAATGAAGTAATTAACAACCAGGTCAATAAAACAATTATTTATAAAAAACTGAAATTTAAATATTTATAGCATAATTAAACACTACAACATAAATATTTCCAAGAAAAATCGAGACAGTTTGAAAAATTCGAAGCATCTCCGTTACGTTTTATAGGAAAAATATTTAAATTAATTAAATACCGGAACATCGCTTTATTTCTCAGTAACCATTTAGCATAATGAGTTTTAAGATACAATCATAGGTTATCAGACACATTGATCTATGATTCATGTACCAATTTATTGTACCATGGGTTGAGGTGACTCAATGATTCAATGACTAATGATGAAAAAATAACGGTTCGACTTTTAATGAGGATTTTGATAGGCTTAAAGCTGTACTACAGAGAATTAGTCATTCTTGTTAGGTAAATTCTCGAAATGATGAAATAAAATGCACAAGAAATTGGTATGGGGCGTTACGTGGTTTGGGGGACTGTATCATGTAATTTTTTTGACGCTGGGCTGCTCAAGTCTTCTATTCAGTCTGTCTTTTATTTTTCTAAATATTTTTAAGCCTAGAGAAATCTTATTAAGACTTTAAGTCGTTGGACTAGTAGTCGCAAACGCAACAGCTGAGTCAGTGGTCCCGAAATCAAAAATATTGTTCGGAGTTAATAGGCTAAAACTTGAGACTGATTTGGAAATCCGCCGGTTACACCACTAAGCAACACTGCTTTTATCAACAAGATAGTATACAATACATTACATACATACATAAACTCACGCCTTTTTCCCATGGTGCTAGGCAGAAACTACACAGCGACATATGCTACGATTCTTACATACTTCTTTTGCTTCGTTTTATACATAATGGCCCAGAAGTTATGGCGAGACACAGAACAAATGATCGTGTGATTTGTTCTGTGTCTGGGTGTAATTTATCTATAATATGTAAGTATTGAGAAATATAGGTACAGGGTTATTTTTCAATGACCGGCCAAATTTTCACTTAGTGTTCTACCCATGAATATGAACAACTTTCCCTATGGGACCAACTCTGCAATCACGAAAAAAAAATCAGCTGTTTCATACAAAAGTTCAATACCTACTCGACTAAAATGTATGAAGCAGCTGATTTTTTTTCGTAATTAATTTAATTAATAAGAATTTAAATTTTTACAATTTTATATACTTAATAAAAATGTTTGCATGCCGAATGGTGAAATATGGCAGAACTCTGATGAAAACCTACTACTACCTACATAAGTATAACCAATATTTGCAAATAAATGCTATTCTATTCTATTCTACGGCTAACCAAGTCGATCAAGGCCGTAGAATATAGGCTTTACATACAACGGTCATTATCTGGGAATAGGAAACGGTTGTATACTGTTATTATGTTATAAATGCCATAATGGTTGGTTACGGCAGTGTGGCACTATCAATCAGTTGTAGGTGTGTTGGTAGATTGATAGAGTGATTATGTTGCCAGTTTTAGGTTGATATTGTATACTATATTGTTGAGGTTCTTCAGAAAGGTTAGGTGCGTAGTCCTTAAAACACAGCGTATGTGTTTGACAAAATGTATGAATGTAAACGAAGGAAAAGAAGTATGTAACTATGTAAGAATCGTAGTATATGCAATGATATTAAAAGTTAAAAGGTGTAGATAGGTTACCTAAACAACATTCGATCTTCAAAAACGGTACACTAAAGCACGCACGTGACACTGAGGTCAAGTGTGGCTAGTTAACCACATTTTAACGTGTCGCTTGCTGAGCGCTTATGACATATCTACATCTTTTTACTTATAAGATCATTGAGCATAATTATGGTGCTCTGTAGTTTCTGCCTACCCCCATGGGAAAAAGCGTGAGTTTATGTATACCATATTTATATCGTTAGTAAAACAATTCCACGAGAACGCCCAAAACTTCGTTCAAGTGGCGTGATACTTACATAGTTTTATAAGATTATACTAACAAAAGTGTTATTAGTATGTATTTATAGGTAAAGGTATTTATGTAGGGGTCTTTGTTAACTAAAATAAATGGTTTATTATAATAATTAACATATCAGTTTTATTCCGTTGCCCTATTTTTTTGATTTACATCCCCTAAACTAAAAGTCGAACCTCAGAATCGTTGCGTTGAAACGTTTGATTGGCTCCACTACCCGATTCACACGAACGAACAATGAAATTAAGAGTAGATTCCAGTACAGTCGAACAAAAAGTTTGGTATGCCGAGTGGCAGAAGTTGTTTCCATCCTCTACATAGTATCACTGTCAATATTCATTATAATTATGTGCGTAGTGACATTAAAGCTTGACACGCAAATATGCCCGTTTTCACTGACACTGCGACTGAATATAATTCATAAGTATTATTGCACTGATGCGTCGTGCAAAAACAGTTCGCTGTCTATTAATAAAAAAAGATAATTCCATGATTCGTTTCTTTTGTCCTTCCTAATGAATAACTCTTTTTATTTTATTTTATACCTCTCGGAAAAGTTACAGCTAGGCAGACAAAATATTTAAAGTGATAACAAAATGATGAACACGTCATCATTATGCATGTACATTACTGATAATATTATTTAACACGATACGCAGTCCAGTCAAGTTTGGAAATCAGTGGCTAGCCCATTATGTTATTAGCAAAAAAAACAGCTTCCAATTTCAATATCTTATTAACTTCATATGTACTTTCTAAGTTTATCTTAGATATCATTGACATCGGTGAAAGAAAACATCGATAGGAAACAAGGACTAATAATAAATATAAGTTGGAAATCTCCAATCCACCTTGAGCAAGCGGTGAGGTGATCAATGCTCGTGCTTACCCTTCGCATGAAGTGGTCTTTATTTTAAAGTG
Organism: Euplexia lucipara; assembly: GCA_921972225.1. Lineage (NCBI taxonomy): Eukaryota > Metazoa > Arthropoda > Insecta > Lepidoptera > Noctuidae > Euplexia > Euplexia lucipara. The sequence continues at coordinate 864,674 of OV179164.1, read as the reverse complement.
AGACAATGAAAGGATATAATTTAATTTCGATTTACAATGCATAAGGAAAGGATAAAACCCTTATTATTACCTTTAAATTGCTAATACTTTATACCTTAAAATTGCTAATACTTATTCCGCTCAACATACTTTCAAAATGTAGCAAGTCAGCTGTCTATCAGCTACCAATGCCTTTGTGTGAGTGTACGCAGTGGGCGATAGACGATAGTCCCAGCAGTGGGCTGTGAGCTCGGTCAGTGGGCGTTTGTGTGTCAATCAACAGTTTGTGGAGCGCTTTTGTTTCAATAACTATTGATTTCTTTTGTTTCGTTAGACAAGTACGACGTATAGGCTTTTGTTGGAGAGAAATTGTGGCAAGAATTGTATGTAGGTTTTGGTTTTGTGTTTACGTCAATAGAATATGATACAGTTAATCTATTCATTGTGAATATAGCTTTAGAACAGATATTAGATTTTGGAAGGGCATTGATTTTTGTAAGAATCGTTGCATATGGCGCTCTGAAGTTTCTGCCTACCTCCATGGGAAAAAGGCGTAAATGTATGTACGTATGTTATGTAATACCGTGCGTCGTGCATCGTGTTGCCAGTTAATATTTTTCTTTAAATATTTTAATGGAACTTTTTGACGTTAATAAATGGCTTTAGTCTCAAGTGATCTTGCTCGTTCACTTATTATAACTTTTGTAGCTAAGCTACAACTTCACACCAATCAAAATCAATTATTTTTCTATGAACCTTTATTAAATATCCCCTAATAAAACCAATAACCTATTACTCCTTGACCAAATAATCCCATTAACCAGTTATTCAATTAATTGATTGATATCATAGCCCCCACATCAATCTAGACCGTGAGAGCAATAAACTATATCAATTGGGCGTGTCTGTCTGTCTGTCAACAACTCTACAGCATAATATCAACATCCTGTATCAACTCAAGTGGGGGACATCCTGTATTGTGTGAGATTTGGAGCTGTTCCGCTTTTTAGTTTAGGGGAGATGAATTGACACGGATGTGATTGTTCACGTGATTATTAATTGCATGTCAGAATATTAACCCACGCCTTTTTTTACCCTCACTGGTCGATCGAAGGTTAAGCTACGCTTGACGAGGTTAGCCCGTGGATGGGGATCATTCATTAATCAAGACTTCACCGTGTCTCAGAAAGCACGTAAAGCCGTTGGCCCGGCTGTCATTTTGTACATCTATGACAGTCGTTACAGATAGTTTCAGAAGCCCGAAAATCTGACAAACAGTTTAACTAAGGGGTTTCGTGTTACCCAGTAACTGGGTTGTGGGCGTCCAACGGGTAGTCGCGGTAAAACACAGTTAGGAAAACGCTAGGCAGATGATGACAAAAATACTTAGTATGATTTTTACATTATGCTCCTGTCGGTAGAACGTATTTAAATAAACTTTTGGAATCGACAACATAATAATGTATACCTTATATATATATTCTTTACATTTAATAAATACGAAAACTTAAAATAGTGTCACCAAGTGTCAAATTTAATTTGTTACTAAACGAAGAAAGAGGTTTAAAGCTGCATAAAAAGACACATATTCCAGAAATCCATTTTACGTAATTAATAATGACGACAGAAACAAACTTTAATACTTATTTGCAAAAAGATATAATAAACTGTCTGGATTTTAACGTAGATTGGAGAAATGAAGTAAATTGTACCTATGTAACATAAGTAATAGAGACATTAGAGCTCAGTACTTCAATTAAAATATGGATTTAGTGTCTTCCAAAATCAATGCATTTCATTAAGGTAGTTAGGTTAGGTAGTTAGGTTAGCTATAGGCTAGGTATGGTAAGTTAGGTTAGGTTATATGTATATATATTATGTTGTCATTCTAATTGTATCTAATACAAAATGTTTCAATAAGAACCCGTTACAGACTCGCTTAGTAAAAAGTAGTTGTAGTTATTATTGTTTTGGATCTATATGCTGTCATCTTATTTAAATTATGTAGGTATATCAAGTTTATAAAATTCTACGTTTATGTCTCAAAATTCAGACGATTATGTTCTGAAATAATTTAACTGCGTTAGTATTGGAGGTTTGGTTCAGCTAAAATTGACAGCTCTTATACATAAGTAAATGCTGTCCTGTCCAACTCTATTTTTTTTTTAAATGGAATTATCTAAAACTAGAACTAGAAATCCTAAATGATTGATTATTGTTTTTTCCTATCTACGCACTAAAAAACAAGATCACAAAACAGTGTTTTTTTCCCTAACAGAACCAGAATTCATTTCTAAAATAAAAAATATCCTGAAATAATCATTCAACATTTCGCCAACACGAATAATATCGACAGCGCAACCTGCGCAACAAAAAATACAAATAAAGCAGAAATTCGAAAAAAAATCTGTTCCTCTCAATGAAACGCGAACTCGATACAAAGGCCAAAATAAAGAGTCAAAAGTAATGATCACGTGCGTCCATCTCAGTAACGCTTTTTTAAAAACCTTTAAATATTACTTAAACATTATTCACCTTATTCTACACCTTATAAGTCAAGGAATAAGGGTCAATAAACTATTAAGAAAAATGCAACGTCCCCAAATGCCTTTGACAGTTAGGTGTTCACTGTTTGAAATTAAACGATCGAAACTCACGCCAAAATGAACTCTATTTCTAAAACGAAAAGTTGAGAATTACTTGTCAATGCTCCTGGGACAGCGTTATTCAAAACGTTGCTAGTCCTGTGCAAATAAGATAATAGAATGTTGAAAATTTACTGTCAAATGAATTTAGACTCTACCTTTGGGAAGATAGGGTTGAATTCAATTTTCCTCGTGAGTTAAATTGGTTCTACGTTACAGACAGAATATTTGATTTATTATATTTTTGTGCAATTAAATGAAAATGGTTTATTAATTATTTTACAGAAATGTGATTAAAATTGCTCTGCGGGTAAAATTAATTAATTTTATTAGTATGATAAAGGTGAGATAGAAATCTTAGTATAATATAATTATTTTTAATGGTAGTTAAGTATTATTTGACGTTTTGTGCACGATGCAGAACTTTAAGAGTTTTAAAACTAACCTACTATTTTTACTAGCAATAATAATATCTGTTTTAATGCTAAGCAAAGACTTGAATTTTTCCATCGGTTACCATTTTACGCTGCATTCCAATTCTTAGAGCACTCCTTACGACAGTTGAAAATAATAATTTGAAAACCATTCAGAATAAACACGTTCACCTATTTTATAAGTGGCCATACGCTCCACATAGGTAATAAAAATAAAATACAGCAAGACAGGTCAATATTATTTGATTTGCGTAAAATAGAAAGAAAGCAAGAATAAATGTTCATTGGCTACAGCTGGATATACCTACACAAAGTAAAAACATAATAACACAATAATAAAAGAAACACAAAAGTGGCATGTCTCACGGCTGCAAATCCAAAGGGCCAAATAAACCATAAGCGCATAAACAGTATCTAGATATACCCAACTCCATAAATTATGTAACCGCATCCAAACAGAAGCACAAACATATCCCACTCCATCCTTAAAAGCCAATGGTTTTAATCTCATAATTCTTAACAGGCGCCCGAGCGGCGTATCGATACGCCAAACCGGTGGGTACGCCGATACGCCACGGTACGCCGGTACGCAGCATATTTGATTACGTCGTTACGCGATCGAGTTAGGTTCTGCCGCTGATCCGATAAAGGGCTAACTCTATCTTATTTCTATTAAGTTAATTGACTGCGCTTTCATTTTAATTCGCTAATAGGATTATATCGGATTTATAGTCGTAAACAATTACTCCCGCATTAATAAACGCGAAGTTAAGTTATGTATTCAGAACATGTAGGAGTACCCAATAATGGGTAAGCTCTCTCTACTTCTAATTGAATGAGCATTTATATAAGGATAATATTATTTACAGTGCAAGTTTTTATTTTGAAAAAAATAATGGTTATTTTTTTGCTGTTGATAATTATCATTTAAATAAAACGAATATAGATCAAAATGAAATAGTCACAATGCTGAATGTATTGTAAATTAAAATTGTACTTTTTGTGTCTGTGTCTGGAGTGGGTTCACGTTAAATAGTGCAATTATTGGGAATCGAACTCACGATCTCTTGATCGCAAGTGCAACATCTTATTCTATGGTCTATTGTCACATAAACTTGATCTTTACTCCGAGTATGTTAAAAACAAGTTAAGCAGCAAATGACACGGTCAGTTAGTAGATGTTTTGTCATGGAACGGAAAGAAAATTATAGAATGATAGCTTTTTTACCAGTACGTTTCTCAACTTTATAAAGTAAGTAAGTGGATTTTAAAATAGATCTGGAAGGCTTCAAATCTGAAACATTTACTTAATTACTAACAGACGATAATCGTTATCAAATAGTGACGAAAAAAGAGGACGATGATAGTAAATAGCTGCTAAGTATCATTATACTTGTCTAAGTATGTACATTAGTGTACAAATTAAATATTTACACAGGTGCATGCAAGTGGGGTATTTGAGAACAAGCTTACCAATCCAATGTAGGTCATCGTTGTGATGGATTTGAAGGCAAGAAATGGACTGAAATGGATTTAGGTTTATTTTAGTACGACTTTGGCAGAAAAACTTTTAAGATTTTAAGGCCATTGACTTTTCTTTTAACATCACGACTGTAATCCCTGAAGGTTAAGACGCACCTGTTGTACCCCACATTTTGTCAGTTACCAACAAAATTATATAATAATTAAGATATTATGTACCTCCTGTATACAACACAACACACACACACTGACACACCCACACAACACCACACACCGAACATATTTGGGAAAGGTTAGGCAGATGATCATGAATTAACACATACCTCCTACCCTTAGGTACCCCAATAGGTCAGCGCAATATGAATTCTTCTTCCATACGCCTCTATTATTCATTATTTTAATAGTTACCTCCTTTTTATCTATAATAATGTCTCTCAATTATCTATTAATCGTTTCTCTGGCGTTCCTCTCTTTTCAAAAACTTCCTGAGGACTTGTTCCTCATTTCTCTGCATCGCAAGCCCATACCATGACTACCGATGTTCTTCAACTTCTTGGTCACCCGCTCCACTCTCAAACTTCCTCATACGACACACTCATTTCTTATTCTAAACATTCGTGTATCACCACACATCCTCTTAACATTCTCAGTATAACATAGTAATTAACTATGACAATCTAATTCATTATTAATTATACCTTTCCACCCAACATTGCACTGACAATCTGAACGCACGAATCAGGGTCGCTTCCCATTAGAAAACCCGACTAAGTGCGAGTCGGGTAAAAGATGAAGGGTTCCGTAGGTACGACCATAGAAAAAAAATAGTCCCTTTAATTGAATTCAACATAGCATAACGCCTGTATTCTATCACCATGTTAAAGTCCCATGTTATAGGGGGCGAGTCTATAGCTATCAATCGGGCACAGATCTAAACTCCGAGCTATAACTAAAATACTCCAGAAAAACTCAATTATGTCTTGCCCGATCCAGGAATTCGTGTTCAGCATTAGTGCTTGCGGCCATAAGATCAACGAGGCACTTCATTTGATTTGTATTATTTGTTGTCTGGCATTATAATACACATTTTGTGATGTTTTTCTCTATCTAAATGAGCGAACACAGAACGTTATAGTCCTATAAACTGCGCTAAAATGCAGTTCTATGGCCGTTTAGCCGATTCTATAGACCTAAAATGCATTCTCTTAGAATAATTAACGGGAAGTGACTACATTTTGCTACTTGGGTACGGTCCATGAGATACAGCCGTAACTGAAAGATGGACTGACGGACAGCGCAGTCTAAGTCAGCGCAGACTGCCTAATTGAAATAAATGATTTGACTTTGACTTAATTAATAGGGGTTTGTTAGTATTCCCAAAGGGGGACAGGAACCCTAAAAATTAAATGCATGATATTAAAGTAATATGTATGAGAAAAACCCGCAGCTCGCATGTCAGCTACAAAGTATCTACAATGGGTTAATTCGAGCAATTAATATTGTGGTGCGTGCGTGCATAATTACATAATTGGTTCCCTTGCGGTTCATAATTGTGCGCCCGATTTCGCCCAGCGATGGGCATTCCGGAATAAGGTTCGCCATGCATCCGGATTTGTGGGGATCCGTCCTAATTCCGGACGTGTCTTGGGACCACGGTACTTACGTTAGAATAACTTGTTTGGAGGGCCATAATTCTCTAGTTGTTAACATTTCTATAAAACTAGTAGTCGAAAAACGACCGTTTTATTATGCACTTCGTTTTTATACAATATGTAACTAAGCCGAATCTCACACTCTTTCCATATTTAAGATAATTTCCACTTAATCTAACCTTATCTAAACATCCTTAATGCCTGATCTTCCTCGAAGGGTAGGAAGTCAGTTATTTACTTTACTTTCCACTAATTACTTTTACACGGTACCACCTCATCATAGCTACCAACCATATTTAGTCTATTAAATGGACTCTGACAGTTGAAGAGATACCATTTGTTTTAATTATAAATAGTGGAGTAAAAAATAAAAATGACCAAAACACCGTACCTACATAACTGCGAACTATTGATTGAGTTTACAACGTTACAATTTAATAGGTACATTATTTTTAAATTTGTTTAAACATTACTTACAATGCGTGAAGAAGACCGATGTCACGTTGGTTAATAGAATATTTTATATTGTCCACATAAAGTGTTCTAAGACCAGAAAGTATTTTTTTTTAATGTTTCAATAAAATATTAATTTAGAATCTATTTTTACAGTTCCTTTTTTCCGGAAACTAATGCATAACCCCAACACTATAGTAATTATTAGGTTTGGCAACACTATATTGTTTCGAACTGTCAAATTACAAGAGGTAAACAAACGTAAGTAACATACTCGTACAAGAATTTTTTTTTATTATAATCTGAATGTTGTGTTAACATCGACCACAGTGAACAATATTGATGGTAATCCAAAAATTAACATAATTAATGAAGCATTACTCTGTAAGTAATATATAATAATAATAATAATAATAACGTTTATTGTGTCCAAAAGTTATACACAAACAATATTGGGTTTGGAGTCTTCGTTTAAGCAGATAATGCCTGTATTCAAAGACTCCGCTCCTTCACAACAGTAAGTACTTACTATAAACACAATTAAAACAGTACATGGGTATAATAAAACAAAATTTAATTATGTGAGCGTGTGGGTGCGTGTGCATGAGTTGGTTGTGTTGATGAGTGTGTGTTTGTATGTGTATGGGAGTGTGAATGTCCGTGTAGGTATGTGAGAATCTCTGAGTGTGTGTGAGAAGGTCGTATGTACTTATGTTAGGTTACGTTTAGTAGGAGAGCTTCAGTGTTTTCATATGTCAGTGGTTTCATCCAGTCAATCAACATTTCTTTACATATATGGTAAGATTTTGCATATACGTAAATTTCTTTATTTATTTTGTTATATAATTGAGCTGATCGTTTACTAAATTGCGTAGATCCGAATTTGGTCTTAGTTTTAGGTATTTGAACTATGTCGTGTTTTCTTCGTCTAGAGTGTGTATCCGCATTATAAGGCAAGGTTTTGTGCTTTTTTAAAATTATTTGGGTAATGTACAATTTCCTAACTGACAATACATCGCTAAGTTTGTAGAGGTTCTCTGTAGAATATCTCCTTTTTTTAAAATACATTATTTTGAGCAGGGCTCGTTGTGCTCGCTCCAATTGGATGAATTTAGATTTTGCTGCCCCACCCCAAACAGGAATGCAGTATATTAATATTGATTGCGCGAGAGATAAATATATTTGTGTGAGCATATTTCTGACAGGCTTACTGCTACTCTGAACAGACCCTGGCACCACGTGACGCAGAGTCTTAAAAATCCAATTTAGCTTGCGTACTCTATTGGCAACTTGCTCAAGATGAGGGTACCAACACATATTCTGATCCAGCAAAACCCCTAAGTATTTTGTGCTAAAAACTTTGCCAATACTAGAACAGTTACAATTATCATTAGTACCATCACAAGTGTGTATAATAATTCGAAAATCGTCTGTTGGTTGAGTACGATTGCAGATGCTGAAACTTATAAAGTTTGTTTTGGAGGTATTTAATGTGAGAACATTAGCATTGAGCCAATTCGCAACCTGGGCCATTCCTGTTTCAGCACTTAGCTGCACATTGTGCCACGTCTTACCACAGAATATGACAGCTGTATCATCGGCGTACGACAAGACTTTGGCATTAGGTATTTTCATGTTACATAGGTCGTTTATATATAACAAGAAGAGCGTTGGACCTAAAACACTTCCCTGAGGGACGCCGTATGATACATCTGTGATATCACTTATGTGTTGTCCGACTTTGACACTCTGTTTCCGATTTGAAAGATAGTTCTTGAACAGATCCAGTGCGATACCTCTAATACCTATTCTTTCCAACTTGTTTACAAGTGGATGTATCCGTGACTTACACCGGAAGTTGGTCGAGGATGGCCGATGCACGATGGACATAAGTGGAAGGTAAGGACCATGTGATTATCGATCATGAGCTAATTGTAATATGCTCGTTGTTACTCGTGTATGATTAGGAGCTTCGGATCAAGGTTTTTTTTCCTTGTTTTTTTGTTTTTAAATATCGTTGTATGATTTTAGCAAGACACTAGCTGTATCCCGCAATTTTACCTGCCCCTAAGTAACGTAGCGTATGATAAGTAGCCTCAGGTTTAATTTTTTTTCAAACAAACCAACTAATCGGTTGTATTTTAGGTATTAGTAAAAATAGTCCATTGGGCCAGATTATTTTATCTAATACAGATCTACAAGTAACCGTCAGGAGCAACAGTTTAACGTGTTTTGCGAGGCACTAAGAAGTTTCGGTACGTACCTAATAGTCCCCATCCACGGATGGATCTCAGAAAGCATAACTTTACCTTGAAGATAGACTTGTTTGGCGATTATTACTTAGCAACGGGGCCCTGGAATAACAGCAATATTTATGAGAAGTAAGAAGTAAATAGTTTTGGTAACCACGCGTATGCCGTAAATATAGAAACAAATAAAAACCGAAAAAAAAAAGCAATTGTGTCTTGCGTAGATCTACGTTTAGGCACATGACGGGTAAATGGTTAACTAAATTAAAATTAAATGAAAATATTGTGCAGAATTTGTGAAACAGTTGTTATCTTTGATACAGACGATCTCATTTTATCTAAGCTACCAAGAAACTAAACGCGAATTTCTATCCGAAAATGTTTTAGTATTGCCAGCATTAAAACATCAAAGAAAATCATTAAAACAAACGATCCGTCTTCCAATTAATAAATACTGTGGGCTCGATTCCCGAGTCGTTACTATTGTGATAAATGAACTCTAAGGGAACGAGCTGCTGAAAAAATAACTTGCAATAGTAATATTTGCTTTTCACAATTAAAATTGTGAAAGTAAAATATTACTTTATTTTATACTTTTTGAAAAACTCATAGTTGCCAGAAACAAAAGTGAATTAATTTTTAACATTATGATGGCCAATAACAGACATGTTCGTACATCTAATATAAAGTTTATACATCTACACTAATATTATAAAATTTGTATTTTTGTGTGTATGTTTGTAATGAATAAACTCAAAAATAACTATGCCGATTTTAAAACTTCACATACATACGTAACAAAGGCTACTTTTTATCCCCGTATTCCCATGGGAACGGGCACTACGCGGGTGAAACTGTGTGAGGAATTGTAGTATTATTTTGAAAAGAAAGGATCACCATATTGTAGCATAGCAAACCAAAAGCTAGAGCATATGGACACAAACAATAATATCTGGAATCGTGATTTTTGTTTCATCAACCAAACCTCAATTGGATGCGAAACATGTTATTTTTATCACACCAACAATTTTCACGAAAATCGGCCATGATTGTACATTCACCAAATAAAAACAAGTATGTCGGATTGAGCAAGTTTTTTCACTGGACAATTTATCTGAATTAACAAACAGTTGAAATTTGTGCGCGTCTGCGCGGTGCGACGACCTGACTGTGCAGTTTTTGCGCGGGATGCGAATGTTAGGGTTGGCAGTTTTGACTTTTATATCTAGATCAGAGGGGCAGTTTCTGTAATTCTAGGATGTTTCCAACCAATCTCTCATATCGTTCGTATAATGGTATACGAATGGAAAACGAATAAGTTGTCAAAAAAGAGTTGTAGATTGAGCCATCTCAATCTACAACTTTTTTTAACTTTTTTATAAATTGCTTGGATTTTCCCATTGCAGGGTGAAAGCCTTGCTATACTCTAGGATTTACTGTTCTCTGTTTCAGGGCCATTTGGGACCCCTACATTGAAGGAGAGCAGCTTACTGTCTATTCTAGGTTTCTCCATCTAGACTTAGGATCTGGTTTGCCGACTGTTGATAATAGGCTTGCCACATAACTGGCGCGATGTGAATGTAGGACTGCGCCATTGCTGTACCCCTTAAGGAATACAAAAGTAATAGAGACCTACAATAAGGAATTGTGTTGCCTTCTTGAAGTGTGAACTGTCACACTGCTGGGCAACGGCCTCCCTCTATTCCTTCCATCTTTCGTAATTCCACGCCCGCTCCCTTCAATTCTCAAGGAAGACATCCAGCTCGTCCCGCCATCTCCACCGTGGTCGGCTGCGACCCCATGTTAATTTTGTAGTGAACAATTCAATTCTTTTAAAATAAATCTGTTTGCTTTTCTATCAACTTGAAGATCGATAGAGCATGATATCAACTGTGTACTCACGTAGTAAGAACATTTATACTTTTATTTACATAACGCTATGTCAAGTATGAACAAGATTTTTTTTTCATCGAAGTGTTTGGTCAGCCTATATCACTAGACATGTTGACCAACTTGTATTTTGTACCATAAAGGAACCATAGATATTTAATAACGCCGGTTCAACAATTGTAATTGTACTTCCAAAATGTACTAACCACAAAAACGAGAGTTAAAAATCAGCTAACGCAGTCATTTATGTTATTGTTATCGAATAACAATGAGAAATTTATTAGTAACACTCAACTGAGGGCACAAAAAAACACATCTTGTCGTTTTATAAGTTATTTCTAAGTAAACAATTAACATTGAACATGTTTAGTAGTAAGATATTATCCAAGATAAGGTAAGAAGGTGGTGTTTATGGGATCTACAATTAGCACATACATTTTAATGTGTAAAATAATACGTTGTTCTAATGTTTCTAATGAGCTCAAGGCTTTGAGTAGTTAACTTTATTTATTTGAGCTACTGGTTACAGCTCAGCGTAACTGAGTAAAAAAACGAAAAATAACCATATACCTACGTGGTCTGATGTCTCTTAATATAAGAAGCAGGTCCAAACAATGAATTATGACTGTCCAGGTATTGTTGTCTAGAGAGCAGGACTAGTAACTCTTGCCTTTGTCCTTTCTTTGTCCCGTCTTTGTCCTGACTTTGTCCTGTCTTTGTACTGTCATTATCCAGTCTTTGTCCTATCTCTGTACTGTCTTTGTCCAATCTTTGTCCAGTCTTTGTCCCATCTTAGTCTAATCTTTGTACTGTCATTATCCAGTCTTTGTCCTATCTTTGTACTGTCTTTGTCCAGTCTTTGTCCTATCTTTGTCCTATCTTTGTACTAACTTTGTCTAGTCTTTGTCCTATAGTTTTACTAAGAAAAACTGTTCCAAGAAATAAAAACCAACTTTTAAATACTTTATTCTTTGTCATATTGTTCGGCAGTTTTTATTTCAAAGCGTAAGACAAAAGAAACTTAATTCACAGAGCAGGCGCTATTAAAACTAAATAAAAAAGAAAAACACATCTTTTGGATAGGCTTTGTCAACGGGCTTAAAAAACGATTGACTCTGAACACGCCTCTCAATTTATTGACAGCAAAAAGTTACAAAAGGTTACTCTTAACTCGACTTAACAAAAAACTATCGACAAGTTTTTTTTTCGTCTTTTTTATGTTCGGTTGTGCTCTACCAGTGGCCGTTTTAACAGATTATACATTTTTGTGTCCCAACGTTTGGCAATAAATTTTTGTAACTGACATAATGATGTTTTATTTCCTTCATAAAAAAAACGTATTTTTATCATTATTTAGCGTGTCAAAGAGACCATCAATCATTTATTTTATGTAATCAAAATATTTTTTGTCTTGTAACCTTTGCCTAAACACCTTTTGAATAATGCAAATAAGTTTTTTGTTATCTACTAGTGTTTACATCAAAATTTGATGAGACTGTTTTGCGTATTTTTTACTTAAACAGCTATGTAATGAGGGCAATTTGTTTCCTGTCATTAAACGTTAAATATCAGTTTAAATAAAACATTTCTAAGTTTAAATACTTACATATTCTGCTTTACCAATTCACTTTCAACGTTAGCACAATGGTCAATATTAGCTTTTCTTGCAAAGTTTACAAAATATATTGGACTATAATACTTCAATTCATATGTTTATTTAATTTATATATAACTGGTGACCAGTAGCTAACATTTTAGCTTTCATAATCTGTCTTTATTATAAACTTAACCTACGTTTTATCCTATACTCTTCAGTACACTCAATGCGTACACGCAATATTCTTGGCATACAAAGCGATCATTGTTTTATCAATGATCTTATTTACCTTTTTTTTCTTTTATTTCCGACTGTGTGCCTGTGACAATTAAATGCGTTTTCTTTCTTAATTTATTTATTAAAATTTCATGCTCAAGTTTAAAAAGTGTACAAAGGCGGATTTATTGCCTTAGGAATTTTATACCAGTCTACTTTAAGGTGATGCAAAGATGGAACAAAGTGTAAAAAATTAGGGACGAATAAGTGACACATAAAAATAAATACACAGATACATACATACAACAAAATAAATACATAGTCAAGAGAGATAAAACATCATCGATAGAGAAAAACTAATCTCAACTCTGTTACGAACCTGCGAACATCTTATGAATATGTTCTAACTATTTATCATTATCTACTTATAAAAATAAGTGGCGCGTGCCACCCCTGCGTAGAAAGACGTAAAAATACCACACAAGACTGTGACATGGTCCCTCTCGTTCCGTGTGTGGCTGGTCATTTTAATCACCCACCTCATGTGGTGATGAACTGGATATCGTGAACCATAATACTAACAGATACGATGGAAACACCGAAAGACTGGTACCTACAACTTGCGAGCTGCGGTCTTCCCGTCCGATTAATTTAGGTGTCTTCATGGCTAGAGTGAATAGGCTTTTTACAAACTAGTGCGCTTCACCATCATTGATTACATTACTGCTTACCAGCAGGTGGGATCGCAGCTAAGCACTATATATATATAATACATGTAAACCATTTAAAAAATATGGTGTAAAACATTCCTATATTGCCGAAACCGGTGCGGACAATTGCGTTACTTAAACAGCTGTTTATAATGTGTTCCGATTTCAAACCATTGTTGAATATGTGACGTATGAGATCTATTTACATACCTTATTTTAATAGGTCTTGCCAGCCGCATGGGTCGATCGAAGGTTAAGCTACGCTTGACGAGGTCGGTCCGTGGATGGGTGACCATTTATTACATACCAAGACTCCTCCGTGCCTCGGAAAGCACGTTAAGCCGTTGGTCCCGGCTGTCATTTGTAGATCTTTGACAGTCGTTACTTGTAGTCAGAAGCCCGAAAGTCTGACAACCAGTTTAACCAAGGGGTATCATGTTACCCAGTTACTGGGTTGTGGAGGTCAGACAGGCAGTCGCTCCATGTAAAACACTGGTATTCAGCTGCATCCGGTTAAACTGGAAGCCGACCCCAACATAGTTGGGAAAAGGCTAGGCAGATGATGATTTTAATAGGTCTTGTAAATTTAAACATTTGGTTTTTCAAAATAAGACTGCCTGTGTATATTGTAACAGATAACACTACTCACGCCGTATAGTCAAATTTAAATAAACGACTCGCCAGCACACAGATAAACCCTTAGAGGTCTTCGTTGTATAGCTAAAAACAAATGTGTATTAAGCTAAGTGTTTTGGAAATAAAAAAATAAAAGAATTATTATTTTTATTTTTATCGGAACGACTCGTCCAAGAAATAAATGTACATAGAATTATTATTACCAATTGGAACGACTTTCATAAAATCTAATAACTGATTTTTCAGTAGGTAGATAATTTATACATAAATAATAAAAAATACGGTTTGATATCATTCGGGTTAGGTTAGCTAGTTAGGTTCGGTAAATTTAGGTTCAGTAAAGTTAGGTTCGGTCAAGTGAGGTTTGCTCTGGTTTTCTTTTGGCAGGCGTGAGAATTACGTCCACACTGAGCCACTGATGAGCCAGTCTGGGTTGTAATCTTACCGGCTAAATTAATAACTGCCAAAGTCCTTAAAAAAAAAATATCTCTAACATTGACTGTACTGACTAGTGAAATAAAATAGCAAGCATTTATTTAATTTTCAGCTGGTTCGATTTCAGGTTCCCGGTGACCGCGAAATGCAGTTTAGTTTCTTTATCAAAATAAAGCCTTGTTCAATTTAAATAAAATAATTTTACTTAAGGTTTTTTAAGTAATTTTCTTTCGGGGCTCTTTGATTTATTTCCATCCTGTATTTATGGCCTATGCGTTACTTTCCTGCAGGGCATGACCCGCCTCTAATTCTGCATCTAAAGACTGCATCGGCAGATGCCGTAGCGGAATACTGGGATAAATATAAAATACACGCTAAAAGGAATGGTTTAGTCAATCACTCACCTATATCGTAGTCTCCAATTACACAAGGATGACCAAAAAATGTCCTAAAACTTGACACACCAAATCTAGCCGCAAAACCACGCTATCCTTATCGTCTAAAGTCAAACGTGACTTCGTGTACATCGCATCTCGGAGCGAACCCGTGCGAGCTCTAATCGTAGTATCGATCGTGTTCGAATATGTTAAACAGCTTGTCAATTGCTTGCCAATTAGTGGAACACCGCTCTCAAGGATAGTGATCCTTTGCTAGGTCGTGGAACTAGGAAACTGGAACGGAACAGAGAAAAGTTTTACGCTAAAGGAATTTTCATTTAAAAGAACTGATTTTAAACTGTATTTTCCGTTTCTCTGTGGAGGTCTTGGTGAGGTTAGACTGTGGAGGTTTTACATTTTATTCTTATGTGTGTAGTTTAAATAAGAACCAGATTGTTGTAGGTTTTCTCACAAAAAGTCAACTGACAAAATATCGAACTTTTTCTTCCGTGATATTGGTACCACGGGAACACTCTATGAAAAATGTATCTGTCTTTGGTTTAAACACTTAACATTTGGACTCTATACGTTGCAATAGAGATTAAATTCAATTGAAAAAACTTTTTCGCTCTGCAACCACAGTTTCAACAAGCAATTTACGCGGTTTTTTTTTGCAACCACAGTTGCATCAAGCAATTCAGGGGGAGTGTTACAGAAATATGCTGTCTTGATTTCAAAGGCTACGAGGCAGTGGTTTACTAAATAGCTAGCAACGTTTTTGCTAAATAATCTACTTTAAGCATTCCCGCTTTTAAGGCACAGTATAACATCTCCCCAGTATTCTTTGACGGGTAAGCCGGGATGCATCTAGTACTTCACTTTTCACCTATCACGTTTCAATCTTATGTAATATTAATAAAAGCAAGCCTATTATATAAGTATCAACCAGACACGAAACTGCTAATAAGAAATTCCAGATAAAAACCCTGTCCGACTTTAGTATTGAACCCGCGATATCGTCTTTACTGCTTTCAACATTAATCCATCAAGGCTGACGTTTTTTACATTTCCCTGATTGTGTTATAAATATTGGTACTGTAGTACCCATCAGTTATTCATAGAAGTTGCAAAGTGCGTAGAGTGAAGCATGGCAAAGTGATTTACACTTCATGTTTTACAAAAAAATTACCGATTTAACCTCCAGAGTTCGGTGATCTATAATCACAGCTTCTACGTGAATCGTGACATTAGCAAAGTTTCGGTGTCCTTTGCACAAAACCCATTAACGAAGAGTTACAATAAAAGTTGCTTTTGTACCTACGCCTAAAAATAAGTTATGTAAAATATCTACCGCAAACACGAATAGTGGTCGTCGCTTATCATTTACATCAGATCCTCGTCATCGAGCTAACGAGTTAATTCTCTTGTTATCTCTTATCAGACGATGTACAGACGCCAGCACATCAAGTTACCCCAATGTGTCAAATTTTCCCAATTGAATATGAACCTTATTTTGTTTGTCATAAAGTTTAAAAACGATCAAATAAATTTGACACATTGGAGTAACTTGACGTGCTGGCGTCTGTACGTACTTGTCCAAGCTGTAGGTACACACGGCTAAAACTCAAGCTATAGGTACATTTCCAGTTTACGCTGACCTCGCATTGAACAGAGATCATAAGCAATGCGAGCTTAGCTTATACTGGAAAGGTAAAGCTAGAAGTGTAGCCGTGTGTACCTTGTACAGTCACTACTTAGTGAGCTACTTTTGGTAGTTTAGCGTTAAGTAAATTTATGAAAAGTGTTGTCCAGCTAAATTTGATCTTTTAATATGTTCAGTCCATTCTGGCAATAGTCTTGTTAAGCAATTTGTGTAAGCTAAGGTGTTCATGAGTTTAGGAAATATGGATATGGTCATCGGCTTTTGAGGCTGACTGTACAAGGTACTGGTGTGATAGTGTCTGGCAATGCAAGTGAAGGCCGGGTGCGGGCCGGGCGCGGTCGGACCGGCCCGGAAGGCGAGAGTCCCGACTTTCATTTTGAGTGAAAAATTGTCGGGAATTTTTGAGAATTTATTTCCCGTCGACATAGCACTCCCGTTTGAAATGTTAAAATTGCTAGTGTTTTTTTTAGAATGTAAGTTTATAATGTAAGAATGTTTACTTTGAAGACACAGGATTAATTTTGTCATGTTTTCTAGAAAGAAAGGAAGAAAGAAATTATCTATTTGCTTAAAATGTATTATGACACATAGATTGGAATATGTAATTATTGTCTCAATACATTTTTTTTTCTCATGATTTTTTTTTCGTTTTGTTACGTATTTGCTGTACCTACTTATTTATTAGATATTTAAAAAGTATTTTGGTCCATACTAACAATCTGAAAATAATTATGTTGTGATGGCTCAGAAGCTTGAGCGCCTAGTGTTTCATACTCAGGGTTGTAAGTTTAAACCTGGTAAAGTTTATATGTCAATTGTAGCTAGTATAGCAATAAGCTGGCACAGTCCGCATTTGTATACTCCCTATTTTTAAGTAACCTACAGCTGAACACTGTCTCTTAAGATACAGATTACTTTCGTTTGAGAGGCAATGCTCGAAATATCTGTTTACTTACAGACTACTGCAAACTTAGCTGGCGTCTTGTTTACCAGTTAATATTAATTTAAGTAGGTTTCTAATGACAATGAACTATTTATTATATTATTGTTTATTAATAGGTGTTTCTTTAAGACATACCTGTCTTTGCCAAAGAGACCATGAAATTAGATTATAACAAAATAACATATTAGAAATGAAAGCCAAAAAATGCCAAGCCATTGAATGCCATATTTGAATTTGATTATTATATTTAGAAATGAAATTCTAACAAACATAACAATTTCAAAATTATCTAGGTGAGTGCCATTGATATCCGGTACGTAATATAATACAAAATCTATTAAATTCCCTATCTCTTTCAACTCCATAGTCAATAGCAGTAATACTCCTTGCAGCCGTAACGGACCATAAATTTTAATAGTGTCAATTTGTTTGTAGATAACGAACATTATAGTCACTACCGTTTAGCTTGTTAACGGTAAATAAACTAACGCAAAATTATATTCTATTATATTTACTAGGAACCTAGCTAGAGGTCTGTCATCAAGATCCATATCTTTGGATAAATTATACAAGAAATAGCTGTGCCCTCCGGAGTTACCCACTTCGAAGCGTCGTGGTATAATGTTAGATATCCTATAGATTTTATTAGACTATTTATTTATTTATTTAGGGATAAAAAACAGTAATACACAAACATGTTATACGCTTTAAATAAACTTAAAATAATAGCACTTAACTAACTATCATACTTATTATATTAAAATTAGACTACCGAGTAAAACGGGGTGGATAGAAACTTAAGGGTGAATAGAAACAAAACTTTGAGGAGGATATTCACGTAAGTTTAAAGTTGTTTGTTACATAAGAGGACTGTACTGCTTTTAAATAATTAAAATAAATAGTTTCGACACCTTGTTAGTATCAAACAATATTAAACTAGCGTAAAAATCCTCCTCAAAGTTTTGTTTCTATTCACCCTTGTGTTTCTATCCACCCCGTTTTCAAAGGGCATCAAATGCAAATCCGACCGAATTATCTTACCTAACAAAAGGCTAATGGAGTTGGAAACGCTGGGAGGGGGCGCCCTAGAATGGCATACACAGACATTATTAGTGAGGTTCTTCAGAAAGGTCAGGTGCGTAGTACTCGCAACCGGCGTGTGTGTAAAACGTAAGCAAAGCAAAGTATGTAAGAATCGTAGCTGATGGCGCTCTGTGTAGTTTCTGCCTAGCCCCGTGGAAAGCGGCGTGAGTTTATGTATGTATGTAATCCGACCTCAAAAAATCACTAATTGGGCTTTTATATTCAAGCCTAAATTCCGTTATAAAGACAAAATTAGTTACGCTACTTGTAAATAAACAAGGAAAAAGAATGCCAGGATTAATGGCATGACGTATTTTCTTTTATATTTATTTATTTTCTATCTATGTTATTATCATTTAATTTTGATGCCTCCTTTAAGGCTATAGTAATGAAAGTGTGTATATGACATGGCATGTTTGACATGGTTTTTATTGTTTTGCTTTAAATATTGTGGCAGGAGGGATCTTGATGTATTAAAGGGTCACCCACAAAACGAACTCTGCGAATCTAGTTTAGCCTTCGATCGACTCGTGCAAACAGTTATTATTTTGCAAGATACTTAGGTAAACAACAAGGTCAATTTACTTTAAGTACTTTAAACAATTAGCGACAACGCTTCAAACTGGCCTCTAACATCTGCAAGAAGAATATGAACAAGCAAGTCTTTAGTAATCATATGAAAAGGCTCCACAAAAGGTAAATTCTCATCACAATAACGAACAGTTTAATTCAAAAGCAAGAAACGCTTGTATGTATAAACCATCCATTGTTTTGAATCCTTTAGAAAAAGCCGCCGTGGGAAAGCCAAGACCATTATATCTTGAAACTTCGGGGTGGAGGTAGTTTTTTAGAAAAATTACAATTTTGAAAGTCAAATCTTTAGTTCCCAATTCTGCCGCATGTCTTGGTTTAGTGGTCACTTTGCATTGTTACATTTAGTAGGTACAGTTACGACATAATTCGGGTCACGAATTGGTAACGCAGTAAAAATAGCATTTGAACGTAAATTACAGTTTTGATCTGGATTACAAATGATGATTAGGAGAAGGCTTATTTGACATAAACAAAACATAACATCACGCTTGTAATCTCCAAAGGGTTAGGTAGAGCTGTACCTGTAATACTACACCCACATTTCGCCAGTTATGTTACAGTTCCATGTGAAAGAGGGCGAGCCTAATGCCATCAATCGGGCACGAATCCAGACTCCGGGCTGCTACTGAATAATTCCACATGGAAAAGCTCAATAACACTTTGCCCGACCCAGGGATCAAACCGGGACCTCATGCTCAGTAGTAGCTCTTGCGACCACTAGACCAGACGCAGTCAATGTTACGTTTTCATATTTGAATACGCATCACTAAGTCACTTAGGAATAATTATAAAATATAATTATCCCCTTGGGAGTTATTAAATTAGTTAACTTACTTTAAAGTTTCTTTTGACCACTAAAATGCGAACTATTAAATACTTTTCTGAGCAAATTATAAGTAGAATGAAGTATTTAACCCTTCCCAGCGAACCGGGGTCCAACTCACTCCACCGAAAAGTTTCAAACTGAGCAATTTAATCACGCCAAATAATTTTAAAACGACAAACTTCAATTTCCGTAAAATTAATTTGGACTAATTGAGTCTTAATTGTGATATAAATTTGAGATAAGTTGCCAGTGCGTTCAATCTATATATCTATATAAAAATCAATGCCACTTTTTGTTGTAATTTTATAACTCAATAACGGGCTCATCTATCCAAACCAAATGTTTAGGGTTTGTTCCGACTATTTAGTAGATAGTTTATGTGAAGTTTGCACATAATCAGTCCAGCGGTTCTTCGTTTATCACATTTTTTGTAACAAATGAATTTAATAAATGGCGAATCATTTTGTTAATGGGGATTTGCTGTCAAATTGAAACTTTTTTCAGATGGGGATTGTGTAAAATAGCTAGCAATAAATAAAATCTAGTGCGTTAGTGTGTTTATAAAACACGGGTTCTTATTACCGAATGGTCAATGACACCACTGATACAACATCTCACCCCTCTAACCTATGGGTTCACCACAATAACAACGTCCGGATTACAACCCACGACTTTCCGGTGTAGGGTCCAAACGACCCCACCCATAGAAAATAACACTACCAAACGTACCGTCCTTATATTAAAATTTCAAATCTATTTGAAAACGGTCCTTTTAGCCTTGCATTGGTCTCACTTAGAAGTCTGCTCATGACAAAAGGCATACATAAGCGCGATAAATAAATGATGAGCAAATGGCTAGGTAGTTAAGTGCATCCGAGTGCTCTGCTGATTCTATTAAAGATGTAGGGTGAAGATATTTCAGTAAATATTGCTTTTTGAACATGGGTTACTTTGAAGAATAGAGTGAAAGGAAAATTGGATTTTTGAAGTGTAATAAAACTGTCCTTTTTACTGTCGGTTTGTAGAATGTCACTGTGAATGTTTTAAGAGCGTATCAAAACATTAGTAGAAGTCTTTGGGAGAATTTTCCTTAGTACATGAACCTTGTAAATAAAGAGTCAAAAAAAGTCATACCACGACTATGAATGAAATATTGGGGAATAATATGATGAATAAAAAAGATGTTAGATGTATAAAAAAATGTAAGGCAGATTCAAGTGGAAACTCCTGGTTAAGATGCCCCAAGAGGACATACACGTTACTGGGCTTATTGGTGATGTTCTTCAGAAGGATGCGTGTATGACCAGATGTATGACCTAAACGAAATAAGCCTTTTAATCCCGGCCGTAATTTGTTGATCTTTGACAGTCGTTACGGGTTAGTCTGCACCCTTTGGTCAAAACTGGTTGTCAGACTATCAGGTAGTCTGACAACCAGTTTTAGTAAAGGGTATCGTGCTACTCAGTTACTGGGTTGTGGAGGTCAGATATGTAGACGGTCCATGTAAAACACTGGTATTCGGCTGCATCCGCTTAAACTAGAGGCCGACCCTAACATAGTTAGGCTTTTCCCAAGTATGTTGGGGTCGGCTTCCAGTTTAACCGGCTAGGCAGATGATGATGTTTTTTTATCTGTAGATACTGTTTACTATTTATGGAAATATCGTGGTTGAATGACAGATTAAACATCATAATTATATGTATACGATAACGATGTTATAATAACAAGTTAATTGTTGATTCCATAACGATAACCGACTGTCCAAAACAATAATTAAAAGTAACTATACCCTATCGTAGAATGGTTTCCAACCCCAAAAACACTCATTTAATAAATCAAGAAGTTAATGTTAACCCTTACCGATGGGTCTAGTTCGACCACACCAATTGTCCGCAAACACGCATGGGGTCGAAATGACCCCGGCAATTATACGGTTATTATGACCATGTGGGCTTTAATTAAATGGTTAAAGAGAGGCTGTCATTTTAGGGTTAGTTCATTGAATAAGATTTTGTTTTAATTATGAAATGAAAATTGTAGTAGGTACGTGAAACTATGGTTTTCAGTATTAAGGTTATTGAAAAACGGTGAATCATACACTAGGTCACATCTAACACATTTTAATAGTTCGCCATTATTTAGGGATTTCACGGTATTACCTAAAGCTTAACCTCTCATGCACAAGGTTGTGGGTCAAATCCGGGCAAGTGATAATGTTACTTTTTCAATTTAGAATGTACTTTCTAAGTTTATTTTGGACATCATTGACGTCAGTGACGGAAAACATCGTGAGGAAACCTGAACTTACAGTTATTATAAGTTTGAAATCGTCAATCCACCTTGAGTAACGTATTGTGATCGTGATAATACTCGTTCCTTCTCTGTATGAGAAGAGACGTTTGCCCTGCAGTGGGACAGTAACAGGCTGGTATTAAATATTTATTACCTAGTGTTAGCAATAAAGGCATAAGGATTAAAAAAGAACTTAGGCCGAGATATATTTTTACATTGACATCGATTTCATTCTTCAAAAACTAGACTAAAATTAGACAATAGGCATCTCTTACTAACTTATAGCTTTAGAAAAGGACAGGTACACTGACCTGAACATATTTCCATCTCCATCTTGCAATTGTCATTTAACAGTTGTGCAATAGAGACACAAACTTAGTACTTTATTCGCATAGACTCTTTTACAAGCACAAAAACGTACAAATAGTCCTCCTAAATATCTAAACCGTCTTCTAAACGACCAATATTTACATTACTGGAACCCGAATACGGAAACCGCACCATTAACAGACATTACAGTGTAATATAAACAGGTCACACCACATCAGATAGTATCCTTGCTTCACGTCGAAGCAATAGATCATATCTAACGCGATGTGACGACAACACTAACCCGATACTTAACATTTTACACGCTGAGAATCTTTATAACCATGTGAATTGAGATAGATAGATCTATGATTGCTGAAGGTCATAAGAGGTTTAAAGTTGTGTGATGTGACTAGCAGACTGTCAAATCATAGGTCTCAACTTCTATCCCAAGCCAAGAATTTCTGTCTTTTCGGATTCATGTCCGTATTGCACAGACGCCAGGACATCAAGTTACCCCAATGTGCCAAATTATCCCAATTGAATATGAAACTTATACAGTTTGACATAAAGTTGAAAAACGATTTAAGAAATTTGACACATTGGGGTAACTTGATGTGCTGGCTGACTGGCCTGTTGGTCTAGTAGTAAATGACCCTGACTGCTATGCCGGAAGTCGTGGGTTCGATTCCTACCCCGGACAAATGTTTGTGTGATGAGCACGATCATTTGTTCTGTGTCTGGGTGTAATTTAAACATAAGATGTATTTAGAAATATATAAGTATGTTTATCAGCTGTTTAGTACCCATAACTCAAGCTCTCAAGCTTAGCTTGGGACTCGATGGCGTTGTGTGAGAAATTGTTGAATATTTATTATTATAATTATCAATTGCTTCAAAAACGGTGTTGGAAAACATCGAGAGGAGACTGGCATGCCTGAAAGATTGTTCTACGGCAAGTGAAGCGAAGTCTGAGGCCCATGGGCGGCATAAACCGTGCCATCAGATTAGTTACTAACCGCAAAGAACCCAAAACGTAGAAGTCTATAAAGTAAGATAGTATATAGACTGCATATAGACCAGTCTATATGCAGTCTATGTAGTTAAGGTCTTAAGTTTGGAGCGTTTCGGGTTTTGATTCTTAACAGGGAACAATGAGCCTTACCAGGTAATTTCCATGGAGCGACTGCCTTTTAGCCCGCAACGACTCAGTTACTAAGCGACATCATCCTACCTTTCCCTTGGCAAAGACTAATATACATTTTATAATGAAAAGACTATAGAGAATAGGGATTCAAGTGTCGTAAATTTTCACCACCGTCATCTTATGGTTCAATCAGCATATCAGATCAGAAGTATTCTGTGAGAATTAACTTGTGTATTATATTTTGTCCCTCAATTGTTAACTATTGACTGTGCCTTTGACTACTGTAAGCGGTTTTCTACCGTCACCAATAATGAAGTTAATTAAAAATCAAATAAATCAAAATGCAGCGGGAAAGAGTAGTGATTATTGCTGGCTCTCTCTCTTTCTTTCTGTGTGTAAAACCTTCTAGATGATAAATTATAATTGTAAATAAGATGAACATAGCCGCAGGGTCTTACAAGCCATTAAGAATTCGAATGAAACTCCCGACATTCGTACAAATAATTGCATTAGCTCACATTTCGTAATGCCACCTCGTTATTCTTTTATTAGAGAAATATGTAAATGTAATAGGAGCAGCGGTAACATGTATACTTACTTACATAGTTTCATCAGAAATGTTTGATAATTATGCGGCATTACAAATCTGTGTCTAATCTTAATTATGTTTTTGTTTAAGAATTCTCTGATCCAAAAAAAATACAAAAAACATAGTGCGCATACATAATAATGTAAATTATTTACACGGCTATGTCCTACCACCATTTAACATTTTTACTAATTTATTGGTCCTCGTAATACAGTAGCAAGTGCAAATGCTTAAAAATTCTGAGTTCAAACCCTAGGTCTGGCAAACTGTTGTTGAGTATCCTTCTAGGAAACGAAACTAACCCAGTGGGTCCCGGTTATATATACCATAACTGGCCAAATAACTTTCGGGAAACACATGACTGATAATTTACATTCTCTGCAGTCTTGAATTATGGCTATATTATTAACAAATTTGATGTTCATCTATCACATAATTGAAGTCAATATCAACAGCATTCACTATTACTATCCATACAAGCTCTCTACTAAATTGAGCTTAAGATATCGGCAATCCGCAACAGAACTAAACCACAAAGTTGACAACATTGCAACTATTTAATATGCAATATCCAAGCTTCCAATGCGTCTGGCTTACCGTGCATGTTAAGGCATGCATACCTAGCATGTTAGGACAGCCATAACCCGCGGCTTTTCATACATGCATTGGCTTTACATACATATGGTGGCTTTGAAGCAGCGCCTTTGGATGCGAACAGAATTCATTATCCGGAATATGGCGTTTTAGTATCGGATATAGGATTCTGAGTACTGTACAGGTGTTTTTAGTATTAATATTACATTACTCATGCTTGGATTCCACGGTAGGTGTTTTATACGCCTGTGTCTATAAAATAGTGCCTTACAATATTGTTTGCGACGGGACCCTGATGAATAAGATACAACATAATTTAGAGATCAAGGTTTTAAATGTGTGCTGCACAATCAAAGTCTCTAGTCACTTTTAGTTTACTTTTATAAATCCTAGTTTATTTATGCTTTTGTTCAATAAATATGTTTTTCTGTTAATCCAATGAAGTTGGGGGTGATTTTAAAGCCATTTAAGGCACCAACGAGGCATTTATTCAGAATGCTAGTAAGAATTTACAAATTAAAAACACAATAACAGAGCCCGACCCAGAAATTAAACTCAAACACCACGTTTAGCAGTGGCTACGCCACAATCTTCAGTCCAGAAGGCCAGAAATTACCAAAGATGTACCGGAGGAGAGAAAGAAAAAAATAGAGTCACAGCCGTGCGCAGGAGATGATAAAGTTCATTAGTGTGTGTGCAAACGCAGATGCACTCTCTTTTCCTCCTCCCATATAGTCTGATGGGATGGCCATTAGACACGACCGGGGAGTGTTTAGGCGCAGGCACAAGGGCTTTCTTTAAAGGATTATTTGCATGATTTCAATCACCAATAATACCTTCCAGACCCATGGGCTGCTACTGAATGAGATATTCCAAACCCGACAATCGTCCGTGAACTCAACTTCTACTAACTTATCATACAGACTTAGACATGTTGCTGGGGAGTTTGTTCCACAACTTCTTTTTCCTAGCAAACACTAGGAAGTGGTGAAGAGAGGGCGATAAGAGGGACTGCCTTATGTAAATATTGACGTTCAAAAAGTGTTGAACCTTAACATAAATTGCTCCACGTCGACTAGTCCAATAGGGCCATAACAGCTTGAAAATAATGCAAACGGTTTATTTATTTCCCTATCACTTGCCGTAACTACCAATATTCATTTATTCATGAACCAATATGGAATAGAAACGCAAGTAAAAAATAAGGAAACATGTATTAATTGAATGTCGTAACAAGTCTTTGTTCGGGCCAAGTGGAGTGGAACAATCATGCGAAAGGGTTCCGTACAAGACGTTCAGGCGTTTGATAATAATACCATGTCTGTTGGTCCTGCTGCAAGACAAAGGCCGCTTTTGAGACAGATATAACTGACTCCTTTGAGGAGCACCCTAGTCGCGTAACACACTTGCAATCACAATCCGAAGGAAATTCCTAATCCATTGCTGCCTATGTTTCAACAATTCGTCTACTCGACCACGTAATTAACGCAATGAATGTTGTTGAATTGTCAAAATAAAAGGCATAGTATGTAAAGCAATTAGACTGCAGGTCTAAAATCTGTTTAAACTAATGTGGTTTAAGAAAATCTTCATTTGTGAGTAAACTCAAAGTAAAAGGTCGTTCTTTTTCTGTTCGGAGAAACATCTCATATATCTTTAACTAAACAGAACTTTTAAATTAGCTCATAGCATTTTTAAACCACAAAATTAGTTTTAACATGTCCAAAAAACTAATTAAAATAAAACAATCGTCTTAACAATGACATTGGCGGAGATTCCCAAGTTTTTTGTAATGTTTTAAAAAAAAACCAGCCGGTTAAAAACTGGCGGTAACGATTGTCGACTGCCGTATTTAGTCATCAGAGTTCCTACCATCAAGGTCGATGGTAGTAATCAATGATGGCTAAATTAATGACACATCTAATGGTCAAAAAATTATGATGTGACTGTCAAAAATATAGAAAATTACGTCACTGTTTTCGCGTGTTTGGTTTTGCAAGAAATTTTCCACTGGAGGGAAATTGTCTTTGATCACACAATAAAAAAACAGCATTTTTTTTAAACAGGTTTGTTTTCTGCGCTGACTTTTTCATATCAAATTGAAGGTTCAGGTTTTGTCAACAAGGTTCAAAGTTGAAGATTGCGTGAATATTTTGTTACTACCTACTGACCTCAAAGATACATTGCTTTCCTAGTTTGAAGATCAGAAGATCCTTGAAAAGTGCATTTAAAGATTGCCTAATCCTTACGTAGTTAGACATTAATTTAAAAAAATTGTATTGTATGGCTGTATTTTGAATATATTATTGTTGTTAAGTATTACTTGGAACGTCAGTAGAAGGGTTTTCGATGACTGGCTTTGTATTACTTACACTTACGTATGCTGCAAACAATCTAAGTTCTTTAGAGTATAGTCGTAGATGGCCTTAAAGCAGCATTCTCCAATAAATTCATAGGCTCCTGTTATTTCGCAAAAAATAAAAATTCTAATGTCCTACAGTTCTGTAATGGCGAATGCCCTTAACAGACACATCTATTCAGAGTTGGTGACAAACCTTCCCAACGTATCGCTCCTACCGTGTTTATTGTCAACTTGTGACTTTTCTCACGTTTGCACACTTATTTACAAGCTCCGGCTTTAAAAAACATCTTTAAACACACATTCTGCGAACTACTGGAGTATTTCTGATACTTTAACATCATTAAATCATCAATGATATCATTATTTTTGTGGATTTTACTTCCGTGTAACAACCAGCTGATTCGTTATGACAACAAAAACATACGTACCTAACAACGCGCGGTTGAATGGCCCATGCGCGTACGCATACCCATTGACACATCTCTATGAATGACGCCTTTATATGCAACGTAAATCACTGCATTCGCTAACACGCACACTTACGAATAACCACGATTTTTTTTCACAACACACGCAAAAAAAAAACATTCACAGTACACACACAGGCAGAAAAAAAATGACAGTTGAAAAATAAAACTCTTGAACGAAAATTCGATTTTTGAATTTTGACAACTGTCAAACGCAGTACAGACGCGCGCTAAAGTGATTTGATGATTTTTATTGTGCGTTTTAACATGCGGTGCTCACTCGTGCGGCCACAACTGACTGACTAACGGTCCGTCCGTCCGTCCGTCCCGCTCTACAGTTGCGCAACTAACGGGGCATAGAGTAAGCACATTTTTGTGTACAGAACGGCAGTATTGTAAATAAATCGATGTTTTGAAGAAAGTTCTGTCATTAAATTAATTAATTGGTTTTTGTTTAAGTTTTCCCTGGCTCAAGAAGTCAGTCAACGGTAAAGGTAAATCATTATGATTTTAATAAATTGTTGCTGTTAATTATTGCTGCTGTAAATGAGCTTTAAACAAATCTCATGATTTTTGTCTATACTTCATAATATTATAAAGAGGAAAGATTTCATTGCTTGTTTGTTTTCATCGTATAGGCTCCGAAATTATGGACATATTTGAAAAATTCTTTCACCGCAGGTAAGGTACACTATCCCCGGGTGACATTGGCTACTTTTTATCCCTGTTTTCCCACAGGAACGGAACCACGCGGGTGATACCGCGTGACGTCTGCTAGTGTATTATGAAACCTAAAGCCAATCGATATTCACTACAGCGAAACTGTATAAAGTCTGTGAGTCTCGGATGCCATTACAAGAAACATTGATGCATCGTTTAATCCAGCGATTTGAATTATTTTCTGATTTGAATTTTTCAGCTTCGAATCGAGAAATTATTCATAGTCTACACTTTTTATTAATCTGTTCGTAATAGTATTCGCATTTTGTGTTGTTTATTTTCGCTGAAATTGAACGGTGTATAATTTTACAATATTTTTTATTCCTGTTTTAATATGAGACTGATGAATGTAATAAATTGCAAGGTATAATATTTATGTCAAGATATAAAAATATACCGGTTCGTTTGGATGACTGAAATAATTTTGTTGCTTTGTTTCATCAACATCACGCCTGTAATCCCCAAAGGGTTCGGCAGAGGTGTACCTGTAATACACCTACATTTCGCCAGTTATGTTTAATGTAAAAGTAATAAGGGGCGAGCCTGTTGCCACCAATCGGGCACAAATCCAGACTCGCTGATCTTGAGAAATTCCAGATGGAAAAACTCAACAACACTTTGCCCGACCCGCGGATCGAACTCGGGACCTCATGCTCCGCAGTAGCGCTTGCGACCACTAGACCAATATAGATAAATATTTATTCTGTGCCTAAAGTATTAAATAATAATAAAAATAGGTACGAATTTCTGCCATTCATCATAAAGCAACAGTTTTTAACGAACATGCTTACAAAATAATCTATGTTTTACAATTACGGGCGCACCCACGTGAATACTGTTGTACGTAAACTACACAATAGCGCTTTAAATCATTTGGTTTACTGGCTATTAACTAAAAGAAGTCAAAGACTCATTGCTTGTCTGTGGCGCCCAGTGTAGGTGTTTCGGATGTAACAGATAGGTGAATAATTACTATGTGTAGCCATAAATTACACATTTTATTGGTAATATTAATTTAATGATATGGTGCGATGCACTGTCTGTTCAAATTTACATTAATTATAGATATTATATTGAAGTGTTATGTGAAATTATGTGATCGTGATATGAGTATGAGAACTAATTTGAATATAAAATACATAATAAACATTATAGGTATTGTTTTATGTCGCAACTATTTAATGTTCTAATTTAAATAAATAAAAATAAGAAAAAAAGGTAGCCCTAAGAATTGTTTAATAAATAAAGGAGGAAGGTTAAACTTGTCTTATTTGAGATTCCAAATATAGTAACTTAGTAAGAGGCGTAGGTACCCTTATTTTCAAGTTATGTTAAGTTATATATCATATCATAGCCAAGAGCCTATATTGACATCAAACGGGCACAAATCCAGATGCAAGAGATATTCCAGATAGAAAAACCCAAACACTTGCTTGCCCAGGAATCGAACCCAAGACCACATGCACGAGGGTGATGCTTACAACCAACAAGGCATTCATAATCTAAAGGTACTAATATAATAAAGAGGTACTTATAGTTTGTAAGTTTGTGTCGTTGTAGGAGGTAATCTCTGGATCTTCTGAATCAATTTTGAATTATCTTTTGTCAATAAAAATACACATTATTTGTAAGTGTCTTAAGCCATTTTATTAAACTAAGACAGGATGGAGGGGATGCCATAGTACGAAATGCAGTTAGACGAAGTCGCTAGCAAAGTGCTGGTATATCGGTATAATTATATATTGGTTTTACTATTACCTTTAAATCGAATGATCTACTTAAACAAACTGGAATGTCATTCTTTAGAAGCCGCACACCCGCGAGGCCACTCGAGGCCTTGACATTAAAGGTCATTGGTTTGGCCAACGGCATGCTGCGGCCTTAAAATAGGCCTAGAAATTACGGGCAAAGACTGTAAAACACATCAGAAACACTTGTGTCTTCCACAATGCACACGAGAAATCGCTTCTTTACTCGGAATAACAGAAGGAAGTAAAGGGAACTTACCTACTCTCTATGTGTTCCAAGAATTAGATGTTGGTAGGTTTCAAATTCATGATGATTGATTGCGGATCATACTGGTTCAAAAAATGTTGTCTTTGTAATTACAAATGAATCTGGTATATCCCGCCATTAGCTCTTCAAGATATTGTATTTTTTCAAATATTTCCGGGTCACATTTATACCTACCAGCATAATTAAGATGATTAGTTATAAAATCAATACAGAAGCAACTGTTTCGTCACCTCCTTACAACTTAAAACCCTAAGGGTCGGTAAGCATCTTCCGTATGATACTTACACACCCCTAATTTTTAATTAGTACGTGTTTGTAAGTATTCTTAAAGGGCTTATTCTTGACGGTCTCCTCATTACATTTGTAAAGTATCAATAAATAATACTTATTTATAAAAAGTAAAGTTATTAGCGTTTCTTTATATCCCAAAAAGTCACCCAATTCATGGAAATATTGTACAGGCTATTCATGGCATAGTAGTATTTATTAATCGTCATCTCTCGCTCACGTTCACGTAATCTCGCTCAAGCATGCCCTGCCTCCAACAGCTATTTTCGTTATTTAAGTTTAGATACTTATATTTAAAAATTGAATTTCGGTTTTTTTTTACTTTTGATTACGCAAATATGATCAATAACAGATACGGATACAGCCTAATTTTTTAAGTACTAATAAAAAAATAGTGGTGATACGGAAGATGCATCGCGTATTATCGGTCGCGAAACGCCAGAACAGAAAATTAAATAATTAAACATTCAACCTTTCACACTCAACCGATGATGAGTTAGTGCAACGAGGTACAGTGTCGCATACACTCGGCGCATCTTCCGTCAGATATACGTCGACCATAAGGTCCAAAACAACTGTCATTCTCAAGTTTAACATCGAAGATTTGCAATAAACAGCAAAACTAAATTATGGACCTTTGTGTTGGAACGTGAGTACAAATAACTGAATATTCAAACAACAATAAAGGCCACGCGGTAACCATTGTACGGGGGCACAAAAACGATTGTTTTAAAATGTTTTAGTATTAGCGACCAGTGACCAGTAATGGTGGTATACTTACGTAATTGTGGAGAATGAAAACATATTGTAAGTACCTGTAACAAACAATGTAAATCATTAGTAATTGGTTTGTTAGTTGTTACTTAAGATAAACAGTTTTAACAAGCAGCAATCACTGCTTCTGGCTTTTTGATTCATTTGTGTAACTTATAATTATCTTTTTCTTTTAAACTGTAGGGGAAATGCCTAAGTGATAATGATAATATAATATTCCACAACTATCCACACAACGCCATCTAGTCCCAAGCTAAGCAGAGCTTGTGTTATGGGTACTAAACAACTGATTCACGTACTTATTATATTTCTAAATACAAACGTATCTATTATTATATAGAAATTAATTGCTGTTCGTTAGTCCGGCTAAAACTCAAGAACGGCTGGGCCGATTTTTCTGATTTTGGTTTTGAAATGTTTGTGGAAGTCCAGGGAAGGTTTAAAAGGTGAGTACTTAAATATGAAAAAAATACTTGAAATATAGTAAAATCAATTTCGCTCTCCTTTAGGCACTATCCCTCCCGTCAAACATAATTATGATGTTCGTCCCGTCGTCGGCACGGTTTACTCCTCCCAAATTAAAGAACGTATTTTGGATTTTATGGATTTTGCATCGACAACATACTAATACTGAAGTAAAATATTGGGATTATTGCGTATTTTTATTGACAACGGATCAACAGATCTATTGTTGGTAGTCAATTCATGCGTAGTTACGTTCTGATATTTCTTTTGTTACTAAACTTATATAGAGGTTTTAGAAGAACTTCAATATTTTTTTGCAAAAATAAATTTTATTACTGTTTAGACTTTAATTAAAGTAGACCGGGAAAACTATATAAATTGTATGTAACATAGAGGCACGCAGCGCAGTAGTTCTGTTTTAAATGATGAATTTAGTATTTTTTTAAACCAATGCATTTCAGTAAGGTAGTTAGGTTAGGTAGTTAGGTTAGCTATAGGATAGGTATGGAAAGTTAGGTTAGGTTATATATATAATATTGTCATTTTAATTCTATCGAACATAAACTGTTTAAATAAGATCACATTAGAGAATCGCTAAATAAAAAGTAGTAGTAGTTATTATTGGTTTGGATCTATTTGTTGTCATCAGCTTATAAAACGTATGTACATCTAATATATAAAACTGTCGTGTCACAGTGTTTGTAACAAAACTCCTCCAAAACGGCTTGACCGATTTTAATGAAATTTTGCGTGTACATTCCGTAGGTCTGAGAAAAGGATGTTAACTAATAAAAACTAAATAAGACTAATAAATTCCTTCTAAGGTGGAATTAAGTTTGCCGGTGCAGTTAGTTATAGATAAATTACAACCAGACACCGAACAAATGATCGTACTCTGCTCATCAAAGTCAAAAATCAAAATCAAAAGTCTTTATTCAAACTAGGCTGAGAATCAGCACTTTCTGAAGGTCAAAAAAATACATAAGACAGTCCCCCAAAAACGCCCCACCCTTCGCCACTTCCTAGTGTTTTTGTTGGGAAGAAGAAGTGGCGGAACAAACTCTCCAGCAACACATCACAAAAACATTTGTCTTAGGTGGGAATCGAACCACACGAAAAGAAGAAATATTTATTCTAACCACATTGAAGATAGATGTAAAGTACAACTATCCAGCAAACTACAGTAAAGGCCTCTTCTCATAGAGAGAAGGCACTAGTGTTGATCACCCCACAACCTAAGGCAGATTGGTAGGTCATTTCATTTTCCTATGTTAATTTTTAAAGTTATCGTCCCATACTCTCTTCCTACACTGACGTAAATTATGTCTAAGTTAAACTTAAAAACAAAACGATGAATTAAACAGTCATATTCCAGTACTTTCGCGAATGTGAACCCACAACCTCGGTCATGAGAGTGGAGCCGTTAACCACTGGCCATCTCGACTAAATACGACAATGTTCATTTCCAAAACACGCACCTTTACGATACCTAACTATTTTGAGAAAGTAAATTCCAGTAATAAACACATTGCAAGTGTTGTCGTAAAAAATAATATTATCACTTTTATTATAAACAATTGAAATGTAACCGCAAACCAGTGAAAAAATAAAAGCGCTTTTAATTTCTTTCCACGTTTTATTCCACGTGACACAGTACAAAAAAGCAGCTACATCGAGATATAAAGCAGCTGGAACCTCCATGTTTACTGTAGCACCATTGTAATATTATACTGAGCTAGCGCATATTTACAACACCTCAATACCTCAAAAATTGCAAGTAAAAAGCGCACGTATCCGCAGGGAGACAAACAAATGACAATGAACAAAATTGAGCAGTAGGTAAACTAACAATATAAAAAGTTTTATAGGTAAATGTTTGTGTGTCAGTTTTACTGTCAATAAACTGAAACTAAAATTAATGTACCTACTACTTATAAACAAACTTAGATGGCATTATTGGATGCAACATTACATATGCAGATAATAATGAAATAATGAATAAAATGACAAACTATTTATATTACTTGCTGGTGTATCCTAACAACGCTCATACTGAATAAATACTGTAAATAAATTTATCTTGAAATAATGCACCACATTTCAAATATACAATGTAAAATCAAATCAAAACTCATTTCCTCTAACTAAACTGAGAATCAGCTCTTTTTAAACGTCAAAAATGACATAAATCAGTCCCCCAAACCGCCCGTCATTCACCACTTTCTAGAGTTTTCGGAACCAACTCCCCAGCAACACGTCTTTCTGATTCGTTCGAAAAACTTGAATCTATACAATAAAATAAAAAATGTGGCTTGTCAAATCATTTATCTTTTCGATTATGTGTCTTGTAAGCCTTCTGCTGTAACTTTTGCATGAAAACGGCTCGACACACAGGCTTTCACGTGGAATAGTGTCAAGAGGGATCGATGGAGTCACTCCCAATATCGTAAGTGTCGATACTGTAGGTGATGTGGAGGCTGTGTGCTTGCAACCCTAGTACAATGAAGAAGAGGGTAAAAAAAACAGAGGTATGGTTCGAAAATGTATAGTAGCTTGATTCTTGAAGTATAAATAAATTGTGCCAGTTTACAATAAAATTCATTAATGTTTTTTTTGTCTACTTGAAACTAAAATGTATTAATTTTTTTTAAACTCATCATCATTTTAGCCGAAAGACATCCATTGATGGATATAGGCCTCGCTTGAGTGTCGCAACAACGACCGGTCCTGTGCGTCGCGCATCCATCGAATTCCCACGACTCTCATCAAGTCGTCGGTCCAACTTGTGGAAGGCCTTCCAAAGCTATGTCTTCCGGTACGTGGTTACTACTCCAGAACTTTAAGGCCTTAACGACCACCTGTTCTGCGAGCAATGTGTCCTGCCCGCTGCTACTTAACCTGGACGTAATAAATCAAAAGTCGCCAACTTTAGGTTAGGATGTTGATCAACTACAATGTCTTACAGGAACACAAACAATAGATTGAAATTTTATGAGTATGGCATTAATATAAACAATTGACTGTAAGTATTTGACAGTCCCTTTAGGCGACTGAATTTTTGTGTTCGTGCGACTGAACCAGTGACATTTTATTTGATTCTTGTAAGTGAATTATTTATAAATTTATTTCGTGAGACTGGTGTTGTACGTTGATGAGATGATAGTGATGTTACCTTGGTGCAACATGAAAATCACTCCAGTCAACAACAAGCTTCATAGCTTGTCGTGAAGCTTGTTGTTGACAGAAAATCATAATTTTTATCAGACGATAAAAATTATACTCCTAATCTATTGAACCCAGGCTCGTAATTTAACACCGTCTTTATCTCCAAACCCATCGGAGAAGTAGTCGTGACGGTACATTAGAAGGTACATAACATAAGTAGGTAGTACATTCCTAGATCATGGTCGTGGGCGCCGACTGCCGTGGGACAGGTTGTAAGCGTGCTTGACCGAATTCAGGCCTACTTTTACTTTTCTATTGATGCTCAAGTTCGTGTGGTATTGTTGTTTAAATATTATTAATGCTGTTCTGAAGTGGTTAATGTTTTGGGTGATTTCTTTTCTAAAATGTTTAAGTGTTTGGAGAGATTTGGTTGTGAGTTTGGGAGAGGAAGGGCTACAGTCATCATAATTATGGTACCATTGCTTTCAATTTTGCTGATCACTTTAACAAAATACTTATTTTTTTTTAGTTAGTTTAAAAGTGCCTTTTTAATAACCTAATTTGAATGAATAATTTGGCTTTGACTGCTGATAATGTCATGCCGGTTTTGAATGCATCTTCATCATCGAGCATATCCTAATTATCTTCAGATCGGCTCCAGTCCAGTCGGACTGAAGCCGATAGGAAGATCAGCTGCATTCAGTTGAATGCAGCTGAATTTTACATGAAGTGACTGCCTATCAGTTGATTTGATGAAAAAAATAATACATCATTTAAAATTTAGGTAAAATAAGTTAACAGATCACGTTCATTTCACTTAAATGTGTTTAGCCGATCTATTCTGTAATTTATAGAATACTGCCTCCACAACCCAGCAAGTTAAAAGACATACGGGCTTTCAGTTATTCCGAAACAAAAACAGCTATACAACACACCATTTGTATGCAAAGTGTGAAAAACACTCACAATATTAAAACAGCCAAGTTTAATCACAAAACATCTATATCTATTAACTTTCTGCCAAACCGTCTGAACAAAGCGACAACAGTGGTTGTGACAGAAAGGAAAAACAAAATTAAAAACAATAAATCACGATTATCACTCGGCAACCGTGGCGAGAAGTTGAAAGCGTTGATAATCAGAAACCATATTGGAGAGAGAATTTGAATGAGAGATTTGGAGCGACCGGGCGGTCGTCTGTACGATTGGAGACATAACTGTACGAATAGTAACAGACATTATTACTGGAATTAAATGGAATAAAATACAGGGTACACTGAAGCACAACCTTATAAGTACCATAAGTTAAGTTCATGATTCTAGACTGTGTTTAAATTCTTCATCAGCATTTTTATAGAATTTTTACAAATGTTGTTTTTAACTAAATAAACATGTTGAATTCTACGTAACCGATGCGCTACGTGACCTATTAATTTGTATAGAATGTAATACTGAAAATCCGGGTAAGTTTTTACATATTAAATAAATAAACAAATAAATTAATGTTCGGTTCCAGATTTTATTCCATAGTTAAAAAGATTAAAGATTAAAGATACCGGGCTGGTATCCGCAACTCCACGTCTAAGCGCGTATTTTGCTTATGGGCTATAATCTACCACGCGGGCCCAGTGCGAATTGGTAGATGTCACATGTCTTCGAACTTTTTGGTTCTAGGACATGCCGGTTTCCTCACGATGTTTTCCTTCACCGTTTTGGAGAGCAGTGGTGATGAAATAAATTACACAAAGTAATGCGCCTGCCTGGGTTTGAACCCACGACTTACTGTTCGTAAGTCGGGGCCGCCACCACTGGGCCACCGCTGCTCTCTATTCCATAGTTATGTACATACCTAATTTAAAACATTATTTTTTAAATTAAAGTTTGTATGAAAAAATGGTAGATTGAATTTCTTCAAAAAAGGAAAACTATTGTTTCATTTTCCAATAGGGATTTTATTTTAAACGACTCAAATTGCTTCTATAGAATATTTATTTTGATTTATGAATTATTAGACAGCTATGTCAGGCAAGGCAGATAAAGGAAGTTGCACTATAAGAATTTCTGTTTCACTAAAACTATCTTAATAAAACAAAAAGAGAAAAGTGTATTTTAACTACAATATTTAAGCTACATTTCTATTTTATAGTTTTATATAATGCATGCTGTGAAACTCTTTTATAGGCTTTAGAACCTCTTAATATATTGTTACCGTATTTATCACATTGTTGTTAAAAAAAGCTGTTGAATTTCCTATCAATAAATAAAAAATTAAACAAAACAACATTTTTTGTACTTTCAATGGACCTCGTGACATATATTTTTATCAAGTACATTATCACAAATACGGCGTGTATTTGTGATAAATTATCAACCGTCTTCCAAACGTCATCAAAGAACACCGGCGAGGGCAATGTTGATGAAATTATTAAGCGTCTACGTATGTCACTGTAATAGATACCAACGAAATAATTTACTAAGTTTTATCAAATCAATCATAAGGCCATCAAAGTCTGGAAAAAAAATCTTCATAATTGAGAGCTTAATTGACTAGATTATTGATGAAATAAATATCATAGCTTTGTGTTTTTTTCTTTCTGGCTTGACTTCATGGCTTTTGGATTAGCTATACTTTTAATGTTGCTATGTAATATAAATCTTAGTCAAGTTGCATAAAATGATTGGTTTGACATAATGCATTAATATACTTAGGAAATACATGTCTGAATCAGAATACAAATGTTAAAATAAACACGATTGTTTGTGCTAAGATTATAGCGGACATTACCTTTTATATAGTCTTAACCTCTAAAACTTAAAAATTAAATATCTTTAATTCCTGACTTCCTATAAAAGTATAACCAAAGAAAAAACTGTTCAGAAATTCAAACTCTATACTTTTAGATATTTTTCATAGGCAGACTGAAAAAAAAAATGTCAACAAAAATTTGTTTGGGAGTTCGCCGGTGTTCTTTTCATTAAATTTACGTTTGGTACACCTAACGCAATGTCCATCAAACGCCATACACGGGTCATCGTAACTAGATACGTGGCTATATTTGGAAACTGTTTGCCACGTTGCCTTAAGACGTGGGATGTCCCAAAAGAGGCTCATGGTGAAATCTTTGAGATCAGGTTTGAATCAGTTCCTCATCGCCCACACCATGGGGTCAGTGTTGTTACAAAACCTGTACCTGCTATTGGTATGATGGGAATGTATTTTGACGGCACAGTGGCTGAGCTAATGGCTGCTGGGGGCTTACCATGATCTTCTAAAATACTTGCCAAGTGCAAGGCAGTTCAACAGAGCAGTTTAATCTGGCAGGTTTCTTTTTTGTACCATGAATGTTTCCTGCTGACCTGCATTTTGACCTGCTTCATAGTCTCTGATCAGTAAGCTGGCCGCACAGATTAAATAAGATTAATTCAATCGGTCGTTCTGAAACACGTTTACGGTTTTACGGTTTTTATAGAAGTTTAATATGTTTTAACAAGTAAAGGTTAAAACAAAAGAAATTGATGAAAGAAACATTTTTCC
Organism: Euplexia lucipara; assembly: GCA_921972225.1. Lineage (NCBI taxonomy): Eukaryota > Metazoa > Arthropoda > Insecta > Lepidoptera > Noctuidae > Euplexia > Euplexia lucipara. The sequence goes on along the minus strand of OV179164.1, from coordinate 826,087 downwards.
GTGTCCAAAATGGAATTTCACATTATTCGTGAGAGAAAACGAGTTCCATCTTCATCAAAAACTTAAATGTTAAAGTTAAATGACTTCACATTTATTTCCGAACGTACCTATTAATGACAAATGAAACATGTCATGTTCTGTCTGTCTAAGGACAAAAGTAGAATATTTAAGAGGCAATTTTGAAATTCAAGTGGGTTAGTTTTAAAAGAGTGTTATGATAACCTGAGTGTTGTTAACTGAGGCCGTGTTTGTGAGTGAGTGCTAACCGTGGTAGGCAAGTGCAACTAGGAAGAGTTTTTTTACTATATTGCATAAAGAGTGTCCTACAAACAATTGGATACTTTGTGGCTTATTTTTAATACTAACAGAGATATCGCTATGGGTACAAAAAGAAATGATAAATACGATTGCCGGAGATGTTAACATTGGATTGGAATATTTGGGAAGCTGTAAGTTTTACAATTAGATCAATGGTAAGCGTAAATTCTAATCACGTAAATATTATAAGTAGGTACTAATCTTCAATTCAATCGAAAAGTTTGTTAATAAAGAAGGGCGTCGCATGAATGTTTGTAGCTCATATTACTTACATTACACAGCTCAAGTGTAAGCTATTTAGTGACCCCTTATTACGTTTAACAAAAGTATTGAACTGCGACATTTCAAATGTATCTATCGAGTTCCTCTAAATAATTATTTTAATTTTAGCATATTGTTTAACACTTTTGCTATCACTGTTTCTTAAAAGCACAATAAAATATGTTCATCTCATATATAAAATAAATGGTAAACGCAGTGCTTATAGAAGATTTTCTATATTTTATTATACTTTGAAATAACGTAAGAATTATATTTGATGCACATTTTAACAATACGTAACGTTTTTGTACTCCAATTTTATACAACAGTTCAATAAAAGTTAGTTTCACAGACCTGCAAATTATGACAGTAGGGCAGGTTAAATGTTGATTGTCTATATGTCAAAAAGCCTTCATAGTAGGAAACGTTGCAGGACAGCCGGCTGGAGTGCTGTCAGGTGGTCACTCACCGGCTTAGGTCACGTGATCGCTGGCTCGCCTGCTGCTATACTCACTCATGGTACAAAATAACAGGGCAGGTTATTTTTCGTGTGAAATTGACCTGCTATAAGAGTTCATGGTAAGCCCCCTGTTCTGCTTGTTCCGAGTTCGATTGCAGCACGGATCAAATGTTTCGTCATGGATAGTTTAATTCCGCGTAACTACAATTGTTAAATACTGCAAATGTACACCTTAGACACAGTCAGCAAAGTTGTATATTCGCAGTATCTAACAATTGTAGTTGTTTTGTATTGTATTTAAATGGCCTACAGGTAGTTTTTCCAGGTTTAGTTGTATGGGTATGTCATGAAAGTGTGATTTGAGTTTGTAAACTCACCCACGGTGCAGGACAAATTCATAGTGTGGTGTATTGTTTTTAAGTTATCAAAAGTATAGTACTAGTAGCTTTTAAGGTTTATAACAATATTTCTATTCACCTCAGAATCTTAGATGTATCGTTTTCTTTATTTCCATTCTTCAATTCTTCATTAATTTTGTCTATTTTTATGTCGTTCAAGTTTACCTAGTTAAAAATGTGCATGCTGTAGTCTCCTATAATTGCAGGAGCACACGTAAGAGAATCTTTTATAAAAATGTTATTTTAATTGTATTTGTGTGTCCTTTATTTGAGATTTTCTTAAATATTTTCATTCTAGGCGGTGTATAGTAAGTACGCTGCTATAGAAAAAAAACCTTTTCTTCTTCATCTCAATATGGCACGACAGTCTTTGAAATTTATCAAAACCAAGCCTCATCCAGGTTATCATATAAATGATTTACCTAGATTGGAGAAATATACAAACAGAATACGTAGGCTATCAATTTTATTATTCTCACGACTTTGAATTACTGACCGTACTACCCACTTCCTCCTCGTTATAATAGTACCTATTCAAAATATCTTCCAAAAATGTAAACAAAACGCCTTTAGAGCAGGTTACCGGCCACCTGACTTGTATTGCTGCCATTTTAGTACATAATCAGAACTAGTTTACGGTAACGGTTGAACACCTACGCTGTAAAGTCATGAATGAAGACTACCTGCCACTACTAAGGGAAGCAAACGTTGTTTAGTGAGAACTCGTAATAATAAGGTGAGTTTTAATCGAGTATATAACATCGAATGGGCCACCGTGATCTGAGGCTGGCCTAGTTTTGGCTATAGAAACAGCTGTTATGTTTACCTGTAGATAACACTTTAAACACACTTAACACTTTCAATACATTGCACATATGCAAAGATTTTTTTTTTAACTTTTCATCATTAAGCCTTGTCTAAGAAAAAAGACTTTCTTATGTAATCGCTGATCTTTCAATAGTTAGATAAAATTTATAAATGTTATCTAACTATTGAAAGATCAGCGATTTATTCTTTAGATATATCTAAAGAATAAATGGCTCAAGTTAGGTTCGCTCAAGTTAGGTTCGCTCAGGTTTTATTTAAATTTTACGTATGTTTTTTTCCAGCCTGTATAATCATCAAACGAAAGGATGTCAACACTAATAATGCGAGTTGTTGAATATAACATATAACGTAGGTACATTTACATATTTATCTGCAAAAGAAACGTTACCTACTCCACACTAACGATGTGTCCTGTGTGAATAAGACTTTTAGCTGTTTTCTATTTTGACAACAACAAATGTCAAAATTTTATACATACATACATACATACATAAACTCACGCCTTTTTCCCATGGGGGTAGGCAGAAACTACAGAGCGCCATATGCTACGATTCTTACATACTTCTTTTGCTTCGTTTACATTCATACATGTTGTCATACACACACGCCGGTTGCGAGTACTACGCACCTGACCTTTCTGAAGAACATCACCAATAAGGTCTATGTATGTCCTTCTTGGGCGTCCCCTCCCGGCGTTCCCACTTACATCTGCCTTGTAAATACCTTTCGTTAGTCGCCTTTCATTCATCCTTTCAACGTGACCAAACCATCTAAGCATACTCTTTTCAATTTTTGTTACTACATCTTCTTTTAAACCACAACGTTGCTTTATATCATCATTCCTCAATCTGTCATTAATTGTTACACCACACATACTTCGCAAGGAACGCATTTCTACAGCATTTATTCTACTTTCATGTCTCTTTTGCCACACCCAACATTCACTTCCATACGTTAGTGTAGGCACCAGCACACCATTGTGAACAGCCAGTCGTGCCTTTTCGGACATAGACTGGCTGGTCACAACGCCATGTATAGCGCCATTCACTTTATTTCCTGCATTCACTCTCCTTTCCACATCCGCCTCAATCTTTCCATCCCTTGTAAACAGACTTCCCAGATATACAAAGTCATTCACTTGTTCTACACTCATATCGTTTATTTTCACATTGCACAACGACACGTTTTCGTCTCTTTCAAACACCATGACTTTCGTCTTATTCACATTGATGTTCATCCCTTTCATCTTATATGCTTCATTCATCTTGGTCACCATGTCTTGCAACTGTTCCGCTGACGATGCAAGAAGAACTTGATCGTCTGCGTAGAGGAGGCATTTGACAGGCAACTCATTCATCCTCAATCCACACTCACTCTCTTTTAAATCTGTCAGACAACTATCCATGTATAAGTTGAACAGCCAAGGTGACGCTACACAGCCCTGTCTAACTCCCCTAGAGATGTTAAACCAGTCTGTGTATGCCCCGTTTATCCTGACACAGGCACTGGAATCCCTATATAAAGATTTCAGTGCCCGTACCAAGCACCAGTCCACACCATACATGGATAGTGTCGACCACAGCTCATCCCTCCACACACTATCATAGGCCTTCTCCAAGTCAACGAAAGCACAGTAAACTTTCTTGTGCTTAGCCAGATATTTTTCGGCTATGCACCTCAAGGAGAAGATCTGATCCATACATCCCATTCCCTCTCTAAACCCTGCCTGCACGTCCCATAATTTCTCGTCTGTCAGTCTGATCACTCTTTTAATCAAAACCTTTGCATACAGTTTACCAACTACGCTTAAAAGGCTAATGCCGCGGTAGTTTTTACACTCCTGCTGTGAGCCTTTTCCTTTATACAGTGGTACGATTACAGCCTTGCACCAGTCATCTGGGACTCGGCCATATCTCCAACACATATTAAAGATCCGGCACAACAGGCTTGCTACTACCCCGTCACCGCCCTTCAGCATTTCAGCGGACAATCTATCATACCCTGCAGCTTTTCCAACTTTCATTTCTCTTAATGATCTTACGATCTCATCCATTCCTATTTCATTCTCTTCATCTACATCCGGGTTTGGGTTTTCACCACTCTCCTCTGCCCAGTTACCCACTCCTTGCACACTATCCTGAAAACTAAATAAACTTTCAAAATATCCTTTCCAGCGTTCCAAGACATCACATTCTTTGCTTATCAAACAACCATCCTCTGCTCTTATAACATTCATACTCGAAGTCTTTGTCACTCCACGAGCCAATCTTACCTGTTTCCAAAACATCTTAACATTGGCCCTGAAGTTATCCGAGAACTTCCTGTTATACTCTTCATCTTTTTCATCCTTCTTCTTTTTTACCACTTCTTTCACTCTCGCTTTCATTTCGGTGTAACTTTTCTTCACTCTCTCTAAATCATCTATTCTATTTACATTTGTTGCCAGATTCACTCTATTTTGGGCCTTACAGGCTAGCACGTTAAGCCAGGCCTCTTTCTTCTTTCTCACAACCTCTTTAACTTCACCATCTACCCAAGAATCATTCGTTTTACTACCACATTTCCTTCGTGCTAGGCCACATACTTTTGTAGCCGCTTGCACCATACTATCTTTCATTATATCCCATACTTCTTCTAAACTATAATCATTCATCTCATCAAATAATTTATCCGTCTCTTCTTTTACTTCCCTCTTATATTCCTCTTTTACTTTGACTTCTTGCAGTCTTTCTACTTTTATCCTTTCTAGAACAGTCACAGGTACTCGAACTCGATGGCGCCAATGCTTGAATAAACCATGCACCCGACACATTACCAGATGATGATCAGTACCTACATTAGCTCCCCGATAAGCTCTTGTATCCGTAACTTTACTCTTTAACCTTTCATCTACAATCACAAAATCTATCATACTTTTACTATCTTGCCTTTCCCACGTATACCTGTGAATCTTTCTATGATTAAACATAGTATTCATAACACACAATCTTTTTTCTATACATATTTCTAATAAACTTAACCCATTCTCATTCACTCTATCATCTCCAAATGCACCTAATACTTGTTCATACCCATCTCTCTTCACACCAACCCAACCATTAAAGTCTCCAAGCATAACAATCTTCTCGTTTGCGGTACATCCTTTCATAACATCTCTTAAACTGTCCCAAAATTCTTCTCTCTCCAAGGGGGAGCTTCCCATATCAGGTGCATAAACGCACAAGAAAAAAATACGGTTTAAGCCTACCTTGGTTCTCACCCAAAGAATTCTGGGACTAACGCAATCATAACCTTTTACACATTTCATCATTCTCTCAGAGAGAACAACTCCCACACCCTGACAGGCCCTACGTGTTTCTTTAACACCGGACCAGATCGCGGCCAGGGGACCGTGTATGGAGATGTCCACCCCTTTTCTTTTCGTCTCATTCAAACATAGCACATCTATCCTTTTGTCCTTCACTAACTCACAAACTTCATCCATCTTATCTTTTAGGCCTCCCTGAACATTCAGCGTAGCTAAACGACACTCCGCAGCTCGCTTTTCGCCCCGTGAGAACAACTGACGTGGTGTGTGGCGAGCGCCACCGCCGCCTTCGAGTTGATTTTGTTTTGTAATACTCATATAGTTCCCACGAATAGCTAGGGAAATAATCTGTCCACACTCTACAGAGCCCCGCATGTAGAGGTAAGGCTGGATTAGTGCCTCAAAATTTTATCTTATACATATAATAAGACTGTAAAAAAACTGTGTCTGTACATTGAATATATTTAAAAAATAATAATTGAGGGGGGTTTAGAAACAGTAATAGAGCACGAATCCAAAAAAAAAAGTCTGTCTGTTTGTCTGTTTGTCTGTTTGTCTGTTTGTCTGTTTGTCTGTTTGTCTGTTTGTCTGTTTGTTTGCACGCGCTAATCTTCGGAACTACTGGACGGATTTGAATGATTTTTTTTTGTTGTATAGATATTAAATCTGGTCAACACATAGGCTATAATTTATCTTGGAAACTGGAACACCTGATGCAGAACCGCAACAGACCAGCTAAACTATAGGCGATACAAAAATGGTCCCATAGCAAAAATTGTTCCACGTGATGAGCATTTTCTGCTGAGAGAATAAATTTGAAGATCCGGAACACCTGATGCAGAACCGCAATAGACCAGCTAAACTATAGGCGATACAAAAATGGTCCCATAGCAAAAATTGTTCCACGTGATGAGCATTTTCTGCTGAGAGAATAAATTTGAAGATCCGGAACACCTGATGCAGAGCCGCAACAGACCAGCTAAACTATAGGAGATACCAAAATGGTCCCATAGCAAAAATTGTTCCACGTGATGAGCATTTTCTGCTGAGAGAATAAATTTGAAGATCCGGAACACCTGATGCATAACCGCAACAGACCATCTAAACTATAGGAGATACAAAAATGGTACCATAGCAAAAATTGTTCCACGTTATGAGCATTTTCTGCTGAGAGAATAAATTTGAAGATCCGGAACACCTGATGTGGAACTTCAAGAGCCCAGCTACACTATAACATATATTGGAATGACGTCTTAGCAAGAGTTGTTCAGCCTTATGAGCACTCGCTGTTGACGTATAAAAATCGAAGATCTGGAACACCTGTTGTGGAACTCCAAGAGCCCAGCTACACCATAACTCAAATAGGAATGACGTCTTAGCAAAAGTTGTTCGGTCTGATAGGCATTTCCTGTTGACTTATAAAAATCGAAGATCAGAAACATTTGATATAGAAATTAAAACTATCACTAATTTCATTGCATAATTATAAAATAACATAAGTAGGAGGTACTAGGCGGTGAAGACGGGAACAGTTCAGGACTGATTTTCGATGACGTTGGTATATCGTTGAAAATTAGACTCTACTGGCTAAAACTCTCATTTTTTTTATCGTATGCCTTCGGGCTTATGTTATTTGAGTGTTTAATTTCCTTTTCCATTTATTTTCGTTACACGGTAGCTTACCCGGTAACGCAGGGGAGCAGCCACTTAGATTTTAATTGATCAGGTATCATCACAATAAAACTATAACCATGCCTAGAAAGAGGTCAAATTTTTCCCAATGTTCCAAAGGTGCTAAATGATTAAAGACCATAAGATCCCAACAATCTACCGAAGAGCGTTAGGAGAGACTTGATGCTGTTCGAGAACATGAGGCTGCAACTCACTCCGTGGAAACTTCTTGGGATCGCGAAGCACGCCTGCATTCTCAGCGTATTTACGCATCTACATCCAGGTCTCTAGAGACCAGTGAAGAATATGTGCGCGACTGACCGCTGATCGTGAACATCATGCACTGTCTCGCGAGTTGGAGACGTTCACGGAAAAAGCATGACGCTTGAGTTTTTAGCGTATATACGCATCGACTCTAGAGATAAGTGGGGGAAGGAGATGCGCGACTGACCGCTGATCGTGAACGTCACGCAACATATTATAGGCTATAATTTATTTTGGAAAATGGAACACCTAAAGTGAAAGAGATATAAAAATGGTGCCATTGCAAAAACTATTCCACGTGAAGAGTGTTTTCTGCTGTGAGACTAAATTTGAAGATCTGGAGCACCTGTAGGGGAACTCCAAAGCCCAGAGACAATATAACATATACATAATAGAAATGGCGTCTTAGCAAAAGTTGTTAAGTCTGATGGCATTTCCTGTTGACCAACAAAAATAAAAAATCTGGAACATCTTGAATCGTCTCGCGCATCCCATTGATTTCCCGTCCCCGGGCTTATAGAATTCGACATCAGATGTTTCAGATCTTCGATTTTGACGACCCTGTTGTCGCTGGCATAAGCAACAGGATCCGCGTACGAAGTCGCGGGCAGAAGCTAGTTAAGACATAAAAACAGAATAAACTTACCAATGTCGCGTCTTAAAATGCACTCCAATAGTATGTACCTATGTCATGTCCATAAAAATCTACAATAAATTACCCGAAATAATAAAGAGTTTAAAGGAAAATATCTTTATCAATAAATTGAAGCTTTTTCTTTAACAAATGCTACTACAGTTTAACCGAATACTTTCATGATAAATTATAAGCAACTTAAAACCAATTTATTTCTATAAAATTCACACCAGTGCTCTTCTTCCTCTCTCCTACTTGATCTATGCTGTGCCCGACAGGGTCCTTATTTGTATATATTATAATTTTTCTCACCAACTTTTAACACACTATGGTATGCAATAAAGATTTGTGAATTTGTGAATTGGTTTTCTGTGTGAAAATCAATTAAAATAAAATGTAAACATTCCCGTTTTCCTTCATTTCAAAACCAATGGAAGTGTTTGCAAGAAACACAAGATCAAATAAAACCATTAATAACCCAAGGGGTCAGTTCAACCCCCTGTCAGTGTTTGTCAACAATCTGTTTGTCGTTGTCACCGATGGTATTTCTGCTTTCCGGTCAGAAGTGTAAAGATAACTTGAGCCTACAACACAAGTATTTGTAGAAAAATAAATGATAGACCTTCAATCACATAGGTAAGTTATGTTCAAACTAATACATTACAGCAATTACACTACGTGGAGCTCCTGGAGGCTCCTGGCTCCGTGGAGTTCTGAGGTGAGCTCACGATTACTGACAAATGCTTGCAGTGACTGATCTGGTCCCTTATATCTGTACAGTCATCATCTGCCTAGCCTTTTCCCAACTATGTTGGGGTCGGCTTCCAGTTTAACCGGATGCAGCTGAATACCAGTGTTTTACATGGAGCGACTGCCTGTCTGACCTCCACAACCCAGTAACTGGGTAACATGATACCCCTTGGTTAAACTGGTTGTCAGACTTTCGGGCTTCTGACTACAAGTAACGACTGTCAAAGATCTACAAATGACAGCCGGGACCAACGGCTTAACGTGCTTTCCGAGGCACGGAGGAGTCTTGGTATGTAATAAATGGTCACCCATCCACGGACCGACCTCGTCAAGCGTAGCTTAACCTTCGATCGACCCATGCGGCTGTTATAATTTAGCCACAAGCTCCTCCTTATATCCGTACAGTTATTACCTCAAAAGACCATTTCAGACACTAATCTGCATGGTTTTTACATTATCTGTCCAAGATAATGTTTGCACTTTAAAAGAGACTTAGATGTTCTCTGAGTTTTTTTCGGAGTTTTTTCTCAGAGTAGCCAGATAGTTAAATAACGACCTCACCTTTTATATAACAACAAGTAAAATTGTATAATATACGAAAATAAATATCACTTATATCACCATAATTTATTATAACAAAGAAAATAGTGGTCACAATATCTAGCTGGAGTAGAAAGCAAACAATTGACAAAGCAACAACAAAACAAAAACATAATGATTAAAACAAAATGGGAGCGACCTACGAACTCAACCGAGAGATAGTAAAAGTTAACCTTCCACAAAATAAATATAAAATTGAAAAAAATCTAAAATTTTAAAAGTGTAATCTCTGTGAGAAAGAAAACTCGACCGTCAGTCACTCTAACAAAACGAATAGTAAGGAAAAACGCTAGCCAAACAAAATAACGTTCATTGATGAGGTTAAGTTTCGTAACTTCATACATATTGATATCTGCGTGGGAGTCGACTATGATGTTGATACTACTCAAGACGATGATAAACTTGTATCAATTATGGAGATAAGAACAGTGGAGAGTTTTAGTTGCTTATTTTAAATGGATGCGATTGAAAATTATGGTTGCATTAATCTGATGGAAGAATTTTGAGAATGATTGATAGTAGAGTGGTGAAAGGGAGCAGCAATGGTAACTGGTGTTAAGAAATCTAAAGAAGGAAGAAGAAGTAACAAAAGGTAATGAGGAGAAAGGAAAAAGTTGGGGGCGATTGATTAAGAGAACAAGCACGGAAAGAAAAGAAGGATAGCAAAACCTTTTTATTGGCAAGAGATTAAAAAGACGCACGGTATATAGATCAAATTATCAATACATACAAAACATAGTAGGATAGAATAGAACAGAATTTAAAACTAGCAGACACTTACAATATTCAACCAAATACTTTACAAGAATACAACTTCAGAGCGACGTAACTGCACATTTTAAACAAACAACTATAACTCCCACGCACCTCCTCCAAAGAAAAAACTAACTAATAATCACATCTATCATTAGCCAAACTTGATAGAACAACAACAATCTACTCGCCCAAAAACTGGCCGCAATACTGGCGCAAGTAACTAGCGTAATTGATTGTCAGCGGTGTGACAACTTTCGTAAGATGATTGATGGCGAGCGAGCGGTGATCACGTGTCACACTTGACGTGTATGGTGGCGCCCTCTGGTTGCCTAAGCTGTTTATATTAGATGTTCTGCACACCTGGGTTTTGAGTATAGGAGATTATGAAGATCTTTGAGATTTTAGTTAAGTTTGTACGATAAGGGGACGATTTATGAGATGACGTATTAGAACTATATTATCTCCTTAATACACAGTAGAAGGATGATAATTGTAAGTATTGAAAACATTATATTTATTTATTTCTCAGTAGTAACACGCTAGCTGGATTTGTGCCCGATTGGTGTCAATAGGCTAACCCCGTACTACATGGGACTTAAACAATAAACATAACTGGCGAATGTGGGTATTCTACTGGTATACTTTACTTTGCGTAACCCTTCAGGGATTACAGGTGCTATGTTACGTTAGAATTATTAAAATAAATATGTAATACACCACTATTTTGTTGTTGTTTGTAATTGTATTTAATTATAATTACAATTACAAACAACAACAACAACTATTATACGAGTATTTTCGTAATCAAAAGTAAAAAAAACGAAATTCAATTTTTAAATACACCACTAGTTAAACTTAAATAACGAAAACAGCGGCATGCTTGAGCGAGATCATGTGGACGTGAGCGAGAGATGACGATTATTGAATACTACTATGTCATGAATAGCCTGTACAAATTTCCACAAATTGAGTGACTTTTTGGGACATTAACAAACGCTAATAACTTTGCTGTTTATTAATATTATTTATTGATACTTTACAAATATAGGAGAAGACCGTCTAGAATAAACCCTTTAAGTATTTGTGCTAAATAAAAATTAGTGGTGTATATAATATTACTAGCAGACGTCACGCGGTTTCACCCACGTAGTTCCCGTTCCCGTGGGAATACGGGGATAAAATGTAGCCTATGTCACCCGGGGATAGTGTAGCTTCCCAGCGGCGAAAGAATTTTTCAAATCGGTCTAGAATTTTCGGAGTCTTTACGATGAAAACAAACAAACAATTAAATCTTTCCTTTTTATAATATTATGAAGTATAATATTATTAAGTTTGTATAGATAAAACTAAGTTACTCGGGGTGAATTCAGCTTTCCAATGGTGATAGAATTTTTGAAATCGGCACTGCAGTTTTTGAGTTCTTTCATTACAAACAAAAACACACACAATTGTTTTCTATTTATAATATTATTATAATGTAGAAGTGTTAAACAAATTTGGATGAATTTTCCGGGATTAACATATAGGATACTTTTTAAACCGGTAACCGGTGTGTTCCCTTGGAATAATCTTGTGAAAGTTACTTTTTACGCGGGAAAAGCCGCAGGTAAAAGCTAGCATATTATATACCTACAAATAAAATACTAAAAGATACCAAAGTACACAGCACATTGACATTGAGAAGACTTAAAGAACACAATCTCGTAATGAATAGTTTCAAAATACAACGCAACACTCGCAGCCCGCAGCGCCTCACTACTACTGCACTACGCTCTAATGTCACTCCTGACAAGAAGATTATGTCTCAATCACTAGCCTGTCGCTACTTACATCAGTAATGAGTATTAATGACAAGCTGTCAGCTCCCACCGCCCACGTAATAATGTAATAACAAATTGACGACACATGTCTTCAAACACCAGTGGCACGACTTTCTTTAGAAGTGAAACCAATGCCATTTTGACAGGTGTAGTGCGTCGAAAAAAAATCGTAATCAAATTATTGTATATTTACATTGGCAACTCACCCCTGCTTAGCACGGTTGCAAATCGTACAATGGCAAGATATTAAGACATCATGATTTTTGGGCTTTACATACATAAACTCATACCTTTTCCCATGGGGGTAGGCAGAAACTACAGAGCGCCATCTGCTACGATTCTTACACATTTCCTTAGCTTCTTTTACATTCATACTCGTACTTACATGTTTTTATACACACACACCGGTTGCGACTTGCGAGTACTACGCACCTGACCTTTCTGAAGAAACTCACCAATAGGGCCTATGTATGTCCTTCTAGGGCGTCCCCTACCGGCGCTTTGTTAGTGTGACACCTTTCGTCAGTCGCCTTTCATTTATCCTTTCAACGTGACCAAACTATTTAAGCTATTTTTTTTTTATTTTTGTATAATATGATCTACGTCTTCTTTTGGTGCTATATGCATAAAATAAAAGTGTCACCTTCCAGGATAAAAATTCTAGTGTTGTTTTTGTGTTGCACAGACACACGTGTATCTTTTTAGATATCAGTGGTCATGTTCTCAAATGATGGTAACAATGTTGGTTGTTCCATATTAATTAAAATAGATCTTTTACCAAACTTCAATGAAAAACTGCACATTAAGTAAACAAAATACAAGAAAAAATCTACCACGAAAGTTGAACAAGGTTTAAAAGTAAAGAAGCTGCTCTGTTCCCAGAGGCTGATATATCAAAAGGCTGGGCTAGTACAGTGCTGATACTTGCACTGGCGCGCCAGTATCGATGCCAGTCGAGTGGCGAACCTTCCACATAACGGTGGCATGGGGTTATTGGATGGAAGCCATTGTTTGTAGATAGAATGGAGACTGACCGAGAATTTTCATATTTTTTCAATGCTATGAACTGACTTTAGCAAAGGGCTGGTTTAAAAAAATATAGTCCCAAAATAAAATTAATTAGTTGGGAAAAAGACTTGAAAGTTTGATCATGATTAAAACTTAATTTCATCTGTTTTACTTTTATTTTAATAACATAACATCATGCCTTAATTTCCCGAAGACTAAGGCAGAGATGTACATATAAAAAGTACCCCCATATTTTTCGCAGTTATGTTTAAGTCCAATATAACGGGAAGGAGCCTATTGCAATCAAACGGGTATAAATAATGACTCAAAGTGATGATGATTCGTATAAAAAAAGACACAGTTACAATAAAAAATATCTTTTTTTTTTTTGTTAGCCTAATTCAGGCGCATATACAACTGTATATGCGCCTGAATTAGGCTGAACCTGTGTTTCAGGCTAGAAGTACATTTTGCCATCATTTTAATCATCTACCGCTAACATCCAGGACTTTCCACAATCCGACCAACATGGCGTACAAACTAGCCAAGCGAAGCATACTCGAGAGCTCTCAATCACAACCGCCCGAGCGCCGACATAATGATATGTGACCATCTAGTGGCTAATTTCAGTACTACGCAACAAATTACATTATGTGGTTTGGTTAAATGCTATGTAATGTGCTAATGATACCTTCCCAGTTTCAGTAAATTGGTTCTATTTTAATCTGTGATACGGTTGTCATGGTGACGATCAAGTTGTCAGGAAAATTTGGGTAGCAAGAGTAGAGCTTGCTTACTTGCTATAAAAACGGTGAAGGAAAACATCGTGAGGAAACCGGCATGCCTGAGAGAGATATTTCTAAGAAGACAAGAGTAGAGGAAAACCAAAGAAACGTTAGATGGATTGTGTGAAAGATTGCTTGGTGGGAAAACGGCTAATAAACATACATATATGCATGATGAAGGTTTACTTGGCCGATCACAAATGAATCATGAGAATGTAATTTGTGATACCTTTTGCATATTCTATCAAACAACGTCTCGTCAATTTTAGTTAAATGTTCGTCAAATTTCAAAAATTAAAGTCAAATTAATTAACCTGCTTAACAATTAATACTGACTTGATTTTTGTATAGGTACACATACAGTATTTTAAGAATACACCACTATCAAAAGAAAGAATCACCCCGTCGCCTAAGTGATATAATACCAACTTATTTTATTATTGATTCGTGACGAGAATCATTAGCATAGTTACCTCTTTCAATTTGACAAAAATGCAAAACGATGCCTTGTTTAAAGATAGCATGATGTAAATTTCCAGGTGATTAAATTTTCTAACAACGATCTAGATACCAGAAAACTAACTTGCTCGCTTACGATCATTACAAGTAAATAATTTTTCAACACAAAAGACAGCAAAAAATATCCCCAAACAAAAATCTATCAGCAAAGAAGTCGAACAATAAATATAAAAAAAAGAAAAACACTTCCATTTTCTAAAGCAACGGTAACCACAATTTAGGGACAGAAACCAAGTCCTCGAAGGCGTTACAGAGAATTATTTTTATCAGCCCGTCAATAAATAAACTGGGAGCCTTTCAACGGAGACGGGGAAAATATTTTTTGGCCAAACAAAGGCCTGACAAGTCCTTCGAAGGACTCCAAAGGCCCCGGAAAGGCTTCGCCCCACGAAGTTATGACAGTCGATGTTACTGATATCTTATCTCCGATATTGAATTCTAAGTAACGTCTACCAAATGAGTTGGAAATTGCGTTTTCGAATTTGGTTTTTTTTTTTCAAAGAAAAGTTGAGCAAACATATTGATGAGAAAGTCGGGTGTTGTTTGCGTGGTGTTTTTTTTATCAAGATTTGAGAAGGTGAGGTTTATTCTCAGCATCTAGTTACAAAGCGTTTCGCATCGTCATTTATACCGTATACATCGAAGGACTGGAACAACATGCCTGCTGTCTTCCCGTCCAATAATTTAGATGTCTTCAAGGCTAGAGTGAACAGGCTCTTTAAAAACTAGTGCGCTTCACCATGTGGGATTGCAGTCAAGTACTGGTTTATAAAAAAATGTGTAGTATCAGGTATATCATTCTTCCCTTATGGTAAGATTAGACTACGCCACTATACGCGGTACATTTAGTGTATACACCGAGTGTCTTGAGACA
Organism: Euplexia lucipara; assembly: GCA_921972225.1. NCBI lineage: Eukaryota > Metazoa > Arthropoda > Insecta > Lepidoptera > Noctuidae > Euplexia > Euplexia lucipara. The sequence goes on along the minus strand of OV179164.1, from coordinate 810,834 downwards.
CTCGCGTTCATACAGAGACACTCGGTGTATATGTCGCAGCTGAATTAGCCGTTCAATTAAAGGCTCCATAAAAAAGTTAGATTATCTATATCTATACATATAATAAATCTGTAGAAGTAAAATTTCTGTACATTGAAAATATCAAAAAAATAAATAGCAGGGGGTGTTACTAGACCGACAGCGAACCCAAAAATATGATTAAAAAAATTTTTGTCTGTCTGTCTGTCTGTCTGTCTGTATGTTCAGGTATCACGCAAAAACTACCGGTTCGATTACGATGAAACTTGGTACACTTATTCTTTAATATCCTGGGCACAACACTGGGTACTTTTTATCCCGGAAAAGTATACAATAAAAAACAAACTTAATTTTGCGGTTCGACCCCTAGACCCGACTAATGTACCAACCGCAAATAATAAGTTTGTCGTAGGTTACGTCACCCGCAGTGGAGTTCACCAAGGGGCGCTGCACACGGCTAAGATATTATAATATTTTATCTTAAGATACAATATCGCTCGCCATACAGTTCAATGGACTATCACACACTACGAAGATAATTATGTACATTGAATATATATTCAAAATTAATATTGGAGGATGATTGGTGATCGATACTGAATCTGATGCCAAAAATGCAATCAGTAAATGTTTTGTCTGTCTGTCTGTCTGTATGTGCACGCATAGTTCAATAACTATTATAGGGATTGGGATTGACTTGGTACGGTTGTAATCAATACGCCTGGGTAGGTTGATCTTAGTCTCAGTTGTTTTACACATGGTTAGTTGTACGGCGCTCTTTCCCGGGTCAGTAGTTCCAGAAATCTTTATGCATACATACTGGAAGGATCAACTTTGAAAGTAGTCTATCTGGAAGTATTATGCTAAAATTATTACGTTTATATATTAACGCACAGCCCAAACCGCTGGTATTAGAGACATGAAACTTGAAGGGGACTTCTTAGTTAAGAATAAGTATCCACTAAAACACGATTTTTGGAAATTCAACCCTTAATGGGAAAACATAGGGGGCGGAAGTTCGACATCCACGCGGGCGAAGCCGCGGGCAAAAGCTAGTATTATATATTTCAGAAATTAATTTACGTAATTAAAAATGAAGACAGAGACGAACTTCAAAAAATATTTTCAACTAGGTATAATACTGTCTGGACTTTAAAGTAAAAAGGGGAAACTAAGTAAATTGTATTTTACATAGCGAAAGAGACACGCAGCGCAGTGGTTCAGCTTAAAATTATGTATTTTGTATTTTTCAAAGTCGATGCTATTCAGCAAGGTAGTTAGGTTAGGTAGTTAGGTTCGCTATATGATAGGTATGGTAAGTTAGGTTAGGTTATATGTTTATATATATTATGTTGTCATTCTAATTCTATCTAACACAAAATGATTGAATAAGAGCACATTAGACACTCGCTAAATAAAAAGTAGTAGTAGCTATTATTGTTTTGACTCTATTTGTTGTTATCTTATTAAAAGTATGTATAGCTTACATACAAAATTCTCGTTCGTAACAAAACTCATCCGAAATGACTTGACCGATTTTTATAACATTTTCAGTGTATATTCAGTAGGTCTAAAATAGGATGTTAACTAATAATAAATAAACAATATTAATATTTTTTTTTTACCTTGATGTGTTTTGAATTAAATTCTGATTATTATTTTTGTTAGCTCAGTTATACATTTTATTATGCAATGCACTTACGTAATAGCTTTGTCGTCGATTATTTATTTCACACATAAAATACAGACAGACACACCTGTGGATATCCTTTGTTGGAGATAGTTAGTAATTTAATTTAAAGAAAAACATAGAAAAAATATTCTCACAGAATACACTCATATTTTGTTTTTGGTTCTAAGCCGCAATGAATTTTGCCGGACAGCTAATAACCAGAAGTGAGGTAAAACACTACACTCATGTATCCCAGTTTCCCACAAATTCCGTTATAAACATATCCAGAATGCTCTTTACATAAAGGTATGCTTTCAAACTCTCTTGCAGCAAGTGAAGCAGTAGTATCTTGCAAAGGTATTTGCAATTCAAGCAAAGTTGCTCTGCAATGGACCGCAGTAGTTAGCCACGAGCCACGGTCGGTACTCTAAGTGGAGAATAAAATGGCAGTTGTAAGTTTTACAAAGCATGCGTTGCGTGCATTGGAGAGTGGTTTAGTTTTATTTTATGTGGTACAAGTATAAAAATCTGAATGTGAATTTAATAATGAGTAAGTTGACATTGTTAAACTAAAGTTTAACGTTCTGATACCAAATGATTTTATGTTTTTATTATGAACAAGTACAAGCTTTATTAGGTACGCTTCAAAATCTCTACTTAAACAATAAAAACAAAATAATAATAATACCAGCCTGTTACTGTCCCACTGCAAGGCAAAGGCCTTCTTCTCAAACAGAGAAGGCTCGAGCATTGATCACCACGCTTGCTCAAGGCGGGTTGGCGATTTCAAACTTATATCAACTATAAGTCCAGGTTTCCTCACGACGTTTTCCTTCACCGATGTCAATGGTGTCTAAGATAAACTTAGAAAGTACATATCAATTGAAAAAGTCACATTGGTACTTGCACGAATTTGAACCACAACCTCGTGCATGAGAGGTTGTGGTTCTCGTCTTAACCTCTGGGCCATCACGACATTTTTCAACAACAATTTTTCAATTTTTCGACTTAAATTGTTTAAGTCGAAAAATTGAAAAATCGAAAAGTATTTTATTTGAATGCCAATGGGTAAATACATACTCAGATTGAGGCTAAATACAGTCTCACGGGTCAATGGAAGGTTAGGCTACGGTTGTGACCATTAATTACATATCAATACTCCTCCGTTCTTCGGAAAGCACGTTAAGCCGTTGGTCCTAGCTGTCATTTGTAGATCTATGACAGTCGCTACAGATAGTCAGAAGCCCAAATATCTGTCAACCAGTATATTCAAGGGGTATCGTTTTACCCAGTAACTGGGTTGTGGAGGTCCGACAAGCAGTCACTCCTTGTAAAACACTGGTACTGAGCTGCATCCGGTAAAACTGGAAGCCCCCCTCCAACATAGTTGGGTCAATGAAAACCTTCCTACAGTAATTTAAAACAATTGCTAGTCTTCAATACCCAACACTACATTCGTAAGAACAATAAAGTTCAGCTCAAACAATTCTTTAATACCAATTAAAAATATCATAAAAACTACCGACAGAGTTAATAAAAATTCCTCTCCTTTTCAATCAGTACCGTTTCAAAAAAGATGAAAAATAAAAACCGGACATTACTACCGATCGTCTCGGCTTTATAATTCGTTCGAACGAGAATCGAACCTAGAACTAACTCCTATAAAATACGGAGCACTTACCTGATTGGTCGGCTTGAAAGATGGCGGTACGGTTAGCCCCTAAACTCCTAATATAACGCACTAACTTTTATTTGCTTATTTATTTTGTTGAACACACATTTGGTGTGTTTTACTTCGTAATTCTTATTGGGTTTGGTCAGCCATTTGTTTGTAAGGGGTTGGTGTAAGAAATCAGTGGTGTTGTTCGACTTTATGTAGGCAAGGCATATTGATGTGTGCAGCATTCTGGGCGTAAACAAAACAGGACAGTGTTTGGAATATCACGCTGCGTTGCGAAAAGGGATTGATGTAAAAAGCTACTAGGCTCAAATGGCATTGGTTGTGCCTGAACGAAAGTTTTTACTCAATAGATGCCTAAAGATGACCGGCACCGCCAGGACTCTGAAAGAGGTGACAAAATGTCCCGGACTGTGGTAGTTGAAAGCGTTGGAACAGAGTTCCTAAAAACTAATTGTTTCCTAGATTGGTAGTGATTGAAATGAAATGAAATTATTTATTATGCAAGTTCGATATGGAAATCACTTTAACGCGTAATTTTTTCCTTTAAAGTTAGGTGAGGTCGGCATTTCCTAACTGACTACCTCTGAGAAGAAAAGTCGAAACAAACTCAGGGCTCATGGTCTCTTTTCAAGTCCAGACATTTAAAATATTATCAAAATTATCGTGTAACAAGCCATGCAGAACAGTGTCCGGTTTAGCTTTTTGAGGAAAGTGCCAAGAACAATTTGGGTCAGCAGCATGTATGTGCCAGCCATCGTGAGCTCAACTTTATGTTTAAGGAGCTCAATGACCCGACATTATGTCTAGTAAGTTAATAAAAATAAGCATAACAATTACCCAGACCACCGAATCATAGAATTGTAAACAGAAAGTATTCAGTCTGCAATTGAATATATATTTAAAGTAAACTTGAATAATTGTAATTAAATTAAATTGTAATTAATGTTTTATATAGCTTTTATAAGTGAAATAAGAGGCAGGCACATAAGACATACGAAGCTTGTTTGTGGACCAGAGGATCACCAGAGGGTGTTTAAGGAACTGTAACTGGCGGCTTGCCTTAAATAGGTCATTACTTTATTTTCATAACAATATTTGATTAATTTTATAGCTTTATACAAACGAGCAATTCTGGTGTTCTTGTGTTGTGCTTTCTAATATATTATCTGGATCTCGGAAACGGCTCCAAAGATTTTCATGAAATTTTGTATGCAGGGGACAAACATTGATCTGGCTAGGATTGGTCAAAAATATTCCCGAAAAAAGCTCGGTCATCAAGGTGCTTTATATAATACATTCATGTGTATTGGCATGATTCAACTATAGCAGTTTAGACTACAACAGAATTACAAGATAAGTGACATTATTAACTCAACAAAGCTTTAGAAACTCCACAATTTTACCATTACAATTCTATTTATCCTAAATAATAATCCCATTTCCAAACAAACAGAAAGTTTGAAACAAATAAGTTGGTGGCGCACCTGCGAGCTGTGCGACGAACACGACAACTGCGACAGACGCGACAAACCAACTGACAGACCTTGAGTTTTGAACACATCACTATTAATTTAATATATAAAATGCATGCTATTTCGTAGTTACATTTTGGTACATTATGCTCTGTTTTGTGAACCGGCTGGGGTGTAGTGGATTATTCAGTTATGTAAAGGTGTGTTCAGGTTTTGATTATTTAGCAAAAACATTACAGAAAGTCGGTTCGGCAAGATATATACTACTAAATACTTAGAACTTTTGGTTGCTTCACATTTTCAATTAAATTATTTGATTTGAGTTTTAAGCTTGCCTCTGCATTTAAAACTGCAATAAATGAATCTACTCGACCTCAAGATCCATAAATAAATCTTAAAAGTAAAATAATTGGTAAAATGTAAATCCCTACTATAAAAACTTTATTGTTATAACACTAATATTGCAAAACACACCCTTAAAAAAATGCCAGGATGTGTTTTGCTTTTACCCCTTTCAGACAGTTAGGTTTGAAAAAACTTAAACTAACTGGAAGATACTGTAAATAGCAAACAAGATCGACTATACAGTTTACGAGTATCTCAGGAAACAACGTAATATTATTAAAACTACATTTTTAATATCGCAGTTTGTAGAACAAACACCTTTTCATAACACGCTGCACTATGAAGAAAATTACACTTAGTTATTGATAGCAAGCAGTCTCAGTAACAAAACAAAAGAAGGATTCTGCAGAAGTAACGTTAGATCATGTTCAGAGGGTGCGATTATAATAATAACAAAAAAAACATTGGTAAGGCAAGGGCCATAGTCATTTATAGTTTTAGACATCCAGTCCATTTTAGGCACCAAAAAAAAAAAATCATTAATTGAAATTAGTCTGAGGATCAGCGCTTTTTGGACGTCAAAAATTACATAAGACAGTCCCCCAAAACGCCTGCCCTTCACCCTATCCTGTAGTCCAGTACTTTTCGTAAGTTTTCCTTGGGTGCACTTGTCTAGTGCATACAGGGAAAATGTGATTGTTACCTCTTCACATTAAAGACGACAATGGGTCTCTGCGAGTTAGCTTCGGCCCCTCGTACGCCTTTCAAAGGTCCGGAACCCAAAGGTTCCGAGAAATAAAGGTAAATAATTATAATTTTCCACGACTATTCACACATCTAGTTCCAAGCTAAGCAGAGCCTGTGTTATGGGTACTAAACAACTGATTAATATACTTATATACCAACTTCTAAATACGGTATGTATTACAGATAAATTACACCCAGAAACAGAAATAATGATCGTGTTCATCGCACAAACATTTGTCCTGGGTGGGAATCGAACCCACGGCCTCCGGCATAGGGCTACTTACTACTAGACCAACAGGCCAGTAAAATACAGTGTGCGATGTACAGTTGGACTCACTTGCGGTGAATCAGTATGCTTTGAACTATGCAACGTGTGTGTAAAGGGTCGGGCTCTGAGTTTGGTCGCCGGGTACAAGTACGAGATGGTCTACAGACCGTAAACTGCAAGCAACATTACTGTTTCGATGAATCCCTATGAAATTGATATCGAGCGAGAACTAGCTAGCCGCAATGTCGCCTACGGTGGCAGTGTGCAGCTCATTTCTGGCTTGTAGGTACCTTGAACTGAGGCCAACTGTACGTGCGAATGTGTGAAATTATTTAAACACTCTATACAAATAAATAAAAGTATGTCAGAAGAAAATAAGCATTCAAGTATTTACTGTTTAAATAGGCCACTAAACATAGACATAGACTCAGAAGTCCAAATTGTTTTAAGCATGAACATAACATCACGCTTGTAATCCTCAAATATTAGGCAGATATGTACAGACGCCAGCACATCAAGTTACCCCAAAGTGTCAAATTTTCCCAATTGAATATGAACCTTATTTCGTTTGACATAAAGTTGAAAAACGGTCAAGGAAATTTGACACATTGGGGTAACTTGATGTGCTGGCGTCTGTACCTTACTACCGTTTAGTAAACCCATATTTCGCCAGTGATGTTAATGCCCCATGTCATCCATAGATGCTGCCATGATTATTGCCATCAATCGGACACAACATTTCTCTCCGGTCAAGTCAGAGGTACGTGCCCCGGGTTCGAACCCGAGACCTATAGAAAGAAATGAAAGAAAGAAATCATTTATTTGCTGATAATGTAGGTATACATATAAGTTGGAATATTATTTAAGTGTCCCGATACATTTTACCTTACGGCATGCAAAATATTAGGTTCGAATTATTAAATAGTAATATAGATACAGCTATTACTATCATTATTAGCCACAGTCGAATTTAATAGGTTGTTACAGATCAGACCACAAAAAAAAAAAAACAAAATAATTAATGAATTACATATAAAACTCTCACAATATAATTTACAAAGAGAAATCATATAAATGCCGAAATGTATAATGTCAAAAAGCTTAATGTCAAAATATTACAAAACATTAACAACAATCACAATTATTAATAGTTAAAGAATTTAGATAATATGGTAATGTCAAGATCTGTTATGTCAAATTACAATATACCTAACAACAACCACAAAAAAAAAAAAAAAAATTCGCTAATAAATAAAAAATAACAATGTCAATATGTCAATGTCATCTAAAACATTCGAATTTGAAAAGGCAACGTACATTTATCAAAAACATTTTCCTATATAGTTTTGTCATTTAAAAAGTCTTTAACTGTGTAATAACATTTCTCCAGCAATAGTTTTGTTAATTGTTTTTTAAACATTTTTATGGGTAGGTCTTTTAAATTTTCAGGTAATTTATTATATATAAGCGGTCCCATGGAAAGGATGCTATTTTTTAATAAGGCTGTTTTATGACCACCTGAGCGCAATTGGTTTTTATACTGGGCCCTCATTGGTGCTGTGCGTTGTCTTATGTCAATCATTGAGGTAAATTGGTGTTTATTTAATTTAACGAATAGGGCCACTTCTAGTATATATAAACAAGGTAATGTCAGAATTTTTAAAGAAATAAATACAGGTTGACAACTTTCGGTAAACTTAAGACCTGTCATTGATCTAAGACATCGTTTTTGGGCCCTAAATATTCTTTCCCTCTCACTGCAGTTGCCCCAAAATATGACACCATATCTCAATAATGAAGCAACTAATCCATGATAGGCATATTGGCAATCCATCACGAGGCTATCAATATTTATCATTGTTTTTGTGGCAATATCTTATTATAATAACATAAAAGATATCTAGCTACTAAAGTCGCTCGTAGATCGCCTCATCTGGACCATCTCTTAGTGCAAAAGCAATCCTTGAAATATTTCAGCCGAAGGAAGTTTCGCTAGCTTCCTTCCTGAAACTAGCGCCCCCTGCCGCCGCCGCCTTATTAAAACTTGTGAAACTTTAAGTAATTCCACCCTCTGTACATTATTAAGGCGGGGCCACTTTAATTTCACGGTTTTTCTTTAATTAAAACTGTATTGGATATCTTTTAGTAGTGTCTTCGTGGTCTTTGTTAGTTAAGAGATTGTGTTTTTTTGTATTTTTATTTTCTTTGGAAGTTTATTCTTTTCAAGTTGTAGATAGCGGTTAAGATGGTTGCAGATGTTTTAAAATCTTTAATAGTGTATAGGTGTCTATGTCTTTTTGGACTGTGCAACTAGAATTATTGAGGTACTTGTAAGTTTGGGGTTCAAAAGTGTTTATTGTGGGTCTAATTTAAATAAATGATTTGACTTGACTTATTAATTATTATTGCTTTGACTCTGTAGACCAGATACAAAAAGTAATGTTGTGTAGTGTTGTGTAGTAACCAAATCACATGTATATTATATATGTGGAATGTTAATTTAGAATGCATGATAATTTGAAGGAATGTAGTAAATATGAACGCAGCGATGGATGCATGAGAGATTATGAATGTGGGAAGGAGAAAGAGGAAGGATTTGAATAACTTGAAAAAGGAAGAAGGTAAAGAGGATGACGAGCGATTGTCAAGAAAAAAAGACATTTTTAAATAGAAGAAGCTTTAGAATATTTTATTATAGAAGTAAAGAAGATATTTTAATTTTATTACGGTGGTCTATACCCCTACATATTATATATTATAACACCTTGGCTATTTTATATGAGAACATAAAAGACCCTCAAATAATTTGTTTCTGCTTTACATTTCATTATGATTATTAAATTCTAACTGACGAATTGGTCTCCAGTTCTTCTCTATTAATGAATCATGAACCTAAATTTCATTACCCTAGCCGTCATTAATACGACCAAAAAGTTGAATACGCAATAGGCTAGTAATCTACTTCTAAATAGGTTCTAGAAATACCCATTAAAGGTCTACAAGCCATCAACTAACCTTACTTAAACTGAGAAATACACACAGTTCGTTAGAAGCTGCTATCTAAAACCTGGAGTGTTTTAAAATCTTAAAATAAAAATATTTTAAACTAAACATGTTTGCTCATGCAAATTCTTGACAGAAACTCCCATAATTTGGTTCCTGTAAGCATCATAAAGTTTTGTGACGAAGTCATTATGGAGTGTTATCTCTCCGTATGTGGCGCTTTTAGCTTTCACGAAATAATAATATATTAGGTAGGGAGTCACTAAGACTGGTGTTGTAAACTAAAATGGTGCACACACTGGTTGGCGAGTATTTTCTTTTATAAAAGAGTTTAATTCTTACAGTCTATTCAGTCATTAACTTTATATCTTACTATACATAACTTTATATACTTTTTGACTGGCCTGTTGGTCTAGTAGTTAGTTACCCTGACTGCTATGCCGGAGGTCGTGGGTTCGATTCCCACCCAGGACAAATGTTTGAGTGATGAGCGCGATCATTTGTTCTGTGTCTGGGTGTAACTTATCTAAAATATGTTTGTATTTAGAAATATGTAAGTATGTTTATCAGCTGTTTAGTACCCATAACACAAGCTCTAAAGCTTAACTTGGGACTAAATGGCGTTGTGTAAAAAGTTGTGGAATATTTATTATTTCATTATACGGGAATGTGGTGCGAAGTGAAGCAGAGTAGAAGAGCTTGTGGCAAAATAATATCAGCCTCATGGATAGTTCAAAGGTTAAGCTACGGTTGACGAGGTTGGTCTGCGGATGAATGACCGTTCATTACATATCAAAGACTTCTCCGTGCCTCGAAAAGCACTTTAAGCTGTTGGTCCCGGCTGTCATTTGTAGGTCGTTGTCAGTTGTTACGAGAAGTCTGAAGCCCGAAAGTCTGACAACCCAAGGGGTATCTTGTTTTTTTATTATTATTGATAGGCACGCGCACCACTATCTCACCTGATGGTAAGCGATGATGTGGTCGACGATGAAGCACGCTTGCCTAAAAGCAACCTGTTCACTCTTGACTTGAAGACCCCTAGGTTGTAGCTATCAGGAAACACCGACTCCTGCAGGGAATTCCACTCATACCAGTCTTACCCAGTTACTGGATTATGGAGGTCCGACAGGGAGTCGCTCCATGTAAAACAACGGTATTCAGCTCCCACTGGTTAAGCTGGAAGCCAACCCCAAAATATTCGTCAAGCGTAGGTTACCCTTTAATGGACCAATGAGGTTGTTATTATTATAGTCACAAGCTCCTCTCAGTCATGATGTTATTAATGTCGTAGAAAATGTTTAGGTACACAAACTTCATCAAAAACCTTTCATTTTGTCCGAGTCCTAAGGTTTTCCGTTCTAACAATAAGGTTAAACATGATAATAGGACATCCAAACATCGCGTGCCGAGGAATTGAACAGGCCCTTCCGACGCGGAAGCTGACCTAATGAGGGACAGCAGCGTGAAAGGTAGTCCGCTGATTGTGTGACCACGCCTGGTTAATGGTATTGTCAGTATTTGTGGAAAATATGAAGATGTTTTGAAGATATGTATGTGAATTTAAATGAAAATATTCAAAATAGAAGATATTAATTAAATTGGGAAGGTGTATAATTTTGAAAATAAAATATAGCCTCTGATACTCACAAATAATGTGGCTTTCACAGGTAAAAGAATTCTCGAAAATCGGTTGAGAAGATCCGGAGATTACCCCTACAATGTCACAAACTTTACTTTTTTTTTAATATTAGTATACAGGGTGTTTTTGAAATTGTGGGCAACATTTTCACAGGTTGTTTTACCCATGAATATGATCAACTTTCATTATGGGACCAACTCGGAAATTGCGAAAAAAAATCAGCTGTTTAATACATTTTAGTCGATCAGGTATTAAGCAGTTGTATGCAAAAGCTGATTTTTTTCCGCAATGTCCGAGTTGGTCCCATAAAGAAAGTTGATCATATTCATGGGTAGAACAGCCTGTGAAAAAAATGCCCACGATTTCAAAAACAGCCTGTAGATATATGTGGATAGAAGAACCACAACACGCATTCAGGCGTGGTGTAATTAACGTCTTCCTATCTCCAAGACAAAAGCTGAATTTGAGCAGCTGCTGAGAAACTCCAGATGGCCTAGCATGACCACCACCACAGAAAAGGGATACTTCGATGGCAGAATCAACAAAATTACAGATTGAAGAAACATTACTGCTGATTATTGTAGACATCACGCTTAACATTGTAGACTCTTGTCGACTGAAGAATCGACACATTTCTTCTCTACACTCTTGACATTACTCATGCTCAAGACGGAAGAAATATTTCGACAATCAGACACTCTGTCGATTTGTTCGTAAACAAAATTTGTTTTACGGTGCTCATGCATGAGATTGACAAACTCAATAACAGAGGTGACCCCAAGACCACCGTTACTGGACCAAAGACACTATCATCAGTCATCATGTTATGTTTAGATTAAAAAGTCTAATTGGAGATAAATCAGGCAAGAAAATGGTAACAACGTAGAAACGTAAATTGTGTCTTAAGATCCTTTAGATTGTGGAACACGACTCGCAACGTCGAGCAATCTAAAGAGAGGTACAATTGTGACACTTCGCAACACTCCAGATTACACAGATGCTAATTTTAATTACTGTAAGTACTCTCTGTGTCGCGTGAAACGGTACAAGATTTTTGGGACACAACTTTTAATTATTCACGGTACCTACGTTTAATTTTAGGTTTCTTGTTGACGCTTCAAATGCGTTAAATACAGTCATTTAAGGAAGTCGATTTTTGGTAGTTTGTATAGCATTCACAATCTGGTATAACAGCTAACTCTTGACTAAGAAGGGGCCTCATGGTTAACTAATGACAGCAATATCGATTGATCTTCAAAGTCAGGCATGTTGGCTGAGGTTGATTTGTTGATGGGTCGCCACCATGCCTCAAAAAGTATATTATTCAGCTAGTCCGGGTTGTTATTCGTAGATTTTTGTCAGTCGTAGTCTGACTATCAGTCTTTCCAAGGAGGTTGTAGAGGTCTAACTGGCAGTCGCTCCTTATAAAGAATTCAGCGGCATTATGAAAACAGCAAAATGATCAGCATCAACAAAATATCCGCTAACAGAACTAAGCGTTCCGACACCACAAAATATAATAATCTACTGGAAACTGCAAACAAAAATACACCTTCATCTCTAGTACTTACATTTCATATTCTAACGGAGCAAGATAATTTGAGCAAGCACCCTTAAACAATAACAATTCCTCATTAAGGCATTTCCGGGAGCTTCAAAGACTTGCTCTGCTAAAAGCGCAGGTAGGTTCCCACAGGCGCGTACGGGTGGCAACAGAGTTTACCGCGGTAAGCAACTGAGGTGTCGCACACAGTTTCAAGTTCTGTTCAAGGTATAATAGGGCTGGCCAGCCAGGATATTGATAATTTAATTTACAGTATCACTAAAAACATCTAAGCCGATAGATTTACTACTTATCCTTACTAATATTATAAACGCAAAAGTTTGTGAGTAATGTTACTCTTCGGAGCAAAGTCTTTTAATACAGGCATTATTTTGCGTAAATGAAGACTCCAAATACAAAATTGATTTTGTATTACTTATAGATACAGTAAAAGTTTTTATTATTATTATTCCGCTTATTCATTTCATTTACTTAGCCGACCGGTATCGGGAACAAGGTCCAAGCTACCAGCGGTCAGGGTTCCAGGGAAAGGAACCTCCTAACAATACGAGCCGTGTCCAGCAATTCTGCTTTCCAAATCAAGCCCTTGATCCACCTACCCAATGAGAGCCTCTTCAGGTATTGATCGAGGCTCTTGGCTATTAAAGCCATTGGCAGACACTATTATTTTATCTCTTTCACTCAAAAACTACTGAATGGATTTTAATGAAACTTTACATTAATAAAGCTTATATATTAGAATAGCACATAGGCTATAATTTATAAAGACATTGTATTCATTTTTTTAAATACAACGATAAGTGTAATACGGCATAGCAATGACTGCAATGCCGTATTACACTTTTCGTTACATTGGCCACTAACTACTAGACCAACAGGCCAGTCAATTGTTGCCATAGTTCGTTTCATTTTAACTGTGCTGTAGTGCGATTCTGTTAAAATCACCCTATGAAAATAGGGGTAAAATAGGAACGTTAAGTGATGCTGAATAGCGGAAGTATCTTCTGTTCCCGTGACCCCCGGCGCAAGTGTGAGACGGAACATCGGGTGGATTATAGTCAGCAAGAGTCTGACAGACCCCTACGCCCTTCCTGTTCCTGGGGCAGAGGACATCCATGACGATTTTAAAACCCGCACTAAAAAAAAAATGTGAATCGAGCTGTCTTTTTTTTTAATCTTAAAGTCACAGTAACAAGAAAAACAACATTCTTCCAACTCACCACCAAACCTTGGAAAACCTCTCAAAACCGTAATAGTTAACTCAGTGAAATCACCACATTAAATGATATGGCGTCGGCAACCCTACGGCGTCGCGTGTTCTAAGCGACATAGCAACAAATGACGCGCCGCATCCGCGCGACATTTTCACATAAAGTTCTCACACTCCAGGAATTATGAACATTTTGTTGTTCACTCACAGTTTCGCTTCTGACATTAAGGATATTAGTTTATATATGTGGCAGGTGAGATGGCTCATGTGTGGCAGTAACGTTTCGGAATTAAAAACGGGTAAATTTCAACAGGATTTGTGTTCTACATGTCGTGGGAGACTCAGTCATGTCGTGATAGCTCTGTTTATAGAAATAAATAGAATACTCTTTATTGTACACCATAAAAACTTACAAAAAGGGCTACATAGGGTAATACAATGGGCGGCCTTATCGCTAACAGCGATCTCTTTCAGTCAACATTTAAGTATAGTGTAATTTAAAAGATTTACAAAATTACTGACGTTGGTGAAGGAAAATATTAAGAAGAAACTAATATTTGGATACTAATGTATTCTCTAATAAACATTTGGTCTTAGAAATAAGAAGGATCACGAAATCTAACAATAGTTTTATTTCATCATCAATTGCTGGCAATTTTTAAGCTTTTCACCAGCACGAATCGTCGTCAAGATAGTTATATGTGCATAGAATTATTATTACCAATTAAACGACTTTTTTCATCTAATGGCAGTTTTTTTTTATCATCGTTAGGGTTTGGTTCGCTCAAGTTAAGTTCGCTATAGTTAGGTTAAGTTCGCTCGCGCAGACGGAGGGCGGACAACGCCCTCCGTCTTCCAGCTCCCCTGAATGGGTTCAGGGGCGACGGACTCGGGGACGTCCGCCGCCCCCCACGTATATGGACCCGAGGTGGCGGCGCGTCGTGTTTAAGTGCGCCCCTTGTAGACGTCGCCATCGTGAGGGGAGTCTAACACCTCACTCCCCTCGCTGACTTGGCGAGGCCCTCTGGGCCGGACCAGTCGGGGGTCGCGGAAGTATCTTCTATTCCTGTGACCCCCGACGTAGGTGTGAGAAGGAACACGGGGTGAATTTTAGTCAGTAAGAGTCTGACAGACCCCGCCGCCCTCCCCGGGGCGGGGGACATTCATGAAAATGTTTCACCCCCAAAAAAAAAAACGCATGGACGCCCACACTGACCCAATGATAAGTCAATCAGGTCGGTGCCGGACTCTTACTGGCAAAATGATCACCTACCTAATCGAAATCTGTCAAAGCAGCAGTTTCATTCCTCAGATGTAATTTATTTAGCGCAGATTGGATTTTTTTTTAAAATGGTGGCGCTGGTACTCGACCTAATTAAAATTAATGACGTTTGACTTGTTTTAATTTTGATTTAATAATACATTGTAAACGTGAAACTCTAACGGGTTTTGCAGCGCTAAATAGAATCGTTCACATATGGCACACTTGTTTCCTACTAACGTGACAGAAATTGTGATCATAAGTTTGTTTTGTATCTACCTATTTCATTGCCACCTATTTTTTATTCAAAAATATTATCCCGATTGAGAATCTTAAAATCAATAAACCACACACAACCGAACCAAATGAATCTGGAAGCAACTGCATCTCCAATAGAATTGCGTTTCATGAAAATCCCCATCATGTATTCGTGCTAGCTCTGGCAGTTTCCATTATGGCGGCGGCAGATGGCGCCACTGATGTATAGTTCGGTATTTTAAACGCTGAAACTTTTCGTTCATCGTGCACAGTTTGGGAACGCTCAAAAGCCGGTATTCGGGAATGTTTCATGATATTGATAAAGCTTTTGAAATTGAAATGAGCTGAGCTGTGATTTGTGTAAAGTATGCAGTACCTGTTTGGATATTATGATGAATATTACGGAAGTTTTCAAGTAATGAAAAATATTTTTGAATAGGTTTTAGTGCAAATATGCAGGATTTATTTTTATGAACGCAAAAACTGCATTTGTACATAAGTCATCACCTGCCTAGCCTTTTCCCATCGAGTACCTAATTATATCTATTATATAATAACTTGAATATAAGCCCCTCCCACTACGAAGTTTAAGATAAGTAAACTATATAAATACTAAAAGTCAATCCCACTTCTCCCTCTTATCTAACCAGTCACTTTCAATATTTATGCTCTGCGCACGCTTTGAATCTTCGGTCCACGAATAATCGTCTTCTATGATGTCCTTCTCACCGCGCTGGTTTTATTCACTCTTCCTTCTTCTTCCAGGCGGTTTTCCTTTGGAATGCGCTCCCTCTGAACATCAGGATGGCAACCAGTCGGTTTACATTTAAAATAAAAGTTCGAGAACATTTGCATAAGATGTTGGCAGGTTCATCACCGAGTTGATTGGCACTCAGATTGGTTGTTCTTTATAAACGTATTTTTATCTCTGTTGACTATATATTTATTTTGATTAATTATGTATGTATCTGTGTATTTATTTTGTTTCAGTATGTATGTATCTGTGTATTTTTTATTTCTTTCTTTTTTTTTTAGAGTCACCTTGTCCTTAATTTTTGCCCAGTTACACCTACCTTGTTCCATCTCTGCACCACCTTAAGGTTGACTGGTAGAAAATGCCTAAGGCATTAAGTCCGCCCTTGTACAGTTTTTTTTACTTGTGCATAAAGTTTTAATAAATAAATAAATAAATAAAAGTGCTCTCCTTAAAAAGTTTCAGTGAACACACCTACAACTAAAATAACAATAAGTACATTATCAAATTTTCACAGCAACTGATTTACCATCTACTGCGACTGTATACTGTGTACTGTGTGTAACTAAGTTGACCTCAACTAACGGCAAAGTTTAAATTGCACAACCTACGTATGTGGATTTCATCTGGACACCTGGCGTTACCCTGGGGAGCTGGACGATGTGCAACGTATTGACTAACAAGGGTCAGGGGATGGACTAGATCCTTGATCTAGATTTGATATTACATGCCAAGAAGAAAAAATAGAAATGAAATTGTTTGAAATGTAGTGCAAGAGGACAGAAGTAATATTAAAAGGAAATTGTACCGTCTAATTATTTTACTAAAGGATACGTTAATCGCAAAATCAAAAAAATACCTTAAATATTATATAATAAAATAATTGCTCGTAGTGCACTAAGGGCATTTTTTAGAACTGACGAGCAAAATCATGCGAGGTAACAGTAAAATCTATTAGGTACAACAGCTGGCTTTCGTATTGTAATCTTTTCTGTACAATAGAAACCCTACAAAATTCAGAGTTTCTGTTATTTAATTAGGCCTTACCCACAATCCTCAACTTACAAAGATCAAAATCACAGAGCATTATAATTTTGTACCTTTACTCCGCTAAATATCATGGATGTGATGTTTCATGGCATACCTGTAACAAAAGAAAAACTTACATTAACATTGATCTATTATCACAATGAATGAATAGATATAATTTAATTGAACAATATTCACTTCATTTAAAATTGTCAGTAAAACATTCAATTCATTAGTTACGAGGTAGTTATTTTCTACGACTATCCATCAACTACATCTATCATTCAAATATTTCATCTACGAAATACAATGTATGTTTTCCTCAATCCAAGAGATTTTTAGAAATAAAAAGAAATCTTTATGGTTGTGTTCAAAATCAGAATTCCTTTTATCGATACCCAAGCGGAATGTATGTTGCCAGTTAGCAACTAGTTAGAGAAAACTTCGGCAAAGGAAAAACTCCCCGAGGAGCCTTTTAATCAGTAATTCAGGTAACTCGTGTAATGATATGTAAGTATCCTTCGCAAATAGTTTTTCTACGTATATGTAACGTTTTTGGGAGAAAAAAAGTACGTGTTTGGCTATTTGCCAAAGAGTAGAAGAATATGAGTGTAGCAAACATAAGCCAATGTTGGCAAGTAAACCAAAGAAACAAAGATTTCTATGAATTTATCTATTTACTTTTAAGCACTCCCGTATGCATCAATAAACATCAGAATAAATAAAATAAATTCATTTTTTTCTCAAAATACTAACGGACCAACGCACCAATGTCAGCTGTCAATAACAATGGCGGCCATCTTGGTTTTAATCAATCATGTTCCCGCCAAATGGGACTGATTCGTTTTCAAATAGATTTTGCTGGTATTTTTCTGTATTTGTTGTTCGAATCCGATTGGATTTCGGACTGTGGGATGAAATTATGATTATAAGAGATGTTTTTCTGATAATTGAATCTGGTATTTGCTGTGCATGATTTCCCATTGGATTTTTGTGTTTTTTTTTAGAAAGTTTATCTTTAATATTAATTCACCCACTCCAGACACAAGCATAATTGAGCTTTGTCAAAGGGGTAACAAAAATACTAGTAATGTGTAACCCACATTAGTGGTACGCTTTTTTAAAAAAAATATTTTCTGGGACAATGAAAGACTATAATGTTTCAAATTCAAGATATATTTACTTAATTAAAACAAGTGAAATATTACACAGTATGCACAGTATAAAATATATTTGTAATCTCTCTTTTGACCACAATTCGTCAAAATGCATTATCACACAACACATTTGGAGAATTTCATTTCAACAACAATGGTAAGGTTCACGCAGGCTTGCACGTAGATGGCGCCACGGAGCGTCATTAGTGGGTCGCACTTCCGGTTCCGCTGGCTCCCGCCCTGCTTCCGGCCGACCGCCTCATTGTGGCGGAGACCCCCGATTGTTGCTCTTGTTTTTCAGACATTTTAAATGTAATTTTATGTCACTGTGGTGTTAAATACTTTTGGAGAATGATACAAATTAATTCTTATTCATTTTATAATTAAAATTCAAAAAGTTTTCATAGAAAGATTTAAGTGCTAAGGTTGAATTAGCGTTTACGTTGAGAAACAAAGATGTTGTGAGTTTCAATTAGGTTTTTGTACGTGAACATTTTGTTTTAGGTAGTGTAGTATAACTGTACAGTTAAAAATGAGGTTGTGGCAGTTTCAGATTTATGAATGTTACAAATATCTTATAGAATATCATTACTTGATGGCTCAGTAATTTAGGCGTCGCGTCGCCTGTCAATCAAAGAGTTGTAGATGGAAATCCTACTATCCTCAGGTTAATCTTAATCATTACTATTATATGAGTAACATCGAAAGAAAATTATGAAATTCTTCTATGTATGAGCAGAATATCAGAAGTATATCCCCGCTGTGCGTTAGAAGCATATTATATCAATATCATACTAAGAAAATGTGAGGTCCAAGTTCCACAAAATATTCAAGCAAATAACGTTTCAAATCCTGACAAACGCTGCAGGAATATGAGGTGTATTGGAAAAGATAAATATGACTGCTATTGCGTTCAAAGGCGACAGGCGGCAACACGGTGCAAGTGACGTATTGACCCATTTCCTGGAATGTCACCCACAACCGTCTGCGGGACTATAGGAAGACATCTTTTCACTTTGCCGTGAAGTAGGTAAGTACGTAAACTAGGCACGTGAAGTGAAAACTTAATGAATTCTTATAAAAATTTACGCTTCGTTAGAATATATTAAAAATTGAGATTAAGACTATATATTATTGTGAATTTAATAATCGAATCGATTAGACATGCGTTTCAATCCGTAAAAGCAAAAAGGTTTAAATAGTTCAAGTGTCGATGCAGTTAGTATCTTCGGTGAGTTGGGCGCAACTCACTGTTGGGTCCATAGTTCAGGGTCCAAAAATATGTTGAAGATCAAGAGGAGCCTTTGGCTTCTCTTCCTGTTGGCTGTGGGGGTCGCAGCCCGGCCTGAAAGCGGTAAGTCAGTTCTTCTTATCCTTCTAACCTAGCCACAGTAAGTAGGTACTTTAGTCTGTCTAGTTATTACTCGGTGAATAAGTCCAGAGAAACCATTTTTGCCAAAATTTGTCTTTTTTTCAAGGATCCATTACGTTTATCATGTATTTAAATTCAAAAATCAAAATCAACAAGTCATTTATTCAAATTAGGCTGAGGATCAGCACTTTTTGAACGTTGAAATTACATAAGACAGTCCCCCAAAAAGCCCACCCTTCGCCACTTCCTAGTGTTTTTACTGGGAAGAAGAAGTGGCGGATCAAACTCCCCAGCAACACATCTGTCTGATAAGTTACAAGAACTTGAATTTACACAGTACAATTAGTTATAATTACAAAATAATTAAAACAAGTTATTCACTACATGTTAGCTAGCACACTCAATATACAGAATACCAGTAATATATAGCTACCGACAATAAGACTAACAACTCAAGCAAAACTAACTGACTAATAAGAATCCTCCAGGTAAAAAGGGTGTGCCAGCTTACATGTGCAGAGTTGGATTTAATATTTAATTCATAGATCTGCAAGACAATGTAACAAAATGATACAACTAGAACTGTGGAAGTTTAATAAAACATAAAAAAACAGGTAATAGTTAAAACAATAGCAAAACCAAAGCCAGCAAGACGACTAGTCACCACAAGCAGCACCCGTTCACGAGCATAACGCAAAGATCAGCCATTACCCCCCTCGCCATATTAGAGGGATTTCATATAGAACTCTACGGACAATGACAGCTAAATACCTTTTTGTAACCATGTTTTTTTTGCATTTTTTTTCTTGTTATACGGTGCTTTAGATGAGCTCTTAGATTCAGCACCAGTGAGCGCCGAACTTCGATCTGGACTTGTGCTAGAATCAGCGTCACAAGAATCATCAGGTCTGTTAAATTGTCAACATCTTTGAGTGTTTTTTAAGTATTTTTTTAGAGCATTTCGGTTTAGAGAATTCAACAAGATAAATATGCTTAAAAATTATTACCTCTCTCCTAACGTCTTAATAGTTAATAACAGTTAGTTACTCCGTAAATGATTAGTATTTATGTATTGTACTTTTTTTTTGTCTCATTTATATTTATTTTATATACCTATTGAGATACCTAGTCATGTATGTATAGTATATATTTATGTAAATAGCACACCACAAACTACCTACTCATATTTTCTCCTCCACTATAAAGTCCATCCAAAGGTTGTCTGTAAGAGATCACTTTTAGCGATAAGATTTATGTAGCCCGTAAAGATAATTTGTAAGTTTATTATGATGAAAGTACAATAAAGAGAATTAATTTTTTTTTTATTCTATAGGTATATCGAAAATCAGAATCATGATTAAATGCAATTCTTTCACCTCAGGAAATCTAAGTGTATCTTAATTAATATCAAATTTCTTACAGATGAAACTGTCGACTCCAGTCCTGAAGACTCTGATTCTAATGAGAGTCGTATGTTTAGTCCTGAGGAACTGATTAACTACGGTATGTACCACATTAATAGTTTTATAATGATTAGTATTTATTTCGTAATTCAATTACCAGATGAGATTAAGATAACGTGGAAGTTGATAATAATATAACGTGTTGTTCAAATTGATTTATCCATGTTAAATGTTCATGTACAAAACCCTGGTTGTAGTTCAGTAAGATTAAACAAAAGAAACAGTAGATTTGGAAAGACAAGAAGCTACTGTAGACGGTGATAAAATTTAAGAGCTAATTGGTATTTTTTTCCCACACAGAGCCGATCCAGAAATGCCATGCGGAAGGTGAAATGTACTACGAGAAGAGAAACAACATCTGCTATGTTTGCGCTTGCTTCGCATCATCAGGACTCCTGTACTCCAAGTGTGCAGCCTGCAACCTGTGCTTCCGTAAGTAACAAAACATTACTATACAGGGTAGAAAGGTAATCATCGCACTTACTGGTAACATGAATTTTGTAAATGATTTACCACAGCATTGAAAATTTTCGTCGATTTTTCCCTAAGCGTTGTTTTGTGATAACTTTTATTAAAAACAGTATACATATACGCACATACATTAACTCACGCCTTTTTTCCATGAGAATAGGCAGAAAATACAGAGCACCATAAGCTAGGATTGTTTAACCTCTACAAACTTCCTCTCTTTTCTCTTCTTAATACTTCTTGATGACTATGAAATAAACATTTTTTCTATCTAACTTTATGAGAATTTCCTTAAAATAGCGACTTCTTTGATTAAAAATCGCATAAGCTTGGCCATAAGTTATGGAAATAGAGAAGAAATTAGACAAAGTCGAAGAAAAATTTCAACGATACCCCGTCCAGGATCTAATCAGATTTCATGGTGTCGAAAAGTGCGAAGATTTTTCTCCCTTCCTTAGTTGAGTAACTAGGTTCAAAGGTTTAAACGTAACCCTTATTTTTTTTTTGCAGTGGAACAGCTTCCTGTACCTTTACCACCTCGGCCAGGTAAGTTGGACAATTCTTTATTTTTTAAATTTTTCTTGTCGTTTCTTTGTCTGTAGTTTTGTAGTTCTCTAACTTGACTTTCAAATTATTTTGTCAGCGAGTTTGCATCGACATTTTTTGTTGTTCGAGTTGTGTCGTCTTATCATTGTTTGAACTCTGTTTCGTTAGTTATTTTTTGAAGCTGTGGGTATTGAATTTATGAGTAAGGAGTTATTTTGAGGTGTAGTTTTGTATGATTAGACTTGTTTAGTTGTTTTTGTAGAATACATTAACATTTTGTTTTATCTTTCTGTAGTTGGACCATTCCTACCAAATCCTACAGGTAAATTATTTTTTTATACAATATCTTTAATAGAGTTTGTCTTAATCTCTAATTGACTTTAATGAGTTCCTCAATCTTAAAATCTTTATGCTCACATTTAAATCACACTATGATTAGATTTCAGAGCCTCTTCTTTTAACACCATTACCCTCACAACCACCTTCGCTTATACCTACTCCACCAGGTACCTGTACATTATTTTTAAAAGCGTCTTACCACGGACCCATTCATATTTTTTAACTATATAATTATGTATATATACGATATTAATATTATATACATTCAAACATAAACTTTCAACAGTTTTTGTACTGCAACACAAAGTACGATATCTATTATTTAATAGTCATAACAACAGACTTCCTCGACCTCGACAGAACGTCTTGGCAGAACTATTTCCATTACCAATATCCTTGATTTTTTCAAGAGTTATATTTTCGATAGTATACCATGGTAGTAGAGGTACAATCTTCTAAATATTAATTTGATTAGGATTTTTCGATGACTATCTAAGGAAAAGATATATTTTGACTTTTCCACAGATTCATCTTTGTTCCCCATTGCTCCGGGTCTTGAACCAGGTATTTCTAACACGTGAATACGTAATAATTTACACTATAAACTCAAAACAATGGCTTAATTTCCGTTTTCTGCTTTAGTTGCCAAAGTTGTTGATACAATTTTATCGAAGGTTGCTTTACCTGCAAGTATTATACAAGTTGAATCCATATTTAAAAACTAAAAAAATGATTTATATTTTAAAATTTGGGTTCGCCTTCCCTAGCGTTAGTTTGAAATGGATCAACTTGGTTTGGCTCTTTAATTTATTCCTTATTGAATACTTTCAAGTTTTCCTTTCTGATACAGAGTTAAAAATAATATTTGACACGTTAAATTCTTGCAGAACTGTCGCAACTACTTCAACCATCAGGTATACTATTTATTTTAACTGATTTGACTACACAATGTCATAACAATTATGTTTTATCTATTGTGTAAAACCAACGTAAAAAAAAACGTTTCGTTGATTTTTACACAGCACCACACCTCATACCACCATTATATTTCCAACCAGGTATATTATTTAAAATTGTAATTTACACTGCAAATATTATAGTATTTAATTTAGGCTGCCTCGTTGGTCTAGTGGTCGCAAGCGCTACTGCTGAGCATGAGGTCCCGGGTTCGATCCCCGGGTCGGGCAAAGTGTTATTGAGTTTTTCTATTTGGGATTTCTCAGTAGCAGCCCGGAGTCTGGATTTGGACCCGGAGCCCGATTGATGGCAATAGGCTCGCCCCCTATTACATGGGACTCAAACATAACTGGCGAAATGTGGGTGTACTACCAGGTACACCTCTGCCTAGCCCTTCGGGGACAATAGGCGTGACGTTATGTATGTATGTATGTATGTTAATTTAGGCCTCCATTAATTGCTGAAATAGTACCTACCTACAAATAATATAACTACAGAATCCACATTTATTGTATTTATTCAGTTAGTCTATACTTTTACTCCAACTTAATGCCTATGGATAGCCAATTCTTTCTGTTTTAGTAAAATAACAATCTACATTTTTTTTTCTTTTGATTAAGTTGCTATACAGTAAACGACGTCGTAAAGATTAATGATTTATCAAGACAAAGATATGTTTTCACTTTTCTACAGCACCACTTTCTCCTTCTTCGCCATCAATGTCTTCTATATCAGGTATATTTATGGTTGTACTCCGTAACATTACAAAACTCTGAATAAATTAATCACACAGTCTCCTAATTCCGAATATCTTAATTAGTTCCAGAAACAATTGAAATGATAAAGCCAGCATTACCACCTACAGGTAAACGCGTGTTTTAATAAGTTAATATATCTTTGTCTACCTTTAATTGGAACTGATTGGTCTTTCTCCCAACGAGTTTCCCTTCTGATATTTATATAGATAACATGAAAGGAACAAAGTTACTTTTAGTGTATATCCCCAAAGGGCTTTGGTTTTTAACATCATTTACAAAGTTTACCCCACAAATACTACCACCATTACCATTTAACGCCAAATAAATATTATGAACAATTAACTTCTCGCATTGACTTCTGCCACCTTGAGGTATAGTTATTATATATAGTCTCCAAACAATACATTTCTGGTTCCATTTTTATCAAAAGCAAAGCTACATCTTGGTTACTTTTTCACAGAGCCATTCCAACACGGTTCCTTACTTCCACCTCCAATACCTCTACAACCAGGCATGCCATCACAAGGTAATAAACAGTAAATTATAAACCTGATGGCTATTCTTCCCTAATACATACTTTTACACAGTGTAAGTTTATAATCATTGGTTTGTAATTCTCAATAACCATAATACCAAATTCAATTTCCGCAGAACCACAATTATCACCAGGTATAACAGAATCATTTATTTATCACTCCCCAGTTACCCCATTCCTTTTAAATGGAAAACCGCGCCTAACTTAGTAATTTCATTAACTTTTATAACATAGTTAACCATTAACTAAAACAATATTAATAATTTATTTATTTATTTACAACTAACATGATATTTTGTTTAACGTTTCCACAGCACCGCCTTCACTACCCTCACCATATATGTCTTCCATATCAGGTATATTTATGATTGGACTATGTAAAACACAATGATTCAAACTAATCACACAGCACTCTAATGCCTTTATTCTGCATCAGTTCCAGAAATATTAGAAACAATAATACATCCAGTATCACCTCCAGGTAATTTATGACCTTTTTTCTAATTATTATGCTGTTTTTGTTCACATTTAACGGAACCCTAATTATTACCTCCACCAATGATTGTCTCTTCAATCAGATAGGTTTTTCAGACTTCACACTTAATTAATTTATCAAAAAAAGTCATAGAATAGTGACCTAAAAAAAGTCATAGAATAGTGACCTAATTTATCTGCATTACTTTCAGAAATAGTAGGAATGCCAGAAATGCCACCTGCAGGTAAATTAATGCCATATATTTACTATAGCGGTTCGATTTTTTACCTACTCGTATTGTCTCTATTCTTGTCTTCAATTATGCGATACAAAAACTCCTTACCCTCATTGCAACCTGCATAGGACTGAACGTCTTTGTCTAAATTATTTACATCTACCATCCCGCCAAATCTTACATTATGTCTAAGTATTACAGTTTCTAACAGTTTCTCTGCTACCATTTTCTGAGTCCCATAACTAAAATCAGTTAAATTTACATATTTTCTATAAGTAGAATATAGATTTGCATAGTCCATCCCCTATTTTTAAATTTTGGTTAAATGCAAACGATAAAAACAGGAATAAAATTTGGTACTAATCCGACCCAGATTTAGTACTACTCTTGTGCCTTCTGAGTTAAGTTGGATTGTTTCTTTTATTTTATTATTCGTATTTGTCTACTATAGGCACAAATTAGGTACCTACCTATTAGTATATAGGTTCCTAGTATTATTCACTTCTGAGTTGTTATACAGTAGATGCTATATTGTCAAGTGCTATTTCGTGGTTTTCGGTGTTATTATTTTTTGTTTTACTTTTGCTCGTGTTTTTAGTCCATATGAATTTACGTTCAAACATTTTTTTTTCACAGAACAATTTCTCATACCGCCGGTACCTCCTCAAACAGGTACATTGAACACGAAGTATTCGTTTTACTTTTCTAATACTGAGATAAGTACTTAAATCATCAATTTACCGCTTTGTTCTTGATATAGATTTTAAAACTGTTGGAAGTACGGCAACTACTTCCACCACACGTATTGTGTCTTCAATGTAAATATTTATTATAAACTCAATGCCTTATCTACAATATTTCTACAGGAAACTTTTATAACCTCTACTCTGACTTCTTTTCTTTTGGGCAAATACTTATTTTATATTTTTTTTTTACTTTTTTGTTTGCAGAACTTCTTCCACCCCTACCTTCGCCATCAGGTATATTATTTATTTTCTATGGAATCCTTTCCAAATATTTAAATGTAAATGTTGGAAATTAATAGTGACTTTTTTTTAGTAATTCCAGGATCAGATATGATCTTCCCGCCGCCATTAATGCCAGGTAATTAGGCGTTTTTTTTATTTTTTTATATTAAATATTTTTGTTTAATTTATCTACTTCCCTTCTATTCTACGTCTATTTTTTATTTTTTAACGTTGGTAAGATAGGTACATTCTACGGCTCTTTCTCACCGTAACTATGTCAACTTTTTCTTAACTTAGATATAAAAATATCAACTATTTAGGTATACTTCTCTTGTAGATTTGGGTTCTATTTACAATCTTCTACTGTATTCTGGGTCTATTCAGATTGTGATTGTTAAAAATAGTTTAGCGATTGATGTGTTATATGACATTGTTCCTATTACACCAACCTGTGCAAATAGCCACGGTGTCTTGTCAAGATAAAACTAAGTACTTAGAAGCATTGTCTGTTGTGTCGCTAATTTCTCCTGATGCCAAATTCTTTAAGCATTTTAGTGGCTTTCAGAGATCGAGTTTTCTCTAAATTGATTTTTTTTACAGAACTTCTTCCGCAACCGGAAACGCAACCAGGTATTGTGATAAACTATATTGAAGATGACCATTTAAAACACCATGCTGTCCTGGATCACAATACTATATACTTTCAGTTACATACATTAGTGCACAAACGTCTTTGATGATAGTATTTCGAAGTACGAGTGTATACTCGTACTTCGAAATACTTTCATCAGTGTATACTACGAGCCTTTTTGTAGTCATAAACTTCCTTGGCTGAAGAATTGTTTTAGCACCTACCGATATTTGGAATATATTATAATCTTCATACTTAGCTATTCAATTTAATTTAATAAAAAATAATATAATCAATTTATGATGATGAGTAAGAGTACTAAATTCATAAAGGTTAACAATGTGACAGGTCTATATCAATTTCACATTTCTGAAATCGGATAAACTTCTCTTCTTTCTTTGCAGAAATCGGACCTATTCCGCTGCCTCCAGCGCCAGGTACGCATTACTTATAAATCCTTAGTAAAAACTTAACGTAATTTCGTGGATCATGCGGTACTAGATTCGCTCCCCTGGTCGAGCAAAGAGATATTGAGTTTTTCTATCTGGAATTTCTCAGTTGCAGCACGATGTCCATGAGAGATTGGAGCCCGATTGATAGCAATGCACTTGTCTCTTCTTAGATGTGACTTAAACATAACTGACGTAATATGGGTGTACTACTTGTACACTTCTGCTTAACCCTTCATGGATTACAGGCGTAAGTCACAGGATTTAAGTGACTTTAAAAATAATTTACAACTATTGAGAGGCAAACTTTTTAAGGGATTTTTTATCAGCAGATGCGATGGAAATAATCAAATACCTAATACTACCCCTACCAGCTATTTACTAATTAAACATTATTTAAATATTTAAACTAAAATCACTGCAAACAAATGCGAAACTAATTAAAGCAATGTACGAGCAAGGTAACGATTTTATTTACCTAACTAAAGCTGCAAAAAATATTAATTAATTTAATATATTGAGTCTCTTGTACAACTTATAATACTACAAATTGTGACAGAATCAATATACATTCATAATATTTAGCAATTTGAAAAAATTGTGACTTGCGTAAATCTTGATAACTTATGCCTGAAAAGCAAACTTTGGAATTTTTATAATTGTTGTTTCTACTATTGCAGCACCACTGCCTGTACCGTTGCCGATACCGCAGGCGCCAATTATACCGTTGGGTCCTCTACCAGAACCTCAGCCTTTCCCTCAACCTACACCAGCACCGAAACCTCATACCACACCCAAGGACCAATTCCTGTACTGTGAGTATTTATTAGTTTATTGCTACTATCGTTATTATATTCTAATAAATCTTAACAATGCTATATATTCAGATAAGTGAACCACTAAAGCATTTGATTAAACATGTTTCATAGAAATAACCATGACATGAGAGTGAGGATAGATATTTGGTAAAACGAGAACTCTTTAATAATAAAGAAAAAACCAAAGTTACATCTGGTACACATATTTAAACTGGTTTACCAAAATGTGAGCCCAGGCTGTAAATGTATTTTAGTGTCTATTCCCGCCTAATCAGATAGCATCGCCTTTGCAGAGTACGATAGTTATGTTACGGAAGGTTCCTTTTTAAATGGTTTATACCTATTCGTAAATTGGTTTCAAAAGACACTTTATCACGTCAGAAATTTTATAAAAACTAGATGAGGTCGGTGTTTTTCATGCGACTACTCTGTGGAAGAATCCTAGACGTTTTTGAAAATTATCATTATTTATATTCATCAAAACTACAGGTCCGCCACCTATGTTCATACCAGGACCACCGCGTCCATATCCCGTACCGGTACCAATACCAGGTAAACACATCTTGGTACCAGTACCCGTACCAGTACCAGTGCCAGCTGAAAAGATCTACATCCGCGGACCATCCGTACCAGTCGCAGTTGACAGGTAAAAACTTCTCTGCAAAAAAAGATTTGTTTTTGTGTCCTATTGAATTTACCTATTTGTGTATGACTCAGAATGTCTTTTTCTCCAAACTATTCTATTTACCATCCTTTTCAATGTTGATTCTACTTCAGTCACATCTAGAGATGGGTAATCACCCGTGTTAAAACCCAGTTTTGGGTTATAACCCAGTTATCACCCGTTTCATTCCACTCACTGAGTGGTTTGGCGGGGTGAAAACAAATTATTTCTGATTCTTGAAAATATTTCTTTAAAAAAAATCTGGTTAAAACTGGGTTAAAACCCAAATCACTCAGTTTTAACTCGAATGGGAAGATTGGGTTTTAACCCACTACCCATCTCTAGTCACATCGTCACCCTAATTGCAGTCAACTTTTCTTCCTCCTTTCTCTTGTTATTTAAAAATCATTTCCATATACAAAAGCTCTAAATTCGTCTAACGCACTGGCTATTTTATAAATAGACCGTATCCAGTACTGCAACCATCTAAGGTCATAGAGCAAGTACCTGAACCTGAGGTGAATCCTGTTCCATCAGGACAAATCGCGGTACCATACCCAATGAACCATTACATCACTGTTCCTGGCAAGGACATGCTTGTTCCAGTGCCTGTACCTGTTAAAGTACCTGGAGGTAAGACTAACGTAGCTATATGTATAGATACAAAATAATCTTAGTAAGGCAGTGTAATATTTCTTTAAAGAGATTTTAAGTCAAAAAATGTTTTGTATCTAAAATTTATATGCCTGCGTCTTATCGATTTATATGTCTAACAATCTATATAATAATAGATACACCAACCATTTATACAACTAATTTGTCTTATTTTATGCCACAGAAACCAAGTACTACTCCGTACCAGTCATCCTATACGTAGGTAAGAAACAATTCATTGATTAATATCCTGCAGTGATTCATATTAAGGCAGTCTTAATTGTAGTGTATCTTTAATGTCGAGTTGGACAAGATCATCATGAATGTTTTTCCGTGTTATAGCTCCTGAATGCAGGAAGCATCAACCATTGGTACCATTCCGTGTACCATCAGAACCTTGTCAGGTCCACGTTTGCAAAGTTCGTTACAACTACGTCTACATCGAAACACACCCTGACTCCACTTGCTTAGGTTAGTAATCTTATTATTTTGTAAACAAAATATTTATATCTTTAATATTAAGGATTTTAATGAATCGCTATATTTTACTTACTTTTTCCAAGCACAGGCGGGTTTATTAAACAAACAAAGATTTGATTTAATTTGAATTAGCTAGTAAAAAGATTCCACAATTTAGCGAAAGGGCTGATTTTTATAAATCCTATGAGTTATCGGGTGGCTAATGATACATAATGTATTATGTTTTAACTCGTTTTTCTACGAACCGCAACTTGAATCCTTAATATTGGGCAAGTACCTACTATAGTACACAGTATGTAACACTTCTACATTAGTGGATTCCTATTAAAAACACTAAATCATACCGTATGTACCGTGCTTGGACTCAGTAAGAGTTCACTTTGCCAATCCTATTTACAGCCGAGCTTTTGCGAGGTTTTCGTGACCTTATTGACAACAATTGAATAATCTATTGATTTATTTCTTTTCAGTTAGCCAAGACAGTGGATCTAGCTGGAACTCAGCAAGTGCTAATACTAACGCAGGCTCCAACGGCTACGGTTCAAATACTGAGGCCAACGCAGTGGCCAACGCTAAT
Source organism: Euplexia lucipara (assembly GCA_921972225.1). Taxonomy (NCBI): domain Eukaryota; kingdom Metazoa; phylum Arthropoda; class Insecta; order Lepidoptera; family Noctuidae; genus Euplexia; species Euplexia lucipara. The sequence goes on along the minus strand of OV179164.1, from coordinate 780,367 downwards.
GCGGGTGGCTATAACGGATACTTTGGACCCTACAGCTATGGAGGTGGTAGTTCCAGTGCATCAGCAGATGCGTCAGCAAATACTGCAAGTGGTACTTATGGAAACATTTTCTCTGGATTAGATTGGGCTAACGCGAATGCAAATGCAGCAGCTAATTCTGGTTACGGTCCATTGATGCGTTATGAAGGAGATTATTCCAATGCTAATGCCGCTGCTAACACTGCAGTCAATTATGGTGGCTATGGAGGTGGTAGTTCTAATGCAGCTGCTCAAGTAGCCACCAACACTGCAAATAATGGTTACGGTGGTGGATACAGTATTGCTGATGCCCAAGCTGCTGCAAACGCCATGAATGGCTGGGGCTCAACCAATGCTGCAGCACAAGCAGCCGCTAACGCTGCAAATAGTGGTTACGGTAGTGGGTACAGTATCGCTGATGCTCAAGCAGCTGCAAACGCCGTGAATGGCTGGGGATCATCAAATGCACAGGCAGCCACCAACGCTGCTAATGGTGTTTACGGTAGTGGATACAGTATCACTGATGCTCAAGCTGCTGCTGACGCCGCAAACGGCTGGAAATTATCCAATGCTGCTGCCCAAGCAGCCGCCAATTCTGCAAATAGTGGATACGGTGGTGGTTACAGTATTGCCGACGCACAAGCAATCGCAAACGCTGCAAATGGTGGCTACCGTGGTGGATACAGTCTTGCTGACGCCCAAGCTGCTGCAAACGCTGTTAACGGCTGGGGATCATCCAATGCTGCCGCACAAGCAGCCGCCAACACTGCAGCTGGTGGATACGGTAATGGATATAGCCTTGCTGACGCCCAAACTGCTACAAATGCTGCAAACGGCTGGGGCTCATCCAATGCTGCCACACAAGCAGCCGCCAACACTGCAGGTGGTGGATACGGTAGTGGATATAGCCTTGCTGATGCCCAAGTTGCTACAAACATTGCAAATGGCTGGGGCACATCCAATGGTGCCACACAAGCAGCTGCACAAGCAGCCGTCAATGCTGCAACTAATGGATACGGTGGTGGTTACAGTATTGCCGACGCACAAGCAATCGCAAACGCTGCAAATGGTGGCTACCGTGGTGGATACAGTCTTGCTGACGCCCAAGCTGCTGCAAACGCTGTTAACGGCTGGGAATCATCCAATACTGCCGCACAAGCAGCCGTCGATGCTGCAACTGGTGGATACGGTGGTGGATACAGTCTTGCTGACGCCCAAGCTGCTGCAAATACCGCGAATGGCTGGGGATCATCTAATGCTGCCGCACAAACAGCTGCAAATGTAGCCTCTGGCTACGGCGGATATGGCGATGCCAACGCAGCTGCTCAAGCTGCCGCTAACACAGTTTCTGGCTATGGTGGATTCGGTGGATATGGAGACGCCAATGCAGCTGCTCAAGCTGCTGCCAACACAGCTTCTGACTATGGCGGATTTAGCGGATATGGTGACGCCAATGGAGCTGCTCTAGCAGCAGCCAACTCTGCCACCGGATATGGTGGTTATGGCGGCTATGGAGATTACAGTAGTGCTGCCGCCGCAGCTGCAGCAGCCTCAGCCAACGCCGGTGGGTATGGTGGTCATGGAGACGCCAGCGCAGCTGCCGCGGCAGCAGCCGCCAACTCTGGTGGTAATCATGGTGGTTACGGAGGATCAAGCGCTATTTCACAGGCATTAGCCAACGCTGGCATGGGCATTCGAAGTGGAGAACCAGATAGCGACGTTGATTTCACTAGATCCAGCCATTCAGATGAATTAGCCGACGATGTTCCAGTTACCGCACAAGAATCAAGAAAGAAACGCAATGCTGAGCAACGCAAGCTCAGGTTTAGAATGAGAGCGTAATTACGAATCACGGAATTTAAAAAATATGTAAGTGAAAATTATGAAACATTTTGTTTAACTTAGGTACTTGCACTTGATGCTGTAATTATTGCACAGGTACTCAAACAACCTTTAGGTTATTATATTCCATAGTTTCTAACCACAATGACCTATTCTCATTAAGACATTGCGAAAATGCAGAAAACAAAAAAATATAAATACCTATTATTAGATCTGGATTAATCTTTTGGACGCCTTCTAATCTTTTGCCTTTTCTATAATAATGTCAAATTGTTTCTTTTCTAGATCTTGAAATTCGAAACTTATTGATCTCTCTATGAACATGGCAAGAATATGGATCTGAATTTGTTTATATGTAATTGATGCATCTAGAAAATGACGAGCAAACTTCATACTTATATATATTTAAATAAATATGTATTTATAATAAAGCATTTAGTGGGATACTTCTGCATTTTGATTTTAACATTACCCACACAATGTAATTTTTGAGGATAGTTAATTGAAAACTAAAAACACTTTTTCCACTACGACTAACATGATGTCCATTAAAACAAACACTGATATTTATGAACGACTGAAACAAAAGGATTTGATTTACGATATTATATCTAACGTCGTATAATCTTTTTGTTTCAATCAGTAAAAAAAAAAAGAATATCTGTTTATAGTTCACGCTCAAGTCCAGTCTTTTGGATAACTATCTAAATCCTACATTTTTAAGTAACTACTTCTGCAAGTTAATAATCAATTACACACACGTCCATTTGACGTCTAGACAATAAATTATTCAGAAATAAATCTAATAACACGCACTTACATGTGGTAATTACATCATAAATCATACTGTACATGCCAATATTAAAACGTCAAATGGTTATCACACAGAATTAAACGTCTTTCTTATAAATACAACTGCATAATGTTAGAGAACACATTGATGGCAATTATCGTTAATGGTAACTGGAGAATTGTAAGTGTAAGGGTCAACTGCATAAAGCCGGGATGCAGGTTGGGGTCATTGGAGGGATTTGCCTCTTTGCCTTCCTATTATCTAAAGGCAGAGCCGAAGAATCGGAGAGTTTAAAAGAACCTAAAGATCCTCAAGACGTAGACAAGGTAAAAGAAACTGTAGATTTAAGAAAAAACGGTGACTTGGAAGCTGCCGATGATCTCAAAAGTGGTAAGAAACGTAACAGTACAATATAGTAATATATACTGAATGTTTATAAAGAACAAGGGCGATTAGAAAGTATACTTTATTATAATATTATGTCATTATGACATGGCGTCATTCTTTCCAGTGATTTGTTAGTGACAGGCTTGTGGTAGGTCAATTGGTTGTAGATATAAATTAAAATTTAGAACTATTTTCAGAAATAAGTTTAGATGTAACTCAATTAAATTCTGAGGCCAATGAAGGGAGGTCGGGGGATGTCGCAAGTGATGCTCGTAGTTCTGAAGGTACTCGTAATATAATTTTTTTAAATGTATTATTGATTGATTGCACGATCACTATTGTATACTCTTAATTGTAATTACCGGACCTTATTGGAAACTATTACTGCATCCTCAAATATAGAAGAAAATAAGTCTTTTCAAAATGTTTTTTACTCCCCAGACTTAGCCCAGAGTAACGCTGTATATCAACCAAGTGGTGATGGATTTGCTTCGGCTTACTCCGACAATTCTGGAGGTTTAACACCATCTAGAGCAATAGCTGGAGGAGCGTCACCCTTTAACCCATTCAATGAAGAGTTAGGACCTTACATATCATCTGCCACCAGTTTTTCGCAAGCAGAGGCTCAAGCAATCAATAGTGACTCTTACAGTCAAAGGCTAAACGCCTATCCTTACCCTGCATCCTACCCCTACACGGATACTGGAATTTATCAACCAGGGTATAATGGCCTACCTAATGTGAGTCCGTATAACCAAGGAGCGAGCTTCCCTCAGATGCCAGGCCAAGGCAACAGTGAGTCATACCAACCCATAATTGAGCATAGTTCTGTGCTAGCCGACCTTGGCTCACAGTTTAACCCAGTTTCGGATTCACTTTCTGCTTTTCCTTCATCTTATTCTTATAGTCCAAGGTCAAGTTCTAGATCTTACAATTCAGAAGACAATAACAGAGCATATCAACCCATTCCCATACCAAATACTGACTACTCACCATACGATCGTTTTATGGTTCCCTATAAAGGACCTAGTTCCACTCAAATACAAGACGACAGTGAGTCATATCAACCTGTTCCTATAATTAAATCTAAAGAAGTTCGATATAATTCCAAATCAAGCCCATTTAGTCAAGGACGAAATTCGACTTTATCTCAAACATATAGTAAATATGAGCCCTATCAGGCCATTCCTTTACCTTATCGCCCTTCATATGATTCGTTTCTAGTTCCTTATAGAGACCCTAGTTCTTCTCAAGCACAGACAGCTAATGAACCATATCAACCCATCCCAATACCAAAACTGAGTCCTCAGCAAAAACATGCTATATCTAAATTAAACAGCGAGAGATCTTATTCCTTATCTGACTATTCTATATCGCAGTCTAATAGTTTTATACTCAACGCTGCTCAACCAAAATGGTCTGCTGATAGAGGCTCAGATCAGGCTATTCCAATTCCAAATAATTTGCTAAGAACAAGACCCACTCAAGACGACATGATGCCGTATAAGCCTATTCCAATACCAGTCTCTGACCCTTCACGTTATGGTTCTTCTGTAGTCACACAATTTAGCGAACAAAATAAATATGAAGACGAAAGCAATTCATATGAATATCAACCAATACTTAATGAATACAATTCAAAGTCTGAATCTCCTTTGTCTTTACCTTTTACTAATGGATCCAGATCACGCGAATATGATCCTGTAATAGACAATACTGCTTCGAGTGCAGATATAATATCCAAAAGTGGCTGGGGTCGACAAGAATACAATCCTTATCAATCCAGTGGTCAATATCCTCCTTCAGGAGCAGAGACAGCACAATATCCTGATTTCAAAGCCGCTGTGAGTGATGTTGTTAATCCATATAACCCAGGAATAAGTCCATATGCGAGTGACTACCCATCTCAATCACTTTTTCGACCTGGAATTTATAATCCGGCGGCGAACGAAGCTCAAAGACCACCTTATATTATTGCCAGTAAGTAAAAATTTACACGAAAGTAATTTAACTATTTTAATACCAACCACGTCATGACCAGTCTATCTGTTTAAAACATATGACAACAGATAAAGTATCATCGAAACGTAAAGCAATTAATGTCCGTAATATAACTTTCCATTTGTTTACTGAAATGTTTCATTTTTCAGGCGGGCAAAGTTCGCCGGTCGCATTCGAGGGTAATAATTTAATTTTAAATAATTAATAACGACGTACATTACGAACAAAAGTATTTAATCATCGTGTACTGTTTCAGATGCAAAATCCAGACTAATATTGCCTTTTGAATATGTTTTTCCTACTAAAATGCCTGGTAAGATTATTAAAACTAGATAATAAAATGTAGTACTATATTTTACTTTTGTAAAGTAGTTGAATTAGACTAATAAATTAGATGCCATAGATCATCCTATAATCATGAATGTATTTTTTATTTTTTGTCATAATGCTGCTCCTCCATTTAGATGGTGAAGGGCGAAGCGAGGGTGTAGTCAAAACTTAAGTAAAGTTATTCAAAACCATTCATTGCATTACTAATAAAAATAATACGATTTTCAGGAGGTGAACACGCAATACAATGTACAAAGGAAAACGAATTCCATCACTTTTGGTCTCCAGAACTCGACTGTATGGTCTGCATTTGTCTTAATGAGTATGGACTCCTTCAACCCGTGTGTGCTAGTTGTGGTGGATGCCACAGTCCTCCACCAAAGCTTCCAGAGCCAGTTCCACGACTGCCTGAATACATTCCTGTGCAGCCAGCTACCGAACTGATGCCGATAATGCCCGACCCATATCCACCCGTGCCCCAAACGGAGCCAGATCAGCCCGTTCCCACATCGGAACCCTATCTTGTGAATCCAGAACATATTCCACCTCCTTCACTTGTCCCAGTTACTTTTCCAGAACCAGTTGCAACACCACCGCCACCACCATCTCAAGGTAATCGCTATTTCGTTCAGTACGTAAATGTACTCGTATTTTTTCAAACATGATTTGTATTTTTGGTGTTATATTGAAACGGTTGATTTTGCTTAAAACATAGATTTTACGGAAGTATTTTCGTAGTTACCCATTTATCCAAGCCTATAAAAGTATTTTCATACATTTTACTAGCGCATAGCAATCATTTAATGAAATATTAGTTAAGAGTACACTTTTCAATTAACTATAGGCTAGCAGGTCTCACAGGAATTCAATCTAAAAATAATATTTCACTGAGAAAGATTAACGATCTTTCTCAAACTTCTGTCTTAGTCTGTCGTTTTGATTAATAACTTAACGTTAAGAAAATGCTATGAGTTTCCAACTGAAACCACTATTTTAGTTTACTTTGCTCATGTTGGTGGCTAAGTATTATGACATATTTCCGAATTTAGGGGAAAATCGTGACACCATACGATACTGCCTTAGAAATTCAATTAAACAGTTGTAAGGTTTTTCAATTAATCATTCTTAACACCGATTCAATCGACAAATCGACGCCTTTAAATTTATTTTTGTCACATATATCTGACAATCAGTTTTCATTTTTAGCACATTGTAACCCTCTGCCAACTGGAGTTCCGTTCACAAATCCGTTGCACCCTTGCCAGATTTGCATCTGTAGAGAATCCATCGCGACGGGCAAGACTGATGTTCAGATAGAGTGCAAGGAGAATCATCAGTGCAGTAAGTACTATAATACAAAATAATACGGTTCATATCAATTAATAAAAATTGTCAGTTTGGGATAGTTTAAAGTTAGCCGGTGTTAACATTACACGTATTTTCATCAACGCATTACAAATAAATGAACGGTAGAGATAAAACGATCATTTGTCCTTCAAACACAGTAATGAATGTGACTAAATTGACAGTAATACCTATCCGCGAACGGACCATTAGAAGGCATTGACTCAGTATTGTGTCTGGCATAGTCTTTTATATATTGTCAAGAGTTACATTACAAGCAAATTTGTTGTTTTCCAGTTGCACCTGCCGACGTAACTGCTTTACGTAAGTGTTACAAACAGAATACAATTTAAGTTCATAACATTATTTTTCATTAAAATCTTAAATTCTGATATTTCAGCTCCAATACCCGATGTCCCAGTTCCGATTCCACGTAAGTTCTAATCAATATTACAAATGTGTAATTATAGTGTAGATAATATTCCATTTATTTTACATACTATCCTAAAATCTGAAAATAGGAATTAAAATCACCATGAAAATGATTACTATTTTGTTTTTTTTTTATTATAAATTGGACTATTGAAGACTTACAGCTATATACTGTTGTACGAGTATATAGCTGTAAGTCTTCAATAGTCCTTAAATAAAGAAATAAAAGAATTTTGTGAATTTCATGTTGGATATGAACCACCAAAGCACAGAAGATGCATTATGTGGCGTTAAGTGTTCACGAAGGTCGTTACTCAGTTGAGAATCCCAATTGTCGCCGTAAGATGAACTAGTAAAATTGTTTAAGCTATTAGATACTGTAATTTTACTTTTCACAAACCTTATGATTAGTTAGTAACACACTTGTAAACACAATGATTGTGTAACAGACATAAGCCCAGATTAACTTTTACACCTTTCAGTAATATTACTACAATTACATTTTAATGGGCGCCGATAATAACTTTCTTTTCTAGTATAGTTAAGCTGCGTTCCCTTAAAACTACTAAAAAGTTACTTCACATTTTCTAGCTTAACAGTGCAGTATTCATAATTTGTTTATGTTTTTAGTTCCTGTATGTGAAAAGTTCCCCGAAAACGTGCTCTTCCCACACCCGACTGAAACTTGCAAACTCTGCAAGTGCGCCAAGAATTTGTCTGAAGAAGGGCTTTATGAGCAGCAAATAACTTGCTATCCCCATCCTGATTGTGGTAAGTTTCGTCTATCAAATATTTTACTTGAAAACCTTTTATATAATATTACCTATATTCTGTCTATTGATAGTGTTTTGTAATGAAAAACAACAGTTCTCCTGATTCATTTTAGCCGGGGAAATTTGCTCGCAACTTCGTCCGCGTAGATACTACTTTGACATTTACTTTTAAGTATTAATGTAGATTAGTTGCCCTATAAGCTGCTATTTAATCATTTTTAAAAAAATCAAATGTTTTTACAAAAAATTTTCGATAATCATTATCTTTTCAACAGTACCAAAAGTAGAAGCAGTGACAGAGCCAGTACCTCCTCTGCCAATACCGGTAGAACCATACCAGGAAAAGCCTAACCCAGAACCTGAATCCGCACCTAAAGGCCGTTTAAGAGATCCTTACCGCCCAATGGATCCCGTTCCTTTACCAGAAGTCGTGACGGTGGAACCTTGTAAGTATTATTTAATTTAACTAGATTTTACGAATTTAATGCCATACTTATTTATTTATCAACATTTACCACTGCTCTCCACTCCATTTACATATACATAACTACGTATTCCGTCTTATTCGGTAACAAGCAGTTCGTTTCTTTACCTAGGCTATTGGCTACCAATAACCCTGCAGTTACACGCAGGGCTATTGGCCACTGGGAACATGATGACATCTGGGAATTTACAAAAAAAATGGTGTAGCACTTTAAGTGGACTTCAAGTTACGGTCACTATCAGACGGAACACTGGCACTGTGCGCTTCGTCCCATCTCTTAGAGTGCGCATGACGTCATCGTAGTTACACACAGATGATAGCCAACACGAAACTAGCTGTTTGACAATTAATCGTTGAACACTTAAAAAACAAAACTTCTTTTATTCACCAAATCAAAATAACAACCTTGCACAATTCAAGTAGTTTACAAATAAGTATTCGAGATTTTAAAGTTTTTGTTTGTTAGTTATCATCACTATGAACTGCCAACGGAGATAGGCAATAGTCCTGCAATACTTCATAAAAACCTGTTATTGCATTGATTAATTCAATAGACGGAAGATTGACTTTGAACTATTAATTATTATTGTCTTCTCCCTATCCCAAATTATTTAAGGCCAATTTATCTCTTTAGGAAGTATATTACTCAGACTTGTGTGTTTCTCAGTACCGTGGCCTCCTATAACGACAATTGCACCAGCTCCTGTACGGCCTGTGACTCCTCGACCTGGACCACTTCCAGGACCATCGCCACGTGAGTTTTGTAACTCTTATCTAGAATCATGAACAAAGGAAGTCATAGTGTCTCTATTGACAGAGCAACCATAACATTTAATTCGTTATACTTTTAAATAAAAAGTAGTTATTTCGTATGTGAAAACAGTGACAAAAGTGACTCTGTTTTTATATAGTAAATAATTATTAAGTATTAATTAGAAATGTATACAAAAAAAAATAGTTATGAAAGTTATGAAAAATAAATAACAGAAAGTCATTATAAAGGTTAAATCGAGACGACATTATTACACCCTAATTCTACCCAGCGTTTCATATTTTTCTCTTGTTCCATCCCTTATGACAAGATGTTCTTATGAAAAATTTTCTCAGATGAGTCCTGCCAACCTTACCCTCCTAATCAGCCGTTCCAGCACCCTTGGGATGAGTGCCAGGTCTGCTTGTGCAGTGAAGCCATAGCAGTCGGCATGGTCACCGTCGAAATCAACTGCTACACAAAGCCTTCCTGCTGTTAGTATATTATTATCATTTGTTTACATATATTCAAGTAGTTCTTTGGCTTGATAAGTATTTTTTTGGCATTTTTTCAGGTATTGATCCACCAGATTCTATTAAAGCAGGTGAGATTATAAAGTCAATGATTTTGTTCGAGCACATTATTTAAAAATTAATTTAATCACAAATCATCTTTGTTCCAGCAATCCCAGGTAATCTACACTGACTATAGGTAAGCATTGAGTCCAAGTAATACAGCTACATACAGTTGGTTCTAGAGAGAGTAAACTTATTGATCCAACATTTTCATTTCAGATTAAATGCGCCGGTTCAAGATCCCCATTTAAAGTTTCGCACTCGGTGGGCAGTTCAAAAGTTTGGCGAATGCGTGATAACTGTCGATTTTATGCCACCGTTTGCGCTCGTTTGAACCCCAACGTGCGGGCGGTGGACAGAGGGTGACAGAGGGCGAAATAAAAAACTCGTATCAACTCGAACATTAAAAGCAAACAAATAAAGTAAAAATTTACGAACGCCTGCGACACGCCGTCAAAATTGCAGAAACAGGTGACGTAAAAACAAATGGAGTGGGACCCGGTATGTGTTTTATACGTGGTTATGTAACATATTAAAATATAAAAAGTAAATATTCGTATGCAGTAAGTAGTGAAATATTTTATGAAGTACAAAACGTTTTGTCAAGTCGTAAAGTAGGTAACATAAAATTTACACAACGTATACGAATTGCAAACAAAAATAATACGAAACCAGCTCAATCTGTTGTTAATTTAAACGTTTCCCCCGAAAACATTTATTAGAGAGAAAACAAAGCTTTGCCCAAAAATTACGTAAAGCGTCCTCTACACCCGGTAGCACTTTGATAGCAGATAACAGAACAAACAATGGTACATAAATCAATCGTCTTCCGAGATAGCGGTCCCTAATTAGTGGGAAAGCATTGAGGAAAACCAATACGGTGAATCGTTTTGGAAACGCAATAAGGGTGGGTACAAAACGGACGATGAGCGCCATCGAGCACACTGACGCGCTATAGATTGCCCCTCAAGTGTATTGACACCTCGATGTCCATTTACCGGAGCCACTCACCCCTGAACGTGATAGCGTGAGGGTAATTGTGTTTTCCATTCAGGTGCCACTCCTGTTATCACTGTTTTATTGGTCAACGTAAAAATTCGTTTTATTGTTGATCATGTTTTGGAAGAGTGACGTAAAATTTTTAAATCTGCTCGGAAAGTGTTTTCAATTTTACTTTTTAAGGGTTTATTCAGATACTTATTTTAAGGTAACCATTGATTTTAATACAAAGTAATCAGATTTTTGTGTTTCTTTATAAAATGTAGCAAACATTTCAAACAGTTTCCGCAATTGTATATATAAACAAATAAACATACGCATTATTCACGTTTCAGGTTCCAATTCGCCATATCCAGGACTAAGCATCGCGAACAGCCCTGAGGTACAAGCTTTAACCAGCATATCGCAGCCAATGACCAGTACTAGTCGACCTCCAGCAGCATACGCATCATATAGTCCAAGATCCGTAAACATCTATTCTGGGAGCAACCAAGCTACTGATTCGTTGAACCAGCCACCAGCATACCCTGCCTATGTGGAACCACCGTCTAGCTACCCATTTCAACCGAACTATGCATCTCCATACGTGAACCCACAATATCCTGAATATCCACAAAGATTACCAGTTCTACCACGGACTGGTAATACGATTGGACAGTACAAACCCAATAATTTCGGATATCCAGCAAACTATCAATACGAAGCAGGAGAAGCGGTAGGAAATAACTTCACGCCGCAAGGTCACTATCAGTCTTTTGAGCCGAGGTTCCAGACGATTCCAGCACCGTCTTACGCTGGAATGTACCAGAGAGCTTACGAGAGGCCAGCGATGTATGCCCCTGTACCACTCAGAGGGAGTTATGTGAAACCCCTAATGTCAGCACCAGTTGGACCAAGTGAGTTTTAAATATTTCACAATACTAAATGTATACTCGTTTTTCATTTCATTACGATACTTTAAATCATTTGACTAACATCAATCCCAAATTTTAGATGTTCAGAAATTGGCGCCGAGCTACTCAGGACCGATAGGTTATTCGAAGTCTGGTAAAGGTAAATATTATCACATTCGATAGTCATTTAGTTGTTAGTCTATTTAGCTCGGTTTGGTAAAAAACCCATCATTTTTTTATTTTTTTGGTTGCCTAATAATATCCTATACAAATCTATCTACTCGTCTTGAGAGCAGCATACACCCACAGATGTTTACGAAGGAATTCCCTAACTTCAGTATAATTTTTAACAACCGCACCCCGTAATCCCGTGCGGATCCTTCAACTTTTTGGACATAAATTAAAAATATATTAGGAGAGCAGATGGTAGGACGCCCGCCATGCAAATTATATTTAATCAAACTTTGGGCCTTCACTAGTTATTGAATTTCTTTTTTACTTTCTTTGAACTTCGTGGTCGGTACAACCTATTGCTATGCAAATTTTAATTTGAGACAGTTGATAAACAAGGTATTTGTTTACAATTTCCAGATGGGCCAGATACAGATGACTCGCAGTAATGTGCTATAAATTATTGTGTAAGTTCAATCATGACTTTGAGGTACCTACCCTTTTTGATAATCTAACTTAGAACAGTGCAGTAGTCGAAACAAAAGACATCTCTAGTGCTATTAATTTGGATCATGAAGTTTGTATTGATAGCTATAAGGCACAAAATCAACAATAACTAAAATGCTGGCCTCATTAGAATAATGAATTTGCTCGTTTATTTTAAAATCGCAAACAGCAGTGTATTGGGTTTAACGATCGGTATTAGTACAGGAATGTTGAAATTATACGTCGTAATTTTAATATATGTTCCTTATGAGTTCAGTAGAACTATCGGAAATAAACAGAAATAAATTATGTATTGCGTCATAATAACTCAAATTTTTCATCTTCAAGTAACAAGACTAATTTGACAGACATTATATAGCTGTATAGCTTTCAGTACTTAAAGTTTATCTAAAGCAACAAAGTGACACCGGTTTAGTGCATTTAATAAAATTAATGTAAGTAATAAAAGCATTATTGTTTCAGGATAGTTATTATTAAAATGTTTGTGAAACAGACGACACGGCTTGTATTGGACACGGGACTAGTTTTAAGAAGTGTGTAAAGCAAAAGATGCTTTCAACTGTATTTCTATTAAAAGGAAAGCATCGTAATCTGTTTGTTTTATTTATATCATTATCACTATACCTATCACAATGCATCCAATGCAAGCAATCTGACGGCTGTCTCCATCATCGATTGATATAGGGGTTCGTCAGGGAACTATTCTGAGCCTATGCCGTAAACGTCGAGACAGTGAATAATTAAGTCATTCTACTTACATCACAGATTTCAAGAGCACTTGACTTATTAAACTATTGTACTATGTGCATCTAATCCTTTTATTAGTTATACTTGGTAGAACAGTCATCACTGATTTTTACGATTTGCTCCTAGATACAATATGTTAATCTCTCCACATTAGACCCAATGTGTCTGGATTCCGAAAAAGAGTTCTTGAAGCGACAGTGCCAGCTCAGGCCCTAGTTGCACAAACTTAGACCTGTCTAATTGCTAAACTAGAGGTAGACAAAAATGTACAAGTTGAGCAGTAGCAAAATATGTAGCTTACTATAACAAGCACTGTCAACTTCCTTCAAGTGAACTAAAGATAAAATAAGAAATCGAAAAGTCATAAAAACACCAAACGATTTGAAGTTATACCTAATTTAAATTTTAGTTGAGGCAGCTCGATAAAACGAATACTGTTTATTTATGTTTTGGTACAATTCTGAGCTGGTATGTTGCAATAATGTTACGCTGGGTCCTTCCGATTTTACTTATAAAAGGTAAGACATTAATTCTGCATGGTTAAGTAATTACAACAACTATTATATAAACGCTTTAAGATCGATGTTGTTCCAAGTTATGGTGAAATAATATTCACGAACACGAACATAGTAATTAAACTTTTAATTCATACAAAGTCCAATTCACTTAATATCTAATGTTAGTATTTACATAATTACAAATAAAACAATTAAATAATAATGGAATTGAATTAAATTTAAATTGACTTGAAACTTAATTAAATAGGTAGAAGCGAATTGAATTGAATTACATCCGACCAAATTGAATAAATGAATTAAATAGGCAAATAAAATGAAATTAAGGCTGTTGAAATTCAGCGTGGAGCTGTAACCACCTTTGTATCATCGGGGAGTCCCAGCGATAGGCAAACACCCTGAGAATAGTGTTGGTGCTGCCCCGAAAACGTGTCATTAAAGAGGCGCATCTTTTTCTAATAATGACTCAATTTAAAAATGAAGTGATCTTAAACCAATACAGAAATTTTCTATCTATCGTATAATATCCGTTTAAGTTTAAACCAAGTAGAGTGGGCAAACAAAATGAAATAAAACGACTTGAAATTTCCCATAGCTTGCAAAATTACAGCTTTTTCCACATCTTATTAAGTTTTAGTCTAGTAGTTTTAGTTAGTATTTTAAGTGAAGATAGTTCCTGCTTCTCTTATCACTTTGGAACACAATTTGAAACTAAAAATGGAAGTAAAACCGTCTAAGAGGATTCGTTGGTTTGCATTTTAATGAAAATTCTGAACATTTATGTTGAGGTGAAAATAGCGAAAATTCGTACTGGTGATGACCGTGAAGTTTTAAGAAAAGGCACTGATAGAAATAAATTAAATTAAATCTCTTATAACATACCATACTCTTGCTAGTTTAGGTAGTTACTGATTTAGTACTTGGGTTACCTAAATCACTCTAGCCCACAAAAACAAATTATTTAACTTTTCTTGCCGTACCGTCCGCCTCGTTGGTTCAGAAGTCAGGCTCAATTCCCAGGTCGGGCCAAGAGTTTTTGGTTTTTTCATCTAGAATTACTCAATAGCAGCCTGGAAGCTGCTTTATGCTTATAGTTTATGGCAATAGAAATTTTCCCCCTATTACATGGAAGGCATGGAACCTACTCGTCATTATAACTGGCGAGCTGTGGGTGTATTATAGCCACACTACTGTCTACCCCTTCGGTGAATGCTAGCGCTATCTTACGATGACGATCCCACCGCATTTTGAGAAATACATGCATCGTATAAGCACTTAATTGTATGCGCATTTTGATCATAACCTTTCTGGCTACTAATGAATTTTGTATGAATCCACATAAGAGCGCAGAATGAATCCATGATCTGGATTTAAATAACATCCATTATATTAAACAGCATTGTGGTGGAATTGAAATGCTAAGTCTTAGTGTTTTAGTGTAATGGAAGGCAAACATAAACGGAAAAATAACATTATGCCTTACTAAATGGTTAGGCAGAGATGTACAGAGGCTAGCACATCAATCTACCCCAATACGTAAAATTTCTTTGATAGTTTTTCAACATTATAGCAAACGGAATAAGGCTCATGTTTAATTGGGATTTTTTCCAGTTTGGGGTAGTTTGATATGCTGATGTCTGTGCCTACACATTGCCACTTATATTTAAGAATTTATACCCAAACACGATCTAGTCTCCGCGATCCTACAGAAAAAATCCTAATGAAAAACACTTGACTCCTAAATATCCTGGAGTTTTAAGACAGAACCAATAACCAACGTTTCCATGAGCCGTCAGGGATAATTATATATCACACTTTTACGGTGGCCGGTTTTGGAGAAATGATTGTGCCCAATTGAATGCAATAATAAACTAAGCTAAAAATAAGATAAATTCCATGTAAAAAAGTGAGGTTTATTTGTAAAAACAAATAAACAACTGCCTTGTTGGTCAATTGAAGCGGAGAAGATGTAGCGCTTTAATTGCTGAGTTCGTTTGTTTAATTCCCCGGTTTGGTAAAATTATATTGGGCTATTCCATCAGGAAATTCTTAGTAGCAGCCTGGGGTCTGGATCTGTTCCTGGTTAATGGCTATAGTCTCGCCCCCTATTAATATAATCGGCAAAATGTGGGTGTACTTCAGATACACCTCTACTTGACGCAGCGGGGATTATCATTATGTTATGATACGTTTAGGATCGCAGTGTCAGACTCCATATCATCTGGTCCACATTGATGATATGGAAAACCTGGCCCAGTTTGACGATGCACAGCATCGAGGACCAAACTTCTACGACTACTCCGGCCAATCGTCCATGGAGCCAGCCAGCACGCTGGAGAAGGATGAAGACACGTCGCTGTGAGTTTTGAACCTTCATCATAATTAACAGTTGAACAACAGAAAAAAAGGCATCCCCAAAACGGTACTGTGTCGACTGGTTATACGCTTTACGGATCCATAGGATTTTGGCCTGCACCAGGTCTGTTCCTAGCTAACTTATGTGAAGTCACAGTTCTTACTCATCAATATTAACCTTCAATTCAAAAAGAGGGGTGTTATAAGTATGTTGTGTGTATCTATGTCTGTCTGGGGCATCGTATCTTCGAAAATGAGTGGGCCGATTTGAATGCCGTTTTTTTGTTTGAAACCTATCTTAATTAAGAAGGTTCTTAGCTATAACTTTTATCTTATATACAATTATTCATCAATCGCACGTCAATTGTACATTTGCAAAATGGTTTTTTAAGTTAAATCTATCACTTGTAGGTATTATCTGCTTAGATTACTATGTAAATTTTGTATTTTCTTTAATACCCTTCTAGGCCATATTGTGTGGATAAGCTCATTATTTCACATCGTACAAAATATAAGTAGGTACAAGAGTTGCAATGACAAATTTAAATTATCCCCAATAATCTGGTTATCTACGTATATCGCTGTTGATATACCGAAAAAACCCCTAAATCGTTCATTTAACCGAAGGAAAATGTACCTTCCTACTATTTCAGCGAAAAGAGCCCAACCTTATTTATGAGATAATTTATTTACGTGCGCTATGAGATAAATCAGGGGAGGACGCCATTTTACACGGTCAGCCCTTCTTTGGAGCAACTTCAGCAATAACTGGACATTATTGAAAGACGTAGGCGAAGCTGGGGCACAATATTATACTTGCTTGGTGAACCAGTTCGCCTAGATTTGTTGTTGATATTTATTAAAAATTATGTTTTTTTTTTTCTAAAATAAACACCACTATACACAACGTGCCAGTGAATGTATTATCAAAATTGGTTCAGCCGTTTAGGAGACTAGCCCGAACAAAACCGACTAACAAATATAAAATTCCGAAGAATATGTCTTTACACCAAAAAAGATGTCTAGCTTTGGGTACAATAATAAAGCCTGGATAATACTGTTAACCCACGTTCAACTTGCAGAAAAATCACATAAACAAAAACAATCGCTAATTTTTATGTTTTATTGTTTTCAGTGATTTATCATCATATTCTGATTCAAACACAGGCTCATCCACGGGTTCATCGAAAGAAACAAGCGAACGGAAACGAGCGTAAGATTATTATAACTTTTTTACGAGTATCACGACATCACGCCCATATTTACTAAAGGCACACCCACATTTTAGAGTCATATTTTGATCATGTAAATAGGGCGAGCCTTTTGCCATCAACCAGGCCTGTCCAGGCTCCGGGTCGCTACTGAGAAGTTTCTGATGGAATAACCCAATATCACTTTGCCCTATCCGGACATAGAACTCACGACCTCACGCAAGCTGTAGCTCTGACACCCACTAGACCAACAAGGCAGTCGATGTTTTCATAATATTTGAATTATTTGTTAATATGGAAATGAATCATACTATCATTCATTATTAAACCTTATCAGCACAAAGTTGTACCGGACTTGCACTCCTTGTATTCACGATATGTTGAAGAAGTATACCAACATCGGCATCAAGTGGATATGCGCCAGCTACCAGCGAGCCAGACGAACCTTCAAGAGTGAATGTATGATGAGGTATAGGAACTGCCAAGATGGGACCAGTTAGTATGACAATCATATTTTTTCCCTTCCACCCCGTACTTATGAGGCAGTTGTTAGTGGAAAAGCCTGGAGAGGACACCGTAAAAGGATATACACAGACCTCATTTGATGTTCTCCAGAATAGTCAGGTGCGTAGTACTAGTATAGTAACCGGCGTGTTTGTATGACTACATGTATGAACGTAAACGAAACAAAAGAAGTTTGTAAAAATCGTAGCAGTTGGCTTTCTGTAGTTCCTGCCTAATCTCGTGGGAAGACGCAGATGAATGTATATATGTATGTATTATATGTACGTATTATATTAGGCAGGGCGATGTTGCTGATGATGCAGTGTCTGTTAAGTGTCCAAAGTAAAACTGCATAGCGGCAAATCTAGCATGATAAGTGTTCACTTACTATCCTATCACCGTGATACACAAGTATATCGCGTGCAACAAACTAATTTCTACTCTATTTATGCGAGTTTTATGGTTCAATTTAATATGGCGATTGAGAGCCTAAAGGCAGCGGAGTCTACGACATACTAGATTGATTGTTTTTTTCTGTGTACAAAAGAAACCTAGTTCACACAAAATTTCCTGTAATGTCTGCTAACATTTCCAGTGTTCGTGAAGCTATATGACCACAAATGCAGGCCGGACCCTTACCATGGAAGGAGCTGGTTTTACACCTACAGAGTGTGATTTCATTGTAAATAGTAAATAATGTTGACAAATAAAGTCTTTTACTTATTTAGCCCTTGTATATTCCTTAAAAATATTTTTATTTCATTAGAAATTGATAACAGGTATTTTCTTAAAGTTTAAGACATAGAAGGAGAGGCCACTTCCTTCAGGAGTCGAAGGAACGGCGCACGAAAAACAATACGTGCAACCAATTTCAATTTTTCAGAAATGTGGGTGGCACTTTTGGGAATTACCAGTGTAATGTTGTGTTTTCTATGTTAACCTAATTTAATTTATTGCTTCTTGCAAATGGTACAGAATTCCAATGGTCGGGTAGAGTAGTTTTCGTTCATAACATCATTAGAGAGAAAAAAATCGTAGGTTCTAGTAAATTAATAGAAAGGAGAGCTGTTACGCATAAATTATTATTTTTTAACATTGTATTTAACCATATACTCAAATTTAGACGCCGCTCTTTCACAGAATTTGAAGAGAACCAGCTACAACTGATGAAGATGTGATTCTAGAGTATGAAACAATAAAAATAAAACAATATAACGCAATAGAAATAAAATAAAAAAGCAACATTACATGTATCGTAAAAAAAATCAATTGGAATGGATATAAATCCACCATGGCTTGGATTTATGGTTTTCTACACATGTTTTACAAAGGGGTATAAAATGATTGAAGTGGAGCCATGTTGCAGCGGGTGACTTACATTGTATTCCTATTGAGTTTAGGTAAGTCCTCAAACGTAATGACAAGAAATTAAATAAATGAATAAAAGAATTCACATAAAGCGTTAAATATCCTGTCAGTTTTTTTTTCCTATTTTTTACGAATTTTGCCGGTAGTGTTGCTGAATTCAAGGCTTGAAAAAAAAACTAAAATCAAAATTTATTTAATCAAAGAAGGAAATGTTATGTCCAAATGACATTGAACAGTAACACAAAACGCCTGCCCTCCGTCACTTCCTTGTGTTTTCGCTAGTAAGAAGAAGTGGTGGAACAAACTCCCTAACAAGATGTATCAGTGATGGCTATCAGGTTTTATGTTGATCTCCTTTTGACCCAGAATAGAGAAGGCGCCAGCATAAATTGATAATCATACTTCCTCCCGCGCCGCGGTTTGACGTGTACAGAATTCCTCACATCTCTTAAGATATCAGCGATGTTTCAGATAAACTTATAAAGGACAAATACAATTAAAAAGGCATCACGATTTATTCAACTTCATATTGAACATTTCAACAGAAACAATGACTCCTTGCATAATATCTATATGGCTTACATGCGAATTGTCTTAAAATGGGACGTCTAAGTTTAACCACGGTTTTGAATACCCATTAAGCCAGTATTTCATCAATATAATAAATCACATAATTTTTTCACAGCACACATCGCGACAGCGTATGTATTCAACGATACTTTACTAAAAGATGATGACAAGAAATTAATTGGAATGAAAACCAGACGTAAAGATCGGTCCACGTCATCTGACTCTCAGTCAGTTGTAGGTATGGATACCTTCAGGATATAAAGCGAATTCTTAACATATTATGCGAACACCAATACAAATGATATTAAAATTAAAATATCCGGCAGCATTTAGATTTAAATTAAAAAGGCAAGCACAATGAAATTAACATCACCCATTGATATGAATTAAGCCTTAAAAATAACTTAATAATATACTCAAAAACGAGTTTTTTCAATTTAAATCAGTACGTACAGTTTTCCACGTGTCGAAAATAGGAACAAGCATTAATTGTTGGTGTACATGGAGAAACCCGTTTATGTAAATCTTCGGTTTGATCTACTGCTAATAGTGTTGGGAATTTATCCGGATAAATACTCAAAATGGATAAATACTCATAAATATCCGTTTTTACTCGAGTATTTATCCAAAACGGCGGATAAATATTATACACGATTTTAGTAAGGGAAATTTTATATTTCTACGAAGAAAAGGATGAAATTAAGTGAAATTCTAAAACTTATCAAGAACTTTTAAAAAAACAAGCCTGTCTAACCTATGATTACACACAATAATAAAAAAATTGGGTAATACTTTCCTTTATGGGTCATTGATTTATGGATTGGAGAGGGGCTGGGGAGAGGGAGGAGGAGATGAACTACCCCCCTGTCGGATTTCCACACCGCGGAGCCCCATGGTTATGGAGAAATTCATTGTTAAAGTTTGAGGTTAGGTTAAAACACTAATTTCGATTATTTTCACTCTAATTTCCATATATTTATGGGCCGGGAGCGCGAGGGTGGCAGGGCCTAAATCCTGTACCATTTCCAACCCGCGGAACCCCAAGGTTACGGAGATATACGTATTTTAAAATTTAAAAGTTAACATTTTGAAATTAGTTTCGGGTATTTTTCGGATAAGTTGAATAAAGCACAAGGAATATTATTATTCTTATATCCTTACCTGCCAAGATGTCGCCGGAACCGCTTGGCGGGGCTCCTACTTCTGGGTGGTTTAAAAAAATAACCACGAAGGAGGTGGAGAGGGGTCTGTGTTTGCTCACTCACTACGACCCCGCTACTTTTATTTTTTTTTAGTGGTGGAAAATCCTCATGGATGGCCCCCGCCCCGGGTAGGGTGGAGGGGTCTGTCAGACTGACTGACTAAAAACCACCCCGTGTTCCTTCTCACACCTGCGCCGGGGGTCACGGGAACAGAAGATACTTCCGCGACTCCCGACTGACTGCGACCTCGGCCCTCGGCCTCGCCAAGTCAACGAGGGGAGTGAGGTGTTAGAAAACCCTCGCAACGTCTAAGAGAGGCGCGCGTAAACACGACGCGCCGCCACCTCGGATCCATGTACATGGGGGCGGCGGACGTCCCGTGTCCGTCGCCCCTGAACCCATTCAGGGGGGCTGGAAGAGGGCGTTGTCCGCCATCTGCCTGCGCCCGGTACGTCTGCTGCGGGCCGGGTGAGTGGAGTTGCTCTCCCTCTCACTTTCCGCAGCCTCCATCTGCGAGACGACCGTTTCGCAGAAGGACACCACCGTGTCCCAGGACTCGACGCTGCCGGCCATCCTCTCGACCACGGCCGGCAGCGACAAGTCACTGCCTACTCCAGAGACGAGGGCACGGCACGGCTCCTCTCAAGTGGCACACTTTGCCAGCGTATGCCACGCCGTGTCCTCCCGACATTCGACAAAAATGTGATACCGGGCGTGTTATTTTCAATTTATATGAAAACTTAAAAAAATGTGTTTCTCTTTATTATTTTATTATAACTGGGAGTCTCCGCAACTTAAAAAATTGTAAAAAACCTTCTGTTTATGAGTACTATCTACAAAAAAAAATGGACTTCCAACTATATGGCCCATAAAATAAAGTATAGCCCAAGCACGTGTAATTTTGCACAGATTTTATTACGTCTATGCAGAGGAGTCGTCGGAGGAACTTGTGGCTAAATTATAACAGCCGCATGGGTTGATCGAAGGTTAAACTACGCTTGACGTGGTCGGTCCGTGGATGGATGACCATTTATTATATACCAAGACTCATCCGTGCCTCAGAAAGCACGTTAAGCCGTTGGTCCCAGCTGTCATTTGTAGATCTTTGACAGCCGTTAATTGTGGTCAGAAGTCCAAAGTCTGACAACCAGTTTAACCAAGGGGTATCATGTTACCCAGTTCACTGCCTTGCCTTGCCACTGGGTTGTTTAGGTCTGACAGACAGCTCCATGTAAAACACTGGTATTCAGCTGCATCCGGTGAAACTGGAAGCCGACCCCAACATAGTTGGGAAAAGGCTAGGCAGATGATGACGCCTATGCAGAGTTTAATAAAATTGGTGAAAACTTCACATTTCAGTGCGTAATGAGCTAGCAAAAAAATTGGGTAATACTTTCCTTTATGGGTCATTGGTTTATGGATCGGAGAGGGCCTGGGGAGAGGGAGGGGGAGATGAACTACCCCCCTGTCGGATTTCCACACCGCGGAGCCCCATGGTTATGGAGAAATTCATTGTTAAAGTTTGAGGTTAGGTTAAAACACTAATTTCGATTATTTTCACTCTAATTTCCATATATTTATGGGCCGGGAGCGCGAGGGTGGCAGGGGCCTAAATCCTGTACCATTTCCAACCCGCGGAACCCCAAGGTTACGGAGATATACGTATTTTAAAATTTAAAAGTTAACATTTTGAAATTAGTTTCGGGTATTTTTCGGATAAGTTGAATAAAGCACAAGGAATATTATTATTCTTATATCCTTACCTGCCAAGATGTCGCCGGAACCGCTTGACGGGGCTCCTACTTCTGGGTGGTTTAAAAAAATAACCACGAAGGAGGTGGAGAGGGGTCTGTGTTTGCTCACTCACTACGACCCCGCTACTTTTATTTTTTTTTTGTGGTGGAAAATCCTCATGGATGGCCCCCGCCCCGGGTAGGGTGGAGGGGTCTGTCAGACTTACTGACTAAAAACCACCCCGTGTTCCTTCTCACACCTGCGCCGGGGGTCACGGGAACAGAAGATACTTCCGCGACTCCCGACTGACTGCGACCTCGGCCCTCGGCCTCGCCAAGTCAGCGAGGGGAGTGAGGTGTTAGAAAACCCTCGCAACGTCTAAGAGAGGCGCGCGTAAACACGACGCGCCGCCACCTCGGATCCATGTACATGGGGGCGGCGGACGTCCCGTGTCCGTCGCCCCTGAACCCATTCAGGGGGGCTGGAAGAGGGCGTTGTCCGCCATCTGCCTGTTCGTCGTTGGCAAAAATGTTGTTAAACTTTTTTTACTAAGTTAGTTTAGTACTGCGCACAACACTATTAATTTGCTGGCTCATGACGCACTGAGATTTCAAAACACTCAAAACAAGGGACTCTGCAGTCTTTTGTAGGTTTCTAGCGTTATCAACAATAATAAAACTACACTTTTCTATTTATTTTTAGTAGTTCACTTATCCGCCGATTTTATTAAGTGTTTAAACCTTTAACAAAGAAAGGTTCAGCTTTTAAAACATACCTTGAAACGCTATGATCCAACTTCAAAATCACTTAAATGTCTCATAAAACTAGAACACTATCACCTCAAAATAATTATTTTGTTGTTAAATACGCACCCGCGCGTGCGCTCTTTAATACACATACCTGGGCACAGCGCAGGTGCGGTGGTGTGAGGGGAAAGGTAATAAAACAAAAGGAATGGGATTAAAGGAGGCCTGGATATAGTGCGGTGCGGTTAGAAACACGTTGCTTCGTCTTATAATCAGAACTTGAAAAGTAATAATGTATTAAGTATTTTCGAAAGCCTTAATAGTAAAACTAGCCTATCAATATAAAAAAAAACATGCAAAATAATAAATATCCATCATTTTGGGTAAATATCGGATAAAAATGAGTAAAAACGAGTATTTATCCACTTTGGATAAATACTCGAGTATTTATCCTTCGAGTATTTATCCTTTGCCCATCACTAACTGCTATTCATTATATCCGTACACTTTACAACTTTTACGAGTACAGTGTGTATGACACGCAGCGTAGCAGCATATTGTTCAGCCACTGCACCAACTGTGCTGTAAAATTTATAATCACTTCTGTCGTTTGCAGCCAAAGCAGGAGATATTTCAGACTCCTTAAATGTGGTGTTCTCGGGGCCGGAGTCATCTTCATCAGACACTGATGGTAACGTTCGTAAGAAGAAGAAGGACAGAGCACCGAAGTCAACTGTAGAACGCAAAGGATGGTACAAAGACATATGAATTTGATATTATACAGACTGCCTATTTGGCTTACAGCTTACAAGCAATACTGCTGAATATGACGCCATAGGATAGATATCCACGTCTGGTCAAGTGCTATTGAGGTTTTCCACCAAGAACTTTTCAGTAGTAGACCAGCAATTAGATTTATGCACCCAAATGGTGGCTATAAGACAGCCCCCCATTAAATGGGACTTTAATATAACTTGCGAAATGTAGGTTTACCCTTAGGTACAGTCTTCAAAAGTTTAGCGCTATTTTCATTTCAAAATTGTGTTGTCTTTAAGAAAAGTACCTAAGTTATCTGCTAAATTGTCTACCATATAGCCTTGATATTAGGTACATTAGTTCGCTATTTTATTGCAATAAAGAAAAGTTGCTTACAAACACCTGTCTTATTCTAGGCGAAAATGGCATCGCAAGTGCACTAAGTGCCCGAGGGACATGCAGAAGAAATGGCGAGATCCCTCCATCAGTTGGATATGTGGGGCTTACCAGCGAGCTAGAAGGTCATTCAAAAGCCTATGCATGATGCACTACAGGAACTGTCAGGATGGGACAAGTGGGTACTTGAGTTTCGAGGATAATATTTAGTGAGCTAGGCTTTTTATAAGCCGTCATGAGCATCATCATCATCTGAGTAGTCTTTTCGAAATTACGCGTGTTGGGGCCAGCTGCCATTTTAACCAGATGTAGTTAAATGTCAATGATTACTTGCGTCCTACCACGACTTAGTAGCACGATTCCTCTTAGTTAAACTGGTTTTCAGACTTCCGTGGTTCTGACTACACATAACAACTGTCAAAAATCTACAAATGATCGCTGGCACTAACGTTATAGTGTGTTTTCTGTGGCACAGAGAGATCTTCATGTTATGCTAAGCGTAGCTTTACTTTTGACCGACCCATCATGCGCCATGCCATACCAATACGCATTCTGTATTAATACAATACGACACACAAAGTAGTGTAGGAAAGGGGTCTTTTTTATCAAAAAGTATTCTAGTTTATTCTATCTTTATCTTTGGCAGTGTTCACCAAAATATCAGATCGCCGATGTGCGAACGGTTCGACGGATGGTGTGCATCCATATAATCAACACTTCTTCTACGACTATAAAGTACTGCTGACCAGTGAAGAGTCGGATTCAGCTAGTGAAACAGCAACTGGAACAGACTATGAGTCCACTGGAATCGATGAATCGGAGTTAGACAAGAGACTACCGCCATTTATTTTCGATCGAACTACTTTCATCCCCAAAGGATAAAAACACAGAATGAAGTTAAAATGGTTGTTATCCCGCAGCAAGCTAAATACTCTTAGTCATACTCGTACTATCAAAACGTAAAGTTAAACTTACAACATTATTAAAGCCTACTAAATGACCCTGTCGTTATCCTGGCCGAAGCACTGGGACCTACTGGTAACAATTGGGAATGTAAATCATCCAGAAACTCAGTCAAATTCACTTACCAAAGTTTCTCCCAAATCGGTCTAGGCGTTTAGACGGACCGGCGTATCGGTGACACACACGTTTTTTGTCATAGATTTAGACGCCTTTCGAGTTATGTTGTTCACAATTCTTAATCAGATTTTTTTTTCTAATAAAACGAATATTGTAAATCGATTGTGCTACCGAGACAAAATCGTTTCACTGCGGGAAAACAATAATTAAAATTTCAGCGTGTCTTATCCTTGTAGGTACTATAAAATGTTAATTCGCTATTTAGTTGAAATATGAGAAGCGGTATTAAATTGATTGCTATTTATACTTTTTATCTTACTTTCTAGATTTATCTTTATTTAATAATACAGTGAAGTCATTATGGCCCAGTGGTTAATACCTATATACTGTATGTTGGTCTTCACGGACATCGGTAAAGAAAGAATCGTAAACCTAAACCTAATGTTCATAGGAATTTGTCTGAACTAGCCAACCAGCTCAATGCTCATGACTTATCTGTTTAGGAAAAGGTCTTTGCCCAGTAACGGGACAGTATTACAATATTAATTTGAAATGTAATATTTATTGTGTGTTTTGTCTGTGACTCGTATTTATGTGTATTGTTTCTACTATTTGTTTGTCATTTTTACTATTTGACATAATTTGGAGAATGATTTTATGTATTTTTTTTGTTTTTATTTATTATTTTTTAGTTTTTTTTTACTTTTTTATTTGACTGCTATTTATTTGTTTCCTTTAACTGGTTTGACATCTTGGATTTGACATTTGTTTAATAATGTATGTAATATTTTTGTTATTAATGTTTAATCTGTATATGACTTGTAAGAATCCCTTATCAATAAAATACTATGACTATGACTACGCACTACGTACTATGCTGAACATATCTACCCAGTTAGTTAGAAAGAAAAAAGGCGAGGTGTCTAGCACTCGTAACCGGTTTGTGTGTATGACTACAGGGATGAACGTAAACGAAGCAAAAGGAGTGTTTAAGAATCGTAGCAGATGGCGCTCTGTTAGTAGTTTCTGCCTACATCTATGGGAAAAAGACATGATTTTAGGCATGTATGTGTATTCAGCAAAGGGTTTAATTAAAAGAGGTGCATTTCATAAGTAATGTTTAAGTCTCAAGTAAATGCTACACTTTACAACTTTTACTCAAGTAAATGCTAAGTGAATAAGCAAAATTTTGGCAGTCGCCCTTTTAGCCACCCAGCTAACAAAGTAGTCTGAATACAATGCGTACATTCAAACCGCCATACATCATATTCTATTATCTAACATACGATCATAAATCTACAAAGCATCATAATACCATTAATCGTTCCCTGGTAACAATTTGTCACGCAGACAGACAGACAACTATGTGATGAGACACTGAATATACCAAGCTGCAACACTACATGTTATCCCCTTAACAACTAGAAAATAAAGTGCAATTTCATGTAAACCATACGTAAAATAAACTTTGTCTGCAGTACGAGACACAAATGTTGAATTGCAGTTTTAGTGAACTTTATAACGATTGATTTAAAGATGTTTTTTGTGTAATTGACAGTGGAGTGCAAATGCATTTGTAATGGACCAGTTTGGAGTGTCACGAGCGTTGAAACGTCATCGCTTTAGCGTTAACTCTTCTTGTCTGATATTGCTCAATGGTTGGGAACCCGGGATTAGTCTTAAAATGACGAAACGACGACTGGACCTGTGTTTATTTATTTATTTCTTTCTTTATTTATTGATAGGAAACTCAACAGCTTTTTTTTAAAGTTGTGTTATTCAAATAACGTTGTTATGCCCCAGTGGCTAGTGACCTCACCTCTTATGCATGAGATTATAGATTCAAATCCGGCAAGTAGCAATTTTATTTAAATAGGTACTTTATAACTTTATTTAAGCCTTCGGTGAATGCAAACATTGGGGGTAAACCTGGATTTTTACCAATATGACTCTTATATTACTGACCCAGCTAGAGCAAGCTTGGTGGTAAATGCTCGTTCCTTCTCTTTATGAGAAGAGGCTTTCGCCTTGCAGTAGGATAATAACAGACTGGTTTACATTGTTACTAAATGCTCATTCTAGCAGAAGTAGAAGGATAAAAACCAATTTTAAAACCTTCAAATGTTTTTCACCTGTTCCTGTTCTCCACAGTAATTTCAAAGCTAAATGTGTCTAAACAAAAAAACTTTAGATTCAATCTCTTTGTTAACAAGTATTTCACCCCCTTAAACCCACAGATACCTATGTATATATTTCACCCCTCGACAATCTGTTCCACCTTACATTCACAGGGTGTTGTCAAACTTCTACGCAAAAATGTGCAGCTTATTGCTTGTAATGGACAATTTACATAATGCGCGCTTACAAAGGATGGTTAGCAAAATAATGTAGTAGTAAAAAAATGCTAACAGAAAAATTATGCTTAAAGTTGAAATTGGTGTAAAATGTAATCAACTTCACGTATGCATAGCATATTATGATGGTAACCTGTAAGAGCTAAAAAAAATTAAAGCATTTTTTCTATGTTCGTTTCGTGTGAGAAAAAATATAAAGTGTTATCAACTGTGCTTATTACACTGAAATTGAACATTGTGCTTTTACAGCAAAGTTTCGGCTCTGTGCTACCAACAACGTACCTATATTTGTTATATATTTCCTCATAACTTTTTCTAGGAAGGGAAAAGTAATATGAAAACCATACGTGACCATTTGAATGTTTTTTTTTAATTCGTTAAATTTCCTTGTAAAATTTTATAAAGTTTTTTTTTTTTTAATATTACAAACCAGTTCTTGACTGCAATCCCACTTGATGGTAAGCAGAGATGCAATCAGTGATGGTGAAGCGCACTAGTTTATTAAGAGCCTATTCACTCTAGCCTTGAAGACACCTAAATTATAATCGGACGGGAAGACCGCAGCAGGCAAGTTGTTCCAGTACTTTTAAAAAACAATGCAGATTGTTTTGAAATGACATTTTTTTTTCTAATCGGACTAGTGGTTACAACGATTAGCATCGGATATATTATTCAGAATTTAAAAAGTATAGATAGGACAAAAGTTTGATACAAAACGAGAAGAAATACACTACTCGCACAAACATAAATCAAGATGAAATATTCCCACTTTTAGTAAAAATAATGTCTACAAGCCCTTACGTAGTGATCATAAAATATAATAATGTCTATATTCTGTGTTGGAATCATCATGGTCGTGTTTTTATCCTAATTGATTTCGGTGGGGCATATCTCCTCATTCTTTTTATCTCTATTTGCTTACCCTAATATCTCAATAGTACTTAATCTTTTCGAACCATTTTCATCTTTCACGTAATCCTTCCATCGTTTTTTTTGGTTTTCCTCTACTATTTGTAATTCTTCACATTAATACTCAAAACTTTCCTAATATCATAATCCTCATTCGTCAGCATCACATGCCTATACCATAACAACCGACTTTGGCGTCACTTTACAACTTGTTTATACTCTATTAGTAGTTTGTGCTACAATAACCTAATATAATATTTATAAAAAAACTTAACGTCTCTTTTATTATATTTATGGCCGGTAAAATAAGTAAGTAGCATCAACGGCAAAGATAAAGTGACAGAAAAAAACTTCGTGAAACTTTTCCGCTGTCGCTACATATTTCTATTTTTACGTATCACAGGTGACAAGTCTCATTTGTGGGATGCTCAGAGTAGGGTCTGCACCAAAATGTATATTCACAAAATATGTCTGATAAAATGCAAAGAATACCTTAAGTTTCTGTAAATAAGTGCGAAAATGGTTTGAAAAAAGTGCGCCTGATGGGGAAGTTGGTTTTTTATTCTACAATGATAAGTAAGAATAATGTTTTTGTCTCATATTTCACTTTGTTGAAAACATTTTAAAATATTTGGCTGCTTAAAATGTTTTGTGGGTGGGCAACATTCCCTTAGATAAAAACTTCTTAAATTTTCGAAATTTAAAATACTTTCAAGAGTACATTTTACCCATTGAAGACATTTTATTTATCCAAACTTGTTTTTAATATCCTTTGGAATACACTAGTCATTAGTCAACTATCATTATAATCATAGTTTCAGCCAAAAAAGTGGAAATAGGCATTTCTGTCTGGGAAGGTCATGAATGAAAAATAACTGGCGAAAAGTGGGTGTACTAGGTACTACACTACACCTCAGTCTAACTCTAAGGGGATTGCAGGCATGAGCTTATAATTAGATTCAGCCACTGTGCCCATCAGTTACTTTAAATCGTTTACTCCAACCACACACAAAAATCCGCAACATTTAATTTGGCCGCACGCGTCACGTCGGGTACACACGAGCGCATGACGTCATCCAGCAGCCAATCAGCGGTCCCCTGAGAGTACATGTACTGCTCGATTGCATCGGACGACAGTGTCGTGTACGTGGGCCTTAATAACTGGTACTGTAGGGAAATGGAACTTTGATTATTTGTGTTTGACAGAAATACTCGTAAAGGAGACAGTGTAGATTGTAGTTCTGAGACGGCTGTACCATGGGTATAAGAATCAGATCACCAATATTTGTTATCATCTGCCTAACCTTATCCAAATATGTTGGTGTCAACTTCCAGTTTAAGCATATATGTAGCTGAATACCAGTGCTTTACATACAGCGACTACCTGTCTGACCTCCACAACCCAGTTTCAGGGTAACACGACACCTCTTTGATAAACTGGTCGTCAGAGCTTCAAGCTTCTGACTACAAATGACAGCCTAACGGCTTAACGTAAACGAAAAGTCATTCGAATGATTTTTAAATTAAAAATCATAACCTGTTCAATAACTATTGAGTAACATGCGTGTTAGCGTTGTTAGTTAGTGTAGCGTGATTGAGTAACAAACAAACTTTCATATTTATAATACTAGTAGGATCCTAACTGTGCTTGTCTCATAAAGGATATAGGCGATTACGTCAGGGTAAATAAGGAATTGAGTGCCCAATAAAGAGTTTTAGTGCTATAAATTGCAATAAATAAAATACACTCAAAGAACTAGTTACGACAACAGACTAGACGTAAACAGTTTAATTAAACCTCTTAATTAGATAATAATGCTGTGGGATAACAAAGTTATTTTCTGGATTCTAAATTCACCAGTTTCTAGTTGTCGATGGTTCATGGAGTCGAGATTCACTGCCGTATATTCTTATACACCATGAAATTTAATGGTTGTTTAGAGAAAAATATCAACTGTTTCATACAAAATTCAATATTTACCCAATCGAAATGTAAGAATTTATAATTAATTTTTTTGGGAATCAGTCTTTTAGTAAAAGTTGTTTAATAATGATCAATACTTCCGCGCTGCAACGGGAAAACAACAATAAAAATTACACGGTGTACGTAGTACAACTGAGTCATGATGCTAAGATAGCTGTTGTCTATTTAAAGAACCCTTTTCCTCCAAATATATAAGCCGGACTCCTCGTCAACGTTCAGTTTAAACCGAGTGACACCGCAGAGACGAGCTTGTACGAATGGCTTAATGAAGTCATGTCGGCTCCCGACTGATGACTACACGATATATTGTGAGCACACCCCGTTAGGCTTGAGTCTGTGGTTTGGCATGACGAGAGGTAGGTTAAGTGTTTTTCCCGCCTCATTTTGTTCTTCGGACATTTTGGATTTTTCTCTGACATCTACTTAAAAAACTCATTAAGAATTTTTGGTGAACGATCTCTTCCACCAATGTAACAGAATAATAAGGGGTAGCTTCTTATGTACTGTATTTGCTTGGGCCCGAAACAAACTACTTTTTGCCAACATTGCGATAAAACAATTTGTTTGGAAGGTTTTTTTATTAAAATTAAATAGACCGACTAAGAATACTTGAATGGGTTTTGCAAGAAAATAACTTTAGGGATAATGATTGCATCATACGTCATAAGATTTAAGTAGTGCAATATTAATCTTCGTCTCAATAGCATTGTGTTGATTTTCCTTGCAGAGCTTTCGAATAATTTCTTATCCAAAGAAAAATTATGCGGTGTGGCAATAATCATGTAGGATTATGTTTGATTATAATAAATCGACCTATAACATTAAATATTAGTTTTAAAAGATATTAAAGGTACATAATAACGTGGTTTCAGTGTTAATAGTATACGTACACAAGGTTAATTACTTACTTACATAGGTTTTCTTGACAAACCGCTATTGGTAAACACTGTTGCCTTACCTGAAACAAAGAATAAAACACATTAGATTGTGAACCGTTAACCTCCCGATAAAAATACATGAATGAACACCCCATACAACTAAATCTTTCACACGATACCTCCTTAGTTTTCTACGTAATGCGTCAAAGTAACAGCATACCCAATAACGCGAGAACTGCTCCGAAAAACAACATACCGCGTAAAATAACAGTTCCAGGGAACAGTTATTTTTTATCGGCACAACGCAGGCTTGTAACAACCAGTAACCGAGGACATCTGGACGTAAAATACGAGGTGCCTATACATGACCGCGCTTACATGGATGCGTAACTTGTGCGTCAATGTTTCGCCGGTAATGGATGCGCTGGTTCGATTGGGTACGTTGTTGTAGAAAAGGTTTTTCCTAACTTAGTGGAGATAGTGATTTGTGACTCGTGCGTTGATATAAATTAGCTTGTTATGGATTCAGAAGTGTTGGAAAAAAGGGGACGTGGATATACTGTACAACTAACTGTTTTTATCTTAACATCTCGCCTGTAAGTCCCGAAGAAATATGTTGAAGTGTACCTGTAGTAGGTAGGTTCACTCACATTTTGCTAGTTACGTTTAAGTCCCATGTAATAGGGGATGGGCCTATTGCCATCAAAGGGGCACGAAAAACCGAACTCCAAGCTTCTTATATGACAAATGCCATATGGAAAAACTTAAAACGTTATGCCCGACTCGGGGATGAATCCCGGGACTTCAGTAGGTAGTGCTTTCGACCACTAAACCAATTAAATAGGCAGTCAGAACGTGATCTGTATTTCATACTATTTTAGATCTCTACAAGGTCGAACTGTTTGATCATGTCCCTCTCACCGGTGATACGCAACGGTGTGATTGCAACTCGACACCAGCATACGGCGCGACCCTTTTTTTTATTTTGTGGACCTTACTTTGTTAATTTTTTGCGTGCCCACCCCTATTCCTCAAGCCGACGGCGTGAAGGTGTGCAGTGTAAAAGGGAATTATTATGTGTTATTTGTTTTATGGTACTCGAAGAGTTATGGGGTGTTTTTATGGGGTTGTGTTGTACCTTTTTTGTCAGAGAGTTATTTTTGCCTTTTACTAAAAGAGGTACAGTTTAGCCACTAGTCTTTTTATTATGGAAGACCTATTTTCTAAAGGATAAGGTAAACGTGTACCTGTGGAACACCTATATTTACCAGTAATATATTAATCTACACATATAATATACTTTAAGGGGTGAGCCTATTGCCATTAACTGAGTGCCAATCTCCCAGACGGCTTATTTTTTTCTGACACATCCAACAAATATTATTACATTTTAACCCATGTGTACAAAAACTTGACAAATAATATACTAGAACCATTTTCGACAACCACTCTATCCATTGTTGAAAACAGCGGCGCAGTATTTTTTGTGTTTATTGCTTACAGACAGAGAGACGCGGCGGAGGACCTTGTTTTAAATATTTAATGGTAGTGAAGTAATATGATTTATATTTAGTCCCGAAAATTTAAAAAGTCTGTCTCATTAAACACTCAAAACTTAATTCTTTATTGCATTGCACATTGTAGGTGGTAAATATCTAGTGTCTTATAATATAACTTATTCTATTCTTTGTTCTTTTTAAGCTAAAGTCTAAAGTTAATGTAATTCAAAAATCACACCAAGTTAACTCAAACAATCTAGTTAGAAGTAATAAACAGGGCAGTTTTCAGTCATCTTGGCAGATTTAGTTATGGATCCTGTGTTGTGATTCCCGAGACAGATCGTGTCTAACCCAACTTTAATCCGAGACCACTTCAACTATGGAGTACAAGTTAGAGGATTACAGCGGGAATGAGTAGGACTCCGGAGTGAACCCAAAGCACTCTCTGACTCTGACTTTTCAGATTCATGTGCGTGTTGTATATTTATCATTTGCTTCAAAAATGGTTAAGTAAAACATCGTGAGGAAACCTGCCTGAGAGTTATTTCTCAGCGGCATGCGAATCTAAGTTAAAGGCGAGGTTGGTTACTAAATAGACGAAAAAAGAAAATTCCGAGTGAAACTTGAGTCAATCACAGCGACGCATGCCTGTGCAAAGTGCAAACCTTTACTCTTTCATGATGGGTAGTACTCAAATACGTCTTAAATTAAGTTGAAATGTGTAAGAATACTTAAAAATTACAACTATGAAGAGGCATTTGCCTTGTAGTAGTACAGTAACAAGCTGGTTTAAATCAATAGGTCGACCACTCGGGACCGGTCGTAATGACTTTGTCGTTTGTACAGAGTACATACCCCAATCCGTCAAATATTGCCAATTGAACACGAATCTTATTCTATTTGTTGTGTGTGTTGACACATTTGGAAAACTGTCAATGAAATTTGACATATTGGGTTATGTTGATATGCTGGCCTCTATATCAAGTTGTTCACACAAACAACTTAAAACGCTTGCCGCTTGTAACGTGTACCACAACTCATCTCGCTGGCAGAATAACTCATAAATATTGTATGCGTATCCACGGCACGGTGGGGGCAGTTTTTTCATTTAATAGATTGTCGGCACACGCCGGACTGACGTATGCTAATACGACGTTACGGCACAACCTAACAACACTCAAATTAATCATATTGGTGTGTTGTGTGTGTGAGTTATTACGTTTGTATGTGAGGAATTTCTATGGGCAGAAAAAGAAACTGATGGGAGACAGATGTGTCACGATTCAAGTTTGTGTGTGTCTTATATTTGTGAAAAAATAACTCAGTCATAGTCTAGAGGTCGCGAGCGCTACTGCTGACCAATGAGGTCTAGGCTTAGATTCCCAAGCTGCAGATTGCAGACTGAAGTTTGGATATACACAGAACGTCATGAGGTTCTAGATTCAACAGACTCCCAGGTTGCAAATTGCAGACCGGAGTTTAGAAATGTGCCCGGTTGATGGTACTATAGGTACTTGCCTTCTATTTTACTAGAGGATTGGACATGAATAGCGAAATTTGAGTGAAACCACCTCTGTCTAACATTTAGCGAAATATAGGCAATATAATTTATTTTGGTATAATTTACTATAGTTAGATTATAGACACAAAAAAGTATGGGTACCTATTTGGGCTTAATTAGGCAATTTCGTTATGTTTATAAAACATTTTTCTGGTTGCTTAAAACTCTTGGCTCTTAGAATAAGACCTACTAAAAAAAGAAGTGTTGCAAATTTTGCCATCACACAAATATTGAACCGTCAATACTATCCTTCACTCCCTCCTACAAAAATCCAGCAACAAAATAATTAAAATCAACATTCTCCTTTAAAACTCTGGCCGTGCGTTACCCGCGCTCGGCGTCCCTCATAAATATTTTATAGCGCTGCTCGGACTAGTTTCAACCCCTAAATAGGTTACGTGGATGACAGACAAGATTCACAAGCAAGCTTATGATTTTAGGTTCCACTTGTATCTAGATCTGTCATGTTGGATGATAGAAACATTTACTTGATAGAAAGGACACAGTCTCACATTACATGACCCTGAATCCCCCTAGGATTGAAATCGTTCATTGTCTGTTCCCTAATTCTTTGTTTGTTTTTTTTTTATGAAATTGTAATCCTACTAATATTATAAAGGCAAAAGTTTGTATTGATGTTTGTTACTCTTTTACGCAAAAACTACTGCACGGATTTTTATGAAACTTTACAATAATATAGCATATACATCAAAATAACACATAGGCTTTAATTTATTAAGATATATATATACTTGGGCAAGGAATTATACTACTCGAAGTATTAAAATGCTCGAACAAAGTCGCGGTCACCAGCTAGTCTACAGTGTCTATAACAAAACTCTTGTTAATTGTATGTTACATAGAGACACGCAGCGCAGTAATTCAGTTAAAAATTATGTATTTTGTATCTTTCAAAATCAATGCATTTCAGTAAGGTAGTTAGGTTCGGTAGTTAGGTTAGGTAGTTAGGTTCGCTATAGGATAGGTATGGTAAGTTAGGTTAGGTTATATATATATATATTGTCATTCTTATTCTATCTAACACAAATGTTTATGTAAGAGCACATTAAAAACTCGCTAAATAAAAAATAGTAGTAGTTATTATGATTTTGGATCTATTTGAAGTCATCTTAATAGAAATATGTATACTTATGCAATATATAAA
Source organism: Euplexia lucipara (assembly GCA_921972225.1). Lineage (NCBI taxonomy): Eukaryota > Metazoa > Arthropoda > Insecta > Lepidoptera > Noctuidae > Euplexia > Euplexia lucipara. Next base: position 744,533 of record OV179164.1, on the reverse strand, counting down.
ATTCTCAAGTCACAGTGTTTGTAACAAAACTTCTTCAAAACGGCTTGACCGATTCTTTCGACGATTGGAGAAACGAAGTTTACCGACGCAGCTAGCAAACCATAAAAAAATGAGATTGTTCCTTGGAGTAATAGTAAAACACTTCTTTCATTCAAAATCTCTTTGGTTTAAACCAAAAGGAACATGGAACATCTATAATTGTAAATCAATCGAGCTTGCATTAATATAATACCTAACGTAGGCAAATAATCAAATAATTTTTAATGACTAATACTATCCACTATTTTTCCATATGATTATTTAAATGAACGAATGAATGGGTAATTATTTAATTATTTAATTTAATTTTAAACAAGATGTAAGTGTCGGTTAATTGACTATTGTTTAGCATAGGTACTTTAATAAATTGTAATAATAATGTTAATTAGAATAGTTTTAAGTAATATAATGTTATTTAATAATTTTGTATACAAAAAATTTGCAGTGCCCTTACAGGGTGCATGTTTTAATACTGTGTCATGAAATTTTAATGCATGCCTAATATCCAGTGTTTTACGTGTCAGCAAATAAATAAATAAATAAATATTTTCTAATGTACGAGTATTACTTATGTATTTTTCTCTAATTTCTATATCAAATGCAATCCAGTTGCAAACAGTGCATGATACGCTAAAGCGCTTGAATGCTCTAGGGCACTGTGACATTGAGTTTTCCCTGTTGTTTCCAGTCTACTTTCATTCATACAGAGTTTTCCCCATTCCCACACATCCCCACACGTCCATTTGACCCGTTTTGTCCACATATAGGAAGGGTTGCGCCATTCAAAGGAGTAGTTTGTCCTAGTTTGCACTTGTTCCGGTAACTTACTGCCACGAATTTACCGAGTTCTTTTTACATTATTGCGTTTTGAAAGTTTGTTAGTCAATCGAATGTGATTTTGTGTTTCATATCCAACATCTGCCGATAAATCTCCAGGAGAGTTTTGTCTATTGTCTTACTGTTGTGTCGGCCAATGACCACAAATGAGTAGTTATACTATAATGATGCTCTAGAAAAGACGTTGGGTACTTTAAGCCTTAGAACCAACCAGGTTTGATGAATTTATAAATTAGTTATTGCTGCCAATTTACTTTGTGTGTCTTAAAAATTAAAAGGGATAGGCGTACTTAAGAACTTCAGTGCAATACTTCTTACCAAAATCGTACTTGTCATTTCACAGACATTAAACTATTTTCACATTTGTAAATCAATTTTATCTCTATCTGTATAATTATGTCAGAATAGATGTCAATTCTGCAACTTTAAATCGCGTTATTGCGTCTTAATCACATGATTCAATTATATAACTTTTCAATCGTAACACATAACTGGTGTAATTGAAAACAGGAATAGTCTCTCAAGTTGCAGTCTCATTGCTTTCACAATGTGAAAGGTTATCAAAATGTGAATTCGATAACCTTTTCACGTTTTGAATGTTTAAAGCCTTTACTATATCATCACTGTCCACTTTACTAGATACTACTTGACAGATATGGCGGTCCTAAGTCTAGCTGCTTATTATTCCGGTCCAGTTACAGAAATAAAAGGGAGAGTGGATTACTTTATGAGTATGGTGGACGCCATCAAAAATGTTTATTGCGTGCTATGAAACTGTGTAACTTGTAAGTATATATAAAAAATATATTGTTAGACTGTCTGAAGTGTCCTTTACACACGCTGTTGAATAAGGCTCTTCATAATTATATTATGTTTCACTGCCATCAATTCACGATTAACAAAACAATAGATTTGGTTAGACACAATATTCTAAGCAATTTATTGAAATCACGTATTGAATCATTTCATCTAGGATCTTACAAAATAGACCACAGATAACGTAAGCGATAATAGACGTTGGAATGTGGGAGACGCGACGGAGAGATGTTTTTAATATTATTCTTTTTTTCTTATTTTTATGTAATTTTAATTGTAGATATTATTTTTACTTATTTATTTATATTGTATGCCTCCTAGTAGGTTAATTGTACAGTAAATGTTTTTATGGCACTGCAGTATGACCCATCAGAATAACAGTAACAATTAGTTAATAGTACAGCCGCCAGCACACCAACCTTCCCCAAGCGGTCAAATTTTCTCAATTGATCATGAGCCTTATTGTGTTAAGAATAAAGTTGAAAACCTATCAAAGAAAATTGACACATTGGCGTAGGTTGATGTTCTGGCGTCTGTACATACAATAGTCATTATTGTTTATGGTGTACAATAAAGAGATATTGTATTCTATTCTGATATTAATGCAGCGGTATCTTTGTTTTTTTTTTTATAAACACTGTGGCATCGTGCTGAGATAGGAGTGCTTTACTCGCTCAGGTCTTTTGTTTTCTTAATAAGTTAGATTTTGTTTGAGTGTTAAAACTGCTGTGAGTGTGCCAAATAAGTATTTTTTCTTTCTACTTTCTCATTAATAATATTCCACAACTATCACACAACGTCATCTAGACCCAAGCTAAGCAGATCTTGTGTTATGGGTACAAGACAATAAATTTTTCCTTTCTTTCAATACAAACAACAAATTTGGCTCGAAACAAAGGGTTTTCAGAAGACAGTACTTAACAACCACTACTTCCAAAACACCGTGGGTACAAAATTCAGTAGCTCCACTCGCCCAACTTTTCCATTATGGTAATACGAAGTTACCGATACCTCGTAGTTTGAGAGGGAATTGGATTCAACCACTAGTGCCTTATTTACAGATAGTAGATGAGCTTCCATGTCGAACAAATCTAATAAGTGACGGTGACGGTCGGAAAACTGATTTTATCGCACTTTATTTACTTTTGAGAGCTTTTATTGGTGCTCTCACTATAAGAGGGATGGTGGGTAAGCAGACGTGTGGGTCGGTAATGAAGTTTCAGCTTCGGTTTATTAGCTACCAGCCTGCAGCAACCTGCGTGTTCTATTTCTCTTCGTTTTCTGTTTATCTTTAAACAAAAATACACCCTATGTGCTAAGCTACAGATATCCATCCAAAAACTAATTCTTACTCATTAATACATCTTCATAAACACTTTACAATTGCAAATGGCGGGCTTTTTAGGGACCAAATTGGTAATATGGACGTTCAAAAAGTGGTGATCCTCAGCCAATTTTGAATAAATTACTTTTGATATCGATTTTGAGTACACTTACAATAATTAGCTAATATATACTACCTAAGTATATCGAATTTAAACTATTTTAAAATTTTAGAGTTTATATTTAAAGCATTTTGTACGACATACACCGCACGACTTGCAGATCTGTTCTATTATTGTAAGACCATGCACAATGTTTGCACAGACGCCAGCACGTCAAGTTACCCCAATGTGTCAAATTTCTTTGATCGTTGTTCAACTTTATTTCAAACAGAATAAGGTTCATATTCAATTGGGAAAATTTAACACATTGGGGTAACTTGATGTGCTGGCGTCTGTACATATACTAATCCTGCTTTACAAAAATAAATATGATAATTATTGTATTACTGTCCTGCAGGGCTATTACGCATCTCCGTTGACAGTTCATACTGATAATCACTGCGCAAACTGTTCAACGATTAACTGTCAAACAGCTAGTTTTGTATTGTCTATCATCAGTTTTTATCTAGGATGACGTCATCAGAGCTCGTAGAGATTTGACTATGCGCACAGTGCCCTGTCTGATAGTCACCGTAATTTGAAGTCCACTTAAAGTGCAATACCAATTTTTTCTCAATTATCTTCTTCCACCTGGCGTTAATCCCGGCTATTGCCAGGGTCCGCCTTCCGACTGAGCTTCTTCCACTTAGCTTTTCTCTCATGTCGGACTTGACGACGTCCAGCCAGCGTTTGCGAGGGCGACCACGGGGCCCGGCCCCAAGGACAGCCATATACATGCATCTCCGACCAACGTCCTCGATAGGGCGGCGCATGATGTGTCCATACCATCGCAGACGACACTCTTGCAGTTTTTCTCCCACGTCGCGGACACCAAGACTATCCCGGATGAATGAGTTGGGTATGCGATCGGATCGCGTTACGCCGCTCAATTTTTTGTCAATTATCAGTAGCTATTAAAAGTTCAGTGTGCGCCTTGATGCCAGTTAGTCATTGGTAATGGAAAGACAGCCAATAGTAATATTAAAAAAAAACGACAGTGTAACTCGCCTCATACAGGACACAGACTATGATATAAAAGTATTCGACGAAAATATTCACCACCGTCAAAACCACGTCCAAAATGACAGCGACATCAAAGAGACAGTGAAGGAAGAAGTATCACAAAATTACAAACATTATTTTAATCAGTCGGCACAAAAATTTTCAATATCCCGGCGTCGGCTCTTTGACAGCGCTCACGCATAGCTGGGGTTTGTGAACACCACTGGTTCAAGTCTTGAGCGATAGCGGGAAACGTAACAGAAGCAGCGTGGAAATGTACCTTAAAACGGGGTGAATAGAAACTTATGGGTGAATAGAAACAAAACTTTGAGGAGGATTTTCACGCTAGTTTAATATTGTTTGATATTATCAAGGTGTCGAAACTATTTATCTCAATTATTTAAAAGCATTACAGTCCTCGTTTATCACAAATAACTTTTAACTTACGAGAATAACTTCCTGAAAATGTTGCTTCTATTCACCCTTACACGGTAAGTAAGGTGAAGACGAATTGGGCTGTCAATTTATACTAATGCAATAGGAACCGACAGTTCACTAGGTACACTAAGTTTTGTAAGGTGACTTTGACTGAACCAACCGGCTGGTTATAAGTATCACGACACATTTCAAGAGGAGAAATTGTAAGACATAGCTAATTTAGACCATAAACAAAACAAATAATGAAACTGCTGTGTGACTATAGAAGAGAAAGGTGTTTCAAGGTTTAAATGGAATGATATAAATACGTTAGCTTCTTATTTTTACGTACGTGAAATGAATCAATGGTTTTTTCCAACATCTTGGAATCATTTTCCGATAACAGAAAAGACGAGAATTTTCTAAGCTATTATTCCCTTCTCCCTCTTTAAAAATATAATCAAAACTAAACAAAATTCCACTGACCAAAATTTAACAAAGCCCGCTCTCAGCTCATGACATGACACCGCTAACCGCTACACGTTAACGTGTTTAAACCGCTTTTATATCCGAGTTATTTTTTAATAAATACCCCCCACCCCCCGCCGCCTCTAGTATAGCAGGCTTAATCATTGGCAATATTAAAAAAAAACTGCTCAGGCAGCGAAATGTCCCGCATAAACTCAGCTCATGTTTGATTATGAGATATTATTCGTAAAACCGTAACTCTGTGTGTGTGTTAAATTTCCGTCGAAGGCAAAACTTGTGTGAGGTGGTTTTTGTTTAATAAAATAATAAAATATTCCACAACTTTTCAGACAATGCCATTTAGTCCCAAGTTAAGCTAGAGAGCTTGTGTTATGGGTACTAAACAGCTGATAAACATACTTATATATTTCTAAATACATTCATACTACAGATAAATTACACTCAGACACCGAACAAATGATCGTGCTCATAACACAAACATTTGTCCTGGGTGGGAATCGAACCCACGACCTCCGGCATAGCAGTCAGGGTCACTAACTACTAGACCAGCCGTTGACAAAATGTTTGACACTTAACTCGAAATGTATTCAATCAAGCAGCAAAATATAATAAATATCATCTTATAACCGTCATAGTTAGACAATGCTACTTGATTGAATTTAATTTCATCAATTTTATTGATCGATATTTCTCGACGGCGTGCGGCATGTCGTATGTGATTCCAAGTCAGAGGTCCATGGGTGGCATTATAACTCTGACACCAGATCAGTTCCTAAGGGTGCTTCTACACGGTGCAAGTAGCTTGCGCATATTGAGGCACTTACGCAGGTTGTATGCATCGTAAACCGTTTAAAAACATGAGCGACTAGCAACTCGAGTATGTACCAAAACGAGCCACCCGCGCAACTAATCCGCGTACTATGTGGCGCGCGGGATTCTTGCGCATGGGCATGTTTCTCTTGCCCATGAGCAAATAACTTGTGCGTATACTGCTTGCGCAAGAAGCCCAGATCTTTGCTTGCTCCAGTTATTTGTATTATGTACAGTACAAGCGAATAACTCGAACAAGTAGCTTGCGCATATGACTCACGCGAGTAACCAGCATCTTTACTTGCTTCAGCTACTTGCACCCACCGTGTATAAGCACCCTCACCTCTCGATAAGAAGAAAAGATTACGTCAATGAGAGCTTAAGAAAGCATAGGGTAGGATTTTTGGGATCGGTATTATGTGATTTTGATGTTAAAAAAGTGCTGATTTTCAGCCTTATTTGAATAAATACATTTTGATTTTGTTTTTGACTTCTTAGTAATATCCTGCCTAACTTTTTTATAGAAAATGTTTCAATCTCACTAGATGCATCCAAACACCAGTATTTCATTATTTATCTGAGCTTCACAACCCAGTAAATGGGTAAAGTGATGCCCCTTTGTATGTACTACCTGTCAGAATGTCATGACTCTATACAATTGGCTAAGAATGATTAATACTTGTCTCTCGCCCCAACAATCATCTCGGGCTGCAGGTACGGGTTTCACTTTCACACAGTCTCGGTGGACTACCTAAAGCCCAGTCCCCTTAGGATCTCCATCAAACCTTCTCTAAACACGGCCAGCACCGCGGGATTTAGTAAGTAAGATGTCTTTCATGCCCCGAACTTCCCCTGGGAACTGGATACCTTTTAAGGACTATAGAAAAAGGTTGTCGATCCGTTGAGTAATTTATGATAAAACAGCTGTTTATCAATCTCAATTTTAGCAGCGTTACTAAGGTAACTAAGTTTTGTTCTTATGTGCTGTGAGCGTTTCTACCTAAGTTTATGGTGTGACCGTCAGGATGACTGGACCAAACGAGATAAATGTCCTTAACACCATGAGCAGTATTAAATACCTACCTATTTGCTACTATTTACTACCTATAACGAAATATTTGCTACCTTTGAGTTAACAATATCAAATTAAATGGCCAGCCATTCTGACGTCCGGTTGGCTGACCATCCCCAAGTTCTCATAGTTTTAGAGTTGTATTCTTATAACCGCGTTGTTAATGTATTTTTATTCTATCTATTTACTACCTGAACATATTTTTACTCAACTTTAAGAAGCTCCTACAAAAGGTTATGAAAGCATAGTTAGAGAATGCCTGTTATTAGCAATGTTACGAAAATAAGACTTGGCGTTTTTAATTTATTTGCAGGCGTTTTAATATTTTTAATACTTTTTCAATAGGATTGGATTGAATTTTTTAGGACAAACAAGTGATAGAATACCACTTGTTCCAAAAATGGTGAAGAAAATAATCATGGGGAAACCGACATGCTTGAGAGATATTTCTTGATGGCATATGACGCCAAGTCTTAGCCTCATAGTCGGCATTAAAACTCTGACACCAGTCACTAGCCACACGAAAAAAAGAAGATTTGGGATACCAAAGGGTTTAGAAATAGATCCATAAAATAAACAAAATCCCCAGAACGCCCGTCAAGATTCCCCCAAGAAAATACAGTCACCAATTTATTCCATAACAATACCAATTTCAGTCCCCTTATCCACCATCCTTCCTATTTTTAAAGCCTTATACAATTTGGAGAACACTTCCAAGTAACTATCGGAGCGCGTACGATATTCTATCACGTTATAATAAGGGTGTTACTAAAGTCGGCAGAACCGTTATAGGAGGCGAAATTGTTGGAGCTACACTATTACTATGAGCTTGTCTTAAAGTTATATTGTTTCTTTGTCGAGGGAAATTTGTCTGGTGTTTCTAGAGCTAGTGATGTTGCAACAGTGTGTTTGTTATGGATTAGAGAATTGGAAATTAAAGTTAAGAGAATATATTGACAAGAAGTACAGGGGTTAGGTACAGAAATCAAAAAAATATTAGAGAATTGAAATATGGTGAAGAGGATCAATTAAGTACAATTAAGAAGTACAAATGTACGTACAGTCAAAAACAAAAACGATTAGGCATTTCTGTCTGTAAAAAGTAAGGAAAGCAACATGTTTATTTTCTACAGAAGATTTTCACGTAGACACGAAGACGATAAATAAGTGGGTTAGAAGCGTTATGACAACCTCTCGATATGATTAGTTAGCAGATATGACTACTTGGTTCGTTATAGGACTTAATCTGATTATGCCTAGATCGCTGTATGAGTGCAAATTAAAATAAAAAAAACTTAATAAGTACTCAAAATTTCTATTGACAGCGTAAGTAAATATTTTGCTCAAAATAATGATAGTGAAAACAAAAAACACAAACTAAAACCACACAGAATAGTGTCGTGACTATAGCAAGAAAAAAATATTTATTTATTTGTAGTAGTTTTATTCCCACAAAACGGCACGGGTGTGCATACTTTGAAGACACACACATTGAAGGTGTTTGTTTTTTTTGGAGACAGACAGCTTTTCAACAGTTACCTAACTCACCAGTACCACTCTTCAATAAGTTTTCATGCAAAATCCATTTCGTACGTCCCTGAGATAAAATGTTCAGCCCGCCATCTTACTTTTCCACGGTCGTCCAAATAAACACATCACTCAAAAACTCTTTCGGCGGTAACATCCGACGATCGCATTGTAAACACGTCCCCCAGCTTAAACATATTCAATAATCCACGAATCCCAAGATGCAAAGGCAACGCGTCATTTAGCAGCGCCATCCACCGCGATCCCCGATCCCCCACGATCATATCCGATCCCGCCCGATCGCGTGCGATCCCGTGCGAATCCCCACGGACTTACTGCTAAGCCCAAATTTACATTTATGAATAATGTCCCTCAAAATACACGTATGTGTTGATTTTTTAAGATACATTTCTTGGTTTGTATTTTTGTCGTATGCCTGTTGGAATGGAAGTGTTTTATGTTTTTTCAAGGTTCGATGAATTCGATGAATGTTTCAGTTTTTTTTTGTTTCTTTCGATTGTGTGAGGTTCGAGCTTCTAGGATTGTAGACAATTATCAGTAGAGCATTGTATCTGTCAAGAGATTAGGTCTAAATGATACTCGATGTAAAACAAAATTTATTTCTGTAAATTGGACTTTACAAACATATTTTATACACGTCAAACAGTACCATATTAAACTAGTGATTTCGATATTTTACTTCTCTGAGTAGAAACACCGAATGAAAACTCAGAGCTAACAGTCCCTTTTAAAGACCAAACATATTCTTGGACATATCATGAGAGGGCAATGCAGATTAGTGTCTAAGATAGACCTCTTAGGGAAGAACGCTTGATGTGAGGACCATGCAGATTGGTGTCTGAGATGGTCTTCTAAAAGAAATACCAAACAGAGGTTGCTAAAGGCTTTAAATTTGTGGAATAGGAATAAAGGACGGTAAATGACACAACTGCATTATCCTCTAGGTACTAATAAATCCTTTGTTTGTGGAAAGTATCAAAAAGCTTCAAAGAACTTCCAAAAACGATATTCCTCGCTGGCAACATTAAAGATGATCCAATAAAACAAATGTTGCCCGTAAAACAAGGCCGAAGCGTCGAAGATAGCGTCAAAGCGACAAGGTGTCGTCGCCGTACAAAGCGACACGAACGTTTGCGATTCGTCGCGTCGTCTTTTGTCTCCGTCGCTTTGTCACTGAGGATTCGACGGTAGTTGCCACTTGCGAGTTCTTAGGGCTTGTTGCTGAGCTGGCGAAGCTGAAGTTATAATTTAATACCAAGTTATTTTTCAAACGAAATCTTTTATTATCAGAATGCTTGCAAATGTGAAATACTCTTTCTGGACAGCAGGGCTATATTTTCATTGCCAGTGACTAACGAAAAAATGTTATTGCACTTTAAGTGGACTTCAAGTTACGGTGAACTTCAACCGGGGTAATGTACGCCTCGTCACATCTCTGCGAGTGTGCATGAAGTCATCCAGATGGTAACCAATATGAAACCAGCTGTTTCACAGTTATTTGTTGAACACTCAAACCGTGTTTCTTTTCATCAAAAGATCTTCTCTGTCATTAATCTGAATGGTCCTTTTATGACAAATCAGACCAAGATAATGTCTGGACTTTAAAAACGCTGATCAAAGATCAAGAATGTTTGTGTAGGTGTTACTTTTCTTGTAGGAAGCACGGACTTAATTTAGTTCTAATTTATTAAAAGTGTTTGGATTTATGTGCGTATTGCATAATTATTACTTGCTCCAAAAACGGACAAGGATAACATCGTGAGGAAACCAGCATGCCAAAAAGATATTTCTTGATAGTATATGAAGCCAAGTCAGAGCCCGTGAGACCCTAAAAATCAGGTTAGTCAATAACGACACGAAACGAAGAAGAAAATCATTATGTTTTTCACAAAACAAAAACTGCAGAATTCATTTAATAGCGTCGTGTGCCTTCCTACAGCGTATCTCTAGCTACAGTGTTTGTTTGCAACTGTCACAAGTGTGATTGTAAGTTCAACACGATCTGCAGATCCTAGGTGTGGCCGCCATCTTTGAGTTTAAAATGTATTTCTACGTAAAGTTCACCTAGCTTAGGTGTTGAAAGTTTTGTTCGGTGTTCGAAGTTCATGTTTTTGTATGTTTTGTACAAGTTATTCCATCATGTAGTTTAAAATGACGGTTGTGACGGCCAGCGTCATCAGCGTATTTAAAAGGGTGTGAGCCTGAAAATCTGTCATACTGGTCCAAAACCTAGTTCAGCTGACACAAAGATTCTAGATTTAGGCAAAATTGAATCCATTTATGAGCACTTTGCTTGTGACTTTGGCCGCATGCACTTCGTACTATATAATCCTATCATATCCTTTAAATAAAGCATGACGGCACTGACAAAAATAATGTAGCTTTATATTGGTAAAATAATTTTAAATCGGTACAGCAGTTCCCGAGATTAGCCCTTACAACGTCATAAACTCGCAAACTCAAAAACCATACTTCTTTATAATATTAGTAAAGATAAATTAGTTACCCCCTTGTCAAATGATTTGTAAAGCGTAAGGGGTAGGTACCCACTTGATGACACTATTATGTACCGATGTACTTATGAGTACCTAACATACGCGACTAAATACGAGTAGATAATTTATGCTAAATAAAACTGTTATTTTTTAAAATACGAACTTTCAACCCTAAACCAAACGTAAACCTGTAACTACGTGGCGAGAATTGTTTTTTTTTTCTACCTAATAATAAAAAGGCGAGATACTTACATTTCTTCCAATTTAACCATTTTTTTTTGTGAATTCAGCATTGACAAAAAGATTCTATCTGTCGCTGTATACTTTCAAAATGAAAAAGATCTTCAGTTCTTAGTTACAAAGACGTCGTGTCAAGGTCACTATTTAAAAGTACCCGTGAACGTACAAGAGCCACCCTTTGTGTCGAGTGGCATTCAAAGAACCACCATTTTGCTAACCACAAGCTATAACACTAAACCACTGAAAACTCAACCTTATGACAACGGATCAAGGGTTGTTTAAAGTTAAGTGAACCGTAAAACTATGCTGGTTTTGGTCACTTTGAAAGTAGGTGGGTACGAGTAAGGGATTAAGTCTTGAATTTTTTGTATTAACTATGTTAGCAATGTACAGGTTCGACTTTTACAGCGTCAAATAAGTTTTACTGTCAAAAAATATAATGCGCATTAGTGGTATAATTTATTTATTTATTTTTTTAGCTGCAGCAGCTATTTGTTTAAATTTAACTCTACTCTAGGTTTTGTAAAGCCGTTTGTTCGATTTCCAAGTAATGACACCAACCCAAGACAGTTAAAACTCGCCAAAACGTAACACTACATTCAGTTCTATATGCTTAATAATATAAATATAATTATAACGCCAGGCATACATACATATTCTAAACTGAAAAAGTCGCATTGGTCCTTGTCCGAATTCGAATCTACAACATCGTGCATGAGAGGGACGCGCCTTACCCATTGCTACAAAATGCCAAACATAAAAATCCTAAATTCTCACTCCCAAACTAAAACTTTTAATGAATACCACACATAATCACGGCAACCGTGACATACCACCACAACCCTTCACTATCAACCCAAGACTAAACTTCGGGTGTTTCCGCAAAACTTCGTAAACGTCACGTAGTAATCGTAATGACATTCCCACGTAAAGTGGTACAATAAAAAATTAACCGATATAAATTCATAGGGGGTGAAAAAACCGTACCTACGTATTTGAAAGGGTTAAAACCCCAAGTTGGGTCATTACAAAGGGCGGATTAGGCTTGTTCTCTTTAAATTGGTCGGGGTCGGTCGTACCAACACGGCGGATTAGCGATGGTAAATAAATACCGCGCGGTCACAGGGTTAACTTTGACGGGCCTTCGCTATTGGCTATTGTTATTTGAGATTACGTTCATGTTTACAATGTGGCGTTTGTTTTGAGGGACGGAGTTCGTTAGGGAATAATTAAATGGTCATTTTAAATTCTGGTTATGAAACAATGGTTAAAAACAAAAGACTTAGTAATGTGAAAATTAATATTATAATGTGCACTAGTTTAATACTAAAACATTTAATGAATTTGTTACAATTTCACACCAAACCCAACTTTAAAAAGAAGACATTGTGTGGTTAAAGCACTACACGACATACACGTATAATATCAAACGGACGAAACGCCTACTTATTTTATTATAGCAACGTTTCACAGAGATGCTTATTGCAGCAGTATTCATTTTTTAAGGCCCCAAAAACACCACAGACTCAGAAATAACGTGAGTTTTAGAAGTCAGTCTGTCCAATGTTTATTTTTGCCTTAAACTTCCAAAATTGATTAATTTTATAGTCTAATATTTTTATTCAAAGATGATGTTAAAATAAATATTTAATGCTCTTATTTAAAATTCAAAGCCAAACAGTAGTCACATTATAACCCTAACAGGTAAGGTAAGGGTTAAAATAACAATGAACACAATCATTTTCATTGAGCATAAAGTAAAACAAGAGCACAAAATGTAAAACTAAGCACTAAAACGTAATTTAATTATTATTAATATTATAATAAGTACCAACTAGTGTTGTAACTACACGGGACATTACGGGCTTTCGGTGTGAACACAAAAGGATTTAGGGATTTATTGTTTGACACGGAACTTTACATTTGTAATTAAAATAAACGAAACAAGTATATCATTATAATGGTTTGTTCAAATTAATTGTGTTAAGGGCGAACATACTATGACTAAATATAATGTATATGTGTACCTATTTACTTTAAGTAATTTCAACACGAGCATGTATTAAAATTTACGTATCGTAGTATATCTCAAGCAATTCATTTTTGGATATTGTATGAAAAATAATTTAAAAGTTAAAATTATTATTATTTTTCATATTTTTTAAACAATTAAGTTGGGGTCGGCTTTCAGTCTTGCCAGTTTCAGTTAAATACTAATATTTAACATGGAGCGCCTGTTTATCTGACCCAGTCAACTCAGTTCCTTTATAACACGATTACATTTATCTTGCTAAGACTGGCTGTCTGATTGATTTCTGATTATTTGAAACAACTATCAAAGACACATAAGTGACAGTCGGGACCAACGGCTTAACGTTCTTTGCTAAGCATGAAGAGAATCTTTCATTATATACTTATGCGTGACCAGAGGGCTGGCTTATTCTTTGGCCAAAGAATTAGCATTGCCATCCAACGTGGCAATGCTGCCAGTCTTCTGGGCACGTTTCCAGATGACGGCGATGGGGAGGAGTACTTTGACGCCTGAGTGTTCCGATTTGTACTATTTTATTTGTATTGAGTTTAGGTGTACATATTTAATATATTTTTTTATATTATTTACAACAGTTTATCTAAACAAAACAGCATTTTATCTGTGATAATTATAATGAGGTCACCCATGCGCTGACAGACCCCGACAGGTGTAGTTTAACCTTCATTGAATCTTGTAACGATTTTATTTAACTACGGCTCTCTTTTACATACTTTACTGTAACAAACTACATTATTAAAACTTTTCTTTGAACCAAACAACAAGTAGGCGATGTTTTGATAGGGGTAACACACCCTGTTACATGCAAAACACAACAGATGTTCAAAGAAATATCGTGACCTGAAAATAAATAAACCTGCGCTGTATCCAGTCTAAAAGAAAAATAATAAACATTTTCCGTAACACACAGGATGAAAATAAGGCTTCGCATGTGGATTAATGAATAACAAAGCCAGTCAACACCGACGGATCAAAAATACAAAATATAATGCATGAAATGGCGACATTTAGAAAACGGAATATTTGAGCGCCCCCGACGAGACGTCATGACGGAATTAAAGTCCCGGAAAATCGGGACACGTGTGACGGGGCTGGAGTCGTTACACATCACTAGTTCCGACCTTTTACTTTAATATTCATATTATTACGGAGAGGGCAATGAAAATTTAACGTAGAGAAGTAATTATGAAGCCGACTGAGATGAGGGTTCTACTGTCCGACCTATTTCGGCATGTACGTCCGTTACGCACTGCCATACTGTCTGAATCGATAATTTGAACATTACACGTTTATTTAAACAACGTAGACATTAGGATCTATTATTTAAAAATTGACATGTTTTTGGGATAACTAGGAAAAACAACTATTGGTTTAGTTTACTCTGAGCATTAATAGCGCTTTCGATTTTTCATGCCTGAATGTATTTGTTTGAATATATGTACACCACATTCAAGGCTTTTTTTTTCATTAATATACGAATTAAGAACCCATTGCTTATTTTAAAAAAAATCTGTAAACCTGCTCCATACAAATACGATACACATCTTGAACTTTTGTAAGGAAATTATGTGTTACAAAGAAAAAGTTTGCAGTGGTAACGGGGATACCATTATCCTAAAGTAAGCATTTAAACCATAAAATACCCTTACAATTAAGAAATATTAGGCCGATATCAAATGAGCGCCTGAAAGTTATGGCTGCAATAACAATACTGACACTCGTTGCCATAAGAAAATTATCAGGCGCTCGGGAGAATGGTTCTCTGGTTAGTACATTTTTTATTACTATTACATCGAGATTATGTAGCTGTAGGATTAGGTGCAATTATTTATTTACCTTTATCGTCATGTTGTATTGAGTGTGAAGGGCTTTAAATACCAGGGTTTCATTTCTTATGTGAAGAGTAAATTGTGTGAAATACAATACATACACAAAACGATCTTAACAATCCTCTTAAATACTGTTTGACTGCCTCATTGGCCTTGTGGTCGCAATCGCTACTGCCGAGCATGAGGTCCCGAGTTTGATCCCTGGGTCAGGCAGTGTTATTGAGTTTTTCCATCTGGAATTTCGCACTAGCAGCCCGGAGTCTGATGGATTTGTTCCCAATTGATGGCAATAGGCTCGGTCCCTATTACTTCAACACATCTGGCGAAATGTGAGTGTACTACAGGTACACCTCTGCCTTACCCTTCGGGGATTACAGGCGTGATGCTATGTATGTGACAGGCCTGTTAGTCTAGTAGTTAGTACCTAGACCTGACTGTCATGCCAGACGTCGTGGGTTCGTTTCTAACCCAAGACAATTAATGTTAGTATGAAGACCACGATCATTTGTTCTGTGTCTGGGTGAATGTATCCATTATATGTATGTATTTAGAAGTACAAGTATATTGCTTATCAGTTATTTAGCAATCATCTGTGATCTCACAGTTAAACTGCGTAAGCGGTTTTGTGGGGCAATGTACTTAGTTTTAAGATTTTTTTTATTTAAAATAAATACAAAATCAATCAATCAATAACAAAAAAAAATAAAAAAAATAACACAAGCTCTGCTTAGCTTGGGACTAGATGGCGTTGCGCAAAAGTTGTGGAATTATTATTATTAATTATGTTAATATTTGCTTATTAATTATGTTACGTTAATATATTGTACCGTAGCAATGATTTTACAAAGGAAATCTAAGTCACCATGCCTTCGACAAATCAAAGAACAAACTGGCAAGTGAACAAGCAAACACCAAGTGGCACAGACGGCTGCATCAGCCCTGCCTCGACAAAGGCAGACCGTAATGCGATTTGCGACTAACTTTGAGTCTGGACGCGCCTCAAAGGAGAATTAAAAAGCTGAAATGCCAGCCACCACCTTTTACATTCGAGTACATTTTTAGTTTGACTCGCTTTATTTTATTACAGCACTCGCGATTGCTCTCGCGAAATGTCTTCATTTTAATATATATTTTTGAAAGGGAATTGATTTCAGAATTCTGTTGCTGATATTTTACACTTTTGCGTCACATAGCTAAAAGGAAAAGTATTTTATTACAACTGTTGTCGAAACATATTTTACCGGTCTCTTCTTTGTTGTGCGTAGTCTCGCAACCGGCGTGTGTGTATGACAACATGTATGAAAGTAAATAAAACAAAAGAAGTGTGTCCGAATCGTAGCAGATGGCGCTCAGAAGTTTCTGCCTATCCCCATGGGAAAAAAGGCGTGAGTTTATGTATAAATGTATGTATTCTTTCTTAAAAAGAAGTTATATATTTAGGTTAGACTCCATTTTCATACAATAAAACCTATTTTATCTCTAGATACACTACTATCACAGTTTTATACTTGAATTTACGTTATTACTTCATTATTATTATTGAAAATGGAAATTAGTTTTGAGTTTAATTGCCACATAGAGTTGCGTTTAAGGGTCCCTTATGTCATTAAACCCCTATGATATCGATATAATTACGAACCTTCAAACAGATATGAAAATAATTCTCTTTTGAAGAGACGTTATTGATGACGTCGTTAATTTTAAAATGGCGGGCGAACATTAATTTTATTTATTCGCTCCGATAAGGTGGTCAGTGGGTAAATAATGGTTACAGATACGGAAAGCACATTCGTGGAAAGCTTAATAAAAATTACTTTTTATGTTTCACATTTTAAACTCTTTATCAGGAAATATTAACAGGCTTATTTAAATTAATGATAAGGTTGTTATCTTCAATTCTTGCCAATTTCTGCTGTGCTTTAATGTAAGAACCGACCTATTATATTGATAAGCAAAAACAATAACAAACAGTAGTAGGTAATGACATTTGAGTGTTTAGACATAGCTTGTACATAGATAGAATGGGTTTCCTTTGTTTTCAATATCAAGTTAAGAATACTTTAAGTTGCAATGTCTTACAATCTTGTTCTTCCATTTAGATTATTTTATTTTTGAAATTGGTAATTATGTGTTGGTACGTCATTAGGTGAGTTTTTTAATTACATGTCTGCAGTTTTGACACAACTAACCTAATATTATGTATACTTGCTATTCAGTCAAATATATTGAACTTAACATTTTACTAAAACATCTAATTGAAATAAAACCTAAGATTCGATTTGAGGTACAATACACACTGAGTAATGTTACAATATGTATAGTTAGCTTTCATATCACCCATTTTTTCGAGATCACAGTTGGCCATAATTTGACACAATGATAATAAGTGTACACATTTGATTTTGCTCCAACCTTTTCCTTAAAAACTGGAGTTTGCTATAAACGCTAAGTTAAGCTGAATAAGAGTATTTAATCGCTTAAAAAGGGGTAAGAAATGGTGTAGGTGTGTCACACATACCTAGAGACATTTCTACATACACAACATACTTCCTATTGTGAACAACACAATACCTACCCACAATCACATAAGTGCGAAGGACGAAATCAGAGCGGAATTCCGCAGCATACCTCCGCACCGCATGCCACGTAGTACAATAATGACATCGACGCCGGTTCAAAGCCTGCCATTGTGGGCCAGCGTGTAGACACCGCTTACACCACTCATTATACACTGGTGCTGCCTGGATCCACTTATGAGCTTTTAAAGGATAGTGCTCAATTGACGGCGGTGTGCAAAGTGAGGGATAGGTTTAGCGTGTGTTTAGAGAACATGTTTTGGGTTTTATTCTAGTATTTTTTTTTAATAGCTATCTCGATTGTGTGTTCAACCAGAACTAGTTACGAGTAAGACGTTCGTGTACTGTTGTAAAAGGTTAATTATCCTGCAGGGCTATATATTGGCTATCTTATCAATGCCAGTGACAACTAGGGTACAGACGTTGCACAACGAACTTTAAAGACAACTGAAAATTACTAATGAAAAAGTTGGTATTGCACTTATAATGGACTTCAAATTACGGTGACCATCAGACGGAGTACTGTGCGCTTCCTGACATCTCTGCGAGTGCGCATGACGTCATCCTGGTCACACTGATGATGGCCAATACGAAAAGTATCATTTGACAGCTTATCGTTGAACGCTTTGCACACTGATCATCAGTATAAAATGTCAACGAAGAAAAGAAATAGCCCTGCTAGTGTGTACTAGTAGTAGTAGTAGTAGTAGTAGTTATCTTTATTCAGAACAATCAGTATTGTGTCGAACATATTGATAATAATAACATTTACAATTTATTATACTTAAAACTAGATGCAATGAAAATTCCAAAAATAAGTAAAAATAAGCAATGTCAAAAAAATATCAATTTTACAATAATAATCAGTGAATCCTTTTATATTTAATTTTAAATATGTCAATAATTATTATAATTGCAAACCTGCTTACATAATTTTAGAGTTAGTTAAATACTTATGGTTTCTGTTAATAGAAAAACAATCGTCAAAAAGTCAATGCATTTCCGATCGCTCGTAAAGAGCCTTAATCATATTCAGAAAGTGGAAAGGGTTCTCAACAAAGCGAGGGAAGGAATGTCAAGCTGTCAATTTAGTTACGAGTATCATAGAATGCATTAACTTTGGTTATACAAGGATCCCGCAGACAGGCGTGACACGTCAGTGCGCCGCGACGTAGTCATTTATATTCGTGAAATAATTTCATGTTGCGTTGTCACGTGGCGCCTGTGTGTTCGAGTCCTAATGTTATATACCTAATAATATTCAAATTTATTATCTCTACGCTAATAACCTGTCAAATTAACTGAACAAGAACTTTAGAAACTATAATAGACTGTTCTGAAGTCTGCGTATTTAGATTTAACATAGTTTACTTAGAAATTCTTGTGAAACATAAAGTACCTAACTATATCTTGTCGATATGAGTACGATACCTTCCCTTCTTGTGATTTATATAACATAAAAATCAACTTTAAAAGAAAACTAAACTAATTTTATAAGATGTCCTATCAGTTTAGCTGTTTCTTCTACTATGCATTTGCCAATTTTGGTCAATTTAATCAATTTTGGCCGTAACGTTATGTCCACCATTAGAAGTAAGTAATTAAATATATGTATCTAAACGAGTATCAGAAAATATCTGGTCTGCATTAAGGTGGCTAGAAAAAAGATATCTGAACCAATTTGAGACAGGCTTACTTAAAAAAAAGCTGAAACTTTGAAGGCCAAAATGTAGAAAAAATCAATAAAACTGTAGAATCAATAAAACTGTAGAAAGGCACTGTATAGTTTAATTTAATCTAAGCAACACAACGCACCACGTAAGACAATAACAATTTAATCCGCGTTCCCATCAAGCAGATGAACTTAAAGCGGTCTCCGACGTGTCCCGACTTCCTAGCGAGCTACATTAGCGACTTCAAATCGAGCGGCAGCGACTTCAAATCGAGCTACATTGCTCGAGAGCTCGATAAACGTTTCACAAAAACAATCACCAATTAAAATAAACACAAGGCACATTCCTTGCGTCAGCACTCCACTGCGTGCAAATTTTGTTTGTCAACCCTACCTGGAACAGACTCAAATTCAATCTTAACACCCAGTAAAACGGTCCATTTTACCCCAACAGCAGTTAAACACTCGAGATAACTTGAAAACCTCCTAAACTTGTCGAACTAATACTCTCTTCTTACCTCAAAATGGCTAAAGTTTGGCTCAATTCCCTAAAGACGTAAACTGCTTACAGTTGCGCAGTCAAATTCAGACTTTATTGTTGAGTAAGCAAGGTATAATACCGTGTGGTTGCTAAAATATACAGGTTGATACTAAATAACGGAGTAAGTTTGTAAGAGGGTGTTTTTGAAGTGCCCAGAGACCTGTTGAAAGGTTTGTTGAATTATTTTTTTTTATCTTAAGCAAATCGTAGAAGTTGTCTGTTCTAATGTTTTTCCACGACAAGTGTTGAACTCGATGGTATAGTATAACTCTTTAAATATGAATAATGCCTACTTATTATCTACAAATAAACCTTTGAAAGATATATAATATAAGTATCTAATCTTAATTAGTACAGAATCTAATTAAATCGAAATGCTGAATGTATTCGTTAGCTAACCAAATTACTTCATGAACGTATTCACCAAAATTCTAAAGGAAGATTGAACAATTGAACACAACACAATTTCCACCTTTAAGAAAGCCTTCAGCCAAATCCAACACATATTTTTACAAAATAAGAACATCGATTCTCCGGAAAAACTATCAAATCGACACAATTCGTACAAACTGCCGCAGCCGAATGTAAGTCTGAGTGAAAAAACGCAGACGGCTAAGTAAGCACGTCATTTGTCTAACAGCCGACAATCTCCCCTCCCTCGCGACGCGGCGCGTTTTTGCGCGATTTCACGCGACATTGTGCGTTTTAGCGAATGTGTTATTTTTTGTAACGTCCTGTATATGTGACAGGTGATAATTTTTTTTTTAGGGCTGTCTCAAATACGTATTATTCATATAATCTATAAGATGTTTCTTGCATTAAATGTTGGAGCAAGTTGCTGATTCAGAAATACAGCAAAATATCGAGTGTATCTGTAAGCAGCTTACGATCTACGAATAGGAAAGGGATTTACCTTCAACAAATAATGGTATTGACGTAAGATTTTTGTCTATGATTGCCTTTTGTGAACTTTCACGGCTGTTTGGGAAAAAGTTTACTAGATAGAGAAATAGGTCATCTTTTTTTATTATTGAAAGGCTCGCGTTTGATCACTATCTCACCAGATGATGATGAACGCTTGCCTAGAAGTTACCTATTTACTCTTGACTTATATAATAGACCTCTCTATTCCATTTACAATAGCATTAGACATAAATTAAAAAAAGGTTATTTTTAATGCACACTTTGTAAAAGAAGTACAATTAAGCATGTTACAATTACGATGGACGCCGAAATTATTGTAATCTATTTTTACTGCAGATGTCACACGTATAGTTGTAACCATTACAACAATATATTTAAAAAAAAAATATGTGTATTTCATTTAGTTTTATTATTTCATTTTAGTTGAAAGTGTCAATGATGAAAACCTCAAAGAAGCAGGGATGAACAATACGTGGACACGTTCTTTGTTTCACTTTTATTCTTCTAAATTTTTAATGAAATAATTTGTACTAAAAATTGTTTTCACTCATCTTTAAAATTTTATGTTCTACGTCCCTGCTTTTACGAGCCTATTTTTTCTATGGAGTATAGGTTGTTCAAAATTGTCTTCACGGTTGTTTTTAGAGGAACAGTTCATCATAGATGACCTCATGATTTGACCCCCCTGACTGCTATGCCGGAGATCGTGGGTCCGATTCCCACCCAGGACAAATATTTGAGTGATGAGCACGATCATTTGTTTTGTGTCTGGGTGTAATTTAATCAATAATATGTATGTATTTAGAAATATACCTATAAGTATGTTTATCAGCTGTTTAGTAAGTACCCATAACCCAAGCCCTCAAGCTTAACTTGGGACTAAATAGAATAGAATAGAATAGAATAGATTTTATTATCTCACCACAAATTACAATATAGAATTTCATTAGCCAACAGATACAATTTTAATAAATGGCGTTGTGTGAAAAAGTTGTGGAATATTAATTATTATTATTATTTATTATTTTTATACATAGAGTGATTTAATGGTATTTCAGATAATAAAGCTTAAGAGTTTGTCCTTTTCGTGTGGTTAGTTACTAAACTGGTGTCAGAGTTCTTATGTTAGCCATAGGCCCCTGATTTGGCTTCAAATGCCGTCGGAAAAGCATTGTTTTTTCAAGCACGTTAAGCCGTTGGTTTCCGCTGTCCTAAGTTTCAACAACCATTTTAACTAAGGAGTGTTACCCATTTACTGGGTTGTTGAGGTCAGACAAGTAGTCGCTTCACGAAAAACACTGGGCTTTATCCGGTTACACTGGAAGCTGACCTTAACCAAGTTGTGAAAAGGCTTGACAGTTAGTAATGAGAACCATTAAAAAAAATAACAATTTATTATACACATATTATCGGAAAATATGACCCCTTCTCTGAGACAGTCGTGTCGGGTAAAAGCACACCGCAGTGTTGCCAGTTTCCAACAATTCTAATTTACGCATTATTTATCTCCCGCTTCCACGTCGCATTACATCCACGTACATACATAATATCTTCTCTAATACTCATGTAACTAAAATCAGGGGAAGTTGGAACAATAATTCAACTTCGCTTCAGATGCCTATCTGCGTGACAGCTCGTTAGAGGGGAGGCACGCCAGATACGGAACACCTTGCCAAACGTCTATGAAATTACGAGAATTGAGAGAGAGAGAAACGGATTTTTATCTTTTTAAGAGTTTTTTTTTAAATGGCAACATCAGGTGTTTTTTTTTTTCGACATCTGTCACAATGTTTTTTAAGTAAACATCACGTTTGTATTCCCTGAACGGTAAGGCAAATGTGGACTCACAGTACACCTACATTTCGTCAGCTATGTACTTAAGTCCCATGTAATATGGGGTCAGCTTATTGCCATTTACCGGGCTCTTAGTCTTCTCTCTTGCTGTGGAGTTTTTTCCGCAAAAATACTAGGAAGTGGCGAAGGGCGGGCTTCTTGGGGGACTGTCTTATGTAATTTGGATCCTCGGCCTAACTTTAACAAATGACTTTTGATATTATTTTAATTTTGAGTTAAACTAACGTATTTCTTAAATTATTCAAGAATGAATAAATATCTGCCTTACCTTTTTTCAACTATTTTGGGGTCGGCTTATAGTCACACTGAATACAACTAAATACCAATGTTTTATACATATAGAGCAACTACCTAACTAATTATAACATTACGTCAAAGAATTCACCTTGAAATAATCGGAAACACTCACAAAATAAAAGAAGGCCATTGACATAAGTAGGTTCATACATACATACATACATACATTTTTCCATCGCCGTGTATATTCATTTTGATACTCCCTTCTTTATCAAACGTATCCCGCATACCTCTATTGTTTTCTTAGATAAAAGAACAATAGGTGTATGTACCTAACATGGCCAACCTACATACAAGTAAATGTTACGTAAATACATAGAGTTTTATGTGCTGAGCTCTTGTTTGACCTTTAACCGGAGTACGTAACTATGAAAATAGTGTTTGGGAGAAAACAAAACAATGCCTGTCGCATAAACATAGTATCCTATTACTTTTGTTACCCAGTTATTATAAGGAACAAAAGTCTTGTAAGTAATACTAATGTACTAAATGGCTTATTAAAATAGTCTTATGTATATTATCACTGTGAAAATTAAGTTCTATTCAAAATAACTAGCAGTATTGAAAAATCATGAACAATTTGAATGCGTTCCTTGCGAAGTATGTGTGGTGTAACAATGAATGACAGTTTGAGGAATGATGTGATAAAGCAACGCTGTGGTTTAAAAGAAGATATGGTTACAAAAATTGAAAAGAGTATGCTTAGATGGTTTGGTCACGTTGAAAGGATGGATGAAAGGCGACTAACGAAAGGTATTTACAAGGCAGATGTAAGTGGGAACGCCGGGAGAGGACGCCCTAGAAGGACATACATAGGTGAGGTTCTTAAGAAAGGTCAGGTGCGTAGTAGTACTCGCAACCGGCGTGCGTGTATGACAACATGTATGAATGTAAACTAAGCAAAAGACGTAGGTATGTAAGAATCGTAGCACATGGCGCTCTGTAGTTTTGCCTACCCCCGTGGGAAAAAGGCGTGAGTTTATGTATGTATGTAATTTGAAGTTATCGTTAGGTAGAGAAAACTCATTTGTATACAATTTTAAAAGCAACATTGCAAATGCAGCAGGCCTAGCCATATTACAAATACTATTTCTATTTTATTTCTATTAAAGAAAGAAAACGGCGTACCTATATGGAATCAGCTGTTTGTCAACTGTCAAGTGTATTTCATTTTCAGCCATATTACAAATTCTACTCGTTAACACTTTACAGTTGACAAACAGCTGATTCTATATACGCCATTTTCTTTCTAGGCCTGCAGGATAGACAAAAAAAACTTTCAATAACCAACATTTCGTGATTTTTTCTGCAGACTTTTTATATGGGCGTACAAACAACATGATCTGGGAAAAGGGTAGATACTTCTCACCTATTCAATTCATTAACCATAACTATTTGATGATGAACCAATAAGATGATTACTTGTACTGACTTTGCTCAGTCAAGCTACCCCTTTCGTCACCCTTCGTCAGCGAGAACGAGTTGCCAATATTTATTTCTAACACTGGCAGACATGTCGCGGTTTTACCCGCGTAGTTCCCGTTTCCATGAGAATAAAGGGATAAAAAGTAGCCTAAGTCATCCAGGGATAGTGTAGCTTCCCAACGGTGAAAGAATCTTTAAAATCGGTCCAGTAGTTTTGGAGCCTAATCAATGCAAACAAATAATCAAATATTTTGTCTTTATAATATTATTTTAGTAAATATAGACTAGTACTTCGCTCGCGACGTTGTCTGAATACTTTAACATCCTTCCCCCCTTCTTAGTTTTGAAAATAAAACGTATGACACTCACTAGGTAATAATGTGACTTTATTGTTAAAAGAAATTTCAAAATTGTTTCAGTAGATCCTATCCTATTTATTTACTCCTTATAACTTCACAAACTAACAACGTTTACCTCTTTATAACATTTGTATAGAAGATATAATAATTTGAAAACTTTAACATCTAGATAAAGAATAGGATAAAATACGCTTTATTGTTAATAAAATTATAACTAGACTAGCTGTACCCTGCCACGCTTCGCTGTGGCACATTGTGATTGAATGGTTAAAAAAAATAATAATAATAATATAAAACAATCCTTGATACGGATTATATATCATGCTAAGATTTCAGCTCGGTCGGTGCAGAGCTTTTTGAGTTTTTGAAGCGTACACAAACCAACATAACATTTTTATATAGATAGATTACTAGACACTAGACACACACACATACACTAGACTAACTAGATTACTAAATTAAAATTAGTTTATATAGAATCTTCAGTCCATTAGGTACGTAGGTATTTATTGTCGTAGGACGTTGACTTTTTATGTGAATCAATGGCAATAAAACTGGGACGCCCGTAATGTAATGCAGATTCCATTTGATTTAAATCCGGCAGTTAGATCTTTGTTGCTTCTTCATACAAATTTGTATTAAAAAAGTTGTTAAAGGGTAGGTATTATTTTGGAGTTACGAAGTGAAAAGAGTATGTAACGACCGTAGTAGATTAGTAAATGATGTTCATATATTTAATTATATTTTATTGTGCAGTATATTACTAGTGTAACACAAATTCGTAATTCAATTTCACTAAGATAATTTTATTTGAAATATCTAATTAAGTACACAGTGTTTGTTACAAAACCTCTCCGAAACAGCTTCACCGAATCATATGAAGTTTTGTACGTCTGAGAATAGAACGTAAACTACTTAATAAATTGATTCTAAGACGGTTCAAAATTGGCCGAGGCAGTTACATTTCAAATAATAATTTACCAGAGTCATTAGGTCATAAGAAAGTGTGACTAATCTAACGCATTTATACATTAAAACATGTAACATAGACCTATTTAAAAAATAAAACTTTGCATGGAGCAGTAACGAAACGCATCACGTATTAGAACCCTGTGTAGCGTTTTATTCTGTTTAGCATACGTCAGAGCGTTCTCAGTCGAACGAATGAGTTATATCTGTGTTTTGTATTCAGAGGGGATGTACATGTAAATAATTGTATGGGTGGAAGTTCAGAGGGGCGTGCTTCTAAATTGTTTAAGGCAAAATGAATTTAAAATGTTTCTGGTAGGTACCAAGCAACGTTCAGATTTTTTAAGGTGCAAAGTATTAATAAATTGGATAGACAACGTAAATGACGGGGTTACTAATATAATCTATCAAGGTTCGGTAAGTATTAAAACCAATTACCTAAGAATGAAAGAAAAAAAAACTTCAAACTTATGTAAATTCACATCACATTTTACTTTACTGACTGCCTCGTTGGTCTAGTGGTCGCAAGCGCCACTACTGAGCTTGAGGTCTCGGGTTCGATCCCCGGGTCGGGCAAAGTGTTATTGAGTTTTTCAATATGGAATTTATCAGTAGCAGCCCGGAGTCTGGATTTGTGCCCGATTAATGGCAATAGGCTCGCCCCCTATTACATGGGACTTAAACATAACTGGCGAAATGTGGATGTACTACCAGGTACATCTCTGCCTAGCCCTTCGGGGATTACAGGCGTGACGTTATTATGTTATTTTACTTTAAAACTTGACCTCAAAAACCTATACAAAATAGACAGAAATAGACATAAAGAATATATTCATAGCCAATCCTAAATAAACTAAGCCAAAGAAACTGTATTAATAACAGCAGAGCCAACATAACTTTATCTCGCGCAAAGAAAAATATCATATTTTTTTCAACGCAAATCTCATAAAAAAAATGTTACGTTCCACATTTTATAGCACTTTCAGTTACGCAGGCTCGTTTAATTAGTTCATTTTGTAAACCGTCAGGTGTCGCCAGCGGCGAGTCGGGTAAACAAGTTTCATTAGAAATTCTCCAGGGGGCGCCACCGTCGAATCTTCACCCTTGTGCTTAGCCCAGATGATTTGCGAAAAAGTACCAAATTACATCGTCGTGTCGAAAACAAGAATTGTCCGAAACACTGGCGGGGAAAAAAAATGTCCGTGAACGAGCACTTTCAGTTCCCAAGTATTTAGATGAAAACATTTTCTGTTCGTAACGATGGAAGTTAGGAATTAAGTCGAAGGATACAGCGTTCAACACAAAAGTCCTGTGTGGACTTAGAACCGTTAAGTAAGGAATGAACACATGTGGAAACACTGTTACACATTGGTGAAACTATTCATTCAAAACAGAACTAGGAACTAAGAGCGACTAACAAAAAGTATTTATAAAACAGCTGTAAGTAAGTAGAAACGCCGTGAGAGAACGCTCTAGAAGGACATAATATACTACCTTATTGGTGAAGTCCTTCAGAATAAGTCTTTTTTTATTTGTTACATGTGAAAACTTATAATTGGCCATCATTTTGTTATCACTTTAAATATTATGTCTGCCTAGCTGTAAGTTTTCCGAAAAATATAAAATAAAATAAATAATAAATAAAATAAGGTATGAACGTAACCAATTCAAAAGAAGCTTTAAGAATAGTGGCTGGCTCATGGGAAAATGTGTGAATTTATGTATGTAGAACTTGATTAAATATGTATGTTTAAGCTTATTAATAACGCCTTTGATATATTCTAAAAGAATATCAATACCTGCATCGATATTAAATCTGTGAATAAAATTATTGTTACCAATTATCATTTTGTTATCTAATAGTCGAATAAAATAATTATCTAAAAAATAAATGTATGGCGGTTTGGCATCGCTAAGTTAGGTTCGTTCGAGTTAGGTTCGCTCAGGTTTTTTTTATAATTTAGCAGAAGTGGGAAATACATTAATATCCTAAAAATCAACAGTTCTAGACGAGAGTAAGACCTGAAGTTTCTTGTAAGAAATGTGTACCTAGATTTAACATTGTACCGACCGTGAAATAAAATAGCGAGTGTAGGTATATTTTTGATTTTCCAGCTGATTCCTGATTTAGGTACGCGTGTCGAAAAATCTGTAAATACAGTAAAGTTTTGTTTTGTATTAAAACAATGTTTCCTTTAAGTAATTTTATTTATCTTAAGATTTCAAAGTTATTTCTCTTCAGGGCTTATTGATTTTTCACCCTGTATTTTAGTGTATGTATTCGATATTGAATTAATAACAGCGATTTTACGACAAGCCCTATTTCTTATTCGCTTTTTTTGTAAAACTGTAAAGTGCACAGACTTTTCCGATATACGCTACCCATTTAGGCTATTTTTAGACCCATCATTTTCAGTTTGTATTTATATTATCCAGTTTGCTCGTTAAGTCTTCGGTACGCACCACAAACATCTATTCGTTAGCCACATTATCCATAAACATGTAACCGATTAAATTGGAACAGTATTCCAAAAATCCAGTTACACCACAAAGCCACGAAATCCTATTTCGAAAGCGACCAGCATTCGCTTCAAAATAAAGCTTAATTTTAAACGCAGCATACTCCGGGTAAAGATTGTGGAATCCTGTTAACCGGCTGACGACATAATTTCCAGGGTAGAAGGGGGGGGATTGGAGAGGGGAGAGGGTGTACTAGACCAGGTAGGAAACATTCCCCACTATATACCGTATTGTTAATACGTTTGTTTATTAGGTGAGCTCTGGTTTGTGCATTCTCACCTAATTTTGCTAGTTTTAGAGAGAATTTAGATTTTTTGTGGACTGTTTCTCGGTACGGATGAGTTTTACTTTGCACTTTATGTTGGGTTTCTTTTTCACTGAATGTTGGTTGTGTATTTTTGGTAGAAGTCCAAAATCACTGTCTGGAAAAATTTATAGCGCAATAAGCTAGACATAATATACACAGAAATGTAATTCCCCGTTAATTGTGGACCAGGTGTTTAGTTGCACGAATATGCGAATAGCAAAGTTTTTGAAAATTAGCATTGCACTATGCCATAACTTTTTCCACACAGTGATTTTGGACTTCTAGTCTTAACAATAGTTGTAGTACATAAAAATACCTTTCTAATGTTATATCGCATGCTGTTATTGGTTCTTAGGCTATAACGCCCTTTCTCCTTTCATTTTTTATAAATGATATTTATTTCAGTAAATAGATTTTCACAAACACTTTTAAATCTATTATCGTCATTTTTAACTAGTAGATGATATCGGGGTTTTACTATCTGACTACTCTGAGAACAAACACCGGAAAAAACTCAGAGGTCACAGTCCAGACATTATCTTGGTCAAATCATGTAAGAACCATAGTGTCTGAAATGGTCTTTTCAGGAAAAAAAACACTCAAATATATTAATCTATATACCTATAAATAAAAATTGTTTTGTTACTAGTCTTTTAGATAATAATGACTCATGTAAAGATGCCGCAAATGTGATAATGTTTAATAGGGTGAGCCTGGAGATCAGTCATACAGGTCTCGAACCTAGTTCAGACTCCAGCTCTTACAAAGGTTCTAGATTAAGGCAGAATTATACCATAGTGTAACAATGTAAAAATAAAAAAATAAATATAATAATAAATAAATAAATGTACCTTTATGAGAGAAATAAATGATACCTATTATTATTATTATTAATCACCTAAGTCTAACGTAAAGAGATGCAAGTCAGACCTCCCAGAAATTAGTTCAAGCTAGTTTCACACGAGAATCACAGAATTAAAATAATATGTAATTAACTTAAAGCTAATTACGGACGGCGGAGGGTAATAAGTTATTCAATCATGTAGAATTACGGCTTCGATTCAAGTTTACACGATAATTACGCTCCATTTGACGCGGAAACTTCTAGACGCGTTACAATGGAAATGTTTCTTTGTGTTCCTGCTCACTTGAACATGGAAATGTCGAACTGTTTTGGTGGGTGATGTAAGAAACAGTTTAAACTTTAGCTCAGTGGTTTCCAACCTTTTTAGGAGTTTGGGTTTCGTTCCTACGGCAGTAAAAATGAAAACCATAAACAATCAAATAGTGTTGTTCATGTGCCTTTATCTGCCTGTCTGTATGGAACGCGTGGAGGTCTAAAGCTTTCTCTCTGACTATAGTCAAGAAACCAGTGCTTGAACTGATCATAAACATTTTGTAAACTAGGAATAATTAGATGGCTGTAGAATTCATCCTGTCTTCAAATTACCCTATCATTAGCGAGCTATCCATACAAGTCAATTGCTTTGGAGTTTCGATGGGAATCTCTATCCCCTTTGAAAAAAGTCACATTCATATTGTCTAGGTCAGATTAAGGTATAGATTTGCACACCGTAATGGTTCTATCTGTATGAAGGCGACTGTCTTTATTCATACAGTGACACTCGGTACATATACTGTTGTAGTCGTAGTCTAATTTTAACATTACATTCAAAGGAAACTACTAAGGTACTATTTCACTAAGTAGCAAACTGAGAACAAAGGCTGAATAAAACTAAAGATGGTGACTTGGAAGACCAAGATACTAATAATAAACGTCACTAATCTGTCTGTAAAGAGAAAAAAAGAGAGAAAAAGAGTATTCTATTCTATTCAGTCAATAAAAATTGTAGCAACAGTAACAGATCTAAGCCTTCATTGTCATGTGTCTCAAATTAACTGATCGAAGCAGAAAAACCTTCCAATTCGTGGCTACTGAAAAACTGACCCCAAAAACCCAGCACCCACCGAGCTCACGGCGATACAGGCAACAAATCGGTTTGCTTAATGCGGCCGTAATTCAGAAGGGCACATAAAAAGGGCTACAATAAGGCCGCATAAGCCGGCGGCCGATTGCGCCGCTCATTGTCACGTAATGTACGCACAATATTGTCTACGCAGACCTTTTTGGCAGAATGAGATGAAGTGGTCGCTTGATTATATTATATAGGTACGTTGGAAATAATTTGAGACTCTTTAATGTTTTGGTAGTATGTTAGTTCGGTCTTTAGTGAGTTTACAACCGGCTGTAATACTTTTTGACGAAGCTGGCAAAACATATTCATATTTAAAAAACTACATATAATATAAACTCTCGCCTTTTCTCATGGGTTTAGTTACTAGTGCGCCATCTGCTACGATTTTTACATACTTTTTTTGCTTTGTTTACGTTTTTCTTCTAAGAACAAGTCAACGCGTAAAACAACTGGGTGCAATGCGATGTAAATGAAATTTTGAAGATCATGCTTCGGTATAACAAACTCATTAGGTAGGTTGGTATACGATGAAGCTATCACATTTCAAATTAGCAAAAAAGACATTCTACTTATTATACTGATTAGGTACAGTTTTGAAGTACCTAGTCAGTATTATTCGCAGAATGTCTTTGTCTTCAATACTGTACCTATTTCTACAGGATGTTTTAAAAAAATCAGCTGTTGCATACATCAGCTTAATACCTAATCGATTAAAATGTATGCAACAGCTGATTTTTTTTCGCGATTTCCGAGTTGTTCCGATAATGAAAGTTGTTCATATTCATGGGTAGAACAGCCTGTGGAAATGTTGCCTACTATTACAAAAACACCCTGTATATGGTAAGGGCATAGTAAACATTATGATATTTAAACATAAATGTGGGCTGACCATTACGGGTACATCTATGTAAAAGACGAGCCTATTGCCGTCAAACCGGTACAACTCCACTCTCTGGGCTGTTAACAAAATATTTCGCTTGACTTGATAATTATAGAACCCAGGACATCGTACAGCAGTATGCTTTTGCAAAACACCTACGAAGGTAGTTATGTAGTTATGTGCCTACCAATCAAAACTCCATGTGCCAAAAAAAAACCTCTGCTAGGAATGAAATTATTTAAGGTTCTTCATATCACATGTCAAGTGTCTATGGTTCAAAAGGGACGTTTACGATCTAAATAACTGTGTCGCTTTCCGATGTCAGCCCACAATAAAAAATTGTCCTCACACAAACCCAGACATGAGGGCAAAATCAGTGAGGCCTCAACACATCACATTACAAGATACGGCCACTAAAATAAATACATACGAAACTGTACACGTCCACAACACGCTTTCAAATTCATGAAGGCAGGTTTATCCAGGTGTCATTACACGAGGACTGTACGTTTTTATTGAACCATAACCGTTCGTGCTGCAACAGGTGACTTCTAGCCATAAAAACCTCCATCGACCCCTTCCTAACCTAACCCCCACTAAACAATACAATATCCACTTTATTTCCCAGACTATAAGGTTAGTATTCCATTGTGTTTACAACTTGATTAAATGGAGGAAATGAAATCTGTTGTCCTCGTATTTCGTTGGTTTTTGTTCTGTAAACGCCATCTTAATGGAATGAAAATATCTTCAGTTTAGAGCTGGCTTTTAAAATAATTAAGTGGATAGTTGAGTTGATTATTGTGATACAGTGAAGTTACTATTCATAATGTTTGTGCTATGAAGAGAACAATTTTAGTAGCGTCAAGTAATCGGTCAATTGGAATAGTAGGTACAGTCGCCAGCACATCAAGTTACCCCAGTGTGTCAAATTTCTTTGATCGTTTTTCAACTTTATGGCAAACAGAATAAGGTTCAAATTCAATTGGGAAAATTTGACACATTGGGGTAACTTGACGTGCTGGCGTGTGTACTTTGTAAGATGTTGCTTAACCATTTTTTGGTCTTGGTTTGAAGTTGCATAACAATTGACTCTATAACAAGAGTCATATTATAATACTTAGGAATGCAACAACTATGTCTTAAGTGTAGGTACAGACGCTAGCACATCAAGCTAGCCCTAACTGCAAAATTCTCCCAATTTAACATGAACCTTATTCTGTTTGACATTAAGTTAAAAAACTATCAAAGAAATTTGACACAGCTTGAAGTGCTGGCCGTTAAACACCAAGTACTTCAAAATTATTTTGAGCATTGCAATATACTAACTTAACTCATAGAAAACGTCATTATCATAATTTACCTATCAAAAGTTTCTCGTACAAATTTTGAAGTTGTTTATTTGCTAAGTTTAATAATAATCTGCGGAGGCCTTACCTCTTTATAACATATGAAATCGTTAGGTAACACATCGCGACATAAACTTGGCACAGTGACACAGTTACTGAAGGCTTCAGGTTTCAGACAGTAATTACAGCAAACCCAGTTACCAGCCCACTCAAATAATAATTTTAAAAATTCACACCGGCTCGACCCTGCGTTGAGTACCCCTGCATTGACATACCAAGCAAATATCAACCTTATCTTACTGCGTTTTTGGTTGAAATTCTCGTGTGTCAAACAGTTTTTTTTTATTTCAAACCAACATAGGCATCTCGATTAAATGGGGCGACTAATAAAAAAATGGTTTTATTAATATTGTTGAATTATAATCTCTGGAGCAGAATGAGAAAGGGCATCGTATTTAAGGTTTGAAATTTTAAGAAAAATAGGATTAAAAACACTATCTTTCTCCGGGAAGACAAACTCCACGGCTAATACAAGTTTTTGAACAAATCTTTAAAGTTCTGTTTTAAAAATCACGTCCAATCATTACGATTTAGCAACACGACTGTCACTGGCTTCAATAAAAGGTAAAAGCCTCTTCTCGTACAGAGAAGGTACGAGCATTTATCCCCACACTTGCTTATGGCGGGTTGGCGGTTTCATCCCTGTCCTGTGATTCATGTTGATTGTTTAAATAATGTATTACTTTGTGGACAGTCGAAGTGTAAAATAAAAGTTCGCTCAGGTTATCTAACAATGTTTTTCTTCACCAATTTATGATTGATCTGTCAATAATGGCTCTTAGCCACTGAACTTAAGCAATACGCATTATGAATGTAATAAGTCAGTTATCCGGATTTGATTCCAGAACTTTTTATATTACAAACGAGGCAATAACTACTAGGCCATAACGATATTTATACAGCGGTTAGATTAAGTACATACGGAAAAACATAAAGTGTATAAACAGTATGTTACTAAAACGAACTAAACAGTTAGACGCCAAAAAGCATGACACTTCACTAATCCGTATCAAGTATCCACTTGTCCGGTAATTGGAAGGATCTCCGGATATAACCAGTTTGCAGCGGTAACAGCCAGTCGTAGCTAGTTCTAACTAGTTACAACCGCTTTTTCCTATTTTGTTTTAGAGGCGGAAATTGCGTGTTTTTGTCGTAAGAGCGCTATTATATTTTGATAGTGATTTCTTCGCGACGACGGCAACGTGAGAATGAAAGAAAGATATAATATAACTTGTATTATGTACTTATCTTTTGTGTGGCGGATGAATTGACGTAAAGAATGGGAAAGTCGTTGCTTCGTGTAAATATTGGCTGGTGCCCCTATTGTTGCGTTAAGTGGTATATTTTTTTTTTGTAATAAATTGTATAGAGAGGTCAATGGCTGATTGCCTACATGAAATGATTCGGCGCCTAACGTTGAACTTATTACGGTTCAACTGGTTACCGTTACTTTAACTGCCTTGCCTATGTTACCTACAAATATACCTACTTAATGACCTTGATATTATACTGTCCTAGGTCTTGTTTAGGTATATGTGAGATTTGTAAAGAATTTGTCGATAAATCGAGTAGACAGCACAATTATGTCTTAAATCAGTCTTATCAAGCGGTATCGCGCTACTCAGTCATTGGCTCGTGGAGGTAAAATAGGGAATCGCTCCAATCAAAACACTGATATTCAGCTATGTCTATATTCCATTTACAATAAATGATAATGATAAATGATATTTATTTTTGTAAATAGGTTTTCACAAACACTTTTAAACGTCATTTTTTTAGTAGGTAAATGAGATCGGTATTTCACTATTTTACTACTCTGAGAAGAAACACCGAAAGAAACTCAGAGGTCATAGTCTCTTTTAAAGTCCAGACATTATCTTGGTCAAATCATGTAAGATCCATGCAGATGTCTGAGATGGTCTTTTGAGGAAAGAACCACACAGAATGAGGGGACCAGATCAGTCAGTGCAAGCATTTGTCAGTAATCGTGAGCTCAACTCGGAACTTGCATTAATAATAGCATTAGACAGAAGTTAAAAAAGATTATTTCAATGCACATTTTGTAAGCACGTTACAATTACGATAGACGGCGAATTTATTTTAATCTATTTTTACAGCAGCTATTGTCACACATAGTTGTAACCTTTGCAACAATTTACTTTTAGAAATTATGTGAATTTCAACACAAACTTAAGACATATTTACCAAAATTCTACAACTGCTAAAAAACACATTGAAACCTCAACAATAAAATTCTAATTACTTACGTATCACTGGTACTATCTTCGTTACAAACTGGACTTACCTGAAAATAACAAACAAGAAATTAATTAAGTCCTAATTATTTGGATTTATAAAGAGTAGGTAATAAATAATTAAGCTATTTGCCATTAGTACAAGAGCTGTAGAGAACTAATTCATAACCAGGTGTGAATAATTAATTAAATCCTGTTGCCATAGCAACGGATAGTAGGCACAAAAACTGAATCGGTCTAATGGTTAGGAGCCTGGCTGCTATGCCGGAGGTTATGGCTTCGATTCCCATTCAAGACAAATGTTTGTGTGGTGAACAAGATCATTTTTGTTCCTGCGTCCTATTTTTAGACCTAGTAAATATACTTACACACAAAAATTTATCATTATGGATCAGTTTAACCGTTTTGGAGGAGTTTTAAGTATTTTAATATTTACTTAAGTATCAAGAGAAATCAGACATTATTGGTTTATTGAGCATTTTCAAGCTAAAAATTCCTTGATACCTGCATAAGACAAATGATACCTATATATTTTAATAAATAGGTTTTGACAATAACTTTTAGAAGTAGGGGAAACCGGGGCAATGCGGGCCCCTTAAGGGAAATCTTGAATAAAATCTTAGAAAAACAAGATAATGTAAAAAATCAAAAGCCAGTTATTAGTCTCATTAATGTTCTTTAAAATTAACGTAAAAGAATGATCGTAGTCTGCGAATCTTTCGTGCTAATCGAACTTTAAAAAAAAACAGAAGCTGCCTGTTTTGCCCCGTGTTTGGGGTAAAATGGTCATATGCGGGGCATAATAGGCATTCGCAGGCATGTTCGTTCATGGAAGTTTAAAACTGAGCACAAAAAAGACAAATGTGAAGGGATTCGGCGCCATTATCCTCTTCGCCGGCGCAAGAAGAGTGGGCATGATGTGGCATGCACTGCAAGGGACCCAACCCGCAGTCAATTCCTAGTACCAATATCCACAGTACAAACACTGTACATCTTCTTCCTCCGATTCGTTTTCCTTATTTTTTCACTTTTCTTTGTATTTTTCTTCCTTCCTTTCTTCTCATAAACCACTGGTTTCTGTGTCTGGGTTTCTACTGTATCCTTTTTATAACTGGTTCTCAACGCCGATTTCCACGTTTTCTAGTGACTCATTTTTGGACTCGTGCTTTGGGTTTTGGCATAATATCTACAGGCGACTTGACATGAAAAGATGTTCCAGGTGGTGGAGTTGCACATAGCTGTAGAAGAACCGGAGAAGTTGATACAGGAGTTAACAGGCGGATGCGTGTTACTTGGTTGTGAACTTTGTGTGGGATTGTCAATAGTCAACGGTTGTGATTGGGATTCCTGATTCAATGTTGATGGTGGCACGTTCTGTTTTCCTCTGGTAGTGGCGAACCTTAATTGTATCTGCAGGAAAATATCAACTTAATACAACTACTCGAGGCAAAACGGGCACCCTACCCATTTTGCCCCGCCCAAAATGCCCCCGCGGTCAAATAAAATAAATGTCAACCAAATTAAACGAATATATGGTAGTTCGTTCAGAACTCTTTCTAGTTATTTCGACACATAATTGAACGTATCAATTTACTTAATAACTGAGCATTTAACACAAACACGATTTAGCTATATCACAGACTTAAAAATGAAAAATAATATGAAATGTATCAATTTACGTATTTTCGTTCTGTCGACATACAACGCGCATCTACACACACAAAATCATTCCTCTTGATAGCGCGAGGTCGTCTGGAACGCGATGCGACTAGTTCTGGGCGTCTCGGTTTTTAATCCTGCGGGGGAGAGGGGGTGTCCGTCTTACCCCGGGGGCCCGCAATGCCCCGGCTTCCCCTAATTATTTAACTAATAGATAAGGTCGGTGTTTTATGTTTGACTACTCTGAGAAGAAACACCAAAAAGACACAGAGGTCACAGTCTCTTTTAAAGTCCAGACATTATCTTGGTCAGAACAGGTGAGAACCATTCAGATTAGTGTCTTATATGGTCCCCTACGCACTCGTATTTGCAATAACCTTTTTAAAATCATTATTTTAACACAAACATCGTAAGAAAGATCCTACCTAAAGCACGGTTTTAAAAAAACAACCTTTAGAACAATAACTATTTCGTTTATCTCTGAAAATAACAATTTCCATTTCCTCAACGTTTTCAATTGACTTCATTCGGATCCAGCCTCACTCCGGAGTTATCTTTAAAAACGTTAATAGCCGGAGATTACGCATATTATCCGGAGTTTACCCGAAGTTAAAACATTGTAATATCGTTTACCTTGAATTGATACAAAAAACTCAACTGTTTTATTTTTATTCTGATGTAGAAAATATGGAAAATGTTTCTGTTTACGATATTGGTATTCTTTTTGGGAAAAAAGTTTATTTCAAACCTTAGGTTAAATTGTTTTTTGAATACATTAACATTCTACAGAATGTGTAGGATTACTGTTATAGATTAATACCAATGGCTTTACCTCGAACGCAACGTCATTCAATCAAAATGACTTAAGTACAAAAATGGCCAAAATCCAACTTTAATTTGATGTAACTATTAACTCGGTAAAAAAAACCCTAAGTACCCTATAATTACGTTGTTTCTAAAAAAACATTAAACATGCTAAGTGATATTACCTACATAGATCATGGTCCATGTTATAATCAGGTACAAAGGTAAAAGGCCAAAGCTTACCATTCAACTGCAAGCAGTTTGACCGGGCGGCGGGTAGCCGAGATTTTTTCTCTTGATACTCGTATCTATGTATGTTCTTAAACCTTGGTTAATTGACTAAATAAAATGGCTTATTTAAAATCTTCGATCCTTAATCTATGATTGGTTGATTATTGTAAGTATTATGTCACTAAGTTCCGTTCTAATTTTAGTCTGAGAGTCTGACTAGATTACTCTATGCGGCGTAAATAAATGGTGTTATTTTGGTTTTTATTTTTTTACTGTTATTGCTAAATAAATAAATATTCCACAACTATACATTATTCCTTGACACCACACCACCAGAATCTCAAAAAGCCATAATTTACAGAAATTAATATTATTTATCAACATTTACTCTTGTTTGAGAAAATTGACAATATTGTTTACAGTATCATCTAAACACAATACGCTTTTAGTTCGTCCCAAATTAAAAGAAAAAGAACCAACTTAAAACGGATACCGTAGTGGTTTTTTGCCACTGGCGAGGCATAAACATCTTAGCGACGAATTACCCGGGTGCTGCGGGTATTAACCGCTGGTCGCGCCGGTATTACCCGGGCAAAGTCGGCAGGTTTAGTCTGCATTATACCCGGCTTTAAAATTAACCGCAGGCTTACAGCTGTTATCATTTTAAGTTGCATTTTGTTGAATGTGTTTGTAATGTTGAACTACGACGCCAGTTAAAAGCTACACAACAAACCTTATTCGATCACGGGTTTCTTATACCTTTGTCTGAGAAATTTTGATGCGTGAATCTTAGTTAGTAGATGAAGCTGTCTATAGTATACAAACATAAGTATTGCTATCTTTTGTACAGACCTCTTACCAGCAATTACTGATCAAACTATTCAAATTCTGTTTAGACCCATCTTAGATAGACTGATAAAATCGTTTATTCAGTGCAATGACAAAAAGAGAGAGAGAGATTTTAGAAAGGTCACACGCGTAGTACTCGCAACCGGCATGTGGAATGACAACATGTATGAATGTAAACGAAGCAAAAGAATCGTAGTATAAGGCGTTCTGTAGTTTCTGCCTACCCCCATGGGATAAAGGCGTGAGTTTATGTATGTATGTATGACAAAAACCACAATACCAGTTGATAAACCCAATCAATACAGGGCGGCGTGTGCCTCGGAAAGCACGTAACACCGTCATTTGTAGATCCATGACAGATAGTCAGAAACCCAAAAGTCTGACAACCAGTTTAACCAAGAGTGTTACCCAGTAACTGAGTTGTGGAAGTCTGAGAGGCAGTCGCTCCATGTAAAGAACTGGTATTTAGCTGTATTCGGTTAAACTGGAAGGCGATCTCAACATAGTTCGGAAAAGGCTAGATAAAGATTATTTATTTGTTTAAACATAGTATACATACAAAAGCATGCAATATTT
The DNA here is from genome assembly GCA_921972225.1 of Euplexia lucipara. Lineage (NCBI taxonomy): Eukaryota > Metazoa > Arthropoda > Insecta > Lepidoptera > Noctuidae > Euplexia > Euplexia lucipara. The sequence continues at coordinate 705,322 of OV179164.1, read as the reverse complement.
AACAGTGTTAAAGTCCAATCATGTTTAGCCGTAAGTATTGGCGTACAAATATTTTCACAATTTATTTCACATCGTCAAATTTCAAGTAATTTAGTTCTTATAACTACAAGCAAAGACAATGTCAAAGTTTTAAAAAGTCTGAAAGTAAAAAAAATATGTCAAATTTACATAAATTTCCAAAATTGCATAGTACATGTCAATAATTACACGATGTATATTACAATTACGACTAAACATATTCATACGCGTCATGCAATTTAATCAAAAAAAAAATTCAGCTAGAAATTCGGCGACACTATAATATGCTTTTTGTGAAAAAAACATGTTTTAAATGACGTTTGAATGCAGTACTATTTAGCTTCTTCTATTTTGAGGCTATCTATTAAATATAGTAGACAGATGATGACCACGCGTGTCCTATGGTTGCACCATTGCACCAAATGGGCAAAGGCAGTCCAGCTCAGATTGAGCCAGGTAAAAACCTGACGCTGGTATTAACCTGATTCCAGATAGTGACACACGTACTTCAGTTGTATTCAAACAAGGTGTGGTATGTCTTGATGTAAAGTATAACTAGCAAACCCAGTAGAATCCTAAAGTACGGCAACCTGGAAATTGTGTGCCAGCTGTGAAACGCCAGTCTTATGCCAGTTTTCACTAACATTAGACTTCACACAATATTCTCTTAAATAAAGCACGCTGTTGGATTTACAACGCTCGGTTCAGTGTCGAGAGTTAAAAATCCAATAATGCCTTAATGTTTAGGAATTAATTTGACATCGGCTTATGTGAAAAGAGAATTTGAAACGTAAATAAATGTTTTGTCGTTCATTCCTCTCATTGTATCTCTCCCATGGTACACAAAATAACAATATGACATATCACACAATACATAGGTAAGATGTGTGTCGGACGGATCGATAGGGAACTAAAATTGTTACCAGACGGCTTTGAAAGACTGGACCGCGGGAAATGTACGTAGATTGAGATAGAAATTCATTTATTTAAATTAGGTTGAGAATCAGCGCTTTTTTACCCGTTGTACCGTATGCACCATTGACCTGCACCATCAATGGTGCAGATGAGACTAATTAGTTTTGTTTGCACCATTAATGGTGCAAACGAAACGGCGGATTGGATATGGTCTCATCTGCACCATTGAGATGACACAATATACTATCAATGTATAGTTAGATATTTCCTCAAATTATTTCCTCTTCGCTTGTTCTAATAAGTATTATTTTTAGAAAAGTTAGGTAACATTAAATAGGTTTACGTATTATACCATATACGTATTATACCGTATACCACACACACACACGTATGTGTGTGTGTGTGGACTGAGGGACCTCTTTTTGTAGTTTTCAGGAATGAATGAATGCGTCGGAAATTACATATAAGTATTGTCCACTATTGGACTGGATATTTCTAACCACTCCACTCTATTATATTTTGTTTATTTATATTTACTAGCAGACGACCCGCGGTTTCATCCGCGGGTAGTCTGCGTAGGTCCCATTCCCGTGGGAATACCGGTATAAAAAGTAGCCTACGTGTTAATCCAGGGTGTCAGCTAACTCCATACCAAATTTAATTAAAATCCATTCAGTAGTTTTACGTGAAAGAGTAACAAACATCCATCCATCCTCACAAACATTCACGTTTATAATATTAGTAGGTAATATATTATGTAATGTTTAATTTCTGCCACGTTGGTCTAGTGGTCGCAAGCGCTACTGCTGACCATGAGGCCCCAGGTTCGATCCCCGGGTCTGGTCTGGAGTCTGGATTTATGCCCGATTGATGGCAATAGACCCGCCCCCCATTACATGGTACTTAAACATAACTGGTGAAAAGTGGGTGTCACCACCGGATACACCTCTGCCTAGTCCTTCGGGGATTATTTTCACCAAAACAAGCGCCCCTCACCACTTCCTAGAGTTTTATGGGGGAAGAAGAAGTGGCGTTACAAACTCAAAAGCAACAAATCTGAACAAACATTACATAACATCACGCCAGCATTCCACAAAGGATTAGGCTGTACCTACAGTACTCATTCATTGCCAGTTATGTTAATGTATCATTCAATACCCCTATTACTCCTGTAAACCTATTGCCATCGAACTGATATAGATCCAGATTCCTATAGAGAAATTTCAAATGGCAAAATCCAATAACACTGTTCCGATCGGGGAATTGAACCCTTGACGAACAAGTTCAACAGTAGCACTTTCAACAACTACACCAACGCGTTTTTGAGATTAAGGTTAAGCTGCGAACAGCAGATTAATATTGGGGGATTGTGAAATCAGCTGACAATCGGCACGTTTCTTTTTCAAGTAACAAATCGAGTTGCCGAGCTCATTTCGTAATACTTAAAATCGCTGATAGTGGTTTAGGCATTATCCTTTAACGAATTTCCAAATGCCTGCAATCTGGATTTGCATAAGTTTCGATCAAGGCATTAGGCGTGGCCCTAAACACAAGAGACAATTATTACATTTAATATGAAATTATGGTTTGTTCATGCTTCCTGCTTAAGAGAGTTTATGCATGAAAGTAGTGTTAAAAATAAAAATCGGTACACAATCATAGTTGTTGGAAATGGGCTCGCCTCTTAAATATAACTGGCAAAATGTGGGCAATTTATGAGTACCTACCTCTGACTAGCCCCTCGGGAAATACGGTCGTGATGTTATGTTTCAAAATACACAAAAACACGTATTCGCAATTTGCAAACATCTAAACCCTTCATTTCGAATACACACTAGTTTCGCAAAACACTCAACCCTTACAAAAGCGAGGCGGGGTCTGATAGACCCCACACGCGTAATTAACTGGCTATTGCTCCATTACACCAAACCCTTTTAGGTCTGCTTTGGTTATTATGTGTCGCTTGTCGATTACCATTGTCGACCGCGATAATGTTGGGGGTCTAAGGGGCCCGTTTATCGAATTCAGTCGTGTCATGTTAGTATGTAAGTAGCCTTAAATTATACATGAGTGCTGTAAATGTACATGTTTTAATAGGACCTCCTTTTAATTAAACTTACCGCATACATTTACGAGCGGTACAATTATTGTTTATCTTATTAAAACGGTTTTCGTAAATTTCATGGAGTTGCAGTGTGTAATGAGATTTTGAATTGTTGATTTTATGTAGGTATTTGAGTAGGTACTTACTGATTACGAATCGTTTAAAAAGGTAGAAACAATTTTTGTAATTAAGGTAGTTTTTTTACTATTTAAAAAAAATGAACGAAAGATTTTGTGTTTTATTTTTATCAACGTAAACGAAGCATAATAATGTTAGAATTGTAACAGATACCTATATTCCATTTATAAGAAGCAGGAATGTAGAACATTTTATTTTAAAGATAAGTGAAAACCATTTTTATTTAAATACTTTCATTTTAAATTTAGGAGAAAAAACGTGATACGAAGAACGTGTCCATGTATTATTCATCCCTGATTCTTTTAGATTTTTATTGTTGAAACTGTAACTTTCAACTGAAACGAAATAATACAACTAAATGAAATCATATACATACATAGATATTTAAATAAAGAATAACATTAAATAAAAATAAAATAAAAAAACCCACATCTTTTCTTATAATAATTGTTGAAATGGTTACAACTAAGTGTGACATCTGAAGTGAAAATAGATTATAATAATTTCGGCGTCTATCGTAATTGTAACATGCTTAATTGTACTTTCGTTACAAAGAGTACATTAAAAATAACCTTTTTTTAACTTCATACTAATGTTATTGTAAATGGAGTATAGCTTCAGACAACCCCCATGGAAAGAAGGCCTGAGTTTATGTTTGTATGTGTTTTTAAATTCACAACACTAACTTTTCAACAATCTAATCTCATTCATTGCCGCTTTTTCTGAGTTGATTTTTAAACCCTGTGCCTACAATAACATTACATATCTATAAGGGTAACGATCCCAAACAAAGTACTCAACCACTAGACGAGATAACATATAATAAAACCAAAGCTTTCACAAAATCCCAGAGCTCCTAAAAATAGATTACTTATCAAACGAACCACAATATAGACCACAGCTGAGAGTAACAAAGGTTCATCCATTTAACCCTAAAGTGCTAGGTAAATAATTTTAAAGTTAATAATTAAAATTGTCGGCCGCAAACTGGACGGACAGAGAATTAAAATGAATTAAATGCAGCGGGCTGGGATGAATAAAATCAACCGCCGGACGGAATAATGTGACCACTTTGTATGCAAGTCGTCCGAGGTAGATAGCGGCGCGACCGCGGGATATTGTTAGCTATTGTTCCGGTTATTTCTAATATTAAATAGTGCAGAGTTTCGATTATTTAGCTACGATGCGTATGTGTTGGTTTAGGACATAACTGAAATGTTTGAACTTTTAATAAATCGAAAATCGAGATGTTTATCATCATTTACAGCATCTGCAAAGGCTTAGGCTTTTTCCAACTTTGTGAAGGCCCAGTCTCACCAAATGCAGTAAGAATACCAATATTATATCATAGTGTCACTGCTTAATAGCCCTCTACAATCTGGGTATCACCATACCCTATATTAATTAGTACCTACTTGGATACATTTAAATGTAAATTATGAATACTTCCAAAAGACGCGACATTGGATCCACCCCCTTCTACGTATCAGATCCTTTTATTTTTTAGTAACATTTGGAATAATTCTATTATAATTATGTCTGAGAGATTTTTTTTTATTTTTTTTTTATCTTTTATTTTATAGAACTAGGTTCTTAATAATTCATTACAATCTAGCCTACAAGACTAATGAGCAATTTAAATCTAACCTATTTTTATACGTGATAATTATTTTAAACTTAGAATAGTGTTAATTGTACTTTACACAAGTCCGTTTCACTTTCTTAGAGTCTGATATTATAATGATATAAGCACTTTGATCATGTGTTGTATGTGTGTCATTGACACTTTTGTCTGAGAGATGGTAGTAAATAATAGTTCAAGCAACGTTGCTGCAGTAATTGTAACTTATATTCAGACTCCGACGAATGGCACAATTCCGCCAGTGATACTCAGTATTCCGTAACTTTACACTCTATTTCTAGACATTTTTCAAACAAAACACGGAGCACAAATGTAGATCTGTACCCTCCCTACAATATTCATTTACATTCACCCACTTATTTTTCCAGCAATGAATTGTAATTCCCCGCAGCTCCGCTAGAGGGCGCCTGTCGTAATTAAAATGAGCCGATTGTTCTGCAATTTATTCTTAGTATGTACTGGTGCATAATGTGATTAATATATCTATTCAATAAGTGTAATTAAATAATTTATGCTTGTATGGATGAATGTAACAATGTGCAATGCAAATTTTAACAATGCTAGTGGAACGAAACTTTTACATAGATTTGACAGAATGTTTTATTCAGTAGTTTGTGTTTGACAGCCTCGTTTCATTGTTTAGTGGTCGCAAGCGCTACTGCTGAGCATGAGGTCCCGGGTTCGATCCCCTTGTCGGGTAGTGTTATTGAGTTTTTCCATCTGTAATTTATCAGTAGCAGCCAAGAGTTTGGATTAGTGTCCGATTGACGGCAATAAGCTCGCCCCCTATTACATGGGACTTAAACACAATGTTCTGTCGAAATATGGGCGTACTACCAGGTACAACTCTGCCTTACCCTTCTGGGATTACAGGCGTGATGTTTTGCTACGTTGTTTGTGTTTTTCTCGCAAATACTCCTAGTGCATATACCCTTTATGGAAGGATACTATTAAGGTACAAAATTCACTTCGGTACTCCGATACGATCATCAGGCTCAATCAGTCGATAAGTAGAGATTACACAGACCTTTCGTCCTCAGAGCTAGCCCTCGCTTCTACAAAGCATTCGCTATGAGACGGTCCATATTATCGATTCCGTAACAGATGTGACCGGTCCAATATCTCTTCAGATTCAACCTAACGGAATTAAAGATATTTTCTATCAGATCTCACGCTATTATTCTATTAGGACGTTTCAATAAAACTATTCTTTCGAAAAGTAGTATCTTCTTAGTGTGGTTACTATAGTCCATTTGAAATAAGAAAATAAATTTTAATAAACCTTTTTAACAGTCCCTTCAACCGATTTTGAGTTCTATTACTTTGGTGGCAAGACAAATCGCAGCTGCAGGAAACAATTGGTATTGTATCCGCGTTTTTGCTCGTAATGCTATCCTTATAATATTACAAAATAGAAGTTAAAATCGGTTGATCGGAATGTAAAACGGTTTGTTTAAATTTCTTTTCTTATTTCAAATGGACTATAGTGGCTAATCTTAACATCACATGCCCTCGAGTACCTATCTCTCAGGCATGCCGCTTTACTCACCTTGTTTTTCTTCACCATTTTTGAAGCAAGTGATAGGTATACAATGCGCAAATGAATCCGAACAGTCAGAAGTACCTTGGGTTCGAACTCGAGACCTATGATTCGGCAATCTAACCGGCTCACATTTCTGCTAAACAATAAATAGTGAGCTGGTTAAACGCAAAAAACTATTAAACTCTAACTTGACATTTCAAGGTCGTTTAAAACAATAGAACTAAACTCTAATCCAACAATCCACAATAAAGCTAACAATAAAACGTTCCCGCTAAACAAAATGGCGTGTTTTATTGTAAAAGTTGAATAAAATCAGCGAGGGATGCGGCGGTGAGTAATGGCCACCTTTTGTTTGTGGTTAATTAGCGAGCGGCCGCGGCGGCCTGCGCTACGATACGCGGTCGCACGGCCCGCCGCGGTAGGGTTGACACACTACTGGCCCGAAAGACCCGATAGTTTGCGGTTAGCGTACTCAACGTGAGATCACGATGCGGCATTTCGAGGGTTACCGGTTATCACGAAGGGCGGGCTTTATGGGGGACTGTCTTATGTAATTTGACTGGCCTGTTGGTACAGTTTTTAGTGGCCCTGACTGCTATGCGGAGGTCGTGGGTTCGATGATGAGCACGACAATTTTTGTTCTGTGTCTAGGTGTATTTATCTGTAATATGTATTTATTATTTTATTCTTTCTATCCGAGGCTGAAAGAGTTCTAAGAAATGTGAGGATAACATAACATAATGCCTGTAATCTCCGAAGAGCCAGGCAGAGATGTACTTGGTAGTACACCCACATTTCGCTAGTTATGTCTAAAGCCCATGTAATACTTATAGGATGAGCCTTTTGCCATCAATCGAGCACAAATCCAGCCACCAATCCAACCCGGGGGTCGTACCCTGGGACTTTATGCCCAGTAGTAGTGCTTGCGACTATTGGACCGACGAGGCAGTCAAAATATGAGGATTGTATTAATAAATGCTAGATTAATTATCTTCCTTCATAAACAATATTTATTCGAATTTCATACTGATATAACCAACCGCTGGGAAATAAAAAGAAACCCTAAGAAATCTAATTTTCTTCTAGCACTAATTGTAAAAGTAACCAAGAAACTGGTTAGTTAATAACCACAGAGCGAAGAATCGTCGCACTAGGCACCTAGAGACTTTAGTGTACAGAGGCCAGCACGTCAAGCTACCCCAATACGTCAAATTTCTTTGATAGTCGTTCTACTCTAATACAAATAGAAAAAGGTTCATGTTCGATTGGGAAAATTCAACAGTTTGGGGAAGCTTGATGTGCTGGTGTCTGTAGTGTGTGCTGCGTTGAGCGCACGTCTTCTATCATGGACGCCTATCTCTTTCCCGCCATGTCAAAAACCCGCGCTCAGCGTCAAGCTATGCATTAATCGTTTAAATTAGACATGTGCTAGTGACGCATGGCGTGCTGGCTACATTGTAATGTGTCAGCTATCTATACATGCATGAAGTGGCTAAAGGGTTAAATGCTATTAGTTTCTATACAATGTGACATTAACGATTCGTATGAAAAAAATAGACAGTGCCACCTCTAGGAGCCGAGGCGTATCTAAGCTCTGTATTATTGTCCTTTGTATTATTCAACCCAGCGTTTTGCAATCTAAAATGGTACTTATTCTTCGTTTGTACGTGATTTTAAAATGATTGCAATAAGTTACGTATTGGCTTTATGAAATCAGTGACCTAAAAATAAGGGCCATCTTATGGATTGGATATGTCTACTGGATAATGTCGGCTTCTGGACTGAGCTGACTAACGTCAAATAGATCTATTTTTTAAGTGTCAAAAACTTTTATGTCAATAAAGCCCGAGTTTTCAAAAGCCAGATAACTTTTACGTTAGAAATAAAATGGCGGCTTGTCAATATGTGAAACAACCTTTTTTTTTAGTTATAAATTATCACTTTTGAAAAACCATGTGAAAGACGTCTTTACTTTAAAAAAAACCCAGATACTTATTAAATTAACATAGATCTGTAGCCAGTTCATTGATGACCGACCTGTGTAGTTGTTAGTTAAGTAGCTCTTATTTTATGTGACGGTTTTTAGAGTCTATGTCAGACATGAATTTGCTTTTAAGGTGGCAAGAAGAAAGAGATTGTATGTATTTTAGGGACGACATACCAAGTGGTAATAAGAATAGATGACGCTTGTGTATTTCACAGCGAGCGACTGAATTTTGTGTACAAAAGCTGCGTTGTGGTAAGTACTACATCGTTGAAATTACGTTTGAAATTAAGTGGTTCTGTCTGTAACTTGTAAATGTAAAGTATAAGTTGGTAAATGAAATGAAATGAAATTTAAAAAAAAAATGTTAAAAAAATTACATCAAAAACCTTCAGCCAACGGACGCTGGAGTTTATTTAAACGTTGATGTAAGAATTTTTAAATGATTTATTTTGGGATAACAAACAGCTTACAACATACAAATAACAAACACAGCATAAAAGTATCAAATAGCAATGTTGCACAGCCTACTACATTAGCCGTAGAAGTTGGATTGATCAAGATGCATTGATTAACGTAAACTATTTGATGATTAAGCGTTTAAATAGAGTAAAAGTCTTTTAACTTGTTAAAATTGTTAATAGTCAAAAATATTTAGTTATCGATGTCTGTCTCTACTCTTTAGAAGAAGCAGACTTAGACAGAATTTACGTAAAATATTTCCTAATCTGTCGTTAGAGGTTTCTTGTATTAAGTTTTCTTCTAACAGTATGCACCTTTGTTTAATGTAGCAAATAAAATGTGTTCTTAATTTTATTTTTTTATTATTTTATGCCAGTTTTTGTTCTTATCAATCAAGGGATACTTGCGCAGTAAATAAAAACTATACAAAATCCAATGTTCCTACTTGCACAAGTAACAACTTTTTCGCAAAATAGTGGGTTTGTGTTCGTTAAATCCCAGTGTATGGCGCGAATGTGGCGTGATTACTGCTGCTCATATTGGCGGCTTCATTAGAGCGCGGTCTGCGGGACCCGTTTCGTCGATATGCGGTTGCTGCGGCGCGCGGCACAGAGAGGGTTACGCGTTTAGTTCATACTTGTGTGTTTACAGGGCTGTCATGTTTAATTATGATAGTTATATTTTGTTCAAGAAGAAGAAAAATAACAAGTACAGATGATTGTTTAGAGTCTCATGTTCAATAAGTCGGTTTCGGCTTAAAGAACATAAATTAACTTTTCATACCGTTTAAACGGTGAGATATGTCTGTAGCACTATTCTGTAGAACATTGTAACTTCCTATGTTTTTATACCTGTTTCTAGCAAATAAATATTCTATTCTAATCTATTCTTAAGTAACTTTATTCCCAATAAAGACGTAGGTATATCACTTACTTGAGAACAAATCATAAATATATGTAGATTACAATAAGTTCAGCATCAGTATTACAAGGTAATAGTTACCCGTTCAATGCATTCATTTCCTCAGAACTGATCGATCTGCAGTGATGTACTGGCTAAGGTGAGTTTTGAATGCATTGAAAGAGTTTTTATAACTTTTATGCAGGACGGTAATTTGTGATAAAGTTGAGCTCTTTCAAAAGTTAGCATTTTTTTGACATTAGGTGCATTTGAAAACAACCATCAGACAGCATCTCAGCATCTGTCTGGCATTACTGCTGTAATGAACCTTTTGGCGCAGCCGTGAGACATGCCTCTTTTATTATAATTATGTATAATATGTTTTAACTGTGCGTGATTGAAGCTGGTACCCATAAATGATTTTTGCCTTTTCTTTACTGACACAAGAAAAGGCAAGTCTTTGTCGAAGAGTTTCGAATCAAGGAAAACTTCCCCGAAACCTATCACATCTTCGCAATCCCCGTTGATTAAACTTAACCTTCAAAGCAGATTCCATACTCATCAGATTCGAAAGTAATCCAACAAAACTCGACAAAAAATTCATCAGAAAATGAAAATACGTATAAGAATTTGTTCGGAGTTTCCAAGTTAAAACCGGGTGGGGAGAATCAAAGGAACCAAATGAGTAAGTAATTGCTGCGGGCAACTCAAGCCGATTCTTTTGAAGGGGAACGAGAAAAAAAAATATTCGGGAAGTGTCCGACGGTTAGGCCGGATGCACGCGGACGACTGTCGCCGCTGCGATTAGTCGGTGATGACTTTTTGTGTTTTAGTTTTATGGTTGAACTAGAAAACGATATTAAGTTACAATTACGGAATATAAAACGGATGGAAAGTTATACGGTATGCAGGGCTGTGCCTATAGCCTATTTAAACCTCGCCGGTTTAAGTAATAGGGGGAAGCATAATAGCTTTTAACCGGGCAAAAATACAGACCCCGGACTGCTACAGAGACAGTTCCATAAAGTATTAACATGTATGATAAGAAATCTGATTTTTTGTACATTTGTGTGACGTATTTAATGGTAGAAATGACAAATATACATATAACAAATAGCTAACTTCACGCTTAATAAAAATAACGTGTTAAATTAAAAGTTACAATTTTAACTGTTCCAGTTGCGATAGTGCTATTAATCTGTCGGTCTACGTTGTATTGCAATGTTTACCTGTTTCCTACTCAATTTTAAATAGTTGAATTTATGATTACCTTTCTTGTACGACGATAAGCTACTGTAATTATTGTTTGAAGACTATGTTCTAATATAAGTAAATAACTAATATTTTTACTAGTAAATAAATATATACCAAACTTCTAAATAAACCTAATGTCTCATACAAAAATGAAACAAAACCAATTTAAAACAAAACAGATATGAATAATACAAAATACACATTGAATTCAACATTTCAAAGCAAGCGCACAACCTCAAAGTTTAACAGCCGTTGCGACTTGTTTCTGGTTCGGTTCCAAAATAGTCGCGACAACTGTAGCCGGCTTTAAATAGAAGCAAGCACTTGAGTTTTATATCTCAAAACTTACATTGAATTCTTATGGCGACGTATTTTGAAATAAATATTTGAAACTGTTCTAGGTTCGGGTAATTTTAAGCCTGGGATGGGTACGTTAAACTTAATCTATTTTTAAAACTTGATGTCATTATTTAGACTAAGGCTAGCTAAGTTACCCCAATGTGTCAAATTTCCCTAATTGATAATGAACCTTATTCAGTTGGACATAAAGTTGAAAAACGTTCAAAGAAATTTGACACATTGGGGTAACTTGATGTGCTGGTGTCTGTACTATAACACTGCGAATCGAAGGTCTCTTCTAAGTTAGTAATTTCAGGCTTATAATATTTATAAGTCCAGGTTTCTTCAAGATTTTATTTTTACCGTCGTCAGTGATGTCTAAGATTAACTTAGAAAGTATAAAATTATTGATTGATAAAGTCACATTCGTACCTGTCCGGATTTGAACCTACAACTCTAAGCATGTGAAGTGAGGTCTTAACTACTAGATTATTACCACAGTTCTTAATACTGACTGTACACAGTCATCGTCGACGAAAAACATAGTTATGACAAATAATGTTAAAATTAGGTACCTACTTATGCAAGAAACTTACAAACTTAGAATTGTGCACCTTTATAAAACTTACACAAGAAAAGATAACCCACTACTAAATCATACCAGCTACAGGGTGTTCACAAAGCAGAACAATACAAAAAAAATACAACAAGAAACAAAAATAAGCAGGTAGTTGAAATATTCCAATTGTTTTAACATCGCTGCATCGCCAAGTGTCCAGAATATATATAATTTATGAGCTTTCAGCGCTCTTGTTTTCACCTTATTCGCTCCCGCCCCGAGCAGGGCATGAATTTTGATATTAATTATATTATTTAGTATGATATTACATGAGCCTGTGTTTGTGATCCGGGGAACAACGCTCAACGTGGAATTATTTATAAAGTGTGTTTGTCTGTTCGAGAAGCAGGTAGACGTCAAGTGGCAAGTGTTTTTTTTTTGTATTGAAGGAGAAAAGAATATCTAAAGTTCACGTAGTATGGAGAGAAAGAAGCAAAAGTTCCAAAGCATAATGATATATTAGACGGATCAGACCAAAAAATAAGAACTCGATTCATAATACTTTGTAGAAACTTGTATCTGAACCAGAGCCTGTAGCTTTTCATTTATGGAAGAGGATCAAGTGAAATAGCGTACCTACTTATATTGTAACTCGCAAAAAGTACAAGAAAAAACTTCGAATTCCTTTTTAAATACACACAGAGGTGTGAGTTTTGGCAAAATTTAAGTATATATGGTGAAGGAGTATAGGAATTTTTACCATTAAAGAAACACTAACCACCACGTATAATATCCTACTAATATTATAAACGCGAAAGTTTGTGAGGATGTTTGTTAGTCTTTCACGTAAAAACTACTTAATGGATTTTAATATAATTTGGTATGGAGTTAGCCGAGACCCTGGTTTAACACATAGGCTACTTTTTATCCCTGCATTCCCTCGGGAACGGGACCAACGCGGGTGAAACCGCGGAATGTCTGCTAGTATTATAATATTCTACAACTTTCAAACAACGCCATCTAGTCCCAAGCTAAGTGGAGCTTGTGTTATGGATACTAAACTACTGATAAAAATACTTATCTATTTCTAAATGACATCCAGACACAGAACAAATGATCGTGCTTATCACACAAACATTTGTCTTGGGTGGGAATCGAATCCACGACCTCCAGCATAGCAGTCAGGGCCACTAACTACAAGACCAACAGGCCAGTCAACTTGGTTCTAATAAAACCTTTTAGGAAAAAGTCTTGCGGGAGAAAAATACCTCAAGTAAAAGGTATCGATACAAAGTGACGTACCAACTTTAAAAAGAAATACAAATGTAGACTAAAAGCTTCAGTAATGTTTGAAAACATGCAAACTGCATCAAAATCCTATCTCTAGAACATATTCAACATAAATACTTTGAAACCAAAGTAATGTGCAACATATAAATACTTTTATGCAGTAGGTGAGGTTTTATTTCTCCGGGCGAGCTATTTTACAAGCGAGATATTTTAACAGGCGAGCTGTTCCAAGCTATTTTCCAGGTGTTTGTACATTTCAATAGAGACGCCATCTACTTAATGCTTAATAATAAATCTTCAGCAAATCACATAAATGTACTCCTTTCAGGTGGATACGAGATTTTCTTGGGATGTTGTTGGTATAGGTACGAGTATGTTGGCGCGCAGTATTTTATTTTACTTGTACGAAATAGAGTTTCGAAGATTGAGCAAAATACTGTATTTTAGGACATACTCTCTCTACAAAAATAAAAATAAACCTACAAATGTTTGTTTAAAGTATGAATGAAAAGCGACCAATGAGGTAAAGGAATTTATAAGACAGATGTAATTAAAAGCGCCGAGAGAGGACGATACATAAAAAAAAAAGAAAATAATGAAAATAGTTTATTCACTTATCCAACACAGACAACAATATTAAGATTACCTCAGCCAAACTGCAAAACAGTTTGTTGGCAGATGTAGCTCCCTTAAAAGCAAAAGAAGCTTGTAGAAGGCCACACATAGACCTTATTGGTGATGTGCTTCAGAAAGGTCAGGTGCGTAGTACTCGCTTACGTCGTGAGTGACATCATGTATGAATGTAAACGAAGCAAAAAAAGTATGTGAAAATTTTAGCAGATGACGCTCAGTAATTTGTGTTTACTCCCAAGGGAAACCAGATGCCAGGGTTTTACATGGCGCGACTCCTTGTTGGACTTCCACTACCCAGTTGCTGGGTAACACGATACCCCTTGTTAAACTGGTCGTTAGACTTTCTGGCTTTTGACTATCTGTAACGACTGTCATAGATCTACAAATGACAGCCGGGACCAACGGCTTTACGTGTTTTCCGAGGCACGGAAGAGTCTTGACATAAAATTAATGGTCAACCACCCACGGACCAACCTCGTCAAGCGTAGCTTAACCTTCGATCAACCCGTGAGGCTGTTTTTATTTAGCCACAACCTCCTGTATGTATCTATGTAAAATATACAGTTGTAATCAAACTTCTCATACTCGAAATAGTCAAAAAATTTAGGAACACAAGTCTGTATACGGCAGATAAAAGTGTTTTGATCTTTTGCAGACTGTCCAAAGATGCTTTAAACCAAGCAAACGTAGATCAAGAGCATTCTTTTCTTGATATCCTCAACATTGTAGCAGGTATATTGTATAGATCAAAGAAGGAATCCTCTGACCCTGTTTGCACAAGAATAATTTGGTTGAGTGGGGATTGAATGTGTACGCGCTTGTTTGATCTAAATCGACCTTAAGATGCTACCTCTTGTAGTTAAAATGGCTGTCGACCATTTCACCGGCTGTAAATATTGTCTTGGTAATATCACGGCGAAAATGGCGGGACGGGCTGAACTCCTTCGATAAGAACGACAGTGACACAGATCATTCTAAGATAGTCGTCAACGTTACCTCTTACAGATATGTAGTCTTTGTCCAGATTTTGTATTTAGTTATAAGAAACCTGTAAAAGAACTGTTTGAAGTGCTAAAATAAACTATTCTAACTATTCTAATTCAAGGACTGCTCCCGAAAAGCCCTAGACAGAGAGAGATGCAAGGAAAGTAGGGAGGTATTTGTCCAGCTGTGGGAAATAGGCTTGTAACAATAATATATTATAATATTACGGCAATACTGTTTTAGACACGGAATTCACATTTATGACTGGCCTGCTGATCTTAGAAGTTAGTGACCCTGACTGCTATGCCGGACGTCATGGGTTCGATTCACACCCAAGTCAAATGCTTGTGTGATGAGCACGATCATTTCGTTGGTGCAATGTAACATGTACTGTAACATAAGAACTAAGGTATTTGCTTCAACTTGTGTTACGTTTTATGTTGCAGAATATTAATGTTTTAGCTAGGAATAGTAGGATCGAGTGTAAATTGTCTTCACTGTTCACTAACCCGTTTCAAAAAGTATTTCAGCGCCGTCCATTTATAAATCTAATATCATACTCTCAATGTATTGTACTTTGATGGATCACGTCCGTTCTTGCACTATGTATCGCGCTAAAAGCTTTATATAAATCCACGTTCACCTTTTAACGAAATTCAACCTTGTCCAAGGGAGATAAGATTGGTGTCACGTTGTAAATTGAGAGTGTTAAGACGCTCCGTGTCTGAAGTTGAAATGAAAATCCTTTATGGAACCGCAGCAGTGTTTTAAAATATTTCAACGCTTGGACGTCTGTGCTTATCTCTTAACATTGTAAACTTTTTTGTATTAAAGGAGCGCAAAATACTGAACATGGACTTTACAATTTTCGATAACAGTAAGTTGTCTTAGAAGAAATTGCACTTTTAACAAAAAAAAGTTTAATTCTCACCATTAAAATTTATAGTTTAGTAGGATTTGAGTATAAGTAGTTACTTGTGTGTAATTAAGGAGAGAGTGTGTCGTATAGTATGTGAGAAAGTATGTGATTTTGTGGTAAATACAATTATACAAGTTTTTCATCAAGCTCATGTTCATCATCCTCTTAACCTATAAAACTGTATATTGCGACTAACCTATAATATGTCAATCACGTATTGCAAAAACTAAATTTTTACGACATCCAACCAAATAACTTATCACATTCACACATAATGCCACATGTATGGGGTACATACGTAAGTGCTGTGTGTAAAATATGCGCGTTGTCATGGGACCCAAGACAGATGGGTACACAAATCACGGTGGCCCCCGCCATGAGTTATTGATGCAACAACACATCGGTTAAGCACCGCACTACATCTGCGTTAACTCTGCTTACCCCTGGATGGTATTTGTATTAATCGTAATGACATTTAATCAGTAATACAGCATATTTTTTTTTTGTCAAAATAGTATATTGTAGTTCAAAAAATTGCTATGAAAACAAACAGTGTAAAATTGCTTACTTTAGTATTTTTCTTTTAACATTCCGCACTCCTAACTAAGCAGATCTTATGTGATCTTATGTGATATACTAATGTATATCTAAATACATACATATTATGGATAAATTACACCCGAACAAATGACTCATCACTGAAATATTTTTTTTGGGAACAGAATACACTAAACTTAAATTCTGGTAAATCTATTAGTACCTATTCTAATGAAAAAAATTCTAATGTGAAATCAAATGTTACCTAAAATCTGCCAGCAGTACCATTAGAAATCTTGACTACAGTATAGCTAACTAAATCTCCAACCTACAATGTACTGTTCCATAACTGAAATTGACCTACTTTTCAGCTCCATTCCACAACTTAATACAATTCTTGACAGGTGCTACTCCGACACTAAAGCAGGCAGTATTGGTGTTTAAAGTGAGACAACACAAAGTAAAAGGCAGAAGGCTCATCTCAAGTTTTCGAAATAACCAGTGCATTGGCTGTGTTGCAGGGCAAAGGTCTTTTTTTAAGCATATTTAATGTAAGTACGCCTATTACCCCAATGGGTAACCATTTGGTACTGAGTGAAGTAAGCAAAGGTACTGCCGCCGCCGGCTGCAATACTTACCTATTCGTCTTCCTTCGTTTACATTCATACATAATTATGAACGCCATTTCCTTAGTCGTAATCTCATCACAGTGCTAACTAATGTCAAAAAATGAGATGTCTTTTTGACAGATTGAGACTGAGATTATTATACGAAATTTCCTAAAGATACAGAATTGGTCACACACCCGGTGCGGGTACTACGCTCTTGGCATTTCTAAAGAAAATCTATAATTTAGGTATACACTAATATTGTTTATAAAATTTATTCAAAAATTCTTTCACCATTTAAAAGCTATATTCACCCTAAGTAAAATAGGTTACTTATTATCCCTGCATTTTCGAGAGAACGGTAACTACGCGGGTGAAACCGCGTGACGTCTGCTAGTTAAAAATAAGAGGAGACAAAGAAACAGTAAATATCTATTGTGGTGACCCTATGATAAATTTTCTTTGTTTGTTTGTCTGGTTCACTGCCAGCAAAGTCATTAGTATTTTAATTTAACTTTAAACAATTGGTATTTCTTTTAACCAAACCCTTATCACGGGTATTAATTTGTCAGGTTTTTCTCATTAGAAAGAAAAGTAGACACTTAGTTTTCTTGTTACTTCATACTCTGCGACAACATTATATCTTGCCCCGGCTTCCCTTGCCTCGTATATTACCTTCAACTTTTATGAAATGGCAACAGGGCTGTAACGGCTATTATTATCTGCAGTAAAAGTCTGCATTGTTGGTACATTGTATTAATAACTATCTAGGTTATTATGACATAAATTCGCCAATAAAATTGACTTTTATTGTTATACATCGGCAATATTTACTGGATTTGTCTTATCAGCAACAACATAGTTAGAGAAACAAAACAAACGTTGTTTAACAAAATTGTTACAAACAAACAAAAATCTTGACATTTGTAGAAGAGCGGAAAGCTAAGGATGAAGTCCTTGCAAAACACAGCAATCTTCTACAAAAGAAATAAAACATTGCGTTTCCCACAAATTCCACAAAATCTGAGGCAAATACCCCACTCTCAACGCAACAATAATCCCGACCACAAAGCGAACAATAAGCAAAATTTCAATACTACATCATAATAACATTAACACATAATATTTTCAATAGTAGTAGAAAACGGAGAATTTTCTTTATAATCTGAGCACAAAGAAATCGACGGCTCTGGCCCATTCGTCATGTTGACACCTCAATGGAACGAACCCTACAATTATTTACTTAGAGACGATGTGGGGAAATAACGGTATTTATTGAAGAAACATTTTCCAATGGATTTCTTCAGTTATTGGTAGAGTCTAGATCTGAGTTAGGTTAATAGAAATAGTTTTTTCTGTAGCAAATATTATAGATACGTTACATTAAACTGTCATCGTTTAATCAATAACAATCTTTTCAATTCATAAATCTTATGTGCGCGCTATTGTAAATTGTCTGCTAATAATCGGTTGGACCGATGTAGAAATTTTTGTGTGTGCCCAAGTGGATTCGAGAATGATTTAGATGCACAATTGATTCGATAGGTGCCGTCTACACCACAATAAAAAGGAGAATGGAATTATTCTCGTCTATACAGCTTCATCTCAAGACGAACTCATTTTCTAACTTAAACCAATCACTTAAGCAACAGCAGAGCACACACAGGCAAGACGGCGAGCGAACTAAGTTGACGAACAAACGCACAAGTTGGACGCTAACCACGTTTAAGTTATTACGCCAATTTCAAGCACAGCGGCGCTTTGGATATTACATTGTAAAATTACTACAGAGACAGTAATCCTGAAACTAAGGCAGAAGCTACCGTCATAGAATCAATACTGCAGTGAATTTTTGCGTCTAGTAGTAATTGAATTGAATGTCACTGCACCTATTAGATCGTTGGCATGTGTGATGCATTTTCTGCATTGCATTTTGCATGCATTTTCTGTATGCTCAAGTTAATATCTTCCCACTAAATTTTGAAATTTAAACGTAGGCGTTTATTGACCATTTACATAAAAATAAATCACGAAGTAATTGTAAACCTAAGGCGTTGTATATTGTTAGTTACTATCTTTACAGCCGCTAACATTTGAGTAGTCACAGTTATCTAGCTACGCCAGTTAATTGGCAACCACAAAGCCATTTTCACGGATTTAGGAATACCAATACATCCAACATTAAACCAGACAGCCTAAATAGAGTAGCTAGTGATAATGGCTGAGTAATTCCCCAACTGTGTGTACCAGTACGAGTTACTAGCGCAAGTAGGAACAAGTTATAGAACAACTGGTGCGAGTGCCGGGTGACTAATCACGTTATGAAGTTATCATTCGAGCCCAGGGGACACACGGCTAGCAAGTTCGCCTAGCTTTTTGTTTGGATACAACTTTGGCTAACTTCTACTGGAACTAGCTGCAGTTGTTCGATTTTTGGTGCAAACGTTTTATTAATTTTACTAATTGGCAAATTTTCAAGGTTTTGCATCACATAATTATTCAGGTAGGAAACAACAAAACTTAACGTTTAAAACATTTTATGTAAATTTAATAAGTATAAACTTGGTTAGTAAAATCTAACCGATTTACTATCATCATCATTTCTGCCGAAAGACGTCCACTGATGGACATAGGCCAGGAAGGACTAGTCGTTGTGGTGACATTTAACGACACGCCGGGGAGGCCTATGTCAACTGGTGGACATAGGCCTCCCCGGCGTGTGGTAAAATGTCACCACAAAGACCTGTCCCGTGCATTTCTCGACCATCAGATTCCCGCCACTCTTACCAAGTCATCGGTCCGCCTTGTGAGAGGCCTTCCAACACTAACCAATTTATTAGATGACATATTATTTTTACGCCTTTATTAGTTGCAGAAACAGACGCATATTTCTAATGAAAGTATAGAAATGCGCGTAAATATCTTAGGTATATCTTAGGTGTATCTTAGGCAGACACCAGCACATCAATCTACCCCAAAATGTCATTTTTCCCCAATTGAACATGAACCTTCTTCTGTTTGTTATAAAGTTGAAAATCTATCAAAGTAATTTGACACATTCCCTAATGTGTCAAATTACTATGATAGATTTTCAACTTTATAACATCTGTTGATGTGTTATTACACTCTTAATCCCTAGTTCATCTATTGCTTGCAAAATCTAAACTAGATTCATCACGGTCACATTAGTTCACTATCCTGTTCTTTGTCAGATCTTTTACATCTCGTCTGCAATTACGATGTTATTTTCACCTACTTACCTAATTTTATCTCATGAATTTATAGGCGAAATGTTACGCGTACTTTTATGATGATAAATAAAGTATGCCAGCTGTTTTGTGTTTACTTTGATTCGGATTATTGTGGGTGCGAGCGATCAGTTTTGACCGTGGTCATTGACTGTTCATTGAAACAAACGCGATAGTAACCTCAAAACTGTGGATAATGAGGCTTAAACGAGAAGAATTAGCTTCCTTCAAAGTTTTTTTGCTCGTTTATCACACAATGACGGAGTTTTGCTTATAATTTGACAATATACAAACGCATAATTCAACGACAAATGTAACAGTTGCAGTCAAAAGTGGAAATAAATTACTCCAACCGACTCAACTTCTTGGAAGGGAACAACTAGAATAATTTTTGTCTTAAATAATGTTGTTACAATAAAAACACTACTGATATTTACGTTAAAAATGGTATAAAGAAAGGAAAGTAGAATATAAACAATACGTTATCTATTTTTCCACCAGTAGCTAACTAGCCCAGTAAGACGGTAACGAGTGCAGCGTGATTATTGATGGCCATCATTATCTGTTTCCTCAAGTTTTGCTATTCTTTGCGTCCGTAGTTTGTAGTTGTTACCCATTTTAACGATGCTTGTGTTCCATTA
This sequence comes from Euplexia lucipara, assembly GCA_921972225.1. Lineage (NCBI taxonomy): Eukaryota > Metazoa > Arthropoda > Insecta > Lepidoptera > Noctuidae > Euplexia > Euplexia lucipara. The sequence continues at coordinate 684,604 of OV179164.1, read as the reverse complement.
GAAAACTAACAAATTACGTACTAGCTTTTCTTTGTATCTGCGTTATATTTTTCTGATCAGCCAAAGAGTTTTCATTTCCTCTTTGGTTATTCATAAACTAGTGATCACCCGGTAGTCGAAATTCGACCGTATACTATCTATTTACGTAAAAATGAAATAACCTTTGTTCATCTCACTAAAACTCGAAAATGGCTGGACCGATTTGGCTAATTTATGTCTTGAAATATTCGTGGATGTCTAAGGAACGTTCGTCTTATCGTCAGTACGGTATGTAATTCCTATCAAATTAAAGATTGTATTTAAATAAGGATTTTGATTCCACAACATATAATGTGCAATATTGGCGTTATCGCGTATTTAGATTTAAAAAATATGAAAAGTTAAATGGTGACACCATGACAACGGATCAACAAATTGGTTGTCATAAATTGCGTACGTTCTGAAATTTATTTTGTTACTAAACTAACTAACTACTACTAACTAACTTTTTTATGCTTTAGAAATCAATTTACGTAATTAATAATGACGACATGGACGGTTTTTTTTTATTTGCAATTAGACATTATAGTGTCTGGACTTCAAAGTAGACCGGGAAAACTAAGTACATTGTATGTAACACGAAGCGCAGTCTAATTATAATATTTATATTTTTCAAAATCAATGCAATGTAGTAGGTAGTTAGGTTAGCTATAGGATAGGTGTGGTAAGTTAGGTTAGGTTATATACATATATAATATGTTGTCATTATTCTCCTCGAGTGCATTTTTCTTAAAAATGCATCTAAAGATTATGCTTAGCGTATTAATATAAAGAGAGATTGCACCTTCGGTTTTAAATTTCATGTATCGGTAATAAAAATACTTGAAATAAAAGGCAATCAAAACACAGTGAGAAAAAACCCACAAAACTATAAAACAAACAGCACACGATCATTTTTCTATAACAATAGGCCTAGTTGTGCGAGAGACGCGTGTTTCCGGATCCGCCTCGAACGAACAGGAAATTAAAAACAAAGAATACTACGAATGCAGAAAAGGAATATGAGTACGATTCCTCTATCAATTAGTTTGTTTTTATTGAGTACGAGTATTATATTATCTACATATACAACGTGTTTTTTTTTATATCCCATTACTCTAGGGTATGATTGAGACCATATCAAAGAATCAACTGGCATATAAATTATGTTTCAATCATCCTTTTTTTTATTTTTTTTATTAACGTACAAAATAATTCGACAAAGTCACGATGATTGATGTAAAACACCCTTACGTGAAAGAAAAGTAACGTTAGAAAGAAGATTCGTCGTACTGGTGACAATTATTGATCTAATAAAAATAATATTATTAATACTTAATAATAATATTCCACGATTATTCACACAACGCCATCTAGTCCCAAGCTAAGCAGAGCTTGTGTTACGGGTACTAAACACCTGATAATTTAATTATGATTGATGATATCTCCGAAACTATGCATTTTTGGACCATCTATTCTAGGAGTTTTTGGTAGTATTTTTACCTACAGAATATAACCGTAGAGTTATGGGATATAAAAAAAAACACCTTGTATATGTACACAAAAAGTTTCAATAAAACTGCATATATAAGATAGGAACAAAACAGAAAATAAAACACCCGGACTTGTAAGTTATAAGTCCTGTGTTAACTTTAAAGATATGTTGTAATAAAACTATTGAGTTTAGTTAAAAGAAATAAACCTGGTGATAAGTCTACGCTAACTCCATCCACCAAAACAACTTTGAAGAAAACAAGCTGCGAAAAGTTATTTTCTCAGTTCTTGTTTCACTTATCTCAAGCTTAACACAAGTCGCAATAACAGTGTTCCATATAAAAAACTACTTCCATTTCAATATAAACATCTGTATTCATATAAAAATGAAGAAAAACAACATGATCCTCCGTGATTACCCCGGCAGACAGGCCACTAAATAACGAACAGATTGCACTGGATATTACATCGGTCGATTGCAAAAAGTTCCAACAGGTAGGTCCATTGCTGTCGCCGGCAGACAGGCAGACAGTCTCCCCTCCCTGTTATGTCAGAACAAGAATAAACTGTGTCATTTTTATTGTTTGTTTATTGCTACAAATCTCGGTTCCGATAGATTTTTAATATTGGCACTTTTATGATGAATGGTTGGAGTGAGTGGAGTTATTGCAAACTTTAAATGACTTTGTTTTCTATTTGTAAGCATTTATAAATAGGCAACGCGAAATCAAAGCTGCTTTGGGATGTGTGTTAGGTTTACCTAGTAACAACATTCAAGTGACGTTTATATTTGTTTTTATTGGTGCTTAATTTCCAAGTTACGACCTATTTAACAATTACCTTAGAAAATCGTAGGACTTTAAGTGGTAGCAAGCACGACTGCTGATCGTCATGATTATCTGAAGCCCGTCTAGGGTTTGTATGGGGTGTTTCCATAAAGAATTTCTTATCGGCAGTCTGGGGACTGAAATTGTGCCATAACCCTGTCTTAAACTTCCAATAATACAGCTGTAATGTCCAGTAACTATAAAAATACGTTATACGTTGGCTCTTTTTAGCTGAATCTCGTTTTTCACTTAATTTTCCTCCTCTCGCAAAAACATAAAAAAGCAGTCGTCAATATAAAAAAATGGACATTATATACGACCACGTAAGCCGTCGCTAATAAATTGGGAACCAAAAACCGAGAAACGCAACGTAGAAATACCCCCTGACAAATGAACCGGTGAGTGGGAGACGTTCACAAAAAGCCTTTATATCGACCCAAGATTGTGAGCGAAGCTTATCAGGTTTCACATTGAAATAATTTAACAATGAGTTTCTTGTTGGAGAAGACGATGTTACTGATGAAAATACATATTATATATTGTATATATTACAGAGATAAATAAAAGCCATAGATTAGCTCACCGTCCGTGATCTAGTTCCAGAGATAAAAAGAAAGAATAATTTAGTTGTTTAATATCCTGACGAAATATGAAATATTGTTTTAGTTCCTATTTCACTGGCCTTCTTCAACGATCCTTTACAAGATGTTACAAATTTAATAAACGCAACAGCAACAAAGGAATAATGAATTAAAACATCGTCACACGCTCAATTACAAGGGTGTCTGTAAATAGGGAGCAGAATATTAAAATTTAATGAGACCTCCCCTCGGCCCCTGAATATTCTATGTCATCAAAATGGCTAGTACCAAATGTTGTCGATATTAAAACTGAGATCGTAATGAAATTTTGGTAAGGAAATTGATGATATTTACCGAAAGTCGACAGATGTTACGTGATTATGAATCTTATAGTGAATTAAAAGATAAAAAATAAATAAAAAGTATAAACAGCAGAGCAAATACCACTTCTTATGCAGATAACGCAAGAACAACCCGCTACGCTCACGGTGATTTGCGGTTTCGGATTTGTTTAATAACAGTGTCAAAAGCTAAATTAAATCAGATGAGAGTAAAATTTTCCGCTACACTGAATTCAAACAACAAACGCAAAGGTCTAATAACATTACATTTATTGACAGCGAAGCCATTTATTATATTGAATCGAGTACCCATCGTGATCCCTTCGAAGATCTCGGTGGGTAACGAAAGGGCCTAAGCAAATTATGCGCCGTCCAACTGTAAATAAATGATGAACGTTTTGTTACTAGTTAATCAAATATTCGAGGAGAAAATGGTAGGGGATGCGGTGCATCTTATACCAGTCAATGTACAGACGCCAGCACATTAAGTTACCCCAATGTTTCAAATTTTCCTAATTGAATATGAACCTTATTCTATTTGACATAAAGTTGAAAAACGACCAAATAAATTTGACACATTGGGGTAACTTGATGTGCTGGCGTCTGTACACTGGGAGCGGATTAATTCAAAGTTGAGTTGTAGGTTTTAGTTCAGCACCCACCAAGGGGAATTCGGGAAGTTTCTGAATAAAGGCACTGAACTGGGTTAAATGATTTAGATTGAAACAATCACATAGGTTTAACCTTTTTTAAAAATAATTTTATAAAACTGCCAAAACATTGCTGACCACCAAAAATTGCAGAAAATATAATATTTCTAAAGCTTTGCCTTTCATTTAAGAAACCATTTCGTTTTCAAAAAGAACCTTAATAATATAATAGTCGTAAAATTAAATAGTTTGTGCCGAGCTCAGCTGAAACTGAAAAATGTAATTTTTAAAACAGTTTTCAGTGCTGAATTTCACGACGTCATAATTAGGTCAATTGCGCGAAATCGCCAGCGACGTGGACCGAGTGGCGTTGAAAAATCGCGCGATTTTTTATTCGCAAAGTCGCAAGTGTGCACCTGGTTACCGGTAGCATTCAACACTTGAAGAATGGACGAAATTTTATGTTAGTTTCACTTTGCAAATTGTAATATCTAACGTCAGTTTTAAAGTCGTATGTTTTGTTGAGAAATCATTTTATTATAAATGCTATATTTTATATATTTCAAGTTGAATTTTGTTACCTCCATAACTTAAATATGAAGTGAAAACTTCGGATCCCATTTTAAGAATATTACAAGCACGGAAGTGTGTAAGATTTAGTTTATTAAAGTTTATATGGAGAAGTGCGAAACGCTGAAACGACCAAATTTTGACCTCAGTGCCCTACCTACCTTTTGACCTACTAGTATTCATTGAAACGTGTTAATGAATAAGGTTTTTTTTTTTGCAGCATGTCACCGAAGATTAATGTAAAATGTTTATCTAAATTTGCGAATTTGAACACAGAAAATATAAATAAAGTTTTTAAAGGGACATTACCGACAATTTCATCTAACAGATATACTTATCTACAAGTATACAAGTATAAAAATATCCATCATTCACATACTTAACTCCGTCCACATTATGCTCCAGTAAATGACGAGTACTCACAAAATCGTCAGGAGCGCCATTCATCACGAGCACAAAACGACATGATAATTTGTCAAAAAGGTCGTCTGATGCGCTCTCAAGTGTACTTCACTCACGCCAAGTGATGTACTAAGTGACATTATTATGTTTCATGGGTATGAATAGGGATGTGTGTCACGAAGTAAATAATTATAAGTTGGTATATGAGTTAACTTGGTTACTATAACTAATGCTTTAATTCTAATAAAGAGTTACAAAGTTGAAGACGCGTGTTGCCTACAAATTGGGTCGAGTTGGGAAAATGAAAGTTAACGGGCAACAAACACCATCAAATGACACCGTGATCAAACTTTAGATGAAATGCTCTGGTTTAGTTAGCAAGAGATAGATCTGTGATAATTGTGACGGGCTTTTTGGTCTAGTAGTTGCAAACGCTATTACTGTGCATGCTGCCTAGGTTCAAATGGACTGACCCGTTGCGTTGGTCAAATAGTTAGTGGACTGTAATGCCAGAGGTTGTGGGTGGACTCCCACCCAGGCAATTGTTTGGATGATGAGCACGATCATTTGTTCTGTGACTGGGTGTAATTATTTATCTATAAAAAGTATATATACAGATATAATATGTTTACCGCTTGTTTAGTACCTACCCACAACACAAGCTCTGTTTAGCTTGGGACTAAATGGTGTTGTGTGAATGTTGTGGAATATGATTATGAATTCGCAAATCGAAACAAGCGCACCTCCGATTATAATGTGTCTTGAACATAGCTGGCAAAATGTGGGTGTACTTTAGATACACCGCTGCCCAACTTTTTAGAGAACTCACGCGTGATGTTGTTCAAATATCTGTGACTAAACCATGCATACCTATAATCTTTACCAGAGTACGTAGAGGCATTGGCCATGCAAATGAGACAGACGTCACGAAAAATGCAAGCCTTAAAACTGAAACCTCGGAATATATTCTCTTCGAACAAAATACTACCTAGGCAAGCTATATTTAGTTCTCAACGTGGAACTAAAGAGCGAATACTCTCTCGATGGACGTAAGTAATGGACCGGTAATCTGCTGAAATGTATGCAGCGCTGCAACTTTTAAGAGCGATACGTATATATATATATCGCTTGAAATGGCTCGTTTTGCTTAATGCCGAAAGAGGTATTAATGCTTGAGTAGTTATCGCAGTTGGGGAAGATATAGTTTATTGTCGTAGGCATGTAATGATGTGACTAGCGGATGCCACGAGGTTTCGCCCACCTATTTCCCGTTCCCGTGGAATTACGGGGGTAAAAAGTAGCCTATGTCACCCGGGGATAGTGAAGCTTCCCTACGCAGAAAGAATATGAAATCGGTCCAGCAGTTTTTAAATTTCTTCGTCTTAGTTAAAAATAAATTAGTGATTAGTTTTAGTACTCGTATGGAAAGGTGGATATTGGACGATAGTTCAAAGAATTCACGTTGGTCAAGCTAGAAACTGTAGTTACACAAATATCGTACATTACCGTCATTTACCAAGCTTTGTAACGATTTAAAATAAGAATATCTTCTGTCTAAAAACTGATCGCCACGTTATCGGCCTCAATTGGCATAAAAATACTTAATGTTCTTCTGATATCCAAGTTAAAAGTACATCAGTCTTATTTGACGCACCCACTAAACTTGTTTACGCAATTTGTAACATATCAACCGGTTTACTTTGACCCCTGGATCCTCAAAAAAAACCTCCCAAAGTCTGAAATTGAAGGAATAAAGAAAGGCAAGGAAGATCTTTCAAAAATGGTCAGTTGAGATGAGTTAACAAAATCGTTGAACGGATCATTACGCCTGTATACATGTTATTCCATTTTTTAGGTCGAAAAAATATTCGCGGCTAAATTATTTAATAATTTGTTGGGTAAGTAAGTTTGGGGTAAAAATATTGACAGGTTTTTTCACGAGTTTGGAAGTATTTTTATATTCATTGAGTTAGAAGATTTTTTAAAAAGACGTATTACTGTTGCTAAATTAGAATGAAATTGAGCAAATTTTATAATTATGCCGCATATCACATGAGAGCTGACTAAATGTAGCTAGCAACTAAGTTTAAAGTAGTCCAACAAAACTATTGGAGGCAGATTGCAAGAAACATAATAAAATGATAAGAAGGAAGGTTGGCCTTTACCCTGATGTGACACAACGGACTCACAATATAACATAGTTAAGATACTGAATTTTGGTAAATATCGAGGAGAAACCTGGATTTACATTATAATTAATAAATATTTGAACAAGCCAAACCTTACTGACCAATGTGTGGTGGTTAATGCTGTGTATGGCTGTAACAGGCTGGCTATATTATTATTAACTTGATTTCGTGGCGTGAGTTAGTTCTTTAACATAAGTAACTTTCTACTGTTTATCTAAGACATCATTGACATCTGTGAAGGAAAACATCGTGAGGACTACAACCAGACAGAGCAAAATAGCCCATTGTCAGCATTACTCTCAAAACTTTGAACCATATTTTATAAATCCGACATCGACAGAAGACAGTATCCATTATTGTCAGTTACAGGTACACTCGAACGAACAAATATCCAACTGTGTTTGTATGCGAGCGCAAATATAGTTATCCGCGCGTCACCAACACTAATAAAGACGGATCGAATGAAAACCGCGCTGGAAAATAACGAATTGGTCCGTCCTGTATAAACATACTGTTAGCCAATTCCTAGAACATACTGAATAGTGAATGATTGTGTAGCATTCGGAGGGAATGCAACTTTTAAATAAACAAGGTGGTGTGACAGCAGACTTAAATAATGCTTTTACATTCATCTTAATCTACGAAGCTACTAAGGCTTAAGCCCAAAATAATCGATTCTAAACTCAACATTTAACAGCGATCTACACCAATCAGACAGTTTCAACATTCAAGGTATAGAAAACCTGTATCCCGTAAATTTTCAAATAAAATTCCAACAGAATAAATCTCATTACCATCTCCTTCAAGTTCTCGAAATAAATTCGTATCAAAAAGCTCTTAATCAAACGGGCTTGTAACGACGCGTATTATTTTTTAATTCCACTCCTCACAAAGGAATTAAGAGGGGAACAAGATGTGGGGACACTAGTAATTGGGAATCATTTTCGTCGACTGTACTTTGGGAAGGACAACTTTAGAATTACACCTGGTAAAACCAACCTTAACGAAAATCAACTTTGTACTTTTAGACTAAGGTTGGTATTTGACTGGCTATTGTTTAGTCGCAGCGGTAAAAAAGTTTGTAAATAAAGATGTATGAGAGGAATGTCTCCTTTGAAGTCGGTCTTTGTACAATTTGAAACGAAAACATTGAAACTGAATTGTAAGATGATTGTTGTAACACCTACGCTTTTCTAAATTAAAAACTCCTTTTGTTTTGATTTGTCGGTCAAGTTTGGGCAAGTTTCTTCGTTGATCTAGTGAAACTATTGGATTACAGAACAAACTTTACAGCATTAAATATTATTTGTCCAGTCCGGCTTTAGCAAACTTAACTTCGGTACTCAGTTAAACTTGCAAATAAAATCTCTAAAAGTTTTTTTTAAGAAAATTGATGTCTCGAATACTTCAATTATTTCGAGAAAATTATCAAACACCCTTATAAAGTGCTACATATTTCTTAAGGCGAGGTTACCCCAATAAACGTCGTCAACAATAGCGTTTTACTCGTACATGGAACGGATTTAAATTTTGAAAAAAATGTATTACATAGTTGACTCTTTGATTATGATATGTCGGGCATGCGATACACGATTACTAACACTTCACTGCATCCAATTAAATCGCAAAGACATGTCCAAATGATGGCTAAATAATCGTTTTACTTGAGTTATATTAGGCTTAGAAAAATAAAACTTATATCATAATAAAGGTCGTAAAAAATGTGTATTATCTCGGGTCACATAATGTGCAATATGAAAATAAATGTATCACAAATTCCAAAGTTAAGTGTATTTCACTAGTTTGCGCTCGCTCCGAGTCCTTTAGTCCCGAGCGGAACGTGTTCGAGGTCGGACGTGCGCCAATTTTTTCCGTCATCCCCGTTATAAAATCGATTTCGATAAATAGTAATACATGTACATACTTTATCATCACTTTAATTTAGTTTTTTAAATAGTTGTAATATTTTTTGTTTTATTAGGTACATTATTAGGATAAATTCGTAGATAAGTAAAATAAATCAAAATGGTCATGAATAAAAAATTTTCTTCTTTGGCTCTACGAAGACTGAATAGGTAAACAAAAAAGGTAGGAATACTTTGACGATATTTTTTATTTAGGTACCTACCTAAATTATATTTTACCATACAAATAATACCTTAGATGATAAATTGAATCACAAACTTAGGTAGGTACGGATAATACTTTTACAACAAGGACACGGTTGCACGGTTGGCGCAGTGGCTGAGCGATGTGCGCAGCGTGTCGCGGGTTCGATTCCCGCACGGAACAAATATTTGTTTGACCTAAAAGTAGTTGTTCGCGGGTCTGGGTGTTTGTGTATGTGAGAATAAATGTTTGTAAACGCACCCACGACAAAGGAGAAATTTCTAGAGTAGGGCAACGTTTACAAAAAAAAAATACTAATGCAAATAACAACGATGAGCGCGAAAGTCTTTCATGCTTTATTTTTACCGCGAAACGTATTTACCAACCATACCAAGTGTATCGAACAGTAGTATTTGAACCCTAACATAGAGCAAATAAAGTCGCCACGCGCGCAAATGCTATAGTGGTTTATTGTTGCGTGACGTCAAATAGGTAGTTCACCCGTTCAACCTGCTGGATTTTGTATTTTTTAATAGATTTTGCCTACGAAATCGCCCGCCATTTTTTTTTCTAATTGTTTTGTGATAATAAAATATACGTAACCTAAGGCATAACGTAGCTTTCTAATAGGTAAAAGATTTTTCTCTCAGTGTCGAATCAGTAACGCCATGAATTTGCGCATTGAAACAAAAAAAAATACTCGCATCAACATACTCTTGAGCAGTGGTGGCCCAGTGGTGTGTGACATCTATCAACCCGCAGTGGGCTAGCGTGGTGGATTATAGCCCACTCCCTCTCATAGAGAGGAGGGCTGTGTCTCGGCAGTGGGAACATTATAGACTGATGATGATGATGATGAACATTATTGTAGTAAATAGTGAATAAGATGGGATGGTGGTCACACCGTCTACTCATAGGAACTGTCTCCAGTATGAACATCAAACCACCAGCAGCACGTCACGTGAGTATTAGGTAAAACTACCCACAGCTACCACAACACAACAAATAATATTATTATATTTTGTGTCTATGTTTGTGAAGGTCACGTACCACAGCACACTCGTACCACAGTGTAGCAAAGTACAGTATTACATTGCTCATTTCCTACAAGTATGTTTTTATTTTTCGCTAATACAAAACTACGTTATGCCTGAGTTATATAATTTTAATGCCTGAGTTATACAACGTGTTTTTTTTATATCCCATAACTCTAGGGTATGATTGAGATCATACGATGACGGGCCTGTTGGTCTAGTGACGGGCCTGCTGGTCTAGTAGTTAGTGACCCTGACTGCTATGCCGGAAGTCGTGGGTTCGATTCCCGCCCAGGACAAATGTTAGTGTGATGAGCAAAATCATTTGTTCTGTGTCTGGGTGTTTGGGTGTGTTTGTATTTAGAAATATATAAGTATGTTTATCAGCTGTTTAGTACCCATAACACATAAAGATGGCGACGAAGAAAATTTTTGGTTTTTCCGTCATGGGTGTCGTTTTTGTGGTTTTCGGGGTCGCTGATTACGAAAATTAGGTCAAAATAAAAATCCAAGATGGCGACGAAGAAAATTTTTGGTTTTTCCGTCATGGGTGTCGTTTTCGTGGTTTTCGGGGTAGCTGATTATGAAAATTATGTCAAAATGAAAATCCAAGATGGCGCCTAGGAAAATTTTTAATTTTTCCGTCATGGGTATCGTTTTCATGGTTTTTGGGGTCGCTGACTACGAAAATTAGGTCAAAATAAAAATCCAAGATAGCGCCGAGAAAAATTTATGGTTTATCCGTCATGGGTGTCGTTTTCATAGCTTTTGGGGTAGCTGATTACGAAAATTAGGTCAAAATAAAAATCCAAGATGGCGACGAAGAAAATTTTTCAAAAATCAATGAACTCAAAAACCATGACAACGACACGACACCCATGACGGAAAAACCCAAAAGTTTTCCACGGTGCCATTTGGATTTTCATTTTGGGCTCATTTTCATAATTAGCGATACCAAAAACCACGAAAACGACACCCATGACGGAAAAACCAAAAAGTTTCTTTGTCGCCATCTTAGATTTTCATTGACATAATTTAATGAAAATAAGCTACCCCGAAAATTACGAAACCGACACCCATGTTGGAAAAACCAAAAATTTTCCTCGGCGCAATTTTGATTTTAATTTTGACCTTATTTTCATAATCAGCTACCCCGAATACCATAAAAACGACACCCATGACGGAAAAATCAAAAACTTTCCACGGCGCAATCTTGGATTTTCATTTTGACCTGATTTTCGTAATCAGCGACCCCGAAAACCACGAAAACGACACCCATGTTAGAAAAACCAAAAATTATCCTCGGCGCCATCTTGGATTTTCATTTTGACCTTATTTTCGTAATCAGCGACCCCGAAAACTATGAAAACGACACCCATGACGGAAAAACCAAGAATTTTTTTCGTCGCCGTCTTGGATTTTTATTTTGACCTAATTTTCGTAATCAGCGACCCCGAAAACCACGAAAATGACACCCATGTTAGAAAAACTTTTTTTACTTTTATCTGGCAATATTTTAGCTAATCTAATTAAACTGTGATTAACAAATCAATTATTTATTTATTTAACCCATTTTCCCTAAACCCATATTTTCCACGCATACTTATATTCATATTAGGTGGGATACTAAAATTAAATAACCATTCAATGCATCTAAGTATTTTTGAATTACAATATTGATATCGTAGTTCAAGAATTCTATCATATCTAAATTAATAAATTGAAGTTGCTCTACGGCATTACTCTATTCTGTGACGCAACTGTGTACCTACTCGAGTTCGTGAAGTCATGAATGAGCGGTACGACGACAGCGCGCGGCGTTTCTCCGATGCATCGTAGTTTATTACGTAGCGCTATTGGTTGCGGGGCCTGAGGTAAGCGTTAAATGCCTACACGGCTGGGGACACCTCGCCTTAATGTATTTCCATCAGCAAAATTAGTGGAAGCGTAACATTTTAGGCTTAGTAGGCGACTCGGACGCTGAGTCTCGTCCGATGCGGTCGAGACAGGAATTTCATTATTATTAATATTTTTGAGTGGTGTTTCGGACGCATCCTTTTTTAGAGGCAAAGTACCGTCAAACACAAAATTAAATAATACATATTTTACTTTGTCGCTATGGATAAATTATTAATTACAAATAAAATAAACATTAAAACACATTGCACACTTTGCGAAAAAAAGTGGCATCAGTGATACGCAGAGTGAGGGGAAGCAGCAATAGCGTTCTGAAGGTATTTTCAGAAAGATTGGAAGGGTCTACGATGGATAGGTTTATCAAGCAAGCTGCGTGTCAGACATGGGTCTTGATGAATCCTTCTCGAGTTGGGAGCTGTTTATTTTGCTGTGTATAATTTGTGTTCTTGTGTGTGTCTAGATGTTACTACTAACATAGTTTTTAAGTTATTTTTGTACTGAATACTAACACGCTATGGGCCGTCGACGCCTGAAAATAAAGATTTTTTTGTATTTTTTATTAATGAGTGATGAGATGACAAGTATCCCTACTTGCCAGCTCACTCTTGCTTTGATACGATACCGATACATCGGTATCAGTACCGTATCCTATTTTTACATAAGAGCATCGGCTCTTATAAAAAATATCTGCGATACTGATACCGTAACAAGACAGGTTATTTTTTTAATAATATAAAAATAATAATAACAGGACAAACTAAACAAAATCATTTGAAACTATAGACAGGTTGAGATTAGTTAATAGTTTTAGTAATTAAAATTAACATTGATGAGATTTTTGTATCAAAAACAAAGTAGACGAGACAACACGCAGGTTTATTTTACATTTTCAAAGCGCGAAATTTAAAAAGTTTCGTTAAATCGGCCATAAAAATATCGCCGATGCCGATTTAACAGCAAGCTTCGAGTATTGCCGATATATCGGCATCGGTATCGGTATTGGATACATCCCTACGGACAAGTTGGTTATTGAATCATTGTTTTATGACATAATTATGTGAAAATAAATAAATGGTGGTAATGGTGGAATATTGTTAAAATCCAAGACGACATGTACTTAATTTTGACATTGATTTTAAAGTAACGACTACCTAATTAAAATGATTCATATTGGACTTGTTGTCAATCATTAAATCATATAATTAATTGTACTTAGCTATATAAGAATGACATTTCAATATGTGAACACCATATGTTATGGTAGAGTTTATAGAACTTAAAAAAAATATTAATAGCATACTATGTAAAACTACATTCTTAATATAATTAAATAAATTCTAATTCTAAATTCTGATCTCTCACGAGTCGGTTAGTTTTTGACTTTTGGCATTTTGCACGCACATTGAGACATAAAAACTTCTAGTTGGTAGACATAGGTACACAAATTACCTTTTATCTCCCCGCGCCGATTCAGACACATGCCATGCCACGATTATGTATTTTAAAATTAACTTTTATACCTTTTTGGAAAGCTTACAGAATAGGCAAGTTGTTTTATTTATTTGTACGATTAATGTCATAGAAATTTTTGTGACGAAGCAACATTTTTGAAGCGTAAAATGAAAATATTGGTAAGATAATAATATCTCAAAACAAAATAATTAAAATAATGAGCGACATGAGATTATTCATATTAAGTAGTTTGAAATATGTCCATAGTTTAATTAGTGCCAGCTACAACATCATTCTTAATGGTACCCATTCAAATATATTTTTTTTATATTTGGAAAATTTTGGTTAAATATCGAAAAACCCTTAAAATTCAAATATCTCGAAAACTATTGAATTTCGGCCATAAATATGGGGGGTTCAATTTGTTGCATTTTGGCCCCCTTATCAGCCCCTCACGACTAATTACCAGTAACCCTGTATAAGACTGATTATAGTAATTTACTTTTAATATTCTTGTTGTACACGTTCCAAATGATATAAAAGACTGATTATTGTTGTTAACATTTATAACTATTATTGTACGCTTTTAAATTGATACATAAGACTGATTATTGTGATTTATCATGTTTACTGTTGATTGTTGTAATTGTATATTAAACTTTATCTCTTTCTAACAATTCCCTGACTTTTACTTAAGTAATAAAACTCTACCTAAGGTTTTTCATTCTGACTGTGCAAAATTTGCTTAAAAAAAAGTATCGTCCGAAACACCACTCAAAAATATTTATAATAATAAAATTCCTGTCTCGGCCGGATCGGACGAGACTCAGCGTCCGAGTCGCCTACTAAGCCACATTTTAGTATCGTATAACTCGCAAACGAAGTGTCGAAATAAAAAATGATCTATGACGGAGTTATAACATTTTGAATTACTCATTTAACGACAGCTCATTGAAGAGGAAAACATTAACATTTTGTATTAGGAAGACAGTTTTTCATTAAGGGAAATGAGTTTTTTATTGAGTTGAGTATCATGAATGGATCAAAGACAATTTGCTGCTGCATCAAGTAAGTCCGCTTGTATTTATCTTAGTCATCTTAGTTTTGAAAATATATAACCTATGACATTCACAAATAACAAGGCTTTTTCATTGGTAAGATAATTCAACAAAGTTTTTCTGTAGTCTATAGTATTCAGTAGATCCTGAGATTATTCCCTACAACGTTATAAATTAACTAACTTTACCTCTTTAAAATATACGTATACATAGATATAGATGCTTATATGTCAGTTAGAGACACAATAGAAAGACCATTGTCTTTCTATTGTGTCTCTAATTGACCGGATCAGCGCGGATACCGGTGACCTCTGGGTTTAACGAATTAATAGGTTGTTACATACATTTAAAGAGAAAAGTTGACAAGTTTTCACAATCATAATAAACCTTTTCATAGCAATATTTATTATATTACAAAAATATTACAAAATAAACACACCTATTGGAGTCTTTTACCGAAAACGTGTGAAAAACTCGCGGCACGTACAGAAATTCTATAATTTAGTTACCCGCATCTCCCCTCAGGGTGTCGTTTGAGTAATAAACAATATCATAATAACATTTTTGTGAACTAAACGACATATTCATACGTATTGAGTATCGGCACAATTTGGAAATGGGTTTTTGTTTTATATGTTTTGACATAATTTGTTACCTTTAAAAGGTAAAAATGTCGCATTTAGGGTACGGTATATCTTTTATTATAACACAGGGGATTAGACTATGATAATACTAAAACTTTTCAACACTTTAGCAATCCGTAGAGTTTGTCTGATCTGCAATTTTAATGTTATCTAACATTTCGTGGGGCTACAATTTAGGAGTTTAGCTGCAAGTACATCGGGAATGTTTGCAGATACTTATATTACTGAAAGGTGGATATTTCTATTTTTCTAGTTTGTAGAAAGAAAATCCATTGTTCTGACCAGCAATTATATTGAACAGACCAAATAACAAAACAAAATCAAAAATAGACAAAACGTAAAAAGGTAAAAATATACTTAACATAAACAATAATTATAAAAAAAGGTTTCTATCGGCCACATGCTGCGCACATTGCTGGATTTGTAGCGATCAGTTGGAAGTGTGTCGTTACTGCTAAGTGTCCAAGACAGCTCCAACGGTCCATTCAATGCCACTGCGGTTCGAATTTCTAATAATCAAATCAAATTAAAAGTCATTTATTCAAATTAGGCTGAGGATCAGCACTATTTGAACGTCAAAAATTACATAAGACAGTCCCCCAAAACACCCGCCCTTCGCCACTTCCTAGTGTTTTTGCTGGAAAGAAGAAGTGGCGGAACAAACTCCCCAGCAACACGTCTGTCTGATATGTTAGAAGAATAGTTTGAACAGCATTGGTAATTAATATTATTTGTCTTAGCTACGTGTTTACAAACGTTGTTATTACGTTCAATATTCACTATTTTTTAAGAGTTTTCTTAAATAAAGTAATTATTAAGTACCATCTGTTAAGCATCTCTTTCACAACTTATTATAAAGTTCTACGCCGCGTCTGTGTGTTTGTCTGTTTGCTATAAACTCATAAACTACTACACCGATTTTCATGCTGTTTTCATAAATGGATATAGGGGTTCTCGGGAAGGTTTGAGTATATAATTTGACATAGTAACTGTTGGCGAGACACTCTCTCATATTTACCGTGGACACATCTACTATAGTTACAAGTATAAGTTTTACGCATTTTGGCACGAAGCTGTGGACAGCTGCCAACAGCAGCAATCGAACCAACTTTATGGGAAAAACTACGGGCGATGGGTAAGCAAACACGCTGGAATGAGCGGCCTTACGACTGCCATGATGGGCTCATTCTGTTGCTAAGTGTATGTTGTTATAGCCTCTTAAATATGTATAGGGGTGGTTGTGCATTAAGTTACGGGCGTGACACGTGAAGTTTCAGTCAATCCTACAACTGACTAACTGCAGCATAGGCCGCAGTTTTTCTATATTACTTTTGTACCTTATTCCCAATTACTTGACGTGTATTTGTGATTTGATACCACTTTATTGTAATCTGCCAGATTTTATTTTCAACTGTGGTCTAACTGGACGCAGTTAAATATCATTATTTCACATGAAAGACCATGATCGACATATTTCTGACTTAGGTACACCATAATTCCGTTCAAGCACTGTTAAGGTATCAAACGTTTGGCTTCTGATCGCACGTAACTAATGGCAAAAAAAGTATTAACAAACAAAATTAAACACATTTTTAATTTGTTTTAATTAAACCATGTTGACATTATTGTTAATTTACATACGACATAGGTAATTCTTACAATTTTCCTTAAATAATCACACATATGTAGAATACGTATTTGGAAGTGTCTTCACAAGATGGCATAACGCAAGTCAGTATACGACATCCCTTCTTACTTCAGAAATAAAACACCTATACTGTGCCATACAAAGAATTACCTCGTGACTTCTCATAGCTGTCAGAAACAATGACGGTATTGTAGACATAAGTTTGCGACCTCTGATGTCGCGGTGTCATTCTGGGTAAGCTATAGCCTGTAATATTATTGCTGTAAATAATTGTGAGACTGTAAATCCACAGATTTGCTATGATACTGACTAAGTTACACTGTGAACCATTTATTTACTACAAAGCTCACTTTCGCACTGTATAACAAAAGCACTCGCATCATGGTTTATGTAATATTCACGACACATTCACGACAAATACTACTCACATCACACTAAATTAAAGACGGTTTTTAAATTTAGTTTTTATTTTTAGATTTTTTTTTTTGGATTTTAATGTTCTTTTGGTTTACCATATACACACACTTAATTTTTTTGTAGTTTTCTGTGTTTTTGTTTTTGACTTAGATCACGTGAATTAAGGGTTGGGATTCGTACATTTACCTACCTGATACAAGTTATCTTGATAACTTAGATTTAATCTGTAATTGATTGCAAAGAAAACATGTTTTGTGAATAAGTAAATAAATTAATTAACAAACAAAATTAACAAGCGTGCTAATTACGTCTGCAATAATTTTGATTCTTATACAATTAAATCTCAAGAATGTAATAGAAATAGCTGTACTTGTTGATGGGTATAGACAATTATATTTAATGTGGTTGATGGGTATAGACAATTATAATTATATTTAAGATGTATGTTACATATAAACATGTCCAGACATCTAACATACTTGGTGCCCACACATACTACATTCAAAGCAATAATACACCCGATTACCTCTGCTCATCCGAGGCAAAGCAAGCGTAGAGATACTCTTTTTACAAAAAAAAAGCCTTCATCAAAGGATTAAAGTTCAGTGAAAGAATAAATTTTAATTTTTCACTCGACGAGCTGCGGTTCGCGAAGAAACGTAACTAACGAGATAATAAATTGTAGAGATGAGCTGTTATTAGTGAACTATTTAAGGATGGGGAACTACTCGTTGGATGAAGAAGAATATAATTAAAACTAACTAGTTATTGCCCACGGCTTGGTCGTGAATTATCGCACGGAATAAAAGTACCTTACTTTACCGTACGTACTTTCTAAGTTTATCCTAGACATCATTGCAGTCGGTGAAGAAAAACCTGATGAGGAAACCTGGACTTATAGTTAATATAAGTTAGAAATCGCCAATCCGCCTTGAGCAAGCGTGGTGATCAATGCTCGAGCCTTCTCTGTATGAGAAGAGGCCTTTGCCCTGCAGTGGGACAGTAACAGAGTGGTATTATTATTATTGGTGAAGTTTTTCAGAAAGGTCAGGTAGCACCCTCAACCGGTATGTGTGTATGACTACATGTATGAAAGCAAACGAAGCAAAAGAAGTACTTACGTAAGAATAGTACCATTTAGCTCTGTAGATTCTGCCTAATCCCATGGCAAAAGGATTGAGCATAATGTAGGTAGGTATGTACGTGTAAAAGTAACCCGTGTCCTAACCCCGATCATGGTCTATTCGTGTGCCAAATGTTTAGCTGTTAGAGCGCAAATAAACAAATTGTCTCACATTCACTTTTAACTATAACCATAGTTAGGACGATAGGATGGTCAAAAATATCGTCAAGATCGGATTGTGTAGCTTTTGCCAAACGATTTATTATCTTGACGTCGCAGGTTGTTCACTGACAGGCGGGACCAATGGTTTTACGTGCTTACCAAGGCATGGAGGAGTCTAGATATGTAATCAATGGTCACCCATCCATGGAGTAACCTCGTCAAGGGTAGCTTAACCTGTGAGTCTGTTATTATTTAGCCACAATCTCCTCGCAAAAACGTGAACATTTTAATAACAACAGTCTAATGTTCCAGAGCAGTGCTAGTGTCTATACCAGCATGTGTGGTCGGGCCACTAAAACGCGCACTAATTTTAACTCTGAAACGAAACAAAATAGAAAAAGCCACGCTTGCTTTTAGCGAGAGAGCTCCTCTTTAGACCCCACGACACGATACGCTAACGATACGATACGGAATGCGGAGCCGAGTTCCATGATTTCCCTTTTAAAATGGATTTTTCTGGAATACCGGAACCCGTTGCATTGTTTTGTGGAGTATTCATAAAGTTTGACTTTTGAAGGGAATTATGCATGAAACGCGTGGCTTTGTTTGGAAATTAGAATAATTTGAACCGACTGTTTGGTGGAGTAATGAGTGATATGTGCCTGAATCATGTTTTTGTGTCGGGTTTAGAGTTGAGTGGATACGGTAAAATATGATTTCAGAAATTAGGTATAATTTGCTCTTTATTGCTGTGAATTATCGGACTTTGCAGGTTTGTTTAGGTCCGTGTGTTTTGTTAATTTTACTTACATTTTTTTACTTTAAATCATTAAATGGACACTGACAGCACCTTTATGAAGTACCGGACAAGTCAACATGTACTGCGTGCATGATTTTGTGTGTCCATTATTGTATTATTATTATTATTTGTATTGTATTGTATGTGTTTGTTTATTTTATTTTTAATTTTATTAATTAATCAATTAAGCACCCCAAATATGGATAATTTATAATATATTATGTTGTAATTTTATCTGAATTAAATGAATTGAATTGAATTGAATTGAATTACATTTTTTTAAACTATAGGTAAATAAGAGATTTTAACTAAAATAAACCTAAATAATAAACACATGTCATCAATCATTGTGTACAAAGCCTAACAACTGAACACAGACAGATTGACTACCATCTTATTCTATTAGAACTTATTATTATTATTATTAGCCAAGATATTCCTACTGCAGGGCAAAAACCTCCCTACTTCCTTTCCACTTCTAAACTACAATTAAATCAATTTTAAAACAACTCCACTACAAACAATCTACTCTTACTTAAAACTTGAACATTATTTCTAACTAAACTGAAAACTAAAACAACAAGTTGTCGTGGGATATAAAGCCCAGTATCGGTCTTCACTAATTGCTGAGAACAGACAGTGCCAACGTACCGTGTTTTCTTTGGTGCAAGACGGACAAACAGAATGTTCTCGACATAATATTGACTCTCCTCATCCACCCTGTGAACTGGTGGCTTTATTGGTAAGACAGGATAATGTGTGGAATCTTAAAAGGACTATAATTTTCGTGAAACATAACACGGCATTTTACAAATAATTAAAACATCTTTTTCATACATCGTGGTCGTCGTACTTATCTTTTGTATGAAACAGCTGTATTTTTTTCATGATTTCTGTTTTGGCCCCATACTGGGTCATATTATTGGCTCGTTTTGGAAGAAGATCCGAATCAAAAGTATGCCGTGACGGCAAACGGCATGACGCTCTTGCATGACGTCATGTTTCCATACAATTTTCGCCAATCCGCCAGGGATCCCATGACAGCTACGTATTTCTTTATTTATTTACTACTTTTTTATAGGGATGGTAAATTAAAAGTAAAGAGTTTTTAATGAAGAACGGTTGTAAACAGGAAAATAGGTTCATTAACTTTTTCATATTTTCGTAGTTTATTTTTAACCGTAAATATAAGGTTCATTTAACAGATAACAGAGATATTAGTAAGCAAAAAGCTTGCATAATGATCTTGTTACACAGTAAAGAAAAGAGCTCAGTACGGTAATTTAGTCAACTGACTCTTTGGGTGTAGGATAGTGGTGACGGGCGGGTGTCTTGGGGGACTGTCCTAAGTATTTTTGACATTTGAAAAACAACTCAATTTAATTTTAAGTTACTAACATGTAGTTTTAAGTTTACTCACAATTTGACCGATTTAGTCAAGCAATTAAATAAATTATTATTAAAAAGCAACAGTAGCAGTAAAGCAGCATCAGGTAGGTACAGCTGTACTATGTGTGTAATAAAATTAATGTTTTTATTTTTATAATATCCTCTTTTTTTACAAAGATTCAGGTTCGAAAGAGACTTAATTTTTTGGCAAAATGTAAACTTACACTCCAGTTATCTAGTTTTCAACTTACCCTACATCTCAATATCTAAAAACTACGCATCATATGAAGCCAGTTACATACGATATCACCTTAAAACCGATCCGCCATACAAACTAAATAAAGTGAACTGCGCTAGGATACCGGATAGGATAGCAAACACTAAAATATTCAGCGTAATATCTAAATGCAGGTTGAAGCGGTGACGTCACAGCTCCCACTTTTATTATTCATATCTTTGATTACACTATATTTTATTTATTATATTAAGTATCTTGTGACCGATATGTTGGATGGAAACTGTTGATTAAACCACATCTGTTAACATTATTATAATACATTTTTTTTATTGTCGCACTATAGGGCCTGGCCTCTTCTCAGCATTATCTTAAGGCACCCAGTAAAGCTGTGCCATGTCTAGAATAAAAAATATTTTCTAAGAATTGACTCTACTTCACTGTTGTTTTAGAAACTAAATAAAAATTAACACAACCTAACATCACGTCTGTGGCTTTCAAAAGGCTAAGCAGTGTACATTAATTGCACCCAAATTTAGCCCGCTTTGTTTAAATCCCAATCGCCATATTGCCATTCGTGGGGAAGAAATTTAGAAGGCTACAGAAAAAATCCAGATGTACAGACGCCAGCACATCAAGTTACCCCAATATGTCAAATTTTCCCAATTGAATATGAACCTTATTCTGTTTGAAAGTTGAAAAACGATCAAAGAAATTTGACACATTGGAGTGATGTGCTGGCGTCGGTACCAACCAAATAACATTTTTCTCTAGCTGGGAATCAAACCCAGAAGCCTCAAACTCAGCACTAGCGCTTGCAACTACCAGACCAGCGATCAAAACAACTTTTATAATAGGTACCCGAATTCAAAACGTCATAACTCCCAGTATCGTACGTTACGCTAAAAACGGACTTAGCACAAGTAATAAAAGCAAGTGAGGTTTAAAACTTTACTCATTACTGTAAATGGGTCACAGCAGTCATAATTTTCAGGCATGCACTATTCTGCTGAAACTCGACAACTCGACTGAAACGGAGACAATACGCATGTGCTGGAGTTACACGCGACAATCAACCGGGCCGCGAACTTGGGACTTAGAACTATGTGCCGCTTCTACTGTTAAATCAGAATTTAGAAATAGATTCTTGTGTTTAAATTAAAAGTTTCCTGTTTAATTTATAATATTTGTCTTTCATTTATATGAATTAAAACTACCTTTAAGCATTTGATATAAGCACTAGTAACAACTTAAGAATTTTATAGGAAAATTTAAATTTAAAATTTAAATAAACATGTATAGGTTAACAATGCACACACATAACTATGTACAGACGCCAGCACGTCAAGTTATCCCAATGTATCGAATTTCACTTAACGTTTTTCAACTTTATGTCAAACAGAATAAGGTTCATATTCAATTGGGAAATTTTGACACACTGGGGTAACTTGATGTGCTGGCGTCTGTACTATATCTTAAATGTAAGACAGTTATTTAATATTGATATAAAAGCGGTATAAATGGGTAATAGTAACGGTGGTTGTTAAGTAGGTAAGTAATAATATACAGTTGTTAAGAAAATTAAATTATCTTTGCTAAAGAGCTTTATGAAAGATGTTTTTTGGATTTTCACAAAATTGGACTTTTATTCAAAATGTTACAATATAATTATTTATTTATGCTCGCCTTCATATAATTTATTTCAGTATACTTTCACACCATTTGATTTGCAATAAGTTGTTACAAATTCATCAAATAACGCTTTCCGAGAAATGTACAATAAAAACTTCACAGCAAAGTTTTGTCAATAAAAGTTCTAACTAAAAGCAATATGGAAGTTATATCAAACAGGCGGAAAGTGATTATTATTTCATATTGTGTATTGAGTTTCTTACTTTCAATTTATAGGTGGAACGAAAAATGATTGCTCGTTTTTATTAAGTTGACATTGACATAAGTGTAGAAAAAGATCACACTTATGCCCAA
Source organism: Euplexia lucipara (assembly GCA_921972225.1). Classification (NCBI taxonomy): domain Eukaryota; kingdom Metazoa; phylum Arthropoda; class Insecta; order Lepidoptera; family Noctuidae; genus Euplexia; species Euplexia lucipara. The sequence continues at coordinate 661,559 of OV179164.1, read as the reverse complement.
AACTATATACATAAGTTTAGGGTAGTAATTTTTCAGTTTACCCCAAAAACGAACGAGAATTCGAAATACATTAAACCCGAGTAAAATAGTTATAGCCTATTCGTAGCACATGGCTACGCGTCTACGTAGCTACGAGGCTACGGAGCTACGAGCTACGCAGCGCTACGATTTACCGACTCACTCTCGGCTGTGGTATATTAGAATCATGAATACTGTTATTCATGTCAAATCTATAGCTTTATTACAAAAGTTTGTTCTGTGGATGAAAGTATTCCAGTCTGGATGTGGCTTAGTAGCTTAAAACTTGAACTTAAACCGTATCCAGGACTTGGGAAACGTGTGAGAAGTTTTTAGGCGGTATTAGAAACTAAGTTTAATACTTATTGCTCTGCTGTTAACTTGTGTAGGTTTATTTATGATTGAGTAAACCTAAAATCTTTTACGATTTAGGAACAGTTAGACGACTGATAAATGTTACCTCTTTTACAAATACATTCAACTCAAGTTTTTCAGCGTTGAATATCTCTCTATAATGTCACACGAAGGTTAATGAACATCTCGACAGATGTAATACTATTCCCTCAACATTTTTAGTTCTTTCAGTTTCAGTAATTTTTCATATTGAAACAAAAGCCTCTTTTGGAACCGGGTCGAGTGGGCGCCATGAAATTCAGCCGACAATACTGTGGGGGCTGGGTTCAGAGTCTTTCAGCCAAGTGTTTCAGGAGTACGTACTTTTTAATTGAATTCAATATTGTCAAACGGACGAGTTATTGTTAGCTGAGTGACATTATTTTAATTGGTAGGTGTTGAGTTTGAATAGGCTTTCTATTGTAACCTGAAATGTTGATAGGCTTTGTTCAAAGGCTGTTTGACGGGCTTCGAGTATCAATTACCAATATAGACCTGAATTTGAAATGGGTTTTTGACATTGTAATTTATATTACCATCTGAGCTTTTCGTTGAAGATTAAAAGGCTCGAATCAAGTCATAAAATTTGCCAATTTATTAAATACATAGAAGAAATACAAAATTATATCTCTATACAAATAATTAGGCATGGTAAAATCAGAAACACTTTTTCAGTCTCCGTTCACTTTTACAAACAGAAATATTTCCCAGAAAGTAATGAAAACCTTCGAATCACACTCAATACTTTTGCAGTCATTATGCGCACAACGTATGTGCATACATTACGAGCAGCCAGGCATCACAAACAGAATACCGAAACCTGCCTTTACATACGAAACATACGTACTACACACACATACATACATGTATCAAAAGCATGCCTACATTCCGCCGAGAGGCTGCACGCCTGAAAAAGCTCATCTCACATTTTATGAGCAAAATGTCTTACGAGTCCCAGCTTAAACTTAGCACTACTTCTTAATACGCTCCATACATTATAAGTCCTCTCAACAATACACTTTCTTAGTCATTTCGGAATTTTGAAAGCTTTTAAAAACTTCAAGTGTTGACTCGAAATTGTGGAGGCGAGCAAACTCATGTATTGGCTTATTCAATATAACAATGTAAGCATTATACATTCTCGGAGGGATGATTGAGACAACACAACTTCCTCAGACTCTCGCGAAGTTAACTCCTAACACGACCCGAATTTGCATTATCACTGAAAACAACGGATGCCGCTTTTGAATAATCATTATCATTTTCCGAACAATTAATTTTTTGGCGGCTTTATCGCTCCGCTAATGCCAGTAATTACTTTCAATTAATTTCGCTGTTAACACTATCACAACACTGTTCAAACCAATTCAATTTTACAGTAATTTCGAGAACCGCTTTTATTTAATAAATTGAAACCTTTTCTGCGTATTTGTTCACACATTGAATATTTTTGTTACAGTTCTGATGTAAATATCCGGCACCGGATAAAGTGTATGTGACCAAAATAAATGTGCTCAAACTCGGAGGTTTATCTTACAAACAGATCTACCAGCGGACTTTTATCAGTAACACTGACGTACCTGTGAGAATCGTTCCTGTGCATCCAGGATTTCGATGAACAGGGATAACTTTTGATCCATGATGGGAAATCCATTGCGAGGCTGTTGTAGTAGGTGTCGCACGGCCTCGCGCACTGCTGCTGGCGTGCTTGGCGTGCATGGCGTGCCCAGCGAGGGATACGCGCCCACCAGGGCAGACAGCCCGTGGAAGGTGGCCGACGTCTTTGGAGGGTTCTGTACACCACCGGGTAACGACAGCCGGCGAGACGTGGACGGTGGCACGGCGCCATAACCGTTCGTCATAATCGCCGGTCTTTGCAACTGATAATCACTTCGGGAGGACGGCAACAAGGTCGCGCGCGGCAGCGTGCACATGGCGCCGGGCATGGGCCGCGGCCGGCGGGGCACCGGGTGCAGCAGCGGCACCGGGCCCCACTCATCGTCCACTGAGCCTATGGAGTGCGGCCTCCTCGCGAGATGGTTCACTGGGGGTCTCGGGGAGACAACGCTTTGGGGTCGTCGCGGACGCCGGTCGTTCTGTATCGGGTTCGGCGGCGTGTAGGGGCTAAAGCCATCAAAGTCTTTAAGTTGTGCGGGCGTGGGTCGCTGGTTGTCGGGCGCCGGCGGAGGCGGGTCCTCCCAGCGCGGCCAGGCGAGTGCCAGGGAGTCAGGTTTGCGGGGCGGCGGAGGCCTGGGCCGAGCCGCCCCCTCGGTCATGGCGGCCTGTCCCGGCAGCGCGTCACATGGCGCGGCGTGCGTCGCTCGCGGCGTCCGCCGGTCGACTGGCGTCGCGACGCTGCATCCGAGCCGTCTCTGCATCAACGCACTCTCTGTTTTGGTTTGTGGACGATTTTTTTCAAGCGCTCGTTTGTTTTGGACGTGCGTGAGTTACGTGTGTATCGGTGTTTGTAACGAATTCGATGTTGATGTTATTTATTGGCTTGTAAATAGCTGGGGGAGTGGAAAATCAGTAGAACAGTTATCGGAAAAATCATGTTTTATAAAACGGGGACAGATTTTTATTGTCAAACGGTTTTTTAACAAAAAAACACTTTTCGCATAGAAGTTGTATAATATGTTTACTAAATTGAAACTATCCTCGTTACCATAAGTTGAAACTTTAATAAACAAAATAGTACTTTTTTTCATGAATTATACTTTTTATCCATTCCTTTGAAAGTTCTGTACAATAATGAGCACGTGTGTCAACCCCCCGCCTGCAGCGGCGGCGGTGATACCCGCAGTAGGGGTCATTCTGAAATATCGCCGCTTCCGCGCCCCGCCCGCTGTATCGGCGCACTAAAGCTATGATTTACAGCTCCGTACATAGCAGTACCTGTTCACGGGTTATTAAAATATTTATTGTGAAAAGTGTTTATAAAGGATGATCGATAGAGCCAATGATAGCTGAGGAAGTGTTGCGGAAGTCAGCAAGATCAAGTATGTATGGATAATGCCAATCTTTTGGGTACACTGCCAGTGGACAGCAATGCGAATGAGTTATTTGACACCTTGTTTAAGTTGTAGTAAGTAATTTTTATTTTGATTTCTAGGGTATAATATTGTAGTTTAAAATAAAATCTGTAAATACAAAATATTCACTAGGTACATAATTTTAAGTAATGATTTTATACCTTTAAAGTTGCTTTTGTAAATAAAGTCTATATCTATATTATGTATGTATTTAGAAATATATAAGTATGTTTATCAGCTGTTTAGTACCCATAACACAAGCTCTGAAGCTTAGCTTGGGACTAAATGGCGTTGTGTGAAAAGTTGTGGATATTTATTATTTATTTTTATTATTATTTAAAGTAGGGCAACAAAATGTAGAATCAGTTTTCTCAACCTCTAAAACTGAGAAGTAATTGTGTATTTAAATATATTAATTACATGGTAAACACAAAAGAGTAATACACCAGTTTACCACACATCTTAGTAAAGCCGCACCGTATTAACTTAATCCTAACAATCGCTCAAGTACATGAAACTCATACAATAAGATAAATTACGGGCGCACTAAGTACTGGAGTGGATGCAACGAACTCTGAAACGCCTGTAATGCATCTCAAGTGCTGTTATTTCAGTTTCGGAGCAGCCAATACCGATTTTTAAGGGCCCTTTATAAATAGGTGCGCATTGGAAGGGTTATTTATAAGGCGTATTACACACGGAATCGATCGTTGGGTGTTTTCTGTGTTGTGTGTTTTGAATTGCGATTTGTACGAGTAGGGTGGCCATGTTGGTTTTAAAATTATGAGATGCTTAGTGCATTTTGACTTATAGAAAAAAAAGATGTGTACTTATCATAAATGGATACTTCTATGTGTGGTCATCTATATATAGTTAAGAAGATGGAAATTCTTAATTCAATTAGTCTAACCAGCTTTTTGCTCAAAACAATATCACAATTACATATTACCTATTACCTTAGGTACCTACCAAACTATTAACTTTGGTAGATAATATTTAGAAAGTATTAGAAAAATCTAAATACTTTACCGAAATTACGATCTAATAAGTAATTATACTTCAACCTAAATTACTACAAAAATATAAATCAGATATTGTCCACTGACGTAATCTTAGAGTCTGTTAAGGGGAAGCACTTCGTTCATGTGCGTAATGTTTGTAGGATTGTTGCACGTAACACTGACACTACACTACATTTCACTATCACTTATCATTACACTAACTCGAACGATTTTTTCTTTTTGAGTCTTCTCACTAGACCCGTGTTGTCGAGGAGCTAGGTAGCTAGTTGGTAGTTAAGTGATATTGTATCGTGTGTGTACCTACATAACACGCAATGCCAGAGAAAACCTTAATAACAAAGATTTTTCTATCAATACAACGAAATACGGACTGCCTCATTGGTCTAGTGGTCGCAAGCGCTACTGCTGACCATGAGGTCCCGGGTTCGATCCCCGGGTCGGGCAAAGCGTTATTGAGTTTTTCAATCTGGGATTTCTCAGTAGCAGCCCGGAGTCTGGATTTGTGCCCGATGGATGGCAATAGGCTCGCCCCCTATTACATGGGACTTAAACATAATGGCGAAATGTGGGTGTACTACCAGGTACACCTCTGCCTAGCCCTTCGGGGATTACAGGCGTGACGATATGTATGTATGTACAACGAAATAAAACAAACAATCCTATTTTGTTATAAATTGAAATGCTTGAAGAAGATAAAGAATAAAAGAGACAATACATTGCGAAATGTTCTGTGCATGTAGTTATGAGTACCTACCGTAGGTAATGGTTTGTTATATATTTCTAACAAACTTATAGAACCGCTTTCCAAAGAAGTTATAGAACAAAGGGTTCTATAACTTCTATTTACTTATTAGTAAGCATGGCGGAAAGCCACAACCAATTACTTGCCAGATGTCCCATATTTTTTTCCTGGATCTATTGATTTTGAGTTATTGGAGACACAGTTATAATATTATGAAAGCAACAACAGTCCAATAGCTAAAGCATCGGACTGGCAGTCGAAAGATAAGACAGAACTACAAGAGTATTTAATTACGTCAATATTTACGTGAGAACAGTCCCCCAGAACGCCTGCCCTTCACCGATTGATAGTAATAGGATCGCCTCCTATTACATGGGACATAAATATAACTGGAGAAATGTGGGTGAGCTCTCTGTGCCTTGAATACCCTAGTGGTCTAGTAGCTAATGTCCCTGAGTGCTATGCCGGAGGTCGTGGGTTAGATTCTCACCCAGAACAAATGCTTGTGTGACGAGCACAATCTTTTGTATTGTGTCTGGGTGTAATTTATCTATAATATGTATATATTTAGGAATATATAAGTATGTTTATCAGTTGTGTGATACTCAAAGCAGTAGCACTGCTTTATAAAGTTTCTCTATAGAATTTCTGAGTAGCAGTCCAAAGTCTGGATTTGAGACTTAAACAAAATTGGCGAAACATGGCAGTACCTATTGTACTTACAAGTTTTATTTTTACCCTAAAAATCACAATAAACTCTTTACTAATTCTCGTAACAGTCAACAATTGCGCACCAATAATGGTGGAGGTGTTTGCAGCCAGTCCATTTGGATTTGACCGAAACTACCCACCGGATAGGTTCACCGACGCTAACGATATACAGCTTGGCAAAAAAGTGTAGAAACGGAACTAAATTTTTGTCTGTTGGCAACATTTCCAAAATAATGACATCTCATAATAAACAAAGTTCACGATTTCGTAAAATTTTAATTTCGACCACCAAACGTCGTTAATAAAGGTAAAAAGTGAAGAATAATGAATAAAACCATTCGGAGTGCTGGCAGGGAGGTTATTTATAAGGTGTACAGGCGATGTCTGGCGGAACATGAGGCCCAAACTATTCTTTCTGAACTTCACAATGTTAACCAAAGAACCGCTGTTAAGACAGGTATGTAAGAGTTTGTTTTGTTGATTTTAGTTGAATCAAGTGTTAATTGATGAATACAAAGCTATATTAATTTGCTTGTATAAAGAATAACTAGAAACACTATATGTCGAGCACATAGGTTATGTTTACATTTTTTCTGCATTACTCTGGTATAGCGCGCTGAGATAAATTGATACGTCAGGTATACCTCAGGGATCTCATTTGGGTCCGCCAATGTTCACTCTTTTCATTAATGACATCTCCAAATGCTTCCAGAGCTCGGAAATATTCCTGTTCGCCGATGACCTAAAAGCTATAAAGTGCATTAGAAATCCTGCTGACTCAGTTCTGTTCCAAAGTGACTTGGACCGGCTGACAGAGTGGTGTGTCTACAACAAAATGTCCTTGAATGTGAAAAAATGCCACCATATCAAGTTTACAAGAAAAAAAAAAGTTGTGCAGTCAGCTTACAATTTGAATGGAGAACGGTTAGTGGAAGTCGAAACTATACGTGACCTAGGCGTTCAGCTCGATAAAAAGCTAAGTTTTATCGAACATATCGATAAAGTTACATTAAAAACATCGAAGATGCTTGGCTTTGTTATGAGGGAGTGTAAACATTTTAAAAAAGCTAATATCAAGAAAACTATGTATAACTCGCTAGTTAGAAGCCATCTTGAGTATTGCAGCGTGGTCTGGTCACCCAAGTATAAGGTCCACATCAACCGCATTGAGCGGCTGCAAAAACGATTCTTGTGGCATCTTACCTATACCAAAAATATGGGTAATAAGCTCAAATCGTACCAGGAGAGGCTTAGGTATTTTAAAATGGATTCGCTGGAGAAACGCAGGAACATGCTGGATTTGGTCTTTCTTAAGAAGCTAGTAACCGGTTCTCTAAACTGTTCCGATTTGCTCAGTAGGGTGTTATTCCATGTGCCACGTAATCTGCCAAGAAGTTCTAATAGGCGACTCTTTTGTATCCCAAGCTGTAGTTCCAATTTGAGACAATACTGTCCACTCTCTAGAATGTGTGCTGCTTACAATGAGCTGGATGTTGACATTGACCTTTTTACTTCATCTGTTCCAGCTCTTAAAAAAGTCATGCTTGCTACTTATACTTAAGTCCGTGTAATAATCGATTGTTTGCTAATTTTATATTATAACATAGAGAAATCAAATTTAATTTATGAAATTGAAATTGTAATTTGTAATCGATTTTAATATAAATTATTGTAATTGATTTTAATTTTATTCATTATTAACGAATTTGAATGTTATATTAATCAAATTTTAATTATCAAATTTTAATTTTTAATTGTAATTTTAATTTTAATTAATCATCAATCTTATTTTGAAATAATTTATTGTATATTTAATTTAATTTCACCTACACTAATGTTTAAAAAGTATTGTTATATGTTAGGTATTATCTGCGCATAATGTAGTGCATGCTGTGCTTTTCTGTAAGTAATGAGGCGCTTAGACTTAATTTAGAAATGTACAGATTAAAATGAATTAGCGTACTTATTGTTGAAAAGCCGAATAATAAATAAATAAATAAATAAATAAATACTTTGGTGACTTGACTTTTAACTGAATGAAAATTTAATTTCTACGTAAATTATACTTTAAGTGCGATATCAAGGGAGAGAATTATTTGTTTTAGCGTTTGCATGAGAAATGTAAAAGAAATGGTCGTGCCATAGTCTAAATCTATTATTTAATTCAGGGAAATCTGTTATCGTTCTAAGCAAAATCGTCCTGGAAGGAGATAAACAAAAGGGTATTTTCTACATCCGGCTCATTAACATTACCTATGTGATAAAAATGTTTTACTTTTAATATTGTTAGGGATAAATGAAATATTTCGTTTTTACAGGAAGCAGCTGAACGTGCACTCCAAGCTATTACGTATTAAGGAGGATTGGAAGAACTCGTGCTAACATGTAATAAAAATAGAAAAGGATTACTGAAAAAAAAATAACTATGAACGAGGAAATAGAGCGATTAGTAATAAATCTAGAAAATGATAGCAGCATCACCTCTGAACCCGAACATGACTCAGATGAGTTTACGGCCTACGTGTTCGGGGTAGAATATTGAGAGGAAGACTTACTAGAATAAAGTATAGAAATTATGTTATACAATGTAATGTTTTCTTTTTATATAATTCCTAAACAATGTTGTGAACTCAGGAGTATTTACCCAATTTGTTATTTTTAGGTAAGTAATCAGTTGCGTGTCGAGAACACGTCCTTGTTCAATTAATTCATTAATACACCCTAAGAGGACACCGGTGTCCACGCTGTCATTGTCTTTCTATTGTGTCTCTAATTGACACGATAGAAAGTGATTACTTACTGATTTAAAAAATAATACACAATTAGATTGATTTGTCTAAAACAGCTAAGTATCAAGACTAGGTTGGTACGCTATGCGGTTGCCACGGGTTGCCATACGAAGAGCACAGTGGCGCCTCCATTATTTTCTACTCTTTTTTGCCAAGCTGTAGGGCTATTCACACTGTATAGAATTGATGTATAGAAAGTTTTGTATGTGTGATTAGCTTCAATGTAGATGGATAGTTGCCTGCTTGTCTAAGATATACGGATCTATATGCATATAAATCATCTTTGAAGTAATTGCTATGACATTAGTATTTTTTAGTGCTTTCCGCCAGTCACTTTGTGGGTATTAGTAGTGGGAATATGTTAGGCAATAGTTAAAATTCAACATTTCAGATTTCAGTACCAAAATGTAAACATAAAATAAAAACTAACAAGCTCATAATAAGTTCAGCTTCCGTTACCAATTCCACATTTTTTATGGTTTTCAATAAAATTGTGATACCGACTTAATTTACACTACGACAAAGTTTACAACTATTTCATGTGGAATTAAAATGTAATGGAATTATGGGTTTAAATTTCTAAACAAAAATCTATTTTTATAAAACGAAAAAAGCAGCATTAATGATCTAACTTGTGTATTTAGCAATGACATAACACTAATGTAGGTATTCAACTAAGATAAAGAGAAACCCTAAATTATAATTAAAAGTATATTGTTTTTGAGTCATGAAACCCTTCATCTTTATTATCAGTCAATTTCAAACATCTAAAGTATTATTTACCATCTTAAATCTAAAAATACTACGGGAACTTCACAGCGGTGATTTAAAATAAAATTACGATCGATCGTTCGGGGTTCATAACCCGAGCAGTGTTAGTTTATGGGAAGTATAAATTAATGGCTTTTAAGTACATATTTTATGAGTTCTTTGAGCTTAAACTAGGTGTTTGCGTTTTCGAAATAATTAAGAGGAGAATAAATAAAGACAGATAAGGCCCGAGAAATTGACTTCGGTGAAGGAAAACATTGTGAGGAAACCTGGACTTATGGTTAATATAAGTTTGAATTCGCCAATCCGCCTTGAGCTAGTGTGGTGATCAGTACTCGAGCCTTCTCTGTATGAGAAGAGGTCTTTGCCCTGCAATGGGATCGTAACAGGCTGGTATTATTATTAAGGTTGGAGAATAATTCGCACGAAATTATACCTTTTTTTTTCTACATAAGCCCCACATTTTCAGGGCATTTTCATCCCATTCACCCTAAAAGCCTATTTGGGGCCAAGCTCTATATTTTCATATATTTTATTAAACATCCCGGGGATAAACAGAGCATCCATATCCCTTACCACGTCCTAAGTAAAAAAAGTCTCAAAGAAAATCCCTTTTTAATCCAGCCATAAACAAAATCAAGGGAGAAAGGGGATTCTCGAGATCAAAGGGCATCAAGCCAGAAATGCTCCGGTTCCGTATATGTTAGTAATTCCTTAATACCGTATTAGGAATGCGTGAGACGCAATTTTCATATGAAACTATAAATCAATTTGTGTTACAGAAAAGGGATAATCGGCCCAATGGGCAGAATTCCTGCTCCACTAGGGCTGGGACACGGCGGGAAACTATACACTTACGTATCGATACTTTTGAAGAAGACAAAAAAAAAAGTTGAGCGCCCTGCTGAATTTACTTAATTAATATGTAATAGGTAGGTACGTAGGTAAATATAACGTTTAGTTTTAAAAAAAAAAATTTTTTTCCTTTTTTTTTGTTATAAAGCTTGTCAAACTGTATCTTATTTAAACTAGTATGTGAAATAATATACAATGTACAGTTCTCAAATAAAACAAGAAATAATAAAGATACATTGTTCTTATTAAACTTTTAGTAAAAAGGTTTACGAAAGTAGAATAATTGGAAATGAGTTACCCGGCACTGTTTAGTGTTATATATTTTCATTTAATAAAAGACATGACCTATTAATAGTTGTGAAATATATTTTCAACTTTAAAGTGTTATGGATAAAGTTTAAAGTAGAGAATAAAAATTTTAAATCACTTCTTGAACTTCAAGTCAATTACAAAGGTAGTCTTTGAAATCGCTTTCAAGTTTTTAAGGTTAAACTTTATTATTTACTTACTTTTACGTGAGAATCACCTATCTATAAAAACAACTCCAATGGTTAATAAAAAGAAAATCTTTTATTCTGCAATGTTTAGATTCTATTGAATGACACACACACACACACATAACATAACGTCACGCCTGTAATCCCCGAAGGGCTAGGCAGTGATGAACCTAGTAGTAAACCCACATTTCGCCAGTTATGTTTAAGTCAGATGTAATAGGGGGCGAGCCAGTCGCCATCAATCGGTCACAAATCAAGACTCCGGGCTGCTACTGAGAAATTCCAGATAGAAAAACTCAATAACACTTTGCCCGACCTGGGGTCGAACCCGGGACCTCGTGCTAAGCAGTAGCGCTTGCGACCACTAGACCAACGAGGCAGTCAGCCAGTCTGTCAGTTCAATTGAATGTGATACTGAAAAAGCCGTGTAAAGATAAAGATTTATTTCACTGCGCTCCAGAACACAGATTGTTGATATTGCTTGAAAGGCCGCCAAACTTAAGTGGACCCAGAAGAAGATGGCGGGACGACCTGGACCAATTAAACGACCAGTGGCCCACTTTAGCCCTGGATCGAAACAACTGGAAGTCATGGGAAGAGGCCTTTGCCCAGCAGTGGGATGATGCAGGCTAGCAGTATCAGTAAACATTGTATAACAAATAAATAAATGTGTTTTCTTATGTGTGTTGTGTTCTGTGCTTTTGAAACAATCTGAGCACGTGATAAAAGAAATCTTATAGTCCGTGTGTTACCTAACATCTAAGCGCAATAAAAATAGTGAAAGTCCTAGTAACATCACTAGCAGTCCCGCGCCCCGGCGTCCCGCACCGCTCGTCGACTGTCGCACACGACGGCGCAACTATTCCCGGAATGTGTGACTCCGCGACCGATTGTTTCCACGACACTCTTGCACAACTATTGTATTTATTTAAGGGTATGTTGTGTTGGTTTAGTAGATAGATAAACTTAATGATAAATGTATAGCAAAATTGGTACGAAAAATACGGCTTGTTGGTTTAATGGTCGCAAAATGATTTTGAAAACTGCTAGTCTGAATCCGGGTGCATTGAAATAGGCACGCCTCCTTTTACGTAGGGCTTAAACACAACATACGTGCACTATATGTAGATACGCCTCTATGAAACGAAGCGAACTTTATGTCAAACTGAATAAGGTACATAGGTTTTCAATTGGGAAAATTGGACACATTTGGGTAACTTGATGTGCTGGCGTCTGTACAGGAAACACAGTAATCCTAATTAGTTTGTATGGCTTTCTTTGTAAAACTCAAAGATTTTGTTCCCAAGTCTTGAAAATACTGATACATTGAACGCACACGTAACGGACACAAGAAAACAGTTCTAAATAAGGAAACACAGTTTAAGTACACGAATCTAAAGACCTCCTCAGTACAATAATTGTTCTCCTGAACAAAACCTAGCACACAGTTCACGCATAAATTACAAGCGTAAACGTTATTATTCATGGGACGGCGAGTAATACGGCCTTGGCAAATAGTGAGGCAAATGATGATTTAATATTATAACACACATAAGACCCTTTGCCCACTTGTCAGCACACTCAATTTGGATTCGAGTTTGAAAGTAAATCGCGTCGGCGAAATGGTCGTAGAAGTCAATTACGATATCTTTGAATTAACATTGTGCAGTCGAGGGGTTTGGGCACCGAAACGTATTCTGTTAATTAATTTAAATTAAGGCAGCCAAGTGTAAGGAGATTCATATAACTATGGTTATGAAATTATTGAAATATTTAGTCTCAATGTAATCACATTGAGGACGTGCAACATTTGCTGATGGACTGTGTTCGAAACAGGCGTCAGAGAGACATTTTTGAAGGAATTAGAACTAAATATGGTTAACGTGGGGCTAATCCAATCTATATTAGCACAGCCAACTTCAGAAGGTGCGAAAAAGCTATGTTATTTAATAACATCACCATAGTGATATAGGTACATAAGATACTCCTTGCGTGTAGTTTGGGCAAGTACTATAATGTAAAAAGGTACGATGGGGTTGGCATATCTGTTGAGATAAAAACCCCAAAACAAATAAAGAATTAAAAAAAAAAGTGTAAGGGGATTTATATAACTATTGTTATGAAATGATCCTATTGTGTAAAGTCAATTTTTTCTAACATAACAGACGCACAAATAGCTGGAGAAGTTGTTTCGCCACTTGATCCTCCCAGAGCAAAAAAGCACTGTGAAGACCACTTCACCATGAAAGGCGGGCGTTTTGGGGGACTGTCTTATGTCAATCATGACGTTCCGTCCTCTCTCTATTCAGCCTAATTTTAATAAATTACATTAGCTTAGTTTTGATTGGATAGCCTTCCGTTTAATTTATATCGCTGTTTCTAATCTTTATTTTTACTAATATTCTATAGAGGATAGATTTGACTGTTTGTTTCTTTGCATTGAGTAGGCTCCGAAACTAATGGACTGATTTGAAAAATTCTTTCACCGTTGGGAAGCTACGCTTTCCCCGGGTGACATAGAATTCTTTGAACCCTGTATTCCCACGGGAACGGGAACTAAGCGGGTGAAACCACGTGCCGTCTGCTAGTGCTAAATAAAACTCAAATAATTAACGTGTCATCAGATTCATAAGAGTGGTTTCGTGAACGTAGTGGACCCGACAAGTTTCGTGTTTAGCCATTTCTCTTCATTTAGTTTTGCAGCATGAATCTTGATTCTTGCCTTATGAAAGGAATATAATAAATAAGACTATGATAAATGGTCACTTAGTTGGCAGCGTAGCGAAAAAATACTTTGATTAAATTGTATAATATTTGACAAGTAAGCTTACCTTTTAAATGAAACGTTATTACATTAATTTTGCTAAAGCATTCAAAATAAGGTCGCTTTTATTTTATGAGAAATATGCTTTGTAATAAAAAAATAAAAGCTTTATTAAAGGACTTGGTTTAAATTGCAAAATACTTGTAATTGATATGCATTTTCATAAATAGGACTATTTTGAGGAAAACAATACGATATTTTTCAAAAGACATCACGCCTGTATTCTTTGCAGAGATAGGCAGGCAACTATGTTGTAAACAAACGTTGTCAGTTATGTTTAAGTTTTATGTATTATGGGCGACATTACTATTTCTACCAATTTAGCAATTTATAAAGTTGATATTCATATCTGAATCATTATTAACCTTTCGGGTGTCGACCTCCGTACACGCACATTACAACAATGTCGACGCTTTTACGAGTAAGATAATAACTTTAGGTAGGCCTTCAGAAAAAGGAAGATCCTGACCAAGCCCTTAAGTGTAACTGTCCGACTTAAGACACTTGGAGCGTTTTTTCTTATGTCGAACTGTGTAACTTAAGACATTCGAGGAGTTAATTTACTTATTAGAAATCTATAATTGCCACGTATTGAATCATTTTGAACATAAAACATAGTTGTTATTTGCAAAAACGTCATTAATTACGCGGACTACTAAGATGGAATTATCTTAACTTAAAGTAAACCTAAAGTAGAAGAATGTTTGAAGGTAGTTTCTAGTACTTTTTTTTAAATACATCGCGACTTTCTATTACTGATTTATAACATATCTTTAGAGAACTTCAATTAATCAAAAGTATTACCGTCTCATCAAAAACATACACAAGAAAGGCTCAAACTCATTCACTCACTCATTCATTCATTCCCAAACACAATACGTACAAACAAGACGGTGATCAATCAGGCGCGCTCAAGACGTGTAATTGCGTTCTCAATCGAGGACGGAGCTTGGAGGGTCGCGGGAAATGATGGTAAAGGACAACGAGTACTGCAATATGCTAAAGAAAAGCTTTACTCATTGAAACTTTAGCAACAAAAGGAATTAAATACATACAAGTAATATCCTCAGAAAACAGAAAACTTGAGTCTAGTTATGCCTATGCATACCTCTAATTTCTACAAAAAATCGTTCACATTAGAAGCTGTACGGCAATGGAACGCTTTGCCTGTGTCAGTGAGACAAGCTCAAACATTACCATCATAAAAAAAAAGATTAAAGATACCGGGCTGGTATCCGCAACTCCACGTCAAAGCGCGTATTTTGCGTATGGGCTATAATCTACCACACGGGCCAAGTGCGAATTGGTAGATGTCACATGTCTTCGAATTTTTGGTTCTAGGACATGCCGGTTTCCTCACGATGTTTTCCTTCGCCGTTTTTGAGAGCAGTGGTGATGAAATAAATTACACAAAGTAATGCGCCTGCCTGGGTTCGAACCCACAACTTACTGTTCGTAAGTCCGGGCCGCCACCACTGGGCCACCGCTGCTCTCAATAGCATCATTCAAAAATATGCTTTAAAATTATTACCTTTCTCTGACACGTCTAAATATAACAGTTCGACACTCTTATTTATTATTGTATTTTTTTTTCTTCAAGTATTCAAGTATTTATTGCAATCCTGAACATACAGGTGGTTAAACAGTTTAGAGTAACAATTATGGACCCTGTCAGGCACAGCAACATTAAAATTAAGATGAGTAGGAGAGAGGAAGAGCGCATTTCTTATTTATAGTTATTTTATTTGTCTATTCAAATAGTCATGTATGGTATACAGGGTGTCTCATTCAAATCGGTCAGTATGGAAAAGTCTGAAACTATAAGGCATACGAAGATCTGTTCTGAGGAACCATGTCGTCGATTTTAATAACAAGAAAAACCTCATTCATACATTTTAAAAAACTTCTGTACTATTGTAGTAATATTGTAAACGTGGTCACTTCGAGCTCCTACTAAAATAAATTAAATTAAGTGGAAAAAATGCATTTTATTCATTTTAGACATCATGTTTCATACAGACATTTACTGCTTAAGGCCTACACAATCGATATCTAAATAGAAATAATGTAGGTTTTTTTTTTCAAAATAACCGGGTTCGATTCCCGAACGGAGTACAGATGTTTTTTTAAATGTATGAATGCAGTTTTTCTTGTTATTAAAATCGATGACATGGTTCCTCAGAACAGATCTTCGTATGTCTTATAGTTTCAGACTTTCCCATACTGACCGATTTGAATGAGACACCCTGTATATTTATGGAAATAGAACACCACAAACTGACTACTAATCTTTTCTCTTCCACTGTCAGGTCCATCAAAAGGTGGCCTGTAAGAGATCGCTTTTAGCGATATGGCCGCGCCCATTGTATCACCCTATGTAGCCCTTAAAGTTATAATTTGTAAGTTTATAATTATGATGTACGATAAAGAGTACTCTATTATATTCTATCCTCCGTTCAGTGGACAAAATTTCAACGAAGATTCCAGACCACACGCTCAGGTCACTGATAAACCAGTGCAACAGTTAAATGTGCGTGTTACCACTTCGTTACTCGTTAACCACAAAAAAAGAAGAATGTACAGTACCTATACATGTTGCATGTTTGGGAAAAAATGTGTTGAGGGATCACTGGACAATCCAGCAGTATAGTATGCAAAGATAACAATAAATGCGCCTCGCCTAAACGTTTGCTAGACGTAATTATAGTGTTTTGCGTCATAGCCGGTCTTCGTGGAGGCAAATCTCCACTTTGCCCCGAAAATGAACGCGAGGTAGCGAGTTCTACAATGTTTTCATTTTTGTACTTAAAATAAATTGATAGTAATTATCCTACTAATATTATAAACACGAAAGTTTGTGAATATGGATAGACGGATGTTTGTTACTCTTTCACGTAAAAACTACAGAATGGATTTTAATAAAATTAGGTATGGAGTTAGCTGACAGCCTGAATTAACACATAGACAATCATTCTATCCCTCAATTCTTTTTATCCTTGTATTCCCACGGGGACCTCTGCTAGTACACAAAAAAATAAGAATACTTATGAATTCCACAACTCACACACAAAGTCATCTAGTCCGAAGCTAATTAGAGCTTGTGTTATGGGTACTAACCCCAAACAACAACTGATAAACATACTTGTATAATTCAAAATACATAGATATTATAGACAAATGATCGTCACAGAACAAATGATCGTGCTCATCACACAAACATTTGCCCTGGGTGGGAATCGAACCCTGCGCGGCCTCCAGCATAGCAGTCAGGGTCACTAACTACTAGACCAACAGGCCAGTTGAATTACTTTTATAAATGCTTCAATCCACTGATGAGTGGGGCTGGGTCCCAGCTACCGGTGGTTTCAGAGGCGGAGTTCTCTTCACAACATAAACCGTATTGAGAATGGCTGCTTTCAAATTCAGGTCATTGGTAGATAGAGGCTTTCAAGTGTCAGGCCATTGGCCCTCACAACAATCGGTGCAGTTTCGTGTGCTAAGTCAAGACATGTGATTCCTTCTGATACATTAACGTTCGTATTATTTATTTATGAAGTACTAGCAGACGTCCCGTGGTTTTACCCTCGTAGGTTAGGTACGTTCCTGTGGGAATACAAGGCTTATAATTAACCCATGTGTTAATCTAGGGTGTCAGCTAATTCCATACTAAATTTTATTACAATCCATTCAGTAGTTTTTACGCGAAAGAGTAACAAACATCCATCCATCCATCCATCCTCACAAACTTTCGCGTTTATAATATTAATAGGATTTTGATAATTGTTACTCATCCGTCACTTGTCCCAAAAGGTACATTTGAAAATCAGCGTCAGGCAGGATCTCAGCATCCGTCTGGCATTACCGCTGAAATGAACCTTTTGGTGCAGCCGTGAGACATGCCATTTTTGTCTCTTTTTTTGTGTTATTGTGTTTTTGCTGTGCGTGTATCCAGCTGTTGCCAATAAATGTATTTTCTTTCTTTCTTTCTTTCGTCAATAAAAACATCACCATTTTAAAGCCAGTTGAGTACCCAATTAAAGGCAAGATGGGAGGCTGTGCTGAATGCAGCGCTCAAAAGCGCTGAGCAGCGCTTCAAACAACTGAGATGTAAATAGTTGAATGAAAATGTTATCCGTGAACTAGTTTTTTTAGTGAACGGAGCTTTTTAATAGAAGTGTATCTTCAACTGTGTCTGGTGTGTTTGTTGTTGATTGTTAATTTATTTTTAATCATACTTTTATTAACGTTTTAGAATTCATTCGACCGTTAGTGGTGATAAATTTTCTATATTATACGTTTAACAGGTAAGATTGCTTGTAAGTTTGTATGTCTCTGGAAATACTGACCCGATTTCAATGATGTTTTTGCTGAAACCAGGCGGATACTGTAAGATTTTAAAGAGTCCGAGACCTCTGAGTTATGTTCAGCATTTTTCTCTGGGATCAGTCAACTTGGGCATGTCGGCGTTATTAAGTTTAAGAAGATATTGACATGAGTCAAATCATTTTACTTAATTTAAATGGGTTGTGTGGGTCAAACCTGCATCTGGTTAGACTAGAAACCAATCCCAACACTATTGGGAGAAGGCTAGGTAGACATATGATCAAACAAATGAACAACAAACACGTTCATGAACTATGAGATCAACTCCTAACAAACCTTATCGATGTTAGTATAAGTTCGTCGGTAATTGTAACAACTTACAAGTGACAGACAGACGAACGGTCGTAATCACGTGACACATCGACTTGTTAGTTATAGAGTTTATCTCGCCAATTAGTGCAGCTGAGAGTTTTGTGTTCCGAGTTATGTTGGGAATGTTGTATGTACTTAGTTAACGAGAACTATTGCTGGAGTAAGTATGAGTCAATGTTATCAAATATTGGCGTGCATTTTATAGTCATAATTATGTATAAATACGCAGTGGAAACATTAAAATCGCGCATAAATCTTAGAAACAATCTAAAAGGAGTCTTGGTATTTTTATAAGTGTATTTCTTAATGACGACGGAATGGAGATCTTATATGTGTTTAGGGTGAGAACAAGTTTGTTTCTTTGTGCAAATGCATGTTGCCATTTTTCTCCAAAACTACTAGTCCGATTTAGATGCAATTTTTCAATTTTTCCGTCAATTATATATATAAATACTCTTATTCTCTGAAATATTATTGTCAATGAGTTCAATGCCGTTTTATATTATAATTTTCCTCAATTATCAGGTTACCATTAATTAGTTACAGATAATGTTTCGTTCAAACAAAAGCAAAAAGCAAAATAATATTATTTTAGTTTTGTTTTGAAAAGTATCAACGATTAGATGTTAACGTGTAGCCCGGCCGGCATTTTACTAAAAAAATATCATAAATAACGGTCCCGTAATAAATTGTTGACAAAACAAAGAGTAAATAGGAGTAGAAGAAAGAAGCTCCTTCAGCTCATTAATCTTGCACTAATATATTCATAATTATGCTGTTCTGTCGCGAAGACAACACCGACTGACGCAGGACTTGGTAAGTTTGAACGCGCGCAAAGTTAAAACTGTGTAATACAATACTGCTGCTTGCTCATAATCCTTTTAAAAAATTTGTATTAAATAAAAATGTTGAGTTTTCCACTTTATTAGCAGCTACTGTTCTTTAAGTTAGAGCTGATGTTATTTCGAAGCACGTTTAAAAGGATATAAATTGTTTGCCGATGTCCGCTGTGCATTCATTGGTAACTACTATATGATTTATACATTATTTATTATTTCTGTATGTGTAGTAGTTTATATTAATCAATGAACTCAAATATGCATATAATTTAGAATATTTTGTTTTGTGATTTAGCTGAAATAAATAAATTGAATTGAATTGAATTTAGTGGTTTAAGTACACAAATTTACAGAGACGGACTTGATGATATATGCAATGTCGATCCTGTCGATCTTTTTTTTACCTATATATCCATAAAACCCATTACGGGTGGTAAGAAGCTGTTAACCAATACAATATGACATAACATCGCGCCTATTCTCCCCGAAGGGTTAGGTAGAGGTGTACCTGAAGTACATCCACATTTTATCAGTTCCAATACAACTAATACACTTAGAGAAAGCCTGTAATTCAAGGGTTAAGTACAAGGTTAAATACCAAAACTACTTCGATAACCAACAAACACTCTGTTTATAATACTTATAACCCAGTGATCCGAATTCAGGAAACCGAACCAAAAATATTTCCCACTGTTGTATTGTATTGTACCAGCTAATACAATAGCGCACAATGGTACAAATAGTTTTCCATTAGCGCTATTTACAACAATAACTTGGGGTCCGTCGTACCCCCACGGGCTGGGGGTCTTGGGGACCAGTTTCCATGGCAACGAGAGACAATGATAGGCAACAATAGTGTGGCGTAACGAGTTCTTAATAGGTCATTTTATGTTCGTATTGTCTTTTTCTGTGTTAAGTACATTTGCATTTTGTTATTGCAGTAGTTCTGTTGTTTTGTTTTGTGGGGAATTAAAGTAGCTATTGGATGGAACTATTATATTTTTGTCGGATTCATTATTTCTGTTAAATGTGTTGTATTTTTAGCTTAAGACGGCCGGTATATTAGTTGGGTCTTCTCCATACAAAACTGACTACCTCTTGGAAGGGGCAACTAGAATTGATATAATTTATTTAACTTGTAAGTTTCAACGTTCACAAAAGTGCTTTTTAAATTACCTATTTGAAATAAATGATTTGACTTTGACTTTGAAGAAGTAAGATGGGCAGTTGTTTTATATAAAAAAAAAACTGATAATCAGCAGTATCCGGTTATATCCGGATACATAGTTAGGAAAAAGTTAGGCAGACGAACGAACTGTTCTTTTAGACACTTATTTACGACTGAAAGTAATGAATATTAACAGGTATTATGTCAAATGCATGAAGACTAAACTTTAATTATGGATTTATTATGCAGTAATTTAAAAATACAGATTGAAAGAAGCAGAAAAGATTTTTGTTCAACAATCTCGACTCAAACTACACATAACTCTATATTAAGCAAACTAAACTTAAATAGAATCAATTGAGAAGTGTTAATAAGCTACTAACGACAGTTTAATGCTCAAAGTTGTGCCAGTACCCGTGACTACCTGCAAGCGACACTCGCCAATTTTCTACGGAGATTAAATTATATTAAATGAAATCTTCCGGTGGCAAAGCAAAGTAAGCGAAAAATATGCTTAACATTTTTTTTATTTGTTTTTTGTATAACCATGGTTGGCACTTGATACTGCGATGTCGTAAAAGAAAAATATCTTTCGTAGAAAAAATAAATTATAATTCAATATCATTACATGACGACACGCCTGTATTCCTGGGCTAGGAAGAACTGTAGCTATAGAACACTTTTAAAGAACACTGAGTTCATTATAATCTGGCACGAATGTAAACTACGGGCTGCTAATAAGAAAAACTAGATGGAAAAACCTAATAACATCACCCGACCTGGAACCCACGGACTTAGCAATGATAGCTTAGTGGTGTGATCAGCGGTCTACTAACTAATAGTTCTCGAGTCCAAACTCATGACACGAGACCTCTGACTCTTCGGACTTATTTTAAAAAGGTAAAACATATACTAGCAGATGTCACGTGGTTTTGCCCGCGTAGTCGCCGTTCCCGTGGGAATACAGGGATAAAAAGTAGCCTATGTCACCGGAGAATAATGGAGCTTTCCAACGGTGAAAGAATTTTTCAAATCGGTCCTGTAGTGGCGGAGCCTAGTCAATGCAAACAGGCAATCTTTTCTTTTTATACCTAACTAGCAGGCGTCCCGCGGTTATACCCGTGTAGGTCCCGTTCCCGTGGGAATACAGGGATAAAAAGTAGCTTATGTGTTAATCCAGGGTGTCAGCTAACGCCACACTAAATTTTATTAAAATCCATTCAGTAGTTTTTACGTGAAAGAGTAACAAACATACATCAATCCATCCATCCTCACAAACTTTCGCGTTTATAATATTAGTATAGATGAGACGAGTTATGTTGCTTATATCCATGTGAAACTGAGCAAAAAGTTTGTTTTCCTTTTAGGTGTTTAGATTGTGTCCACCGATTATCCTCTTAGAAGCATTTCCTACCCTTCTACAACGCGACTTCTGACAAAGCACCATTCCAAACTCAAGCAGAGAACTAACAAAACTTCTAGTGTTATTGAATGTTTAAAAGAAAACCAAGACTTCGTCGATAACTCAGAGATTAAAGAGGATTCCGTTGAACAGCGAGTGCGGCAAGTTCGCGATGTGGCTGACTTGTGGCGCGGAGCACTCGGCGACATGCGGTGTGTGGCTGATAGCTCGTGAGGAAGGACTTTCTTGTTTGCACGATGTTAGTGGGGAAAAGTTCGTTGTGATAGAGTAAACGCTTTTTTATTTTAAACAGTTACTACACGTTTTTACTTATTCTTCTTCTTTTGTGTATGTATCTACTTAAATAATAATATAAATTTGTTTCTTTAAAACTCTGTTACAAGTATGATTTCACCAAGATAATGTCTGGACTTTAAAAGAGACTATGACCTCTGAGTTTCTTTCGATGTTTCTTCTCAGAGAAGTCAGTTAGTGAAACTCCAATTTCATCTACCAGTTAAAAAATGACGTGTAGAAGTGTTTGTGAAAACCTATTTACAAAATAAATATCATTTTATTTTATGTTTTTCGAGAAAAATCTCTCAAGCATGCCGGTTTCATCACGAAATTGATCTTTTTAGAGGTATGAGTGTCAGAGTGTAAAGTTCCTCATTCATCATTAAAAAGGGAGGAAACTTCGACCAGGCAGGTGTTGTGTCTGGTGGGCTACTACCCAACAGTTGTTGTCGAGATCTTGTAAATGTTCACATCACGCGGATAACTTTAACATCGCGATGTAGGATGTCAGTCTTTTAAGTCGTCGATGGATGTCCGTTACACCTTCGTCATTTTTTGAAGCAAGTGATAACTATACCATACACACATACGTGGCTTGGGTTTGAACTCGAGACCTATGAGTTGTCAATCCACCGGTCATCCGACTTAACTATCACTGCTTTTTTATTCTTTTGAATTGCTGGCGTAATTTTTTTTTAAAGTAAATTTTACGGCTCATTCAGGAACGTGGTTGAGCTATTACTGTTACTGTTAATTTTGACAGCAGTTTTTATTACCAAATTTACGCTTATGACATTTGTTATTTTCTCAACGCTTAAATATGTTTTCGTTTCCAATCATGTGTGTTTTATGAAAACACGATAATAGGCATGTTGATAGTTAGTTAGATTATAAAAAATACTACACATTTTTTTCTTCTTTTGAAATTGATGGAAAACTATTTAGATTGAGCGCATTAAAGTTGAGGCGAGGGAGCTTGTTATGTCGTTATTCAGTATAAACTGTATAGGAGATGACGTCATGCGACATTTTGACTCGATGTATCGCCTATAGGTTTCAATTAAGGCTTTCGTGGTGTCATTAATTAGACAAAAGGGCAAACAATCGTTAATGACTGTCTAACCAGTTGCATATGCTAATCTGACAGTAAGAAGCAATCTTTATTTCCTACCCGTTTGCTTTCACTGCCCTCTGTTTTCCGTTTTATTTGTAGAAAATGACGGAAAAATATTTAACGGGCTTTTTTTCCTTTACTTATTAATGAGATTTTGTTTTTCATCATTGGTTTAGTGATCCAAAGCTCTGCTACTGAATATGACATGTGTTCCTAGCTTGAATTCCCGGGTCCGCCAAAATGCTTTTGGGTTATTTTATTTGGACTTTTTTAGTACCAGTTCGGAGTCGCTGCCTGTTACATGTGGTAAAATATGAGTGCATTTGATGTAGGTACATCACTGCCTTACTCTTTGTGGAATATTAGCGTTATCATATGCATATTTTATTTGTCAAATATATAAGCACACGTAAAAAAATCGTAAAAAGGTTAACTCATTTTCTACCAGTTTACCTTTTAAGGTGATGCAGAGATAGAATAAGTTAGGTGCAACAAGATGAAAGGAAACATAAGTGCTTTTGTTGTTTGTAATTTTAACTGCTTACAGGAATAAATTGTCATCACCGATCCCATTACTAAGAGAGGGGTTTTATGGGAAATATTACTTTGAATGTTCATTGTTATGGTTACTGGCCAAATGTCCATATAACGCAGTAGATGTGGATAACACACAGCTGTTATGTAAAAATTACAATCAATATAATTCATTTTAAGCATCATTATGTACACGATTTTGCAAAAGAAATTAACCACCTTAAAAAGGGCGAATAATTAAAAGGTTCTAACAGAGAGCCGTGTTAATTTGTGCCGGAGGGCGGTCACTCTAGCCGATGAGGCTGAACCGCTTTTAACTTTCATCGGAAATGGAAGTTGAAGTCGTAAAGAAATTTGAGGTTTTACGGGCGATCGACTTCGAACAGACGACGTATATTCTGTTTAACTGGCCTGGGAAATAGGTCAGTTTTAAAATAGGTAATATAAGAGCGTGGTAGTTAAAGATAGAACCTAGATTTTTTTGGAAAAATTTATCTTTGCTTTTAGTAACAACAGGACCATCCGGATGTCTTACTTGAGAATTTGAAAGAGGTATCTCAGAATAGATGTAAGTAATGAAAGAAGGCCTTGTTTCAGCTGTAGGACAGTTTTTTTTTTCAGAAATAATGATTACTTAATAATTATTAACGTTATACTTATATATCCTTTCAGCTCGCAACCTACTTACGTGCTACCATTTGCATTAAAATAAGAAGACAATAAAGACAATTGTTTTTGAATAAAGATAAAAGCATAGAACCAAAATATTTGAGCAGTTAACATGCAAAAATAAAGGTTTGATTATTATTTCATTAAGTCAAAAGTGAATAGGTTAGTTCTAGGCAAGCGTGCTTCATCGTTGGCGACATCAGGTGAGATAGTGTACAAACGCGAGCCTTTCAGTAATAAAAATTATTAACGTAATTTTACTTCAGTGCTAAAAATCTTTTACTCAATTAAAGACCCTAATATTTTGTACCTGTGCATGACAAAATATAATCAGTACTGTTAAGACTTTTTTTTCTTTTAAAATACTAACACAATATCCATTATAATATGGCCCACGCATATTCGAACATAGCCTCTCTGTTTTATACAATCGTTTCACCAAAATATTTGCTAACTGAGGTTAACGTGAACATATATACACACATACATATATACTTATGTATCTACATGCTCCGCCCGCATCCGAATACTTGGTTTAATTTCAAATGAGCGTCCAAAATCATACGAAACAAGAGAAAACAATGTGACCGGGTAATTCAGTGTTATAACATAAAATGTAAGCTTTTGGAGTTTTTTTATGTGACTTTAATAAAGGAATGTAATTTATTGAATTATTAACTAACTAATAATACATTTATTATTTACTTAATAAAAACTAAAAGAAAAGAAAACTATAAGGCATCAAAAAATTCATCCGCATTGCTCTCAACGGGAAACGTGCTCAAAAGACTGGCCGCATTGCCACGTTGAATGGAATTATTAAATTATATTATTAGGAATTAGTTAAAACTAACATCATACATGTACTAATAGGTTAGGCAAAGGTGTAACCTTATAGTATCGGCAGTTCTGTTAAAGACAGATTTTTGATTGAAATAGGGTCAAACAAACTATAGCTACGAAGCAGATTTACTTAAATAAACTCAATATAAAGTAACCCGATCCAGGCATTGAACTCCAAACCTCATCTGTACGCTACTTCTCGGTGTTTTGTAATATAAACATTCTGACGTTTTAGTTATTAGTAAGTGAAAATGTGATTTTTTCTTAACTTGTTTGAAAACGTTATGGGACTCCTGTTATGTCTACAAGCTATACTAACATTTTAAAAAGGCAAGTTTTGATTGTCTGTTTGCATTTAATAGGCTTTGAAACTACTGGACCGATTTCACCGTTTGGCAGCTACACTAACATAGGCTACTTTTTTATCTAAGTTCTCAGGTAACATAGGCTACTTTTTTATCTAAGTTTTCCCACAGAAACAGGCACTTCGCAGGGGAAATGTTCAGCAATAGTGCTAAGGCGACACACAAGAAATTCAAATGTAAATTGTGGTTCTCCAACATTTTGCAACTAACATGAACAAGGCTAGCGCCCGAGGAATATAAAACGCAATAACACACACGTCAATATGCATCACAGGTGTTCACCTTCCAATATTAATATAGCGCTACCCGCCTAATATGCGCAATATGCGCATTATGCATGAACGTCAGCTATTTGACGCACGCACGACAAGACGCGCGTGTGCGCGACGCCTTATTATATGCCTGTTTATGTTTTATGTATATCGTAAGGGTGCGGTTGTGAACGCGTGCGTTTAATCGTCCGTCGAGTTTATAATATTAGTGTGTATGTGTTTGTATGGAGTTGATTTTGCTAAACGTTATGTTAAACAATAGTCTACCTATACTCATACGTGTTTGTTATCATCATCTGCCTAGCCTTTTCCCAACTATGTTGGGGTCGGCTTCCAGTTTAACCGGATGCAGCTGAATACCAGTGTTTTACATGGAGCGACTGCCTGTCTGACCTCCACAACCCAGTAACTGGGTAACATGATACCCCTTGGTTAAACTGGTTGTCAGACTTTCGGGCTTCTGACTACAAGTAACGACTGTCAAAGATCTACAAATGACAGCCGGGACCAACGGCTTAACGTGCTTTCCGAGGCACGGAGGAGTCTTGGTATGTAATAAATGGTCACCCATCCACGGACCGACCTCGTCAAGCGTAGCTTAACCTTCGATCGACCCATGCGGCTGTTATAATTTAGCCACAAGCTCCTCATACGTGTTTGTTATGTTCTAATAAAACCAGCCTGTCCCACTGCAGGGCAAAGGCCTCTTCTCTGATCTTGATTAAGGCTGATTATTTCAAACTTATATTTACTAGAAATCCAGGTTTTCTTCACGATGTTCTTCTTCACTGATGTCAATGATGTCTAAGATAAACTTAGAAAGTACATATGAATTGAAAGAGTCAGATTGGTATTTGTTCGGATTTGAACCACAACCTCTTGCATGAGAGGTAGGCGCCATAACAACTGGGCCATCACGAGTTATACATCATGCTATAACAATGTGTATTTTAAAGTTTATTCAAAAAGTCACAAGAGTTTTAAGCCAAAGAGAATCACTGCGACATTTTTGTTAAACAAATTAAATAACTGTCACATTTTTGTGACAGGTGCTATTGTGTAAAAAATTGTCGCATTGTCAGATTGTCGCCTGCCGGTATTATTAAATAGGTCTCAGGTTGGGTCTTTCTCTTGGTAAATTATATTACATGTTTTTCTCTTTGAATATGGCTTTGTAATAAGAAGTCGTGTCTCTTTTTATTCATTCGTCAGTTAAAAACCTACATTATCACACACTTATATTTAAATCGCTAATTAAAAAGAAGCTCACAAAAATATATTATGTAGGTAAGTAAAAGAAAATACGACAAGAGGTTTTAAATAAAGAGCAATTCTACAGATAAACCTTCATAGTCTGTACGAGTGTTCATTTCACATGTCTGTTATCTAGGTCTAGATAGTATACAACCATGCGGGCTGATAACGATCGTACAGGCGGACGGTTTTCAATGAAACACAAACCTAAATAGTGTCTGTACACAATAAACTGGCAGTCTGCCCCTATACTGCTGGTCCCGTAACATATCTACGTAATTTAGCAATTACTAAAATACCTACATAAATCATTTTAGCATAAGTTTTTTTCAATATTCAATATTCAATTCTTTATTGCATACCATAATGTGTTACAGGGTGTTGTTCAATTTCGTAAGTATCAATTATGGACCCTGCCGGGCACAGCATAGTTTGTTAGGAGAGAGGAGGAAGGGCACATGTACACGGCGCATGTGCACAGTACCCAATATCTTTATTGAGTATAGCAGACGTCACATGGTTTCACCCGCGTATTTCCCGTTCCCGTGGGAATATGGGGATAAAAAGTAGCCTATGTCATCCGGGAAAAGTAAAGCTTTCCATCAGTGCAATAATTTTTAAAATGGAATCATTAGTTCCGAAGATTACCCCCTACATACAAACTTACAAACTTAAAAATTTTACCTCTTTATAATATTAGTATAGATATTAGTATAGATTGAGTACTATCATGACTATAAGAAACTTAGTCATGATAGTTTGACAGTGCAGAGCTTTAAGACAGATGATACTAATTATGATACTACTGATATTTAAGATACTATTTGTAGTGTTTGTTAATAATTAAAAGCGGCTAGAGGCCCGTACAATTTAATACTTAGGATTCAAAGGTAAAGGTAAAGGTAAGGTAGGTAAGGTAAGGTACCTATAAACAAAGGTATTAGGCTATGATGAGATGCCATTTTTCTATCGCCTGCAATAGTCCGCCACTAGTTGTAGGTTTTCTATGGGTGTACTTTCATAATGCATGCAGAGAAAATCTGCGATTGGTGGCTCATTTAATAAGAAGTGACAAAGAGCCTATACAAGTTGGCTTCTGCCCCTCGTACACCGTCTAAAGGTCCAGGACTGGCTTCAGAAAAGTATTAAAAACTAAAACAAAAAGTACTTTTTTCGGCTTTTTAGCTCAATGCGGTACGGGTCCTTTCGTGTGCCAGTCGAACTTTTACTTGGCCAACTTGTAAATCTTGTTGGCAGTGTCCTGAGAATTTGACATATACAAAGTAATGCCTTATTAATAATAAAACTCACAGCAAAAAAAATAAATCTTTATGACCTTTTGATTCAGTTACCTAAATAAGGCAACACTTAGTGTGAAGATCGATATTAATTCATTTTGAAAAAAGACATCTTAAGTAAAACATTGACCAAATTTCTTAAAACACTCAAACATGACGAACACAGAAAATGTTAAGAAAGAAAACGGTCCGTTCTAAATAATTGAAGTCATAAGTCTCAGTTTACGGACATGAAACAAAAAACTGAAGCCGGAGACTGAAGCCTGATGGAACCGGGCTGAAATAAGAGAAGTATCCGTGTTTCATAAAATATCTTCGCAAGAAATGAGCTGGAAATTTTATTGAGAAAAAAACAATATTAAGATGGCGTGGTTTGTGATAACTGTCAATACGCAGGACACACACAGGTGTTATAAGTTAAATATTTGTATGGCTAAATGAAATAGATAATATATAATTGACTGCCTCGTTGGTCTAGTGGTCGCAAGCGCTACTGCTGAGCATGAGGTCCCGGGTTCGATCCCCGGGTCGGGCAAAGTGTTTTTGAGTTTTTCCATCTTGGATTTCTCAGTAGCAGCTCGGAGTCTGGATTTGTGCCCGATTGATGGCAATAGGCTCGCCCCCTTAATAGGGGGCGAGCCACCAGTTATGTTTAAGTCCCATGTAATCATGGGACTTAAACATAACTGGTGAAATGTGGGTGTACTACCAGGTACACCTCTGCCTAGGCGTGACGTAATGTTATGCTAAATGAAATAATACAATTTCAGTAACTTGAAAGTCTAGATTTTAGGCACCCAATATTATAACATACTATGACTTGACTTGACTTTGACTTTTAACACTTTCAGCTGAGCACTGGGCATTCAAATGTTTGTTGCGCGTTGCACTATTTTCTCATTAAAAATAAATGACGATTAGTGACGTTCTGTTTTTTCATACAACCAACGATAATATTATTATAAAACGTGACACTAGTCACAACCGTTACTACACGTCGACGTTTATCCATGTGTGAGAATGTATGCGAAATTAGAATGTATGTGTGCGAGTAGCCTTATAAAGGGTACAAAAAAAATAACCTGGAGTGGCGCTAGCAGTCCCAAAATCTAAAACGATACATGACGTAGCTTGAAGGAATTTGTATAAGCATCAGCCGTTTATACACGATCTTTGAAGAAATATATATTTTTACTGACGTGATTAAACGTTGTGTCTAATAGCAATTATCAAATTTTACGTATTATAACGTTGCTCAGCTCAAAGTGTTAATATTATAAAATAGCGCTTGACTGCAATCAATAAAATCAATCAAATAATCAACTGCAATGTTAATTTCTTTCCCTCTTGAAAAATACGAAAGAAGTAATATTATCTAATATGTGTTAGAGGATAGACGTATCAACAAATAGCAGTCAGTTTAATTAAATTAAACCTTCCATACTTATCGACCAAAACACGGCAAAGTTTGACATCTCTAAGTTAGTTCTTATCTGTCGTCTTCCTTTTCTCAAGCTGTCTGTAAAGAAATGATGTCAATAATCTAATTTTAGATAAGTTTGTTTAAAAGAGGACTGACGTCATTGTCAACCAACTTGTTTTTTCATTGATGGTTTATATGACAAAAGAAGTATTTGGAACGAAATTGACAAACAAGCTTTTTGGCACTTAGTATAAGAAACACTCGCCGCCACTGCATACACATATTTACTTTATTTATTTGATCTAAGACGACAGTATAAGGACAGCCATTTTTCAGATATTCTCAGTTTGTTTTGGGCTCTACGGCGTAGCAGCGTAGCGTGATAGATGTAGCCGTCTACGCCGTAGAGTGCTACGATTTGTATTCGTAGCGTAGTGTAAAAGTATTTTTGATCTACATTTACTTGGTGGTATCGAGGTATTCGTTGTAGCTTTTTCCGGTCTATTACGACGGTATTTGTAAGAAATTCCATAAGTATTAAGCGCCTCACGAGTCACGTTACTCTTTTTTTAAGTGTTTTAACTGAGTTAGCTTTAAAAAGACGCTTATTTAATCTGCTGAACATGAGATCCCGGGATCGATTCCCTTGTCGGGAGTTTTTCCATCTAGAATTAATCAGTAGCCGCCCGGATCCGGGATTTGTGCCCGATTGGTGGCAATAGGCTCGCTCCCTAGTACATGGGACTTTAACATAACTGGCTAAATGTCGGTGTACTAAAGGTACACCACTGCCTTACCCTTCGGGAATTACTGGCGTGTTGTTATGTAAGTGAAGTTATGTATGTATTTGATGTCAGCTTTTCTTAACTATGGTAGTTGTGATAGCAAAAAAAAGTTATCGATTTAAACATACATTCTCGTTAAACTCGATTTTATACTAATACTAAAACATCTCCCAAAACGTCATTTTCTACATCAATACAAATACAACTCGGCAAAATTTTTGAACAGTCCTACAAATATTGTAATCAAACAGCGGACGAAGACCCACTCGTTCCAAAGTACATCCATAGCTCATCGTTTGTTTAAGGCTTTAATAAAACCTTTTCAAGTGTTCCTTCCACGTCTTGTTTCAATTGTCAGAAAAAAGTCACATTGTTGACATTTTGGGACATCCGTCGAGATAATAAGTTGCCTGAAATAAATCTTACAGTATGACTTACCCTCGGGACGGAGATTGGAATGAAGACGTACCTGCGAGATACAAACAAACATAATTAGTATCTTGAAACATTACATTTACAAAGATATGGCATAACAATTAAATAACAAGTCTTAGTCGGTTGCATGTACGATCATTTGGAAGTTAACTGTTTTTGTAATAAACGTTAAATCGTTATTAACTTTTATTTTAAACTACCAGCCGTCCCGCGGTTTCACCCGCGAAGGTCCCGTTCTAGTGGGAATACAGGGATAAAAATAAACCTCTGTGTTAAACCAGGGTGTCAGCTAACTCCACACCAAACTTTATTCAAATCCATTCCGTAATTATAACGTGACAGAGTCACAAACATCCATCCATCCATCCTCATAAACTTTCGCGTTTATAATATTAGTAGGATAATAACTTTTCACGACGTGTTACACTTTTGAGCAAAGGTACATAAAGAATTTAAAAAAAAGTCCAGTTTTAATCAAATTTAAGCAGATATTCGATGTGGGATATATTTTACTGTGTGATTAAGCATTAATTATCAGTCCAATGCGGAAAAAATCATGCATAGAAGTCTTAAAATAAAAGCACAAAACAATAATAATTAGCTAACAGACGAACGAGCGAGTTAATAAACTCGAGCGAACAATTTAAAATTAGCAAACTTTGCGATAAGCTGCGATCCAGTTTGATAGCCAAACTTATAAAATATATATTGTGAGGGTAAAGAGGAAACTTTCACAATAAAACACCATCAACACGTTTCATTCACACGTTTGGAATTGATTAGGGTATATGCATGTATTTTTTTTATATTTTTAATTCACTGTTTACAACGTTTTAACATAGTAAAAAATATAAACATATTTAAAAATGCAGTAATGAAGCTTAAAAAAATATTTAAAATACAGGATAAATTTGAGCAGTTTAAACGCCGCCATTATCGCGCGCCATTTCGATTATGTCAAATACTATGATCCTATTACTATTACTTAGGGTGTTTTCGTTCTTCTAACCATTTCACCATGAAAAAAAGCTCAAAAACCAGTTTACCGGTATTGCTTGTACCCGAATGCAATAAACATTATCAGATTGTGCTTTTACAAAACCACTTTCAGACATTTTTCTTAAATGTTTTATAACCTCACTAAGAAGCTAAAATTACACTTGAACATTAAATTAGTTTACAACACACACGGCAATAATTATGTTTTCCAATAAAAAGTCCATTCCAATACTTAATATCATACTTACACATTGTATGTTTTGTAGACGTTGAGTTGTTGTCGTAGTATTAAATTTGACGTCAGTTTTCGTTATAACCAATGGTGATGCGTTTCACAAAGAATTTCGCGCGCTTAATTCGCACTTTTATTTTTAATTTTAAATAATTATGACGCTATTAAAAAGTAAAATAATGATTTAGTTCATGTTTTCTGCCATTAAGTTTCGGAAAAAAAATATTCGAACCATATTTAAATTACATGCATATTCCCTATTATTATAATCTGACATGACTGCGTAGGCCATTTGGCTACGCAACCATCTACGAGCTACGCCGTAGCATGTACAGGGCTACGAACTAATAACATCGTAGACTGTGCACTAATAAAATGTACTGATCTAGTGGTTAGTGACCCTGAATACTATGCCGGAGGTCGTGGGTTCGATTCCCATCCAAGACAAATGATTGTGTGATGAGCACGATCATTCGTTCAGTGTCTGTAATTTACCTATAATTATGTATCTATGTACCTATTTAGAAAAACATATTAAGTATGTCTATCAGTTGTCCAAGCTCTGCTTAGTTTGGGACTAGATGGCATTATGTGTTAGTTGTGGAATATTTATTAATTTATTACCCCTTGACCGTATTTCAAAACGTCCATATTTCTTTGTAGGTCTTAAATGAAAAAATGTAATGAATTTCAGACAAAAAATTGTGTCTCTTGAACTGAGCACTTGCTTACTGGATAAGCATTTTCACCTCATTCATCCTGGGCTTATTAAAATGTTCAGGGATATTTCAGCTGAATGTAATGCGAAGTTTCATTTCAGTCTTGAAAGCTTGTCGTAGCTTCAATACGTTTGCAATTTGGTAGAGAAAGTTAAAATATAGAAATTTCATACATACATAACGTCACGCCTGTAATCCCCGAAGGGCTAGGCAGAGGTGTACCTGGTAGTAAAACCCACATTTCGCCAGTTATGTTTAAGTCCCATGTAATAGGGGGCGAGCCTATTGCCATCAATCGGGCACAAATCCATACTCCGGGCTGCTACTGAGAAATCCCAGATGGAAAACCTAATAACACTTTGCCCGACCCGGGAATCAAACCCGGGACCTCATGCTCAGCAGTAGTGTTTGCGACCACTAGAACAACGAGGCAGTCGAGGATAGAAATTTCTAGATGAAATAAAATAAATATATGTTATATTCTCATTGAAGTCAACAATGTATCACAATAATTCAAGAGCAAACATTTTCAAAACGAATTTAAACCTTATTTATTTTCAATATTATTATCCCCTCGAAATATATCTCGATTTGATTCTTTAACAAATACAAAAACTAACTCCAACATTTCCACGGAGTATGAAGCTACGAATTACTAGGAAGCTCAAAAGAAAACTAATCTCCGCTACGCCGTAGCGAACTGCTACGGGCTACGAACACTTCGTAGCTTACAAAAACAACTACGTATGATACTACAAATAACAAAACATTGATACATGAATTTGTACCGCAATCAGAATTCTGAAGCGAGTAAATATACACTGTAAATAATTATCAGCAAAACAACTTGTGAGCTTTTGAGAAAAAGTAATATGGTTAAACATACAAATATGATACCGTGTGTGTGTGTGGCCTTTGTGCTCAAACATAAGATTACATTTAGTCAATAGTATAGTAGTAGTACCTTTAGTAAGTTTTCACTATGATCACGGTAAATAAATTTTTGTTGATATGACTATCACTTTTGTTGAGTTTGATATTATGACGCTAAACCAATTTAGTCAGTTTCGAAAAAAAAACTGTAAAATTTTTACTATCGTTAAAACATATCTCGAAAATCCATCTTCTCAAAAAAACACTAAAACACAAGGAGCAAACACAATAAACATATTACTTAAGAGGCTTAGACTTAAGGCGATCTCTACGTTAAACCGCTTAAGTAATCAAAGGAAACTCTTCCATTAAGGCTGCATGGTGAATTAAAACACGTGGGGTAACCCCGATGTAACCCCGCAGTTCCAAACACACGGGATTCTTGGGGGAAGTTCCCGGAATTGACGGAAGTTTTCGTCACAACACATTCCTTGCGTTCCCACTATACAGTGGAATGAGAGAAGTTATACATATGTGTAAGGAGATGAAAAAGTGGGCCAAATAGATGTCAGATGTCTGAAGCGGTTCTTATCGGCATAAAAACTGGTAAGTTAGTATAATCTGATCTCAAATTTTAAAGAATTTCCGTACAGTGAGAGGTCAGTTACTAGTGGGAATGTAAGGCTGGACGTGTAGCCGTGTGTACAAATAGAAAATGTTCCATATACTGAAACCACTCTTTATACGAGTATTATTTGGAACAATAAATAAATAAATTCGTCAATTTTCACACAACGTCATCTAGTCCCAAGTTAAGCAGAGCTTGTGTTATGGATACTAAACAACTGATACACATATTTTTATATTTCAATTCACATTTTTTTTTCATTTACCATTTTACAAAAGAACCTTATAATCTATCTTAGTTTAAATAGCAACCAACAACCACTAAGGTTTAAACTAGTGCTATCACAAATCTATCTCAATATCGCAACAAATTATTGAGGTTTTATTTTATAAGCGTACGTTACTGTCGTATTAAATAAGTAACAAACATTCTTAAATAATACTTAAGTAGTATTGCTTAAGTTTACATTTGATATTTTTAGGTGTAATATTTTTTTTTATTTCTGTGGGTAGACTATTAATAAATCAAAATAAATCAAAATAAATCAAAAGCCATTTATTCAAATTAGGCTTAGGATCAGCACTTTTTGAACGTCGAAATTACATAAGACAGTCCCCCAAAAAGCCCACCTTCGCAATAAGTTTCTCTCTCTCATTTACATACACATTAAAGATGAATTACACCCAAACACTGAACAAATGATCGTGCTCATCACAAAATTATTTGTCGTGGGTGGTAATCGAACCCTGGGCTACTAACTACTAGACCAACAGGTTAATACAACAAAACAGATATTCCGACCTCTTTTTATCAAACCCTCTAAGACTTGTACTTCTGCCTTTTCCTTGTGAAGCTCTGTGTTTAGTAACATGTTTCATAATGCTGCTAATATAATTATTTCTCGGCGATTCTGGAGCAAAGGGCAAACTTGTCAGTGAAACAGAATTGTATTAAATTCGCTTCTTCCCCGTTTGTGCCAAGATTAGATTACTCTGGCCTACAAGTTTCTTGATTATGTTACGTTATAATTTACTTGAAATAAACTAATTACGTTTGCTTTTGAGACTTTGATTGGGTTAAAATAAATGTGGTTGATCATAAAGGATTATTTTGTGACTTATGTCTTTTAGTCAAAGGTACTAAAATTCCTATATTTTTCTCTCTAAAGACATTCTTTAATAAATTTGACGATTTTCCAACGGTAATGAATGGTTGAGGAATAATATCAACCATCAGAATGCAGTACTGACAGTAAACACGCACTTTCAAACGGATTCAATAACCCGTTTGTACTACCAGACAGAGTCACACTCAAAAACTTATCTATTAAGGTGTCAGCGCCATCTATCGTTCAGAAATGCAAATGACATCTTTCCAAATTCTCGTAAACCGCCAAGTAACGTAGTACAAAGAACTTATCAGAGATGGCGCATCTAACGTCCGAAATAATACGCCCCTTTGCTCGAAAAGTTTCCAAATAAGTAAAGCTCTCTGGCGGAGCGGGCGTGAATTAACAACCAACCCAAGTTAAACCTAGTTCAAGCAACAACCGATAGAGGGCGTGATATTAAAAAGAGACAACAACACTTTTGTTATAATTATGATGTTCTTCAAATATTTAAGAGATTACATCAACTTCAGATATCACTAATAAAAGTTGTTTAGGAAGCATTACACGGTTTATCTGTGAGTTTCTTTTAATACTACCTATTTCAAGATCTCACACACAACACATTATTGAGACTTATTATTTTTGTTTCTATTGTATCATATAAGAATATTAATAAATTTCTTCCTACCTTTAGCAAATGAGGATCCCTTTCAGCAGCGTCCAGCAACGACTCCGCCTCGCTCAGCCACGCCACAAATTTCTCCAGCGATCGGTCAAAGTTCTGCAGCGACGATACCGCTGAATGCAGAGCTTTTCCTCGGGCAACAATACTGTGAAAGGAGGTTTTTTTCAATATGGCAATATGGCAAAGCGTTAATTAATAATTAAGACTTTTTTACTTCTACTTTACCAAGGTAAGTAAGTTAATTTACATCAATTGATTAGCGCTAATTATTTTTCTGTTTCAAGCTGATAAAATACATTAAGAACGACGGCACAATATTAACGTACCAAATACCCAAAGAAAGTAAATAAAGCCATAAGCTAGTGAAATATAACAGAAGTTAACGTTCTTGTTATAAATATAATGAAATTTGTTGTTTTAATCAACAGTTTACGAATAAAATATTCATGAGTTCTATGCCTTAAGGTGAATATTTATGAGTTAGTTTCTACGGAGCCTTGTTGAATATTAAACATTTGGTTAATTTAAATGTTACAATATCGCATCAGCATTTACAGAAATAAGGTAAGTAGGTAACACAATTATTATGTTGCTACATTTTCTTGCCATCTAAGTATATGTTAGGAATGGATTGTACTAAGAGTTTCTATGGTACAAGGGTTTTCTAAAACAGTTCGCTCATATTCAAATGTGAAGGATGACTTTTAGAGAAGTTGGACTAAAAGTTATGATGCCACCTCAACAGATGGCGCTACTTTAAATAAAGTATCACTGTAGGCAGATGGCGTTAGTTGTTGTTACAAACAAACTACTAGGACCCGATTCTTCTTTGTAAGTTTAAATTTTCCCACAATAATATTTGAACGGATTCTTACCTGTTGTTAAGCTCATTGTATCTATGGTTGATAGCCTCAGTGGAACGTTTAATGCGGGTTGTATCATCGTTGCGATACACCGCGATCAATCGTTGTGTCAGTTGACCGAACAGCTCGATCTGATGCTTGTATTGATGCACCTCGGCGTGGAAGGACTGTAAAAAAATAATAATAATAATTATCTACAGAAGTGAAAATCTTTGTGTAAAAACAACAGCGTCTGAAATAATTTTCGTGTTTTAAATATAACGCCATCTAGTGATCGACCTGAAAAGTTTTTGCGGCGTAA
This sequence comes from Euplexia lucipara, assembly GCA_921972225.1. Lineage (NCBI taxonomy): Eukaryota > Metazoa > Arthropoda > Insecta > Lepidoptera > Noctuidae > Euplexia > Euplexia lucipara. Next base: position 624,101 of record OV179164.1, on the reverse strand, counting down.
CATCGTGTCGGACGTCAAAAGATGGCGCTAAATTAAAGAATTTTCGGCAGACCTCGTAGAACAATTTTCTTTGGTTGTAGCAATAAAGATCAGGTATTTGTGATACGTACAGTTATCAATGTAATTAAATCGTCCCAGTTATTAAAGTTTAGGCAGTGGGTTCTTTTACGGTCACGTCATGTTTCTACCAGAAATGTAACCTGCTTAAAACTCTTGATTGAAGCGTTTGGCATTGCCTCAGTCGCTGTCATCTGTAAACTCACTCTTAACATGATTTTAATTGGATTCTGTCGAATTGATGCAAAAAGTTAGCTTGCTTTTTTTCGCGTGTCCTAAATCATTTATATTTTAAGTGAATGGAAGTTATATTATCATCTAGGTACGTCCTACTACTTAAATTATGGCCCACTTCCGGTCTAACCGAGTGTACTAACTAATTAAGCTATCACAGGCCGTTACTATCCGTAGGAGTAAAGAACACCATACTTAAGACAATTTATTTTCAATAAAGTGTGGAGAAAACTTGATGCTATTGTAGAGGCGCTGACGCAGTCGTTTTATATTCCTCGCACGCGCAGCGCCCGGCGAGTTCAGTTCGCCCGAAACCGCCTTCACCTATACACGCGCTACAAATTATAACACAAAACTATGAATTGAAAATTGTCTGCTTTTCCGATCGTTTTTACCCCATGTTTTACCCCTTTACAACAACTGAAACGAATCATGATTTATATCCTACCTTGTGACTTTTAATTTAATTATTTTTAATGACAAACAATAAAACATACACTAAAAGTACATATGCTAAAGTAGTCATATCTTTGACATTGGACGAGTATAGTGATGTCTAAATTTAGAGATTTCCACGACACACTTATAATGTAAGTAGTGAATAATTTATGTTGTTATTAAAAATGTCAACGTTGTAATTAGAATTTTATTGATATTTTACAAATGATTTTTTAAAGTCATACCTCACTAATGAATCACATATCTTTATGAGTCATAGATCTGCGATTGTGTATCATCCCCTTAGACTGCACGTAAAACACCCGCCAAGTCCCGTTCCTATGCAAAGTGGAATATTAAAGGGCTTTTCCGTGGCCGGCTTCCAATTAAAGAGGATTTATGGCGCGCGTACGAGTAACTTAGACTAACTTGTAAGTATATCGCAGTTGAAGATATGGATGTTTTCCAGGGGTTTATAATATTAGCAAAAAATACATGAAAGGAAAATAGATGCGTCCTTAGCCAAGTATAAGTGTTGTAACAATGAATGATAGATTGAAGAATGACGTCATTGATACGACGTTGAAGAGGATCTAGTAACAATAATCTAAAAGAGTAAACAGATGAAACACGTTGAAAGGATTAATTATAAACGACTAACGCTAGGTAAGGCAGATGTAAGAGGAAACGCCGGGACGGGACGCCCAAGAAGGACACGCAAAGACCTTTTTGGTAAGTTATTGTATCTATTATCACCAATTAAGTACACGATTTCCTTATCAAATAATTAACTTCTGAATATTCAGATTACTATTTTTTTAACTAAGCCATAGAACCTCGAGCGGCAGAAATATAGGAACCTCGTTGGGAAATATATTTTTGAGCCGTTTGGGGTTGAAACTCTCGGGTCGTGGGGTCCGAGTGTTCATAGCTTGTAAAAAACGCTTTTATAATTGACACTTCGCGTGACCCAACACACACTTCCATTGCAAAGTGATGCGGATGAGGTTTTTAACGCCATATTTGAGAGTTAGTTTTTTTATTTTATTTTCATTTTTAGTGTATAAAGTTAAGAATTTACCCTAGATTTTTTTTAGGCCTATCTTTTTCCATAAGCGGTTTGATCACTTTAATAGCAGACGTCACGCATTTTTACCCGCATAGAATAGAATAGAATAGAATACTTTATTGTACACCAAAAAGATTATCATAGCATAGTTATCGTTCCCGTATGAATACAAGGATAAAAAGTAGCTAATGTCACGCGGGAATAGTGCAGCTTCCTAACGGTAAAAGGATTTTTCAAATCGGTCCAGAAGTTTTTAATGTTTATTCGTTACAATCAGAAATACATATCTTACCTCTTTACAATAGTATACAGACTACTGGTTGAACCCGTCTTTGGGTAGGTATGTATCATCGTGCTAATTATGCAAATGTACAAAGTTTTCCTCGGCGGCAGCACTAACCCCCTACGTTCATATTTTCGCCAATTCAACAAGAAATTATATTGCTGAAAGTTTGTTGTTTTAGCAGCAAAGTGATGTATAGGGGATAAACGGGGTATACCAACTGAAGACTATGTTGGAAAAGTTTCTTGGCAACAGGGTGATTTTTTTACCTCTCGACAAATTCACACAGGATGGTTTATTTCATATATTTTGGTCGAGTAGAGACCTATCAGTTTTATAGAGATTTCTGTATTAGTGAAAGTTGTTCATATTTATGGATAAAATAAAAAAATTACCCTATAGGATCATAGACATTTCGTGTTGGCGGAGTGGTTAGGGCCTCGTTTCTCATGCATAATGTTATGGGTTCAAATAGTGACCCCAACAGTGTGACCTAAATAAAACTAGTTTCATGTATTAATAATACCAGCCTGTTACTGAGGCTGGTATTATTAATTCATGAAACTAGTTTTATTTAGGGTGTTTAAAGTGCTATCAAATAAAGGTCTATTGCAAATACAATACTTTTATCAAAACACGATACAACATTGAGCCTGATAGCCGGTCATGATGCTTAAAGGATCGTGTCTGTTATATTTCTAATAGCGGTTATAATAAGATTTTATTCTCTATATCGATGCAGCAGTATCAAAGTATCGGCGTAAAAGGCCGCGAACGAGTTAGTAGAACTAACGTTACGTCGAAAGCGTGTCGATGTAACAAGCATTTGACTATCGGAATTTCAGGGCTTCGGTAATGAAATTTGAACTTAACTTCTTTCTTATTAACTTCGCAATAGAAAAGGACACCTTTTATTTTTACTTGTGTTACCTAGTTTTATGTTAGGACTTTTTTTTTAATAAAAAAATATATTCCATGACTATTCACACAACGCCATCTAGTCCCAAGCTAAGCTGAGCTTGTATTAGGGGTACTAAACGACTGATAAACATACTTATACATTGACACAACCATGTTGGGGTCTGCTTCCAGTTTAATTAACTGGATTTAGCTATATGATCAATGTCTTACATGGAGGGACTGCCTATTTAACCTTTACAACCCAACAGTTGTCAGACTTTTGGGCTTATGACTTATCAAAACCACTGCCGTATGTTTGTCAATTTTTTTTGCAATTGACAGACGAGTGATTTTCGATACACCAAGGGGCCTTGATAAGTAATAAATGGTCACCCATCCATGGACTGACCACAACAAGCATAGCTTAACTTTCTGTTCTGTTTCTGTCGACCTATCCGGCTGTTATTATCCATCAACAAGCTCCTCAGATGATGGCTGTTAATATTGTAAATAGTGATGAATTCTAATGCGAGTGCAGCGACATCTATCTCGCTACAAACGAAATAACGACAAACATCCTACATCGCGGTATTAAAGTAAACAAGTGGGTAGTATAAGTAGTAAGTATGCAGACGTCATGTGACATTGAATATGTTTTTTTTATGTATAATTATATAAGCACCATTCTAGACAATTTAATATTATACATAATTATAATTTAATTAAGTGTGTACAAGTGACATTGATTTTTTTCTTTTATTTTATTGTTTTATGTTTAAAACTATTTAAATTGCAATGCCCTAACAGGCAAGTAAGTAATAAGAACGACCTAAATTGTTAACATCTAGAAATTCTATTTTTGTGTACACTTAGTTCGCAATAAAGAATTTGAATTTGAAAGTTCTCCGCGCCATTTGAACTTATACAAGTTCCCGACAACAACCGTCGGGCAGTAGTAGCTTACTAGACATAACACCGTCGAAGGATTCACCCTTTTCTATGGGGATGCGGAATTTTACACCCTGTTCCTCTAAGCTAGTATTTTCAAAGTGACCTGTTATCTCTTAAAAACAATAAGTATAATTCATTCATGATCAACGTGCAGAGTGTAAAAGCGTCGCTGAAAATATCCTCGTTATTTAAATCAGTTGAAACGGCAATATAGCACCTCTACAAATATGTCATTAATGGAAAGCTCAGAATATTTCACATGAAAGTGTCGCATCTTTGAATTGCTTTCATTAACAGATTCATGTATCGAGAATCCGATCACGATTGAACGAATGAACGACTGAACGGAATGAACGAGAAAATATCTTCTCTATTTACTGTAGGATTTCCGACTTGTCATTTTCCTCATGTGGATATTACTGGGACGTATAAGATTTATATTTATTATGTCACTAGCCAACGTTCACAGCTTCACTTACATTTACTTTATTTTTAATTAAAAAACATAACGTCACGCCTGTAATCCCCGAAGGGCTAGGCAGAGGTGAAGCACACCTACATTTTGCCAGTTAACCTTTCAATTGAGGTAATTAGAGACACAATAGAAAGACAATGACAGGCGGACACCAGTGTCCTCTCGGTGTAATGAATTAAGTGTGATTCCCATGTAAGTAAAAGCGGGCGAGCCTATTGCCATCAATCGGGCACAAATCCAGACTCCGGGCTGCTACTGAGAAATTCTAGATCGAAAAACTGAATAACACTTTGCCCGACCTGGGGACCGAACCCGGGACCTCGTGCTCAACAGCTTCAACAGGTTTGTTTTTCTTTCAAGTATAAACGTAACTTTAAGCATTAAACCGATACTGGTGATTCATCAGTCTACAAGACCATTCGAGCAACATTGCAGACATGTAATAGTTTGAAATATAGGTAGATACTATGTGACGATAATAATACAGACATCATACAATGAGACATCGAGCGCAGTGAGCAGACATAACGCGAGGAGACAATCGGAGTTAGAGCGTCGACAGAAATGTTACATGTTTACTAGGTATAATGTCACAGACGAAGATTATTATGATATATAGCGAAACTAGAAATGGGAAATTATTGAGAGGTAACATATAGCTGCATAAGTAAATAAATATTGCAAAATCTAAGACGCCAGTTGTTGATTTTTAGTTTAAACACTGTAGCCGAATTTTTGGGGTAAACAATAGAATTTTCACAACATTATTTCTTAACTGAGAGATTTCTTGTTTTGCCTTACTAGCATGTGCTATTTTTATTTGACTCGAAAAAAGTAGGAGGTTATATAATATGTTCAGTAAGTATGTTTTTAACGTTTGTGCATCGATTACTCCGTCAATTATAAATTATTAACAGATTTAAATAAAAATCTTTAAATTTTAGTTTAGCTTTGTTTTTGATAATGAAAGTCATTATCAAGGAAACTTGTCAATAACTTTTGTCTAACTCCATGGATAGAAGTGAAGTTTAAGTATAAACCTCATAAGGTTAATAAAAATCATGAGTTTTTCAGTTGCTCAAAATTAAACCTTTACTTATCATTTTGCGTGCCTTCCATCCCGTACAAAGTCCAAAATGACAGAATCTGAATACCTCCACAACATTATACACTACACACAATCCATTAAACCACACCCAACATTGCTGACTACATCTTCCAGCATGCACCTCACAGCCGCAGACAGAGCTTGCTTACACTGCGAGTCACGTCTTGAACCTAATACAGAACTACGGAGTGTCGCGGGGCGGCACACGCAACGATATTTTATTACCTTTCTACTATGGAGAAACATTACTTTAGTCTAGGAGTTTTCTGGTACTGAATATGGGTTTTAGAAGGTGTTTGTATTTGCTTGGAGGGTCGGGATTTGTATCCGGGTGTGGGCCTCATTTCTCTAGTACTTATACATAACTGGAGATTTAATTATGGGTGTACTGCAACAACCCGGAAGGTATAATTTTAAAATATATGTAAGTGTAGCGAGACACCTACTTTCCAGCAAAATCGGCATAGGAAGTGGTGAAGGTTGGGCGATTTGGGCGACTGTCTTATGTATATTTGACTATATAGCAAGACTCCTACTTTCCAGCAAAAACGGTATAGGAAGTGGTGAAAGAAGGTTGGGCGATTTGGGCGACTGTCTTGTGTATTTTTGTCGTTCAAAAAGCGCTGATCCTCAGCCTAATGTGACTAGGTAATTGAGTTTTGATTTTGATTTGCTTTTTAACACAATATCAACACGCCTTTAGTTCATAAAGGGTTAGACAGAGGCGTATCGTACACCCATACTTCTACGGTTATGTTTAAGTCCCATGTTACAGAGGGCAAGTGAATTGCCATCTATTGGGAACATAATCAAACCTGAGATGCTACTGTGAAATGAGAGGCAGAAAACTTCAACTACACTACACTAAACTGCACTTCACTGCCCGACCCAGGACTTGGCACTCGGGTCGCACCCCAGCAGTTCTGTAGTGCTAATCAACGGGGTAGTCAACATTGATTGTATACACTACGTACCACTTCTTAGTCACAGAAGTTCACATTTTTTATCTGGTATAATAATACTCTAAAATCTTAATCTGTTTTGACATACCTTCTGCTCTCTGAGCTGCATCTCCAACACATCAGCGGTATTGGCTGGCGGCTGCATGGCGGCAAGCCTTGTCTCCATTCTCGACAGCCACGCGTCGGCGTCGCGCCGCCTCGCCTCGTAGCGCTGCGAGTCGCCCAGCATGGCGTCCAGCTGCGCCTTGCGCTGAAGCACGCGGGCGTTGGCCTCGTCCCAGTGTTCACGGAGCGCTGTCACTGTGGACAAAATTTAACATAATTAAAAATCGTTAACTTTTGGTTTACCGAAGGGTTTATTTTTAACACCAAGTTTACAACATCAAATGTAAGAAGGCATTGTATTAATTCACGTGACGCAAAGGAAATAAGATTAAGTAATTGGACTAATCTGTAAATAGCCACGCGCATTGATAATGTAGTAATTTAATCGATAGGTGATTGATTTCATGAATTTGTAATTTTGTGTTTAGAGAAACATTTAGATGCATCCGGTTAAACTGGAAGTCGACCCCAACATAGTTGGAAAAAGGCTGGGCAGATTATGATGATGTTTGAAGAGGTATTTATACCAGCATTGAGCTATTTACTAGTTGATATTAGACCACCAGACTCTGAGCCTCTACAAGATGATACCAGATGGAAAATTCCCAATACCACTTTGCCCGACTCGGGACTCAAACCTCACACTTAGTAGCAGCGCTTGTAGCCATTGGTCCAACAAGACAGTTTAAATAATTCTCCCCGCTAAACGGTGAGTCTTGTATACTTTACTAGTTTTCAATTTAAACTCAGGTAATTGCTTCCCTGTCTCTTAAGAGTGCTTAGGTGAAACGGCTTTGGCTTAATTATTTACTGGCTTTTTTATTTTCCCTTTGAAAACGTTTGTGGCTTTAATCCCAACCTGTATAGGTACCTTTTACGAGAGTCCAAGACGCTGGGACCTAATTAAATTAATTAGGAGGTAGCTGGAAAGGTTTGTTGTTATTATTTAGGACAAGGACCTTTAAGAATGTTAATTAATTACTTAAAAAATGTATACAGGCTTGAAGGTATAATGTTGAAAATTCGAACACCATGATGAATTCTCTCTATCATTTTGGACCGTTAAAATAATTCATAGTTTTTTTCTGATTTCTTAGTTTTATCTGGACTATACAATCATGGGATTTCTGTCAATACTAATGCGATTTTTAATTGAAGAAGTCATTTCTTGTCGAATTTTTAATGAATAATCTCATTGAATGGGATACAAATGATGTTTTGTTTATGGTTTTTACCGTTTAAAAAAAATAATACATTAGAATGAATGTAACAATAATTAGAAAAAAAGTAATAACATATCCAGAATCATGAGCAAAGTTCATGATATTCATATGTGCGACTGTGCCCTATATAGTTAAGGCTAAGGGCAAAACTCCACCAAAGCGGAGACGAGAGGAGATGTCTTGTAATTAACCAATAGGTTAGTATATTGTACTGAAGCTAAGCACTGAGCGGTCAAAATGACGCAAGCTGATTGGTTGTAAAACACATCTCTTCTCGTCTCCGCTTTGGTGGAGTCTCGCCCTAAGAGTCTTCTAATTCTGTCCTGTACTGCAAGCAGGCCAAAGTAGAATAATTACGCGTACTATAGCGTTAATTGCTAATTATTGCTTTTATTTGTCAGAAAGAACATTCTTATGTTTGTTAGTCTAAGGATAAAAGGACCAAGATTAATATATTCCAAATTTACGTGAAGGGATGTCCTCGTACCTTTTTATTCCCGACAACATATTTATATGTAAAGGAAAAGCTTATGATAAGACGAACCCAGAAAAAACTGTCCCAATAGCCCTTTCCTTCAATTTATATAAGTAATGGAATATTCCCAACACATTCTTAACAAAAGAATTACTAGGAACTCAACAAAAACAACTGTATTAACACAAGTCCCAAATGTATGATGTTTATGTATCAAGAAATACATGATATTGTTTGGAACGTCCATAGAGACTGGTTAGTCAAACTAAGCCTTGAATATTAAAATATCTCTTCACATCCTTACTAATAATTTAAACGCGAAGGTTTGTATGGGTGTTCACGCATAAACTACTGAATGGATTTTAATGAAACTTTGCTATAATATAGCTTATACATTATAATAACACATAGGCTTTAATTAATAAAGATATTGAATGATTTGTCTCAAATATAACGGTAAGTGTAAAGTAAGTAGAAAAAAATCTGCCATCTGCGAGCTATTTTGGCGTGCGCTGCAAAAACCGTTAGATTTATACGTATGTAATGTATGATGGAAGGTTTTATCTTAAATAGTCCTACAAAAAAGCCCACGACAACAGTGTAAGCCAGCATCGCTAAATAGTGAACCATGAATCCATTAAAAATTAATAAAAAAATTTTAGTACCTCGGAAATAAATAAGCTTCTCAAAGTATTAATCCTGCGCAGATAAAGTCGCGGGCACCAGCAAGTACTTAGGTAAGAAGTAAAATATATTCAAACTGTAGAAGAAAATTCGATATAGAAAATACACGAACCGTCAGTTTGTTTTCCATTGCGATTTTAGATGGGCGTCTACGGTAACGTTATTGAAGGAAACCCGCAATGTATCATATTAACAGATTTTCGTTCGAGATTCGATGTGGTGTTGGAGATTGCACAGTAGGTACCTAGTAGATCAAGAAAGATAAGTAAATATGGAATAAGTTTGAAGTAAATTGCTTTTGAACAACTGCACAGTGGAGTTGATAAGATACTTAGAGGGAAAGATTTGTCTTTATGTGTCAAACAAAGTGCCCAAGTTTCGTGGGGAACAACATTGTTCTGACACTTCAATAGGCAAGTGCATGGGAACAAGGGATCCGTTGTTAGTGTTCTGACTTTTCGAATTAATTTCGTTTTTTGGAAAATGGTGTAAATATTGTCACTAATTCAGGCAGTCTTTGCAATCTCCGGAACTACCTATTCGTAATTCTACGAAACTGCTTTCCAGTTTTCTGTGATCTCCCGGTTAATTTCCCGGTACATAACACCTAATTTATCCGCCATCTTTAATCTCGGAAGCGCCAAGACCTTGTTTTCCTTCAATTTCTGCACGATCGCGCCACCATGTTGTATCAAACGTAGTTAATTCAAACAAAACACACAGAACACACAAATAATACCTAAACACAAACATTAGAATCTCAGACCAATGTATGACTTTTATGAATTATATATCATGCATTTGAAACGCTAAACTCATTTCAACCCTATGCTGTTCGGAACAGGGTTTGATATTGAATGGTGGTGAAAAGGTTGAGTCTCGTTGAAATGTGCTGATGTGTTGAGTTTGAAAATGTGAATATTATAATGAAGATCTATTTTGTGAGGACCGCCGTCTTTCATGTCGGCCTAGCGAAACACTTCGGGTAATTAAAACGTTATTTTTAAAAATTTCCCTCTTTTTTTTTACCGCTTTGTTTACATATTTCTTTGAGCAAAAAATTTCCTTGTTCAAACGTTTTGATAGTATCAAAAGATATATATAGGTAACATGTGACTTCATTGTTAACTCATTTAGTAAACCCCAGCCTTTTAAAAATGTACGACACTGTGCTCTGACTCACGTGTTGTCTGGCCAAAATTCGGACCAGTGCAAATGAAATGCACAGTGTGTCAAATAGTGTTGCCCTAAGATCGTTACGTGATGCTAGTGGAATACCGTGTAGGTTTGATATTTCGTTCACAGTTCGCCGTGGGATAGAAAATCTTGTCTGGAATGAAGTTAACTTTAAATTTACAAATGTCAAGGGAAAATTCACAAAGAGATGTTTATATTATGTTCAATTAAATACAACTTCTGGATATCTCAGAAAAAAGTGCAGTCGGTCGATTAAACAAAAGTCGCCCCGTGCAAACTTGAGTGAAGTGAACTGCCAATGCCTAGCAATACTATGAAATGATAGCTCAATTTACCTTCACTTCACCAATATTTCCACGGAGTGATATTTACAGGATAGCACCCCAGGTACGATGAATAATATAATCGGTTGTAGAAGAAATAGGGCTATTGTCTAAAATATTTTTAAAGGAGCTGTTAGTTTTTACTTAAATATTTTAGCAACGCCATAAAATATTGTATATACAAAACATTCTGTGTCTGGGTGTAATTTATCTATAATACGAGTATATTATATGTGTTCAGAATAATTATATTAGTATGATTATCAATTGTTTAGTACCCATCACGCAAGCTCTGCTTTGCTTGGGACTAGATGGCGTTGTGTGAAAGTTGTGGAATTGATTTATTATTATTATTTATTTATTACCTCTTTTTATCAGATTTTTTCCCACCATGGGTTACATTTGTTTTGCTTTTATTTTGTTTATTGATTACCAAAGACCAATACAGCGATAAAATAGAACCTCTTTTCTCGTTAAACATAAGTAAATACAAATAAAATAACAATAACACAAGTTTACGTCCTGAACTTACTTCTTATGGCGCTGTAAAAAGTTTCACGACTTCCCATTACTGTGGTGTACATGAAGTCGCAATTCTGTTACAGTGCTCAACAAATGTTTATTTTCAATTCTGACTCGGAGTCCCTATTTTACACGAGTACTAAAACCCAGCGTTAAAAAACTTAACTAATGAATGTACGAAAATTATTTTATTTTGTTAATTTACGCCATTTATAATGGATTTGAAATTACACATTAAAATATGCTGTTAAAATTTTAACTTAGATTGTTTAACCTTTCCCTTCTAGTAAATTATTTAAAAAATAATCATTTTTAAATTGTTGCGATCGAATGTAGATTAGAAACGAATTCTATGCCATTTTTAACCGAATCACTTTGTAAATTTGTTTTGTATTTTGAAAAGTGCCATTATTATTGTCAAATTAAGCACTAACTTGAAAAACTACCGCCACAACACGGCCATTCATCTAACAAACTGTTCCGTCTTCGCCGACACTTCAGCAACTCACCTTCTAAGAAGCCCCAGTGATACGATACGACGACGTAAAACAAAATTAATTATACTACGCAACGGGACACGGCGGTCGTTTAGCTTTAGTTAACAACTAAACTTTGTCCAGGAGCGAGCACCGCAGCATACTGTGCGCGCATTAAGCACCGCACATTGTTTACTATGGCCGCGTCATTTGAATACTTTGCATAAAAGGGTTTATTGAAGGTGACAATGAGTTAGCATGCAGTTTTGTTAGCATCTGAAGGCCAACTCCTGTAATTAAAAACGTTCAAATCTAGTTGCAATCTCATCTTTGCGACAATCTAATGTCAAAAACTTATTGATTGACACTAAGATTTAAATTTGAACGTTCTCAAAAATACTGGAATCTGCCCTCTCATACCGTTATCTGATTATGGACTGTCTACTCTACAACAACTAGATTACATTTCTTTTTTAAGATCCAGTGTTTTAAAATGTTTAAGGGAAATCAAAGACTAACTCGAATCTGAAGAGTAAATACAGACTCTGTTACGATGTTCAAAAATTGAAACAATAATATTCTATTAATTTCTCGTCATTTCATAAGACTGTTCTCATATTTGAAAACGCCTATGGTAAGCAATAATTGGTTTCCAGTCAATGGCAGTCATTTCAAGCCCTATCTACGACATAATTAAGATGTATACTACTATACATCCTTGCGTACCCCTTTGGGAGACCCAAGCGTAATGTTTTGTTATCAATATCTCAATAGATAATGCACACAGCTACCGGTAAACACATAAGGGACCGCAGTCACGAAGTCGGTAACATCACAACAACATTACCACTAACAACTTACTGACGCTGGAAACACATTATCATCGCGTTTGTAACGACGCAACTTTGGCCAGCATTTGGACTAGTGAGCACACTATGCACTACACAATAGGAATTGATTTTAAGCTTGCCTTGTTTGTGTAGTGGTAGCAAGCGCTTTGTTAAGCACTAGCAGACGTCCCGCGGTTTCACCCGCGTAGGTCCCGTTCCCATGGGAACACGGGGATAAAGATCGGCCTACAGTCACCAGTCAGTCAATCACTAGTCAGACATTTTTGTGTAAGAATGAAGACAAAAGGCTAGCTCCGTATTCCATGTGGGTGTGTTCTAGGTACACCTCTGCTAAGCCCTCCGACAGTTACCAGCGTAAAGAAAAGGAAATGACTTTGTTTAATTGTTAGGAATTAAATTATTCTATTTATCATTATTTTTTGTTATTATTATTGTAAAATTAAAATCCGCTCAAAAAACTTAGTAAAACTTTTGATTAGATGAAAAATTTTTAGGTGTTACAAGAAAATTAATGTTATGTTCAAGTTATTTGTATCACTCAAGCATCGAACCTTTTAACAGAGACCTCAAGTGTAAGAGTGGGGCGCTTGTCTTTGAAACTGGGAAACCGGTTATGTTCGCTGAAATAGAAATATACATAGCAATACATAAACTTTACATAGGTGTTAATACATATAATATTAAGATTAAGATAATGTTATGCAAATGCTTAAAGAAAGCAGTAAAATATCAGTTTCAACTGATAAAATGTGTGCCGACGCCATTACATTGCCATTCAAAATGGTAATTTTATCACTGTGAGACATTTCGTTTCAAACAAAATTCATATAAAGCAGTTTGAAAGTGTTATAAAATAAAAGATTTTTATTGTAATTGAATCCTCGAACAGTCAGGTGCGGACATAAAATAAACCGTTTCAAACAAACCCAAATCACGTTACACAGCTTCCCACATTGTTAACGGCTTTAAAAAATACGAGTGCTCGCTCAAAGCCCGTAAGCCTAAAATCTTCATTTAACGAGGTCTAATCGACCCGCGAACAGGCCGCCATTAGTGGCCATCGGAGGGTTAGTCCGAACTGACCGCTTATTGATCAACTTTTCGACAGGAGGGGCAGTTTTACCAGCCAGTGCACTTCTATCATTAAGACAGGTCGGTGAATTTTTTGTCCATGAATATTCAGGGCTGTGCCCACTGTGCTTTTGGCTCAGGATTTATTTTGTGTTAAATACAAAGTCATTGTAAAATAGCTCAAAAACGTAAGCTAAACACAGTGGGCACAGCTTTGCATATTCTTGTAAAAAATACATAATTTTGGAATTAAATTAAGAAAGCACGGGTGGCGTATGCCCAAATATTTAGTTAACAGTTTTGTGTGTTTAATAAGAGCTATCTAGACATATATATTGCAGTCCATTATGATCGATCAGTTGCGTATAAACTTGCAGACAAACTACACGATGTTTTCTTTAATCATGGCAAACAAAAATACACCTCTTCTTATCTACCAGACCAGAGTATATGAGACACAACGAAGTCTTAATGAAACTACTAAAACACATTAGCTATTATTACATAAAGCCCACATTAGTTCATCGTTCATTTGACCACCTTGTTGGTCTAGCGGTCGCAAGCACTTCAGTTAAGCATGAAATCCTGCGTTCAATTCCCAGGTCGGTTAAAGTGTTCTTGAAGTTTTCCATCTAGAATTCTTCAGTAGTAACATGGAGTCTACATTCCTGCCCTTTTAAAGGAAATAGGCCCGCCACCTATTACATGGGATTTAAACACTTTCTTGCATGCAGCAAGCTAAGTACTCGTATGTTGAGTTTTATAACATAGACTTCACCATAAGCTCAATTGTGACTAAATGATACAATTGCTTTTTCTATTTGTTACCGGTAAAACGTTATACCGGACAGTCATATAACTTTAACCGCTAAAAAACACAGAACCGTACGTAACATTTTATACGAGATAAAAAAAAACTCAGGGAAAACTGCAACAACAGCTGCAAAATACGCGCTTCGAAACTGTGATGCCGGAATTTAGAATAGTTTTTATGTTCTTAAATATTTTTTATTGAATCACAGAACTGGAAACTTTTATGTGCGTGTATATTTTTTCATTTTCGTTGAACTATCATAATTCTATGATTTATAGGTGTTGAAATTGATCTAGTTTCTATCTCGTTTAACTATACACACCACGCTATGAATATTACATGCCTTTTGTGTAACATCACGTTTGTATTCTCCAAAGGGTTAAGCAGAGCCTAATTTATCAGTTATGTTTAATTTCTAGGTAATAAGAGGAAAGCCTATTGCCATCAATCAGACACTTATCCACACTACTCTCTACTATTGAGAAATTTCTGATAAAAAACCCATTAGCATTTTACCCGACCTTGGAATTTAACCCAGCAATTCATCTTCAGGAGTAGTGGTTACTACCACAATAAACAATAAAGGCCGCCAAAAATTACCGACAACTTGTATCTCTTTCTACAAATAACCACTTGGTTGTTAGATACACACAAAAAAACTTAGCATATTCAATAATCTGATTAATGTATTGTAAACCTATTTTAAAGGAGTAAGTACGGATTCTTCATTCATTCTTTCATTCTTTCTTTTCTATACAAAACTACCTTTTGGAAAGGGCAACTAGAATCATTTTCTTATTTTTTTAACTTATCAGTACCTATGACATCCAAAAGTGCCTTGAAATAAATGAATCGAATTTGACGTTGAAATTCCATAATCATACAGCAAACAAACACTGTAGTTACCAGAAACCAAAACAAAAGAAATGAAAGCCTTTTCCACTCTCTTCACAAACATAATTGCCTATTGTGACACACAAAATTCATCCACATCCACAAAACAATTCCCTTTGACAACCAGAATATTAAGACGTAATAAAAAGCTGCCTTGACGCATTTGAAATGTCTGTACAGCGCCAATTATGTGCCGAGTAAAAATGTTGCCTCGAGTGACATCAAAGGAATCTGCCACCCCCGGTTGGTTACGTTAATTTGCCTAAGTTAGTCAAATAAACGGTTCCGAGGACTTACTAGTTAGCGAATTTTTATACCTATCATTAAATAGTGCTGGGTTCGATTCCTGAGAAAGTATAAAGTGGACAACCCATTTCATTTCTACAAGTCTATGTGCGACTGTTTTCACCAGTTGTTCGGAGCTCTACTTCTGCACTTTTCTGTATCATGTCTGAGTGCCGAAAGCTGAGAGATTGTAAAAAGCTCGCGCTATGGTTTAATTACCAAATCACAATTAGCGATACCGCCCTTTTAGTTGATTAAACCCTTAGGAAAGACCGATTGATTGAGAAAAAACACGTTCGTTTTATGTTTGATTAGGTATTTAGATAACGTTAAGAATGGAAATCATTTTATTTTATCCTTTTGTAGAGGTATTAAATGTCTGTTATAATAAAGGAATTATACATAACTTTGACTGGCAGGCTTTGCAAAGCGCTACGGAACACTTTTTGATTCATTTAAGTACAGAGGCCAGCTCATCAAGCCACCCCAATGTGTCAAATCTCATTGATAGTTTTTCAACTTTATAACAAACACCTTAAGTTTCATCTTCGATTGGGTCAATTTGACAGTTTTGGGTTAGCTGGATGTGCATACATGTCTGTAGAACATACTTCCGTACTCGCATGCCGCCAATACTACGCATCTTCCCTTTTTGAGATAAATTGAACTAATTACTTGGTAGATTTCAGAGTTTAGCAGATAGTTAATATCAGCAAATGATTCAAGAAGATTTTTTTAACTACTTTTTGTAATAGGGTTTTTAACAACTTTTTGTAAAAGGGTTTTTTAACAACTTTTTGTAACAGGGTTTGTTAACAACTTTTTGTAACAGGGTTTTTTAACAACTTTTTGTAACAGGGTTTTAACAACTTTTTGTAACAGGGTTTTTTGTAACAACTTTTTGTAACAGGGTTTGTTAACAACTTTTTGTAACAGGGTTTTTAACAACTTTTTGTAACAGGGTTTTAACAACTTTTTGTAACAGGGTTTTTTAACAACTTTTTGAAACAGGGTTTTTTAACAACTTTTTGTAACATGGTTTTGGAGGTCTGTCAGGCCGGTTAAACACACTGGTATTCAGCTGCATCTGGTTAAACTGGAAGCTGACCCCAACATAGTTGGGCAAAGTCTAGGCAGATGAAGATGACCATTATGTTGTTACGTTGACTGCCAACTACCAGATACAATAGAAATTCAATTGTTCGCGGTCAACGTGTGACCGACGTGGCGTTCAAAGACTTAATATTTACAAATATCATTCGAGTGTAAGTGCAAACGGGAAAAAAACCTGGCATTAAACCAAAGAAATGCTAATAAAAAACAGACACAACACAGGGATCTTATTTTCCATAAACTGTTACCTACAATAACAATAAAGCTGAAAAACATAAACCCATCGCCTTAAAGAAACAAAGGCCTTTTTAATTTAATTGCGAAAGGGGTAGGTGTTAAAAAAGACAGCGCAACGAACAAGTTAATTAGTTAGGGGGTGAGGGGGGTGCAACCGGGGTTGCAAGCGACATCAAAATTAAAACACCCCTTTACGAACTGAGAATCCCTAATTTCGGTGATTGCATGTAAAAATAAGGAAGGAATAAAAAGATGTTTACTGTAGTGAATGTTAATTTGAGATCCTTTTTTTATATGGTCGATAAGGGAAGCCGATTAAATAGGTAGGTCGTGGTACAGACGCCAGCACATCTAGTTAGTGTCAAATTTCTTTGATCGTTTTTGAACTTTATGGCAAACAGAATAAGGTTCATATTCAATTGGGAAAATTTGACACATTGGGGTAACTTGATGTGCTGGCGTCTGTACATTATGGCTATGGAATTTGTAATAGAGTATAATATTACAAAAGCATTTTCCCATCTATCTTTAGAGGGTTAAGTAGATATTGAATGCCTGATTCTTAGTCACATTCATACATACATAATCTCACGGTGTGTCCCATGAGAGTACGCAGAGAGGACAGAAAGCCACTTGCTACGATTTCATTTATAATACTTTTGAGTAAATGTATGGATGTAGCAAAAGAAGTACATATTATGTATGTTACACATTATGTCATAATATTATTACTTATAACCATTTGTTTTACACAATATTCATACATAACATCACGCCTGTAATTCCCGAAGGGTTAGGCAGAGGTGAGTTTCGCCAGTTACAATATTCATAATGAGTTTGAAATCTACATGTTAATAAATAGCAAATAAAGCGTAATAACTAGCCTACTAAGGATGAATTGACATAGATACCAAACAATTTCAACTGGAAGCTATCTTATTCTGCTATTTTTGACAACTGTTTTTGTATGGTAGACGTCATTTAACTCCACATACAGGGTTATTTTTCAATGACCGGCCAAATTTTCACTGGGTGTTCTACCCATGAATATGAACAACTTTCACAATGGGACCGACTCTGAAATCACGAAAAAAAATTCAGCTGTTTCATACATTTTAGTCGAGTAGGTATTGAACTTTTGTATGAAACAGCAGATTTTTTTTCGTGCTTTCAGAGTTGGTCCCATAGGGAAAGTTGCTCATAATCATGGGTAGAAGACCCTGTGAAAATTTGGCCGGTCACTAAAAAAAAACCCTGTATACTCAAGGAAAATACAGCCTTTAGTAAGATACAGTATATCACATCCCGTTACGACAGTGAGTACTCAGCAGGATTAGCGAGGGTTTATAATTTGAGTGTTAATCTCAAGGAGGCTGTCTCGCAATCATACATTTTCGTAGTGTGGGTAATTCATGATCTTATGAGACAAGTAGCGACGTCTTGTGTTGGGGATACTGGTCCGCTTAATAAAGTTTTAAAACTTTGGTAGGCTCTTATGAGTTTATGTGTGGGGTAGCGGGGTTGAATGGACTATGCTTGATATGAAATGATGATACAAGGTTATTCATTTCAGAAAGTTGATCCTTTTAGTTTTAGATACTAAAAGTATTAGGCTTAATTTAAATAATGCTGCCACGTTGGCCCAGTGGTTGCAAGCACTACTGCTGAGCATAAGGTCCCGGGTTTGATGCCTGGGTCGGACAGAAGGCTCGTTCTCCATTACATGGGACTTAAACATAACTGGTACACCTCTGCCTAAATACCCCCCACCCCTATATGTAATGTGTAGGTACCTACTAAGTATTGTATATTTTGTGTTTCATAAATTATTGTATGTGTGTTAATGACTGATATCAAATAAATATTTGTCTTTCTTTCATTTTCTTTCTTTAAATCTTCGGGGATTACAGGCGTGATATTATGTTACGCAAAAAAATAAAAAGTTATTTAAGGCAAATAAAGGTTTATGGTTAAGTAAATATTCTTAAAAGGTAATCAATATTATAAATATCATAACCGCCGCCCGTCGCAAACTGAAATCCATTACTTTCCGAAATAAAAATCTTTCACAGTGCAGTGGCCCACAAAAAGTTTATAGGAAAAAGTGAATTAAATGACATAGCAAATGACACGTGCATCGCGCGGGCTGGCAGTTCAATCTCGGCCGCGGTATTATTTACGAGGTGCCTCCTGAAAAATTCGCTCACTATTTATTATTTATACTACAACTATTTCGCGGGTTTCGTTTCTGGCAGCTTTTAAAATACTGTCGGATATAGGTATTGCCGTTTTTTTTTTATTTTGAATCGAAGCGTTATCCTTTGTCAGTGTGCCTGTGGCCCAATTATAGCTTAACCTTTAAGCAATTTTCTTAACAAGTAGTTATATAGTGACGATCTTAGTGTCCGAGTTTATGCTACCTCTGGGACTTGGCTTCACATACCGTTGAGGAATATCTCTCATGCATGGTTTCTAAAGCAAGTGATCATTAAACCATACAAAAAAAAATCCATAAGAAAAGAAGTGCGTGCCAGTTTTAAAGATAAATGAATCATTACATAATGTCTAGGCCAAATTAAAAGGCAAAATGTGTTTAAAAGTTTTAACCAAGTTACTGGTCAGGTTTACGTCATATTTTAAACGCATTTAACAATCACATTTTTATATCAATTTGACCAAAAAATACTAAAAATAAATTCATTTCGTTTTCATTCAAGTGCTCGTCACGCATAGTTCTACATCCCGACAAATGTGATAAATGAACTCACGAAGCGTGTACACTGCAGTGCAAAATAATTTATACACGAGAGCGCTCCGATGGATTTTAAATCCAAATCGTAGAATCTCTCATTTGTATTGTGAATGTCTGCGTTCGATGGCAATGGACAGCTTATTACGACGCCAATTAATCGAGGGCTCGGCACTGAATTGCCACTGGCAATCGATGGCAATTGCTGGCAATAGCTTTTAGTAGCCCCGGATTAGTTGCCTGTAAATGTTTGCGATTTGTAAACATTGGACGTTTTTGGGTTTATATTTTGCTCTTCGCGGAGGGGGAAGGAGTAATATTATAGACCGACATGACTACACAGTTTGAATTATATTATTTATATTGATTTGATCACGATTAAACCGGTCATGGGTCTGGGTTTTTCGATATTTTTAACGATCTGGTGTGAGACGACCTCCTAAAATATTTGATTAATAATTGGAAAACATTATAGTTCAATGAAAATCCCCAGTAAAGTAACATACAAGGACACACGAAAGATAAATATTGCCACCGACAACCTCAAATATTTACTCCCACCGTTCGACCGAAAACACAGTAATTATAATTCAATAACAATGATTAAACAGGCCGCGGGCTGCGAGGAGCCTCGTCCGACGTGAACCTCACAATAATAAACATGTTTAAATGGAGATCGAAAAATCGGCCATGATCGGAACAACTCGGAACCACTCGGAAATGTAAAGGTTGGAAAGGGTTGTATCGTCCGGGGACGCTGCGATCTTCAGCGGTATTGTAAAACGCGACAGTAACTCTGAACTGTATTTTGTTGAAGATGAAAAATGATTTGTTTGTGCTTTTGAAATACCTTTTCTGGTTTTCAAAGGTAGATTTTTATGCTGTTTTATTATTTAGAAAGCTATTATTATGTATTTTTAGTTTGGCATTTACGTAGTAGATCAGAAATAACTAATATAATCAGTGACTCGAAGAGTAAGACAAGAGTGTATCTAAAAGTACACCCACACTCGCGTGTTATTTTTACGTCGGGTCACCAAACGGGCACAAATCCAGACTTCGGGTTACCTTTTGCTCAACCCGGGACTTCTATGTACAAGATCATGCAAATAAAATGTAATAGCATGCACCTACGTCGCTATTGTTTATCTCCAAATAAATAATGGACACGTCACAGGTCAGTTCGAGTGCACGCCGGGCCAGGGGCCGCTTAAGCTTGGGATTCTCTATCCCTTGAGCCTAGAGGCTATATCCTATCACACGTGTCTCACATATTGCACAGAACAATATGCACCGCTCTTTTAAAGTCTATTTATTATGAATTTTACTAGAAGAGTCACTGGCTGCGGACGGGACGTCAGTTAGGATTTTACAAGTAGGCACTTTAGCTTGGCCTGCATAACGTGTGTGATGTAGATTTTGCTAAAGCCAAGTTGACGGGGCTATTTATGTCAAAAGAAAATTGTTGTAAAACAAAAAAGATATGACCACAATTTGTGTGTTGACCTTCAATGCCAAATACACTGCCAAAGATATGCCCTTCTCCAAATTACTGTTGCAGTTTTAGTCTCCAAAAATCTAATCAGAGATAAAAGGTTAATAATTGGGCAACTGCAAACATCGCCCAGGACACCAAGACGTCTGTAGAAGCGTCCTTCTCCAAACCTAATTGAGGTAGAGTGCTAAAAATGTTCGTGCTCGCTTCACTTGCTCAGATCCTTTGTCATTGCTAGTACTAGACTATGTTTGTCTCGAAGTAACCTATTCACACTCAACTTTAAAACAACTGCTATTTATCGGGAAACACAGGCTCCGGCAGAGCTTCTTGGCTACACTCAATAAAGGTATTCCAACAGCGTTTTGTGCGTTTGGGTAGGATATAAACAGCATCATTTGATTATTAATAAAACTGAAGCCCTAAAGCAGATATGCATAGAATGGAACTTATAAAGAGACGTAAGTAAATCGTGACCTTACTACGTCATATCCAGGCTGGCAACACAGGTCGTGACGTCAGACCTCTCCTGAACACCGTTTCATTATTCATAGGACTTCTTTCGGATTATTTCTGTGTCCCGTTTTTTTCGGCCAGCATTGTACTTTTTACTTTATAAATAAAATATAATTTGTGTGTCGTTTACGAATTCATAGCGTTTTTATTTGCCTTTAGCGAAAAATATTGTTAGGTTTTTTTTTTGCTTTTTTTTCTCTTTGATCATGATTCTAGTAGGGATATTCGCAAAGGGATATTAAGGACAGTAAATTATACGCATAAAACGTAACTTATTTGGTTGGTCTGTGTCGTGGTCGAGTTTGGGTTCAAAAGGCTTTTACTATAATTAATGAACTTTAGAAATATTCTTATGTTGCTTTATGTACTATGTTGATATTAAAGTTCTGCTTTAGTTTGAACTCTGACTTAATTATGTTACACAAACTATTATTGTTTTAACAAGCGATTTTAACAAAGTTACAACAAACAGCTCTAGTTAAACTTATCTATGAATTGAAAACGGTCCATTTCAAAACCAAATATCTGATTCAGGTTCAATTCCTAGAATTGTGAATTCCTATTACGAAATACCAATCTACGAGTATTTTATAATAGTTAGGTACAAATTGCCATTTCTATAACAATTCAATAGGGAAGCAAATTCTTTAAAACGTAATGAACGTACTTAATCGATTAATCCAAACTTATAGATATTATAATAAAGAGGTTGGGTAGTTAGTTTTTAGAGTTTAGACCCCACTGTCGGTCTGTCTGTCTGTCTGTCTGTCATCAGGCTGTCTCATGAACTATGATCGCTAGACAGTTTTATTTTAATTTTCACAGATGATTATATTTCTCTTGCCGCTATGACAACAAACGTGATTTTGTGTCGTTTTTTGTTACGACCGGTACGGAACCCTTCGTAAGCGTGTCTATCTCGCACTTGGCCGGGTTTTTTCATAAATGTCTGTTACTAATAAGTAGGAACCTACCTAAATGACCCAAGTTCATGGCATAGTAAATATGTTTAATTCCACTAACAACTCAGAGATCTCGAAAAAATAACAGCTGTTGCATACAATAGTTTGATAGGTGTCTACTCGACCAAAATGCACGCGGCAGCAGTGTTTTTTTAAATTAAAAATACATCTAGTATTAAGGCGTGATCTCTACTCAAGTGACACTACCATATTCTTCCACAATACTTATAAAATAAAACAATTTTCTCAATTCAGCAAGTTACAATAATGTTACAATTGAGGAAAATCACGAATCACAAAAAGTCACTAATGAGTTGAGCTCACACGTCGCGCTCGTTCTGATTGTCGTCGAATTATTTTATCTCAATTGAGTCCCGGAATCACGGTGTTCCGGTGTCCCGGAGTCCCGGTGTCGCCTGGCTCACGTTATTGATTTGTTCCCCCCGGGACGAATCATTAGAAAAGGAATGGAGAAGAATATTTCTATTTACAAATTGGTGTATGTATGGTGAAGTTTGATGACTGGCCTGTTGGTCTAGTGCTAGTGGCCCTGACTGCTATGCCGGGGATCGTGGGTTCGATTCCCACGCAGGACAAAAGTTTGTGTGATGAGCACGATCATTTCATTTGTTTCTGGGTGTAATTTATCTAAATATGTATATATTTAGAAATATATAAGTATATTTATCTGTTGTTTAGTACCCATAACACAAGCTCTGCTTAGCTTGAGACTAGATGGCATTGTGTGAAAGTTATGGACATTATTTATTTATTATTTATGTAAAAAAAAATTATCACTTGTGTAATACGGAAGGTGTTATATATATAATTATAATTACCTTTATTCAAACTGTTTTTAGCTGGCACGTAGTCTATACACCATCACCATACAATAAATTCTAATCAAACAGTGATTGATAAATGGCAGTGAACGCGAAGAGGCGGCATATTAGCCGAGCTAATGCATCGGCCAATCAATCAGGAGCGTCGGGCGCGAGTGATTCGCCGAACATGTCCCGAACAACGAACCAATCAGCGAGCTACGGTGACCATGCGATACGGAATTATTTCAAACTAGCAGACGTCCCGCGGTTTCACCCGCGTAGGTCCCGTTCCCGTGGGAATACAGGGATAAAAAGTAGCCTATGTGTTAATCCAGGGTGTCAGCTAACTCCATACCAAATTTTATAAAAATCCATTCAGTAGTTTTTACGTGAAAGAGTAACAAACAAACATCCATCCATCCATCCATCCATCCTTACTCACAAACTTTCGCATTTATAATATTAGTAGGATTTCAAAAAATATACACGTCGAATTGAGAAGATCCTCCTTTTTTTCGCCGGTTAAAAAAGAATACCAGTCTTTTAGATCACTGTAAAGCTTCTTCTCAAACAGAAAAGGTACCTAGTAGTTTATACTTATGAAGGTGTAAAAGGCTCCGCGACCCCCATAGAAAAGAAAGGAAGAAAAAGGAGGACCCGCCGACCAGACGGGTGTTGTGTCTGGTAGGCTACTAAAGTGCCCGACAGTCATTGTGACGATTTTGTATACACGTTCCTATCGCGCAAATAACTTTAACAATAATCGCTATGTAGAATATAGCAGATTTAGTTCATAAACGGTGAGATAGATGTCGCTTAAAAGGCATTGATGTTGTCTGTGGTTGTTGTATTTTCTATAAATTGTTGCTTAGTTTTAAAATTAAAAGATTCTTCAACAACAACTACATAATGTCTGCTGAATAAAGGTCAGAAGTTATTTTGACAGCTAATCTTATGAAATTACGTTTCAATTTCCGAGTATGATTTTGTTCCTGCAGCTGACAGTTTGATAATTAACTTTCCCCAAATCTTTGTATCGTATTAAATAAAAGTTTTTTTTTTTCATTTTTCTCCCAGTTTGTTTACGTCCAAGGAAACAGTAGTGACGGATTACCTAAACCTCTTCACCACACAAAAACACGCGTTATCTCATGGCGACCCTAACGGGTAGAATTCAATTTGTCAGCTGTGCACGTCTCGCGAGATTGCGGCGAACGCGAGACGGAAGTGAACCGAGCCAGCAATGGACTGTGACAGATACGCAGTGACGTAATGGGCTCTTCTTAATGCGGATAATAAGAAATGACGATCTGTTTTTGCTTCATAAGCATTTGTTGGGGACCGCAGCAGGATAATACATTTGATTGTCTTGATTTGCGTGAAGAGATTTTTAATTAAATGATTCTAAACTTTCAGGGGACTTAACAATTGAAAGAAAGCACAGAATAGAGCTTTTGGAATGTGCAACTAGATCTTCTTATTTTATTTGTAAGTCTGACGTACAAAAATACCTTTCATGGGTCCAATTGAAATAAATGATTGACTTTTGACTTTCACTTTAACATCATTGGAGAATCTGACTAAAAGTTAATATTAATATTAATAACGGGTCTTTAAGTCAGAGACCTAAATTAATATTGAGTGTTGGTGAAAACGGACATAAAAAACAGAATGACAAGAGCAAAAAACAGACCTCCTTACAAAACCAGTTTGTTCTAGCTGTTACTAGTACCGACCGGTTACAACAGGCTTTTTGCGATGCTCTCTGCTCTCTATTTCGCTACGTTTGCACTTTTTATCCTCGTTGAACTGAAAATAGTTAACTGGCAGCATGTTATGAAAATTTTAACAAGGCAACGTACTGTCCGTATTCGATTGACAAAAAATACAGTAAAAGAATTCTATGGAAAAATGTCCTGAAGGTAAAATGTTCGGGAAAATACATTGTCAATACTCGACAAATCTTATTTGAGAATTGGGAGCTCTTATTGTTTGGTATCAGTAACAAAATAATATAATATGACAAACACGACAAATATCAAATACCTATTGCCTTGTTGAAAGTTTGCCGTTTTTATTTATTGAAGAGTGTACGTACCTACTCAGTATTAGAGGGAAATATTTTTATGTTGTCGAGAGAGCTGGCGTTATTTAACATATTCGGTTCAAAGGTCGTGTGGGAAAACGTATTGATAGCCTGTCAGTCGCAACCTCGCCGTAACCTATTTTTCTGAAAACTAGAAGCTTCTTTATACATTAATGTTGTATTATTTTCCACATTGGATAGTATAGTATCCAATGTGGAAATAGAGAATAGAGTAGACGTGGAGTGTTAAGTGCGAGAAAAAATTGAGAATGACATAAAAAACTTTATTACTAATAGCAGACGTCACGCAGTTTCACCCGCGTAGTTTCCGTTCCTGCGGGAATACGGGGATAAAAAGTAACCTATGTCCACCTGGAATAGTGTAGCTTTCCACCAGTACAATAATTTTTAAAATTGGATCATTAGTTCCGAAGATTACCCCCTACATACAAACTTACAAACATACAAACTTACAAATTTTACCTCTTTATAATATTAGTATAGAAGTATAGATGACAAAATTATTAAAACTAGCTAACTGTATCTTGGGTACCTTTCCGGTCGGTATACTACCAGTTCGTTCGACACAATTCGTTGATTAGATGAACGAACGAACATCTGACGACGAACGTTTGTCGGTTTTCGCGGTTTATTCGTGTTTTACATTGATTAAAAATAAAAGACAGAACTGTATCACTGAAATGATAATTACAGCGTTTTTACTGTTTCACTGAATCATCAAAATATACATAGATTGATTTTATTTTCTTATTCCAGGACCTTACAAGCTTATTATACAAAAAAACAACCGGAAATTGTTGCTTTTTCTACATCCCTGTGGAGTCTTGTTTCACTAATGTCACAAAGTCAACGGGGACCGAATAAGAAGAAGAACATAAGTAAGGGACGGCGACAGCTTATATTGAAGGTGATGGATGACCACGACCAGGCCGGATTCCTGGCTCGCTGGAAAGCTGAAGGTATTGCTCCATTCCTTTAATTTATTTAAAAAGTACAGACTTTTTAAAACATTGATAAAATTACCGAATTTTGAAACTATACCTTAACATTTAAGATGGTAGGTCTTCAAATTTCTTTAATCTTAGTGTCTTTAATTTGTTAAGACTTTATAAATCTCATAAAAATAAACCTCATGCCGAATTTGCGTCGAATTTTGTTCATAAGAATTTTCAGAAGCTTTAACTAACTAATATTATGAAATCCATGAAAAAAACCATGTGTTTAGGCAATAACTATATAAGACAGTTCCTACATCTAGTCATACACGCATACGCATATAGAAAAATTAGCATCGTGGTCCTAATTTTTCTGAAGAACATCACTAAACAAGGGAAAGAAAGTCTTTTGAAAAATCAACTACAACCACTTCCTCGTGGTTTTGCTGAGAAGAAGAAGTGGCGGAACAAACTCCCCAGCAACACGCCTGTCTAGTATGTTAGAAGCATATGAGTTTCAAGCATCCCCACTCAGTATTAAATAATGAAATATCTTAAAAATCGATACCCTAGCTTCAGCCTAAGCCACACAGCCTCATTTAGAAGCACTGGGTGATGATAATCCGCCTCTAACATCGTAATAACTTGTCGTTCCGTCCCACTGCCCCCACGCGACCGTGCTAATGCGACAAACGCTAAGTACCTGAACACAGCCAGTTAAATTCCATTAATTACACGTTTTGGCGTGTCCTTTATCCAGAAATTTTGCAAATTATCGCGGAATTTCGAATTTGCTGGAGCTTTGATAATTTGAATTGGTTTGATACTATCATTTAGGTGTAGATGGTAATTAAACGCATCATATTGAGCGAGATATTAGAGAGTGAGCCAAATGTTGCGATATTGTAGGTATTCGTATTCTTAAATAAACTCAAAAAAGTAAATCCTACTAATAATTTCAAATGTGAAAGGTTTTGGAGATGTTTAGATGTTTGTAACTCAATCACGGGGAAAACAAAGGAACAATTTAAAAAAAATATTCAATGGTTTTCGTTGTTTAAAAATTGTCACATTGATAGACCATATTCAGGTTTAACACCCGTAATATGTTCCCTTGGGATAATCTTGAAAAAGTTACTAAAGTAAGTACTTTTTACAGAAGCTACTCTCCAAATAAATTCACTTCTAAGCGGCTACACTTATTAAGCTAATTCTTTCTTGTGTACGGATTAGTAAATTTGTAAGTGTAAGTACAAGGTTCAAGTCGTATTTGCCCTTAGAAGTGGATGAAACCGCGAGAAACAACTAGTTTCATACAAAATGCTACCATTTCCATGCACCGTTTATACACGTGTCCAGTTCTTCATCAGCCGAAGGCATTCGGGAAAACTCGGAAGCGCTCGACAACGTCCGGCTAGCCGGCAGCCGAGCGATGATGCGAAAGAATTGCTTGAAGAATACTCTTTTGATGTCAAACCTGCTTACACGGGGAGGGTTTTTGCAGTATTTTTGTTATTTATTGACATATCCTGTAGTTTTGTTTGGAATTTTGTAGTGACAAAGCTCTTTTACTTCTTTATAGAACGAGGGATATAGTAAAGTCTGATTTTGTATGATTTTAAATTGGCTTGTATCGATAAATCGGGCTATTATAATTGAATACGGATAAAAACCTGTGCAGCTGACAGTGTTTGTAGCCTTTTCGCCTAGAGCCAATTCTAAGTAAGAAATCAGATCACGCTAATAAAAAAAACACTGTTATTGGGATTGAATCAACGTGTATTTGAACTCTGTGGGATAATCGAAAATGGGTCAAATTTAACTTCCAAGATGTAGACAGACCGACAGACACCCGGAAAGGAGTACGAAATAAAAGCTTAAATAAAGCATTTTTAAGTATTCTGTTTTTCGTAAACTAACAATAATTTATCGATTGAAAAAATTAAATTGTTTCGATGAATTATTGTTACCCTATTATTGTATTCTCAGTTTGTTTTCTATTTAGTAAGGCAATAAAATTGCTAGCAGACAAGCAGATTCATTCCATATTACGGGTACGTTTTAAATACTTAAAACCCGTAAATTTCCGCGTGTAAGACTTGTTTATTGGTGATAAAGGTGTCTGCAAGCACACTTAAGCGAAATTATTTTATTTTTAAATAAATGTGTTTCTGTGTAGGTACACAAGACAGGGACGTATCGTAACTGTGAGGAACTTATCACAGGTATTAATCGATAAGATATTTTTATAGTTAGGTTCGCTGTAGTTAGGTTCACTCTAGTTAGGTTCGCTCTAGTTAGGTTCGCTATAGTTAGGTTCGCTATAGTTAGGTTCCCTCTAGTTAGGTTCGCTCTAGTTAGGTTCGCTCTAGTTAGGTTCGCCCTAGTTAGGTTCGCTCTAGTAGCTCAGGTTTTAGCTGATTCGAGTTTGTTGAAAAATCTTTAAATGTAGTTTATTTTTATTTAAATAAAGCAATGTTTCTTTTAAGTAAATTAGTCTATCGTTAGGATTTAAAGTTTTCTTTAGGCCCGTTGATTTTTTGTAAACTATTTATTGCAAACCATTTGAAATCGACTCTTACCTCTCCAGATCTTTGTTAAAGGATGTAAAATTTATCAACCAACACAATAAATACGCCTCTGCTCTGCTTGTTGGGGCTAACAAGCACTATAATTATTGAGCATTCTACTTTCAATATTTACCTACCCATAATTCTATACCTGAAGGAGTTCTTGAATCTTAAAATATTTTCTTTGAAATGTTTCGCCAATCTAAGGAACAACTTTTTTTTATTGTGTTCTAAAAGTAATTCATCTAAGTAGAATGCCTCCCTTGAGACTTTAGTCACAACATTTTTACAATTATGGCTCGACAGAGTAATTTCCTTTACTTACATAACGCTTACAATTTTCATTTTATAAAAACAAAGGTTATATATGACTTATTTAATGTAAACGAAACAAAAGAAGTATGTTAGAATCGTAGCATATATATATGGCGCTCTGTAGTTTCTGCCTACTTCCATGGGGAAAAGGCGTGAGTTTACGTATCTTATGTATTTATTCAAATAGTTATGTATACGTAAATTATACATCACCAACTACCTGCACATCTTTTCTCCTTCACTATCAAGTCCATCCAAAGGTCTGTAAGAGATCGCTTTTGACGATAAGGCCGCCCATTGTATCACCATAAGTAGCCCTCAAAGTTATTATTTGTAAGTTTTTATGGTGTAAAATAAAGAGAAATATACTGATTAACAATGACAATAAAAAAATAATAACGAGGTTGAAAGAACTGCTGTTACCGCCAGATATGAAACAATGACAGATTGGCAGGGTGGAATGGGCATCGACGCACAACTTGATACCTAGAGCTCAGTTCATGATTGACAAAAGCCAACGAAATATTTAAATGCTGGACACGTTGCAATTATTCGTCGTTATTATATACGTTTGTATCTGGTGTTTTTGTTTGCTGGATATTATACAAAGTCTTAATTCCATATTGTATAAGATAGAAATTACTATTTTGGAATGAAGAACTAAATTATGTTTAACACTTCGTTCGCGACTTCGTCCATGTAAATTTAGTACGTTTTCGTTAAACTTTTACTTTCCCTCGATCTCTTCGTAGTTTTTAAAATATTATGTAGTATTTGTTCTATGTTACTCAGTGATATTATAGTAGATAGCTGTCGTGGAAGATTATTTTTACATCTGTTTAGTCGTTTTTAAGTTAAACCCCAACAAACAAACAAATCTTTCCTCTCTATAATAATAGAACTATAGATAATAAAAACATAAATAAAAAGAATATTTATTTATATAAAAGTTTCAGATCGAAATCACGATTATTGATTTAAGTACTGAATTATTTTATAGGTACTTGTTTAAAAATGTAATTGAATTAGACAGAAATCAATATTTTTATTAGTTATAAGCGAAAACAACAATTAAGTAAGTTGGCGCAATGTTCAATGCGCTGAACTTTTGCGTCAGCTTGGCTCAAATCCTGAATTTAGTACATAACTTTGAACCGTTCAGACTGCCTCTAGTATTGATGTGGTGTGTCGATGTCGCTCCCACTCCGTATTCTGTATATCATCCATGTAAGCCGCTGGCACTTGTACGCGTTATTGTCTGCTGATTGGAACTTAGCAGCATGCAGACTAGCAAAATGTTCGGTCTGGCCGGATTCAAACACTCGATTCGAAATAAAGAACATTGCTATTTCTTTAGTTTTTAGCAGATTTTTTTGAAAGAGTTCTCTTGTAAAAACATAAATTAGGAGGGCCCTATTATTGAGAGCTCTAGACCTGTAAAGGTCATAGACAAATATCTTTATTGTGAGGCATTGGTTACAGAGTTGATATTGTTGTGTTAATGTGCGATTTCTCTGCTTTCTCATAATTATCAGGCTTACAACAGTTTTAAGGTAAGTTTAGACTTCGACAGAAATCCCAACATAAACTACAGACATTTAATTTCTATAGGTACACTTGGACACAAAGTATTCACAAAGCGGCTGATGCAACACTTATTTCGCAATTAGAGACACTTGCTTCATAGTTCATACAGACCCTCGGTGTAGACACTGAGTGTACCATGTTTAATGTAGTAGTCTAATAACATAAACCTAACATCACGCCTGTCATTCTAGAAGGGATAGGCAGAGATGTATCTGTATCACTTACATTTTGCCAGTTATTTTTAAGTCCCATGTAATAGGAGGCGAGCCCCGTTATCATATTGTAGTAGTAGAAATAGTAGTAGTAGCTTTTTGGTAGACTAATCTTTTCAAAAGGCATCTGCACTTAATTACACAATTAAATTGTTTCATTATGTTCCATCTGTCCCCGCATCATTTATAGGTTACACGTACACGAATATATCATGTTAAACTCATACGAGATGATTTCTTCACTTAAATTCCCGAAAACCCTCAACAATTTATCACGCTCCGTCCCTCCGGTACTGTGACGTCAGATTTACGAGCACGACACAATACCTGGTCACCGTGGTAGCCACTCATAGCGCAGACAACGGCTTGACTGCTGAAATATGGTCAATATTTAGATATTGGGGGTGATACGATGGTTAAAGCATCTTTCATTTTGTCAATACAATGTCCATTCATTTGCAGCAGTACCTAATAGCCTAGTGGTGTGACCAGCTAACTGTCAGATCATAATTATATCATATATAAACGATTTGATATTACATTTATTAGGCAAATTTTTACAGGTTGTTCTACCTATGAATTTCACATGAACTACTATGGGAAAAACTGGTAAATCGTGAAAAAAATCAGCTGTTTGATACATTTCGGTCGAATAGGTTTCGAACTTTTGTATGCAATAGATGACTTTTATGACCGAATTAGGAAGTTCTTAGGATTGTAAGTGTGTTACGCAAATTGGGGTGCGGATTTATCTCTAGTTACAAACATTATCATTCTAACAATCACCCATTTCCCCATTTCGTAGGACAGATCTAGTTTCCAACTGCCGCAGCACCTCTGTTGTCAGTTAGTGAGTAATTACAACGTAATTAAAAGTTGGTAGTCGCAAGGTATCCGCTTCAGAGTTGTCAACTTATATCGAGTTGTAATGTTGTTGTTAGCACTCGTTACTTGCTTTGATCGTACAGATTCGGGAGTATAGAAGAGAAAGTTTGTAATGCTATCGTTATACGTTTTGATTGAAGAAAAAACCTTTGAGAAATATACTTTGTTAAAATTGGCTTATTTGTCTTTGTTTGGGGAGTTACAGTACTTTCTTTAAAAGACTGTTACAGAGACAACAATTTGAACGGTCCGTAACCAAAATAATGTTTGGACTTCAATAGAGTATGTTGAATAGAGTGATTCCGTGATTTTCCTTAGATTAGTGAGAAGGGAAACCTTAATCTCATACAGTTTAATGATAAATAGTGTCTAGATTGAGATGCCAACCAATTTACAGAATCAAATTAAATATCATGTGAAGGCAGTAAGTATAATCTTCACAATGATTGTCGTGTCATAGAGAATACATTACTGGAGAGGTCTTAAGACCGTTTCCTATAGACGCCATGAATTTATCTACAGGGAAAAATTGGCCTTTTCGATTTCCTATTATTTTTTACTGGTAGATGTCACGCGGTTTCACCTGCATAGTTTCTGTTCCCGTGGGAATACAGCGATAAAAAGTAGTCTATAGTAACCCAGCGTAACATAATATAATGTGTGGTGTATTATATTTATCTATTTTTTTTTTGTGTGAATGTATTTTGTGCTGAGATAGGAGCCTTTTAGGCCTCGCACAGGTGTTCTCTTTTATTATTTATTTTTATATTCTTTTTTGTTATTATTATTTTCGTAGTTCCGACTGTGCTTGTCCCGAATAAATATTTTTCTTTCTTTCTTTCTTTCTTACTTTCGATAATGTAACTTCCCAACGGCGATGAAATTTGAAGCCGATCCAGTAGTTTTTAAGTACGTACGCATGGATATAAATGCCTTTACGCCATTTTCAAATTACGATTTTCCTGTTCTGTATCAACTAAGAACGCTACCTACTAGTTGCGATTCTTACATACTCCTTTTGTTTCTTTACGTTCATAAACCTAATTATTTACACACACAGCGGTTAAGAGTACTACGCACCTGACCCTTCTGAAAAACGTCATCAATATAGTCAGAGTGCGTGAAGTTTTTTTTGAGATATCACCAAATCTATAGCAGTTATTTTGATCAAAAATCAAGTAAGAAGACGAAATAGTACCGCTAAACTCAAACTATCTCATACAATATTTTATAAAACGTTTAGTTTCATATGTTTGTATATAAGTTTGAACAGAAATCTCTCCGTATAAATTTTTTCGTATAATAAATTTCCTTCAAAATACATGAATAATGAAACGCGCGTAGTTGCGTAGAGCGACCATGCTGCATGGAGATTGAAACTTTCATATTTATGTAAAGTGTATGCGTGACACTTTGCGTATACAGCTTACCGTGCATAAGATGTATCAACAAGATGGGTTTTTCGTGTCCCTCTTATTGGCTCTTGCGTTCTCGAGGATTACATTAAATTATGAAGGGACTTCATATTGAGATTCTTGGCTCCTATTTTTTATGACACACATATCTGGTGGTAAAATTACTATGTATACTTTGGTTTGTTTGAAGGATACAGGTTATATCTAGTCCCAATAAGATCTACTGTAATATGGTTTTAGTCCTAGATTTCTAATTTTGTGAATTTTATATCCTCATCCTACTAATATTATAAACGCGAAATTTTGAACATGACAGATCTTCTTTAAACTGGCCTATCTTGCATGCTCTGTATGTACACTCATGTTTATACAAATAAAATATCTTGAATCTTGAATCTTTGTGAGGATGTTTGTTACTCTTTCACGTAAAAACTACTGAATGGATTTTAATAAAATTTGGAATGGAGTTAGCCGAGACCCTAAATTAACACATAAGCTACTTTTTATTCCTCTATTCCCACGGGAACGGGACCTACGCGGCTGAAACCGCGGGACGTCTGCTAGTTAATATTATAAAAGCGAAAGTTTGTGTGGATGTTTGTTACTCTTTCACGTAAAAACTACAAAATAGATTATAATGACACTTTACAAAAATATAGCTTATTTATTAGAATAATCACAGGCTATAATTTATGAATATATTGTTTGAATTGTTCAAAATATAACGATAAGTGTCAAGTAAGAAACAAATTACAAAGTGAATGAACTGCCAGATAGGACCTTGAAATGAAAATAAGCTACTTGAAGTACTAATCCTGCACAGACGAAGCCACGGGCACCAGCTAGTAATATAATATAATTTAGAAAACAATAAAATATTATTATTATTTATTTAGAAAAATATGAACGAAATAAGACAGGCATACAAGTAACTGACTTGTATGCCTGTCTTATTTCGTTCATATTTTTCTAAATAAATAATATTCAAATAAATATTCAAATGCTAATAAATATTTGACTTTGGTTTTGAGTTTGAATTTATTCTTTATTTACAAGTAAGAAAAAAAAAAAAAAGAAAAGTAAAATAATTATAAGGCATCAAAAACTTCATCCGCATCGCTAACGGGAAACATGACTGGCTGCATTGCCACGTTAAATGGCAATGTTCATATATGTTTTCTTAAAACTAAAAGATTTAAACGTTTTTAGTTAAGAGACACTTATATTTAAACGGAACACTATTAGGTACACTGAGAGTTAAAAGAAGCTAGGAAGATCCTTCACAGCCTCGAAGGATGGCGACTCAATAGGAAGAGCTAGAAAATTATTCGTATAACAAGAGTTAGTCGGTGTGAACCGGAGGGGCTACATAAAAGGCTCCACTAACCGTCCCGAAGGTTGTTATTCCATTTTTATTCGTACTTAAATTTGCTTCCACCGCAATTTTATAACTGAAGCCCTTTTTATTCGTCTTGTCAGTTTTTTTTTAAACGAAATAGATGAAAAGAAAATATCTGCTGTTGTGTTCAGTCGATGGGCTGGCAACCCTTTTTGCTGTGGCGGGAAATGGTCACACCGATGGATTTGTTTTTTCCTTTTTTATTATTTAAGGATGGCCATTTCGTGCTTATTAGTCAAACTCGAGATAATGAATTAATTTTTGTGAATTTAAAGAAATTGTTTTCAAAATTCTGAATTATAGTATCTAGTAAGTAATAATATACCAATAATAATAAAAACACGGCTATACCATCACAAAATCATAATCAAGGCTTTGATCCGATTACAAAAACTTACTATACTAAATTATTTTACTTGGTGCAAGAAGAAGTTGGGACCTAGGTTATGATTATTTACCTATAAGTTTTGTGCGGGTAAAAATATAAAAAAAATCGTAATAATACTTTTCCAACAGTTTTCCCTTGTTCATGCTTTTCAAAATACATTGTTCAAAATATAAATCTTACGTCCTTATTACCCAGATTAGGTTTCAATAGGAACATAAAAAAATAACGGCTATTTATAAAAAAAAAAGATTTTCCGGAGTGTTTGTGTGGCCGCCATCTTGGAAGTCTAGTCACGCGCTAGAGAAGGGACATCTCGACAATACGTTGCCAAATATTTCGAAGGATTATTCACATGGATTCGTTTTATTACTGTATTGTATTTTTCGTATGTTGTAAACTTTTTATAGGCCATGTTTTGTTTTTCAGTTCAGATTTTTCGCGTAATTTTTATTGGGAGATGGCTCTGTAAATAGCATTTAACATGGGTTCTTTGATACTTTCAGTTTGACGTAGTTTTTTGTGAAGTTAATTGGATTAACAGAATTGTTTTTATTATTTTTAGAATGTATTATAATATAATAAGTATTTTACTGGGTTTTATAATGTTTTTGGCGTGCATGAAACGACGACGTATGCGTATGCGACATACGCATACGTCATATGTTAGGTCTGTCGATTGGCTAATCCTTGAAGGATGGTGGCAATTTCAAGCTCTATTTTTATTTCCAATGTTTGCCATTTAAGAAGACGACTTTCCACTAAGAAGAAGTTTGTTATAATAATTAATAAGCAAGACCCAACCGAACTATTCTTTCACAGTTATAACGAACTTTTTTAAAAGTTTACGGTAGCAGCTACAAAAAATTCCGACATAAGTACAACCTTACTTACTGATAAACTGCATTAACATTAGGTACAAGCGACGTCGCGCGCAATTATAAGTGTACAGTGAACTTTAAATTGGACGTTATGCGGAACAAAACTAGTTCGTGTCGACTGTATGTTACTCCCCTAATTGGGATACTGTTTGTTTTCACTTATTTACTCTGTGTTATTGTTCTTGTTTATGGCTTCTGTTATTTATTACAAAACAACAATCATACTGGCTGGCCTGTTGGTCTAGTGTTTAGTGGCTCTGACTGCTATGTTGGAGGTCGTAGGTTCGATGCCCACCCAAGACAAATGTTTGAGTGATGAGCTCGATCATTTGTTCTGTGTCCGGGTGTTATTGATCTATAATATGTATGTATTTAGAAATATAAAAGTATGTTTATTAGTTATCTAGTACACACGGCTACACATCAAACTGTACATTGCCAGATTATGCTGACCTCCCATTGTACGAAAATCCCTAACAATGTGAAACCAGTTTATATTGGAAATAAAAAGTTTGGTGTGTAGCCGTGTATACTGTGTACTAATTGCACAAACTCTGCTCAGTTTGGGAATAGATGGCGTTGTGTGAAAGTTGTGGAATATTTACTTATTTATTTTATATAAAATAAATAATTCTCTATTTTTCTCTTTCTCTATTTTTTTCAAAAGTCTTCTGATACCTTTATCACAAGACTTTTGAAAAAAATAGAGAAAGGTAGTAAATAGGTTTTCCATTTCTTTTGCCTCTTAACTCTCAAAGGGTATTAAAAATTCATTGTCTATGATGTCAACGGGAGAGAGATTATTTTGAATATAAAGAGACTTTCGACTTTTTATGGTGTCGTTCCGCGAACCAGCGCCGATTCCCAATTATCTTTTTTAATTGAAATGCTTTTACAACTTTGTTCTAAAAACGTTTTTTTTCTATAACGAGACCTTGACTTGACTGTCAGTACAGTAGAATAAGATAGGTATGTACTTACTCTTAATTGTACACCATCAAAAATTTCATATTATAACATATAGTGCTATCTTAGAATAACAACAATTCAATGCATAGAAACCAAGTGCGACTGCCCTGTTGGTCGCAAGCGTTACTGCTAAGCATGAGGTCTCGGGTTCGATCCCCGGGTCGGGCAAAGGGTTAAGTTTTTCTATCTGGAATTTCTCAGTATCAGCCCAAAGTCTGGATTTGTGCCCGATTGATGGCAATAGGCTCGCCCCCTATTTCATGAGACTTACTGTTAATATGATTAAGATAGAACTTTTCATACAGGTTTTTAATTATTTCCCCCAATAGCCCCATCTAAAATTCACCTTTCTAAATGATATTCGTGGAAGCTATAACAAACTTTTCAAATAATTTAATTTCGCTGCCATCATCAATCTGTGGGGAAAAAATAATGATAATTGATCAAACTCCCGCCGCGCGGCTTCATCAATCATCCACCATTATTATTATCATCCTCTCGGTCGTAACGTGAAATACGTGGAATATGGCGAAGCTTTTGTGGCAGTCAATGGGTGCACTTTTAGCGGGAGTATTATTTCCCTATTCATTCATAAAGGTTTTGGGATAACGTCCCTATTTTACAGATTTATTATCTGTGAGTTGTGTAAAAACATAATAAATGTTGTTAAAGTAAAACTTATTGAAGCACGCTTGACTTGGGTATTAAGCTGGTGAAGAGAGTGTTACGAAAAGTGTGATTCAGCGAGACGAACGGAAGTCGATAAGGAGATTTATAATACGTTTCGTATTTTACTGTAGGTGCAAGAGAGAGAGGTGCGAGCACGCATTTTCTTCTCTCATAGCCAGTTTCGTATACCTAAGACAATGTGCAGGGCCTGTATCACACTGCAGGAGCAAGAGAGAGAGAGAGTATACCTACTTGTTTCAAATAAATTTACTTTAGTCGTGTGGTTTAAAGCACAACCCATTTTTTACTGTATTCACGAGGATTACAATGGTAGTACCTATCAGTAGTCCGGTAGTATCGGCAAACTCGCGGCGATGCTCGATGCTGGCGACAATGCGTCGTGTCGATGTCGTGACAAAATCAACACGAGTTGCTTTTTCACGCGAAATAATTAATGATTAGATCTTACAACTTACAATTTGACACCAAGATTGAAGTTTTTAGAATCGTACCTGAAACAAAAAACAGATAAATAAAATAACTGAAAGCATTTGACATTCGATCATTATTCAATGAAAAACTTATAAGCAGTAATCGTTTTATTATTTTCGTCCTGTTGAGATTACGTGTGGATATGAGCGGTAGCTGTAAAACTTACAAATTCTACTTAATAATATTATCATCATAAATGTGAAGATTTGTGAAAATGTTTACAACTGAAGCACGTATAAATCGTTGAGCACATTTAAATATAAATTGGCACATAGATAGACCATTTATGGATTACTTTTTATCCCGGTAATTTATTCTGGTATGGTACTGCCTTAGTGAGTATTTAATAATGTTGAACGTATTTGGAAAAAAAAAATCTTGAGAAAGTTATTTTTACGAGGGTGAAAGAAAGAAAAGACTTTAACATAGACTCGATTCTACCATTTCTGGTGCACAAAATGATTCTAATTGTAGTAATCTAAAACCCATTAACATGTTGGTCTCTCGGTCCCAAATAAAAGTTGATTTTTTAGAACACACTGGTGTTACGTCACGAGCAAGAGCCACTTGTGTCCGAGCACCCCACCCCTCCCCCTCATCTCCCGCCGGCCGCTCCCCCGGGATGTGAATAGAAAATATTGTTTTCTTTTGTCGTCTAAGTGCGTCTCGAAGGGCAGTGATTTTGTTCGAAACTTATACCCATTTAATGAGAATAGTGTACGACAAAGTTTTAGGATCATTGTATTTTTGAACTGGGAATACCTACTATAACTGGTATTGTTTGCTCCTTTGAACTTTTGGGTGGAAGATTGAGATGTTCTTACCACAATTTAAGTTGGCATTCGACAAAACTATTGATTACAAAATATCTTGGGGCAAGTTTTTTTGCGACATCCATTCACTTACATAATTATCTAATGTAGGTATTCTGATTCTTGATGTACTTAGTCATTTATGATTTATCAAAATGTTAAAATATTGCTAGTTTGGCAAACTTCGTTCGGCCTTAGAATCAATTTATTAGTTCTATTTCGTTTTATTATTTTACGTCCTATTCTCAGACCGACTGAATATGCACATCAAATTTTATAAGAATTGGTGAAGCCGTTTTGAAGGAAGTTTGTAACAAATACAGTGTCATGAGAATTTT
This sequence comes from Euplexia lucipara, assembly GCA_921972225.1. Classification (NCBI taxonomy): domain Eukaryota; kingdom Metazoa; phylum Arthropoda; class Insecta; order Lepidoptera; family Noctuidae; genus Euplexia; species Euplexia lucipara. Next base: position 584,837 of record OV179164.1, on the reverse strand, counting down.
AAATATATAAGAAGATATTAATAGTAAGAATAGTAAGAACAAGTATAATAAAAAGAAAAGAAAAGATTCATACGGGTAAAAACATCCGTATGGCAATCAATTTTTTCAACAAAATTAACTTCCCATCTCAGTCCCTGCTAGTTGTTCTCAGCGAACAGGTACTTAGACAAACAAACAGTGTCTATGCACAGACTGCAGGTACAGTTGTGCAGGTTGTGCTCGTACACAGCACGCGCTAAATGAGAGTGCGTACACATTGAGCGCGCGACGCATTGTGCGCACGTCACAGAGTCTCGCGACTCAAACGACCGCTGTTGTTTGTCCGTCTTGTGGAAATACTCTCTAAACACCGCAAGATTGTCGACTGTTTGGTGACGAGAGTGAGGGATGCCGGGAGCTTTGAAGTGTAGCTGTGATTTTGTTTGAAGAGTCATTGTGACGTCAGAATTACTTACTAACTTTCGTAAAAGTACATAATTATACTTAGTATTTTGGTTTACTTTCACGTAAGTATACTACAGTAATAACTGGATTCAGATAAGTTATTGATTCATCATCTGCGTTGCCTTTTCCCTAACTACGTTGGGGTTGGCTTCCAGTTTAAACAGATGCAGCTGAACACCATAGTGTAACATAGAGCGACTGCCTGTCTGATCTTTACAACTGGTTAAACTGGTAGATGAATATTCGAGCTTCTAAAAATACGACTGTCATAGATCTACAAATGACGGCCGGGAGAAACACGGAGAAGCCTTGATATATAACAAATACACACACGCATACACACATACATATACTCACACACTCACTCACTCACACAAACTCATATATGTAACAAAAACCGCTCCATACATTTTTATTATGTTTTACTTTTTAATTTTTTGTTATTGTAGCTTGGTATGTTCTATTTTTAGACGAAAGAGGCTGAATCCCACGACAAAGGATATCCTAGTATATGATAGTGTGGGGTTCAGTGTCATGTAAATGATGGATGTTAACTTTTTATGGTCACCCATCCACGAACCAAATTAGTCAAACGAAGCTTAACCTTCGTTCGACCCGTGGGGCTATTATTATTTAGCCACAAGCTTTTGATTGCCACAATGTAATTTAAACTGTATTGAATATACTTAAGCCGCAGTTTGCACGAAGCGCGATGCAAAGAAAGTAAAATACAACTCACAAATTACATTTCACAATCAAGTAACACCCGCACAAAATGCCAAAAAACCCACATTGTTGATCTCCAAAAATTTCTCGCGTTTGAACACGCCACGGAAATAAAGCTCAGGAACATTTCCGCAATGAATCACCGCTGTCCGGTAGAGGGCGCCTATCTTAAATAATTACGGTCCAAAAGCCGGCGGTGTCCGGAACCCCGGAGTCCGGACAAAAATGCATTAATATTGCACGCCCAGTATGATGTATGGACTATTAGCCGGACTTCAAATATTAAAGTCGGAGAAGTTTAATTATAGATGTAAGTAGAAAGGTGTATGTTTGTTTAGTGAGCCAGTTTGGTAGTGTATCTTTTGTTATAACCATATATTTTATACCAGTTGAATGTCGAAAGCCCGTTTAATTTTTCATTTACATTAAAGTCACCAAACGCCATAAAAGTTATGGTATCTGGTGAAATAGGTGCGTATATAGGTACGCGTATAATCTACTGAGATTATCTTAGATAACGATAATTTTTGTGTGGTATTATTCATCTAGTTTTTGAGCTACTTGCGTTATAAGTCGAGCTACATGATTAGTACCTATTACTGCTGACACTCTGATTTTCGGTGCATCTCCTCAGAGTAGCTAAAGCAATGCCGGCCTTATTACTTAGTTCAAAACTAGTATAGAAATGTTTTCAAAACTCTTTAAAAGAAATAAATATCATTTATCATGAACAGTTTTAGAAATAAGAATACGACTGAGTGAAAACCTTCAACTAAGAATTAATTTCGCGCAACAATTCCTTAACAAAATGGAAGCTGAACTTACCGAGGTACAAAACAACAGTTTCCGTGTTGAACAGTGAACATCGGAACAATGTCGCCGAGGGAAACTGTTTCTTAGAAAATATAACGTTTAGAAGAGTTTCATTGCGTCTTTGTTATTCTCACTCGAGAGTTTGCTTTGAAAAAAATTGCAATGTTTGAGGAGAAAATTTAAAACTTTGTAGGTATAACGTTTTATTCGAGAAAGTGGAGCGAAATAAATATTATTCAGTTGCATTATTAAATGCTGAATTTGCTTGGAGACTTCAATGTTAAAAATTATAAAACATCACGGCTGTTTTACCGATGGTTAGGCAGTGGTGTATCAGGTAGGCATTTTACCAGTTAGGTTAAGTCTTATTTAAGGAGACAACCCGATTCGTAAGCATTGAAACAAAACGTCACATGACAGTTGACGTTTATCGCAACTGTCAAATATTCTGTCAGATGACAGAGCCCGGAGAGAATTGATTGATTTGTGCGTCCAGATTCAAAACGCATTTACGAAAGCAAATATTTTTTTAAATAGTAACATACAAACAGTATAATAAAACATTGCCATCAAAAAGACTTAAATCAATTCGGGCTTCTACAGATGAATCTAAGATGGCAAAATCTATTAACACTATGCCCAAGAAATCGAAATCAGGACCATAAGCTCAGCAGTTAGTAGTGCTTGCGACTATCTGTGTAAATCAAAGAAACAGTCAAATGCAATATTCTAAATAGACAAATACCGTTAATGTCCAATGGGCAGTCTAAAAACAACTTGCATTTCCATTACCCATTATCGACGATCAGTAACCTCTGACCAAAGAACATAGCCCGCAATGTGACACAAACAACATAAACAAACGTACACATTACACTCGAGCCACCGCCAGCCCACGGGAGGGTTTATAAACACAACAAATGCTTATATTTAGACGAAACCCCCTGTGACCCGTGTCAAGCGTGCGTACACGCGGTTGTTTTTAATCGTTTATAAATATGGCCGTTTTTAATTCTGACGGCTAATATCTGTTTTTGTAAGGCGAGTATTTATTTTTCAAACATACTTGGTTATGTGAGGGGTAAAATAATACAACCTTTAAGTAATATGAATACCACCGATGGTTAGCTAACAACTGCTAAGAACTATAAAAAGAGAGTATTCTTCGATCTCGCGTACCATGACCACCGTATTATAGAACCGATTTTTTTTACCTACAGAAAGGTTGACAAAATGACAGATAGTGGAAAAACATTTCTTTTATTTTGAGCACGACAATGACAAGAAGAAATGCGTTGATTCTTCAGTCGACTATAATATCGAACATTATTTCTTCTAAAATCGGCAGAAATGTGCATTGCGGCGTGCATTTAATACTTTCCCTTTCACCCCCTCTTAGTTTTCAAAATAAAATATAGCATATACTCACAAATAATGTGGCTTTCTATTGGTAAAAAAATTTTCAAAATCGGTCCAGTAAATCCTGAGATAAGCCGCTACAACGTTAAAACCTTTACTTTTTTAAAATATTAGAGCATAATATATTATGGTATAATTAACTACAATGAGTCTTCTTGATATCATCCATTACTGGCCCTTATTGCTACCCACGGATAATATATGTATTTCCTTGTCACACTACTAGTAGGTAAGTACCCAGAATATTGAACATGTCAGCGTAAATCTAGTAAACTTATTAGCTGACCTAGAGCAGATAGACCATTGGTCTGATTATTATTGATTAGGAATCCATAAATATTATAACAAGGCACGGAATACTGATTAATTTCCACTAAAGTATGAGATATTCTACTATCTTTTGTTACGAGTAGTCGCCCCTAATTACTCCTAATAATCTTACCAAAGGCATCTGTTTTGATCTCAAGTTAAAGTTGGAATTTGGCTGGACCGGTATTGATGAGTTCAACAACTGTATAATCACATTTCAGGAGAAGATAGATTACTAGATCTCAATTACAACAATAAGGGAGAGTTTACCCCATCTGACAAAAAAATATTCTATCAATAAAAATAAGTGAACAAAACTGTCTCCTAACCGAAAACCAAAAACACGCCTAATTACACAAATAACGATTGAATTTTAAAAAAATAACGCAATAGACATTACAAAAATCTACAGCTTGAAATAGCTTTAACACATAGATATTTTAAGGTTTTTTTTTTTACCTTTGTCCCCAATTAACCTTCCGTCAGATAAAAATAACAAAATAACAGTGACGTTCAGAAACCCAATTAGCTTAGGCATAAAGACAGGCTGTCAGCGCGGCGTGACCTTGCAGCGATGTCAAATTGTCGCCAACACTGAATTATTCAACAATCGACGCGGACCAAAATGACGGTTAATTTATTTACACTTTTATTCTTTTAGCAAGACAAAATAACAAGGAATTTTTATGTTAGAAATTGACGGTTTAGAAAATATTATTAAAACCCTTTTAGTACACAATATAGCTACTTAATTTTTGTGTGGGATTCTTAAAACTGACAAATGAATCACTTAATAAGACAGTCTTGTTGTTGTAGTGGTTTTAAAAGCTGCTGCAGAGTATGAAGTCTTAGAATTTATTGTTTTCTTTAGTAACAGGGAGGACAATGAATTCATGTCCCGTTTATAGCATAAAGCTCGCCCCTACTACATGGCACGTTAACACATCATTTGTAAAACTTATGTCAACGTAAAAGAAAATAGACGTGTAATGTATTATGTCAACAATACATCTAAGTACATCGTAAACTCCTCACCTAAAGCAATAAATCAAGGGATACAAATCACACAGTATTGTATTTAAACAGTGGTAGTATCGTTACTCAGTGGATATCGACCCGCGCCGCGCACCGTCCGCTCGCAGGTTCCGTCGTGTAGTAACAAACTGACAGGTTCGTTTAAAGAAATAAACAGGGAACCATTGCACAAGTTTAATGCGGATTATGGAGTTGTTAAATGGATGGTTTTATTGGAATATGGAAGAGAGATGGGACGGTTGTATGGTAGATTAACTCTCATAAATATGCATTTGATCTCTTAATTTTCCTTTCCTCCAGTCGAGAGCAACGGCTTATCGTGCTTCTTGTGAGACTTGTAATTATTGATTTGTAATAAATCTATAAAGCAACCTTTGCAAGTGTCGCTTAACCTTCGATTGTGCCGTGCAGCGATTAGCCGTAAGTCTCTCATTCGTTTGATAATTATCAACTTCAATTGCCCAAATATATCAATTACAACTACCGTTTTTAACTTTACCAGTAACAGCAACTTGCATAGTGTGTCTATCTGCTGAACAATACATTTCCCCGACTGTACGCAGAACAAACACTGTGCGCGGCGCCTCGTGAATAAATGAGTGCACGGCAGAGTGAGCCAAGTGCTCGAGCATGCAGCGAGAGAACAGTTAAATATGATTCTGTTGTGTGTATGGACGTCTATCCATAGATTGTGATATTAACTAATATTAGGTATAAAGAGAAAATATTTAATAATAATAATAATAATTTATTTAATGCAGACCATTGATCCATATAGTGTTTGTAAAATCTTAACCTATTGTTAGTACATAAAAAGCTTAAATTAATTGGCGACATGTACGCCAGTACGCACATGCCTAGCTGCCCAGTGCCTAATAAAAGGCCCATTAATTTTGTCCGCCAGTGTAGCCAGTATGTTGTTGGAAAAAATTTGAGAAAGGTCAGGTGCGTAATACTCGCACCGGCGTGTATGTATGACAACATGTATGAATGTAAACGAAGCAAAAGAAGTATGTAAGAACCGTAGCATATGGCGCTCTGAAGTTTCTGCCTACCCCCATGGGAAAAAGGCGTGAGTTTGTTTGTATGTATGAAAGATTTGATTGTTTGTTTGTTTGTTTGCATTGAATATGAGATTGATTAATGATGATTAAACAAGGTAAAACTTAAGCGTTAGCAATACACATTTACAAGTAATAAACTACACAATGGGACCAACGTTAATGAAACCGCGAGCAGATTACTAGTTTGTAACGGCTCGTAATTCTACCAGCATGAGAAGGCCAATTCCCCCAAAGTCCCCAATACAAAGGCGGTGGAAATAAACGTTCTTTGTGGGGACATTAGTGTAGTGGAAGCTTTTATGGGCTAATGACGCCACGGATTGATGGGATCGCCCCAATTGTGGGGAGACTGAATTGTATCGATACTGTTATCGAATGGTAATTAAAGGTTATTTGTATTGTGGTGCTTATTATGATCTATTTCAGGAAGTTTTTTAATAACGAAACTTTATTTTTAGGTCAGTTTTTTTTCAACAACTATGAAACTATGTAACTATATCTAACTTAACTAGGTACCTATATCTCGCATAAAATGAGTCACAATTTAAAAAAAATATACGCTTATTTTAGGCAAAACATGTTAAGACGTCTTTTATCTAAAACACTATACTTTGCTACCCAGTTTTTGTAAGTACTGCTTACTCATGTTTTGACAAATAAACTAGCTTTATCTTTATCTTTTCCTTCTGACGTCCAAAATTGGGTTTTATTCTACCTGTAGGCACTTAGTACCAAGTGTTTGTCTATCACTCAAACATTTTTTTTTTTAAACTAGCGGACGTCTCGCGGTTTCACCTGCGTAGTCTACGTTCCCGTGGGAATACAGGGATTCCTCTTTATAATATTAGTATAGATAGATAATTTAATTAAACTTTGCTGCACACATTGTCACGCAAAAAAAATAACACACTATTGACATCTCACCTTAGCTTATACTAAAACAAATACTTATTCGAGCAGGTATCGACGCGGCCGCACCCCTATACGAGTACTATCAGGGCGCGATAGGGTGAAAGTGGCTCCTCAATCATGGGAGGGTTCAGGAAAAAGAGCCATATTTCCACGTCGGAAACACGGCGAACGCACTGACCGACTCTATAGCAGTTTAGTTCAAGTTCGAAGTAGGCCTGAGACTTATTAATGTTGTATTAGATTCGCTCAAAAAGACTTACTTACGGTACTGTAAAAACTTTAGTTTTTTATTTCTAGAACTTAAGAAAAATCTGTTGTGTTGTAATTAAAACAGTTTTCTGACCGTCATTGGTCTAGTGGTCGCTAACGATTCTGTCCGTTTGAAGTCCTGTGTAAGATACCCGTGTTCTCATCTGTAATTGCTTAGTAACCCGGAATGAGGACTTGTGCCCGGTTGATATTAATATCCTAATTGTAGGGGACTTACATAACTGGCACACTGGCACACACACTGGGGGTAGGTACTATAGTAGGCAAGCCTAACCCTTTGAAGAAAATTAAATAAAAATTCTGGGAAAACAAAACAACTCAACAGATTTTAAGGGCTCTGATCATGTCAGAGGACACATCTAGCAAAGGCAGGAGTGGGTTTTAGCCGGTAAGAGTCCGGCACTGCCCAGACTGATTCCCAGTGGGTCAGTTTGGGCGTCCATGAGGATTTCCCACTCCTATCAAACCTAAAAAAAAACCCTTTGAGGAAAATACATGTGTGCATGTAATATAAAAATACTTAAATTCCTGCATTTGTTTTCGAAAACTGATTTAGTTACAATTATTACACGGCCACGGCCATGCCAGATCTTGTCTTAATCAACATAACTAAGCTAGGTTTACAATTTCAGTTTGCTACAATAATTGTAGCCAGCCATTAATTCCACAAATCCCGGCTCCACAACCAATCAAACGGACTCATCATTTTACGTGGAACTCGAACACCAATCATCTTCGTCTCCGGCGTGTTGCTGCGTCAGCGGTAATCAGAATGCGTGTCGTGGTTGGCAGGCTCTGCGCCAATTAGCGAACGCTGATTCAGTAGCAAACAATCTTGTAGAGATTAGCGGGAAATTGTGATAAGGTTGTAGTACAAGCAGAAACGGTGGTTGTACGACGTCGTGGTCACTTGGGAATCCACTCTTACCTACCTACAATCACGAGTACACAAGATTATTTGACGAGGATATCAGGTCAGTTTTATACATAGGCAACTTACTCATTTATATCTTATACTTTTTAGCGTAAAGCAACGTTTAGCCAAATCAATTTTGCAGAATAAATAATATATTTGGACGAACCACAAAATAAAATATCAAAACTCATTTTAGGGAGTTTGTTTCGCCACTTCTTCTTCCCATGAAAAACACTTAAAATACAGTTTCCCCAAAAGTCTTCTTCGCCGTCCCATTTCAGGCTGAAATGAATGTCTCAAAACTTTGATTGTTAGATGAGTCATTGACAGTCTCTGTCGAGAATAGCAACTTCAGTATTGCAATAATCTTTAGGCATGTGTATCCAACTAATATCCAAGTATCAAACAGTCATCAACAGTAAACAATACTATTTTAATTCTTAAAGGTACCAGAAGTCGATGACAAGCTAATTAGATGTCTGTGCAACCTCCGCAATGATACACGCTTACTGTTCGGTCATAGATCAGGTAGAAGACACACAGACTCGCTGGGAGGACAGCAAAGGTTATAAACAGAAATTGAAGTAAAGTGTTCAGAAATACTGCCGATCATGGGTCCTTGATCAAGCAAACACTAAGAAGTAGCAAAGGGTGGGCTTTAAGGAGAACTGTTTCATGTAATGTTGACAGTCAAAAAGTGCTAATCTTAAGCCTGAGTTGCATAAATGACTTTTGAGTATGATTTTGGCATAGAGATTTTCAATCTGGACTTTCTCAGAAGTAGCCCGTAATCTACAGTTCTGGTAAAGACCACACATACCTAAACTACTTTGTATGACCAGTGACAATAGTTAGGTACCACTAATCGCCGTCGACTTAGGTCTATCTATAGGAGCTTTATCGTAACAGGTGAAGCTATGGTTTTAGGTATCACCCCTTCAGGGTATAATGAATTATGGGATAAAGTTATCCCCCCTTACCATATCTCTAAATGACATAACTAATCGCAGTGCGTTTGAATGCTTAGTTACCGACGAGATATGAAGGGTTTATCAGTAGCAGTAGGTTTGAATCTCGGCGAGCGTCAGACGTAGGGTCAGACTACACCGCCCGCGTCTGCTGCAGATCCGTATGAACCGGTATAAACCGGTGTAAACCGCATCGCGACTGCGCGGTTTGGTATAATGGAAGGGGAGGAACGGGCGAAATGGACGTTGATATAAATGTATATTGGTGTGTTTAGTTATTTATGAGGATAATGTTCGGGGAAAGATTTATACAAACACGGTGTGTGCGGTGTGAGTAAAAGCGTCTATTCGAATAATTGTAAAAGTAAACGGGATTTTTAGTAATTTCGTAGCCTAAAAGCCTGTAAACTACCGAAATGATCGTTACAAATATTGCGTACCTACGTAGAAACAGATAGCATTTGAGTATTTTATTAACCACTTATTAAACTTCGAAGTCGAGTCACTATGGCATGATTTGCTATTTTAGTTATTACAAGCTATATTCACAGTCAAAAACACAATAAACTAACCCAAATTTATCACCACGGAAACCAATTTACAACCACAGAACCTACAAATCTTGGAAACGTACCGCGTAACACTTAACATAATATACATAAGCTGCAATTTTCTCCCTATTGCAGCACTTATATTGTTTGGTACGAAACGATTAATAAGTCGGGCGGCGGGGCCACAGAATAGGCGGCGGCGGGGCCACAGCGCGAGCGGCGCGATAGATATGCTAATCTAGTGTTTATGGCGGCGGTCACGCGACGCTTAATGGTGGGGGCTGGGAAACGTGTATGTATCCACTAATTGGGCATGCTGTCTACGATTCAGGAATTGGGGGAGCTGTAGGTATGGATAGTACATAGCGTAGGACTACAATATTAGGCTGCGAGGTGCTTCCAACTACCTAAGTGGGTAAATAATTTAGTCACTTTGTAAGTTAGATGTTTATTATATTTCACCACTATTTTGAATTAATTGTTCTTTTTCTAAAATTATTTTTCTAGACTTTGTTTGAGCACCTCGACACCCGGACCATTATGAACGGCAGGAATTGACTGTGTCTTTTTATTTCGACGTGGGCGGTTATAAAACTTTTCCCAACTATATTGAGGTTGGCTTCCAGTTTACATGGAGCGACTGCCTGTCCGACCTCCACACCCCAGTAACTGGGTAACACGATACCCCTTGGTTAAATTGGTTGTCAGATTTTCGGGCTACTGACTATCTGTAACGACTATCGTAGATCTACAGATGACAGCCGGGACCAACGGCTTTACGTGTTTTCCGAGGCACGGCGGAGTCTTGATATGTATCACCCATCCACGGACCAACCTCGTCAAGCTTAGCTTAACCTTCTATCGACCCGAGCGGCTGTTATTATTTAGCCGCAAGATTTCCAAAAGAAAAAAAATGCTTTTATAAAAACCGATCCTTCGTTTCACCCTTGAACTAGTCAAACTAAATCACCAAATATCTCCATTGTTCGGACGGGCGACATAGCCACCCCTTTTAAATTCGCGGCCATTTTCGTCTGTCTGGCACAACCCCTGGACCTCGCAGGTGGGGAGGCAAATGTAGCGTAGTATTGAACTTTTATTGAAACTCCTGTATTAATATTTACTATAGAGTGTATAATAATGGCGCGAACTTTACTATACTTTAATATTTGTGTTGGATTGTAGTTTAGTGTTTCATTTATTTCGCGCACAGTGTGTTTTAGGAGTAAGTTCAGTTAGCACATTTGTAGTTCAATGTGTTTTGTAGATTGTTATTCTATTTGATTTCTACAACGTATTTACAACGTAATACATTTTGTTAAACTTAATAAAAAAGCATTTTCAAGTTTAACATTTTTATTTCCCCTGTAACGGCTGTGGCTCTCAGATGTCTAAAAAGCACGTCTCCACAACATTCACATGACAGTTGGCGTAATAACCGAAGGCTCCCCCGATGTCCCCAAATGTCCCCGTTTACCCCACTGTCCCCCAAAGTCCCAATTGTGTCGGATTTGTGTCCGCCTGTTATTAGCCTGTTGGGATGACTTTTAAATCTTTTATGGGTCTACACCAGGTGTTACCGTCAGTCGGAGTTTGAATTGGAAATGAAACTACCTATTTACAAGTTGGATTTTATTATTTTTTTGTGAGCATTTAATGATGCTACGTTTAGTGAGATTAGATAATTATCTATTTAAAACAAAACATGACCCGATTATACTGAGTTTATGCTCTGGTCAGGTGCGTAGTATTCGCAACCGGCGTATGTGTATGACAACATGTATGAATGTAAACGAAGAAAAAGAAGTATGTAAGAATCGTAGCATACAATGATCTGTAATTTCTGCGTACCCCATGGGAAAAAGGTGTGAGTATATGCTCAATTAAAGAGCTTTTGTATTTGTAAAGTTTTGCAATGAAGGCAGGTCTGTATTCGATAATTTCCAAATCTGCTTCTACTAAAGAGCAATTTATTTCCTAATCCTGAAATCTCCATGTCCCATAGCAATTAATGTTGTCAATGTCTATCACACGTCACGTGGTCCCCCATGAGTGACGTAATGACACAAAATGGCGTCGTTAGCTGGGCGCTGTCAGATTATTGTGACCAGTCACATTATCGCAGTCGAGTGGACGGGATGAGGTTTTTTAATAAATGTTCGGTCTAATGGAAACAGTGTTCAGTAAAGAAAGTAATGTTTATAACGTGAGAAGGTAGCTATAAAGTACAGTCAGCGTCCGAAATATTATGACAAATAATTAATTGATAGTGTGAATATTTAAAATTATCTAAATTCCTAAGAAAACTAATACAGTAAACAAATTTAAACCAAAGGTGCCCTTTGGTGGTTGGTCTTGGATTTTTCGTAGTGGTCATTAATTTGAGCACTGTGTTCGTTTTTTTATAATATTGTTGCAAATTGAACGCACTTGTCATCACAGCTACAGCTAAGTGTACACGAACCTAATTACAGACATTTCAAAGTCTAGACTTCCTATCTTTGCTTCGAAACTTAAATAGTAAATCAGGACGATAACAGAATAACTACTAGAGCCGCATTCTAATTCTTTTCGCTCACACCCCACTGCGTTACACCCAGTATAACAATGGTTCGCATTCAACATTTTCCCGCGTTGGCACTTCACAGCCGTTTTATAAGCGAGGGCTGTCGCATTCTACTTTAATATTGCAAGCAGACTATCGCAGTATCTCTTGTACTTTATGGTTGCAGACAACCATAGCGCGCGGATAATATTGGTTAACACTTGGTGCGTCGGGATTTCAAAATTATGTAAAGATAAATGTCGGAGATTATTGTGTTTGTTGGTTTTTATTTGAACTGTTTTTTTTTTCATATGAGACTTGTTGTTTCAAGCTGGGGTCTTCAATATTCCATTCGAAACTTGTGTGAACAGCGTTGACATGTGGCTGTATTAAATTATAAACACTTACCCGAGTTTTAAATTTTGTATATTTTATACTTAGGTAGGTACTTTATTCAGAGAACACAAACACTTGTAATACAAAATTGACAGCAGATATTCGTTTTAAACAACACTAAAAAGACAAAATAAAATCATTTATTTCAATAAGATTGAAGACTGTATTAGCTATTCTTTTTCACTTCTTTTTCCAAAGCTTTCAAAAGATTCTTTTTTTTTCCACTTCTGTAGAAAACTCGATTTCTCTTAAAGCAACAAAAGGTGTCGAGTTTTTAACTCAACTCTGTGTACTATCTGAATTACTTGTATTCAGAGATAAAGCGAAGTTTTCAACACTTTCAGCGCGACGTCTTGTATTACTGTAATTTTATTCCGAGTACTATCTCAGTTGTACTTGAAGAGGGTTTGAAACAGGTGCAGCAACGCTTTTGAGAAGATTTCTACCAAGTACGATTATATTTATACGATTAAATGAGTTGTTCACTGAAGGGACAAGTAATGTTAAGCGGTTTGAACGACATCGTGTTTCCTTTTGAAATATAACTTGGCTCACTCAAAAATAGTAAAGAAAAACATCATCAGAAAACCGGCCGAGATATTTCACGACGGTACCTATGTGAACCAAGTCAGAGGTACATAGGCGGCATCAAAACTGACACCAAATACTCGTATGTCAATGCAGACAAATAAGATTGTCCAATTATAAATGTGTTTTCGTGTTTATAAACATAGTTATTTAAGTTTCAGTTTTTACTAAAAATGCGTGGGTTTTGAATACCGAAATGAAATGATTATTTATTAATATTAGTCAGTAACCACGTGAAAAGGAAAAGACTGGCGTATAGTGAAGACGAATTAGCAGAATATAGTACAGGAAAAATGCACACTAAAATTCAAATCATAATGTCAGTTTTCAATCCCATTGTTCCCATAGCAAACAACGTATATATCCTCCATTTCTCAGTCCCAAAGCACGGCACTAGATAACCTGTATGGCACTCTAGTTACCGGTATCCACGATACCCAACAATCCCGATTGCATTACCGACCAGATAAGTCCCGGATATGCTACCGAATTGTTTCGTATCAGAAATAAAGGGAAATGCGCTGAAGGTTATTTGTTTGTAAAGTCTACGTTATATTGCGTCGCGGAAAAATGGAAAATGTTGAATATCCCTGCTTTTGTGGTCTTGCTGAGAGACCGGCTTGTATAGACATACATGTAGATCTAACTGTATTGAGAATTGACAACAACAAGGTTTGTTATTTGTAACCAGTAGAGAATCGAAAATACCTAGTCTGAAGATTTTATTGAAATTTATCCGAATCTAACAAAAGTATGAGATATAGCAACAAATCTAGTACAGAGAGTTTTGCAGGTAATGAAGCAAACGGCTCTTTAATTTCGTAACATCCTCACACTAGCTTTCATTTTGAAATTTATTGAGTTAACAAGGCCAATAGTAATGTGCAACGTACAGACGCCAGCACGTCAAGTTACCCCAATGTGTCAAATTTCTTTGATCGTTTTTCAACTTTAGGTTAAACAGAATAAGGTACATATTCAATTGGGAAAATTTGACACATTGGGGTAACTTGATGTGCTGGCGTCTGTACATTGCTAGGAAGGTCTCTAAAAATGGATTAGGGCTTTGCTACAAATTACTTCGAAATGTGATTTGAAATGGCACTAGTGGGATACAACGTTAAACTACTATACCAACACAGTATCTTAATCAACTCTCCAATGCACTTGATATCACGTTGTAGCTAGACTTAGACTTAAACAACAGTATAGTTAACATCCAATGCTCTCTAAGAGCATTTGTTTCTATCACTCAAGACACAATAACACAACTTTATTTTTACTTCTTGCTGATTACACACTGTTTTATATCCAAACAACCGAACAAGCAGTAAAACTGCTTGAGGTAGAATCTAATAAATAAACTAAGAAAATTGCAGCTCCGGTGAAGATAAATAAATACCTAGTTGGAGTTTATATCATTGTGGGAAGCGAGTCGGGGCGTACTTCAAACTAGTTGGTTTCTTATGTATGAAGTTTCTGACGAAATTCTACGGTTTAGAGGGAAAATTTTAGTTATTTCACGTCGTCGGTAAAAGTCATTGGCTCTGTAATTAAATATGACCGTTAAGATTGTGATTTTAAAATCTTTATATTACATCTTTATCGTAGTCGTACAAAACAAAATTAAAGAAATATGAAAAATACGGTTTTCTGGAAAACTGACGTAACGTTGATTAATTAGTGAAATAATCTTGAAACCAACTATTACAAAGTCAAGTCATTTATTAGAGTAAATTTTGGTGAAAATAAATAGGTCTCACAGGTTTTTTGACAGAGACAAATTTACCTTTTAGGAACCTATACACTACTAATTATACAAGTGTCGAATATTTATCATGATAATTATTGGAGTTTAAACGTACCTAAGACTAGGAAATATACCTAAAAATATTCAGGGTCATTACAGACCAAATATAATCTGGCCTTGGTGATAAGCGTAAAATTATAGAAAAACTATTTGAAGACGGCTTTATAATGCCAAATATCTATATACTTATAATAAATCTGTAGAGAAGTCAATTCTGTACATTGAAAATATATTCAAAATTATTATTGGAGGATGATTGGTAATCGATACTGATGCCAAAAATGCAATCAGTAAATTTTTTGTCTGTCTGTCTGTCTGTCTGTCTGTCTGTCTGTATGTGCACGCATAGGTCAAAAACTACTAAAGGGATTTTAACCAAACTTGGTACGATTGTAATCCATACTCCTGGGCAGGTTATAGGCTATATAACATAACGCTAAGACACATAGGAGCCGAGCAGTGACGATAAATTCGAAGCAAGTCGGATGAAAATAAGCGCTTTCGAGCTCCTATCCTCGCATACGTTGATCATACACAAAAAGTATGTATTACAAAAATGTTGATCTTCAAAATATCAACAAAAAAGTTCTCAGTAACATATATCTATATCTTATAAATAGTCCACAATAACACGTTTACCTAATCATTAGGCATTTCTTCAAAGTATATTGAATAATAACGTACACTTTTATACTATTTAATAAAATAAAAAAAAAAGACATTGGTTTATAAACACACAAGATATAGATGAACTTAAACCTTAAACTTCCAAATAGTATGGTAGCCTACGTATGCTATACGGTTGATATTTGTTTAACGCGCGCAGCGGCTCACCGCGGCACCTGGCGGGCGTTCACGCGCCAAAACGTCACTTATTTGACTGTGGATGCGAAGGGACATGCCAAGCATTGTTCGTTCTTATTGAATAAGCCAGACTTTTATTAATTTATTCGTCCTTTTCATTAGATTAGATTTAAATTATAGTAGTTTTTAGATATTATTTTGAAGTAGTTTTTAGTACCAAAATATAATAATTATTTTTATTTGTTTAGCTCTTTTTATTCCGTAGGTACTTAATTACGATTATTATTCCTTATTTGTTTTTTTAGATTTTAAATATAGTAGGTACGTACGTAGTTTTGAGATATTCGTTTTAAATAGGTATAGCTACCTAATATAATTAGTTTGTTTTTTTTTATTCCATAGGTAATTCATACTTTCTTTTTTTTATATTTACCTATGGTAAGTTTTTTTTAGTTATTTAAAAGTTAAGTTAGTTAAGATATTAGTTGATTTGAGTTATTCGACGATTAGCGTCTTTTTGACTTAGGAAATAAACTGTTGCTTCTGTTTTTTTTATTTGAATTCAAGTAGGTACGATGCCACCTAGAAAACGGTCTTCTTTATTTCGAAATTCGATAAAGCCAAAAGAATGAGAGATGCGCGTTCTCAGGAATCTTCAAAGAAAAGAGCACATAGTTTAAACTCTATGAGAGTGAATAACGCAACTGCACGAGCACATGAAAGCACTTCTGAAGTTCTGAGAGAGAGATATTAACTTCTGAAAGGGAAAGAAGAGCTACATCACGAGCATCTGAAACCTTTTCTCAACAAGAGCTGCGTCTTACAGTTGACCGTAAAACGCATAAACATGCGTTAAAAAATGTCGGGATAAAACTATCCCGACTTCCCGAGAGTCGGAAACGTTCACCGAGCGACATTTAAGGCTTACAGCTGATCGCGAACGGCATATTCTATCTCGAGAATCTGAAAGATCTAGGTACTTAACGAGAATTACGACTTACATGTGACCGCGAAAGGCATGTGTTATCTCGAGAGTCCGAAACGTACTCAGAACGTGAGTTAAGACTTACAGCTGACCGCGAAAGGCACGTTTTGTCTCCAGAGTCCGAAACATATACTGAGCGTGAGTTAAGACTTACAGCTGACCGCGAAAGGCACGTTTTGTCTCGAGAGTCCGAAACATATACTGAGCGTGAGTTAGGGAAGGTTCATATCTGACAAAACATGCGCCGAGCGTTTGATACAATGTACGCTCGACGCACTAACGTATCATCGGTTGAGTGTGAACGGTCAAGTGTTTTTCTATACATTTGTCTGTTCTGGCGTTACGCGACCGATAATACGCGAGGCATGTTCCGTCAGATATGAACCTTCCCTTAAGACTTACAACTGACCGTAAAAGGCACGTTTTGTCTCGAGAGTCCGAAACATATACTCAATATCACGACCGTCTAGCAGTTGAATGGATACACCTAAGTTTGTCAAATGAAAGATGACGAGTTGATAATATTCGATCGCAGGAAACGGACGAGCAGCGCGAAGCCAGGCTTTCCGGGTATAGATTTAGACATATTTTTAATAACTTAGATGCACATGCAGAGGATTTAGATGAACCTACAAATTTAGTACCGTGGGCCAACAAATACAAAAGTGGGTTCACCTACGCTGTCACTATTGATTACAGATCATATTATTCGAAAATCGGTGATATGAACGTAGTATGTTCTTTTTGCAATGCCTCCGCTGGTCTTAGAGACATGGAACTGGAGCGGGTGTCCTTTTTGAAGAGTAAGTATCCACTAAGAAACGATTTTTGGAAATTCAACCCCTAAAGAGACAGACGTTCGACATTCACGCAGGCGAAGCCGCGGGCAAAAGCTATGTAACATAAATCTAAGTATAAATATAACAAATAATGGATGTTTGCATCGGCGATTTTTATATTAAACAATATTGCAATCGTGAAGACTCGAAAACATGTTAATTGAGACGTATTGGCTATAGTCTGCGTTACGCATAGCACAAGTGTTACGCTTTATTGAAGTAGCCAAACAATAATAATCTATTCTATATTATTATATTATTATTATTATATACTTATAATAAATCTGTAGAAGTAAAATTTCTGTACATTGAAAATATCAAAAAAATAAATAGCAGGGGGTGTTACTAGACTGACACCGAACCCAAAAATATGATTAAAAAATTTTTTGTCTGTCTGTCTGTCTGTCTGTCTGTCTGTATGTTCAGGTATCACGCAAAAACTACCGGTTCGATTACGATGAAACTTGGTATACTTATTCTTTGACATCTTGGGCACCACACTGGGTACTTTTTATCTCGGAAAAATATATACAATAAAAAACAAACTTAATTTTGCGGTTCGATCCCTAGACCCGACTACTGTACCACCGCAAATAATAAGTTTGTCGTAGGTTACGTCACCCGCAGTGGAGTTCACCGAAGGGCGCTGCACACGGCTAAGATATTATAATATTTAATCTTAAGATACAATATCGCTCGCCATACAATTCAATGGACTATCACACACTACGAAGATAATTATGCACATTGAATATCTATTCAAAATTAATATTGGAGGATGATTGGTGATCGATACTGATGCCAAAAATGCAATTAGTGAATGTTTTGTCTTTCTGTCTGTATGTGCACGCATAGTTCAAAAACTATTATAGGGATTTTAACCAAACTTGGTACGGTTGTAGGTAATCAATACGCCTGGGCAGGTTGATCTTAGTATCAGTTGTTTTACACATGGTCAGTTGTACGGCGCTCTTTCCCGGGTCAGTAGTTCCAGAAATCTTTATGCATACATATCGGAAGGATCAACTTTGAAAGTAGTCTATCCGGAAGTATTATGCTAAAATTATCACGTTTATATATCAACGCACAGCCCCAACCGCTGGTATTAGAGACATGAAACTTAAAGGGGTGTTCTTAGTGAAGAGTAAGTCTTCCATAAATACGATTTTTGAAAATTCAACCCTTAAAGGGAAAACATCGGGGACGGAAGTTCGACATCCACGCGGGCGAAGCCGCGGACAAAAGCTAGTAATGAATAAATCCCAAAATACAGCCTCTAATAAAAACAAATGATCCATCTCCCAACCAGGTGTTCACCAAACATGGATCCACATTCATCACGTCACAATTAACCCTCGCTTGGCGCGTCCATCGAGCCGAACTACAAACAAGCCGTGCGGATGAATACCGCTACTTTGCCCGGACAAACCTAATAATGACGTCACCCGGGAAAACGTGTTTGCATGTATCATAATGCTGTTACCCCTAAGGGCCCTTAATTTGTATGTATCGGTGTTATTTCGGGAAAGGTAAGAAAAATATTTGGAGGCTGAAATATGATAAATAGGTGCCTAAGGGATGAAAGGGGCGACCGGTTCTTGGTTTAGACTTACGGAACAAAAATACAGCTTTATTTAAATTGGAAATGAAGTATTTACATTTAGATATTAGGCTTTCAGTATAATCAGATTCGGCTGAGAAAAAAAAAACAATTACAGATGTATTTAGGTAGGTTTTACAGGTTAGCAGACTCCTTGGTCTTATAATGAGACGCTTAAGTAATCAGAAGTAGCATTTTCCACGAAAATCTAAATCAAACGTCATTTAGGTATTCAAATTAGGGTGAGTGAGGATGAGCACATTTTGAGGGTAAAAATCAATAAGACAGTCCAAAAGACCCGCCTTACTTTCTGGGAAGAAGAAATGTTGGAACAAACTCCCCAGGAACATGAATGTCTGATAAGTTAAATGAACTTGAATTTATACAGTACAATAATAATTATGTAGTTATCAATATTTATAAATCAATCAATCGTGTCATTAGAGACACAATAGAAAGACAATGACATCGCGGACATCGGTGTCCTCTTGGGGTGTAGGGTGCTTCCCTAACATAAGTAATGGAAATGCAATGCAGTTTGTCAGATTAAACATAAATGCAGAAAATGTCAGTGAATGTTCAACGGGAAGAATCTAAATAAAAATGCAAGTTGTCTGATTCAAACCACGTCTAATTGAATACTAAAAGTAATGCACATAAAATGCATAGAATAATGCAATATGTCAGTGTCAATGCACTGTCAAATGTAGGTCGCATCCAAAGTGCAAATACGCGAGCCTACTGGCAGACTTAGTGTAATAATTATATTTTAAAACTCATGTACGTGCACCGTACATGGGGTTTGATGAATTAAATTATTTGCTAGATGTTAGCTAGCATACTCCAATATACAGAATACTAGTAATATACAGCTACCGACACGAACACTAACTAAAATCCACAAAATCTATAAAGTAACGCTTATAAAATCTACAAAATATATTCAATAGCAAAGTTTGTCACAAAATAGAGGCATAATCTAACACTAAGTACGGCCCAAATAATCATTACAATCGTTCCGCAATTTGCTAAATGACTTGTAAAACAAAGTTTCTCACTTCGCCCAGGTGGAGTCGCTGACGTCACTATTTGTCGATAACTGCGCACAATCAAATTAAGGACACCGGCAAATGTAGGGTTGGGTCTTGTAACTATTTGAATTTCGAATGTCATGGCCTACCTTATCTTTTTCAAGAAGGTTAAGGTCGGCTTTCAGTAGGATTATCCGAATGATGTTGGGTAAAGTAAATGAAGTGTTTTGGTTCACAAATCGTTATTCGTATAGTTAGATAGAATTTTTTTTGATCAAAAATCGTTAAATTTCTGGTATACTTTGACTTGCCTGTTGGTCTAGTAGTTACAGGGTCACTACCCTGACTGCTATGCCGGAGGTCGTGGGTTCGATTCCCACCCAGGACAAATGTTTGTGTGTTGAGCACGATTATTTGTTCTGTGTCTGGGTGTAATTTATCTATAATATGTATGTATTTAGAATATATTTAAGTATGTTTATCAGCTGTTTAGTACCCATAACACATTTCAAGCTTAACTTTGGACTAAATGGCGTTGTGTGAAAAGTTGTGTAATTTATTATATTTATTTATTTATACGCAATTCGTAGTGTCAGGTCGTGGAGCTCTTTAACCTTAAAGTTAAGCACATGATGGCTGGCACATGCTGTTTACCCAAATTGTTTCTGGTACTTTCCTTAAAAAGCTAAACCGGCACTGATACTGGCATTGTATGGTTTGTTACACGAAAATTTTGGTGATATTCTTAATGTCTGGACTTGAAAAGAGACGATGATCCTTGAGTTTGGTTCGGCTTTTCTTCTCAGAGGTAGCCAATTAGTCAATGTCGATCTCAGCTAGTTATGAAAAGTGACGTATCAAAGTGATTAGGTAATATATGTCTTGCTTGCATTTATCATTTCATGTAGGTACCATATCAAGAAGGAGTATTCCCGTTTGAGCACCTATTTATTGAGCACCTATGCATTAACCTATGAGAAATGGGAATACCTTTGGTGCTAAATGCATAGGTGCTCAAAAATAGGTGCTCAAACGGGAATACTCCACGAAGTTTCCTTTGAAATTAAAGAAACCAATACACCTAACACTATGCCATCAAATTAATTTTTGTCTGTATAATAATTATAAAATGCTACATCGTAAGCTGTTCAGCCCTAACACAGCATTAGTAATAATCGTAACGACAAATTCAATTGCTTCCCCTCACCTGCCGAATATTTGTACCGGCTTTTATACTTGTAACACCAATGAAATCTTCAGTCGTACCCGACTTCCAAAAAAACCCGACTCTAATTTCATACGGGACTTTTTTATAACTTTTTTCTTACGGAAGTCGGCAACCGTTTTGGAGGTTACAAAGAGAGGGGTCAAATTACGTAAATTTTTAGATAAACGCTACAAAAAGATGTGATATTTTTCCTGTACCTAAAAGAAACATTTCTTCTCAAAGTTTTACTTTTCCAAAGACAATTGTTACTTTTACAACGCTTTCTTTAGTTTTACTTGTTAAAGTTTCATTTTATTCTCGGAAATCATTTATGTGTCAGTAACCGGCCGGTTCAGTTCTACCAGATAAAGGACCTCTTCTCAAACAGAGAAGGCAGGAGCAATGATCACATGCTTGCTCAAGGCGAATTTACAGTTTGAAACTTATTTTGATTATAATAATTACAGATCTAGGTTTCCTTAAAATATTTCCTTTACCTTGATTGTCAATGAGTCACTCAGCCATCAAGACACTTTCGTGATATAACACATCATACCAAATAGATTAGAACTGAGAACTATCCTTTCAGTATCCTTATAAAATAGCACATTAAGTTATACTTAAAGTTCATATTTGCATCGAGACAGATCTTTTTAAAGTTCGATATGTTTACTCCCTCGAGTCCTCTTTACTATAAAACAAAGTAATATAATGATAATCCATTTTATAAAGAATTACTTTTGAATGTTCCATATTATTTCCTTTTTTCCCTTTATCTTATTGTTATAGTAACACCATTTTTAATGCACATGATTTGATTCTGATTCCAGAATTGTTCAACGGCAAAATTCTCTGTTGTAACGTAGGTAAATCAAAGCCACATGCCATTGTCCCATCTCTAGCTGTTCAAAATAACATTTAAAACTTTATTCCCGAGAGCACGGAACGCTGCGAGACAGACGGCTTATAAAACTGTTCAGTAAAAGATCACTTTTAAAACAATACTTTAAACTGAGACTTTTAAAATAATAGTTGGCTAAAGATTCTATAGGGCAGCTTGACAGTTAAAAGTTTTTCTAAAACAGGTTTCAATCAAACATAATAATACTACAATAGTAATCTCTTAAATTTCTTATCGATGCTAATGTCTGCTCTAGTACTCGTTACGCAATTTTTTTTCTATCCAAATGCCTTACGACGTGTAAGGCAATTGGATATAATTTTATCCGTTAGTACGGAAAAATTGTATCTCTTCACCTAGGCCATGTCGCGGGCTCAAACTTTATAACCTTCATAATTAAAATCATTGTTTTCAATGCTTACCTATAATTTTTTTTAAGGTACTTTCACATTGACGTAAGAGGTTCATAATAAATAATATCCTGCTACTTAATTAAAATAAACAACGCGAAGTATTTCAGGAGTAAAATGAATAATTTTCCTCCATGGCAAACGTGGAAACAAAGGTACAATAGAATCACGACCAGCTCAAATAATCCGTTGAGCTTAGATTTAATTTCAGCTCAAAGCTATTGTTTGCGCTAAATTCATTGAGCTCAGCTTCTGTGTGTCAAAATACACGTGAATAAACACACAGTTGGAAACTTTATTTATTAAGTAAAATATATTATTATGTGAATAACAAACGGATTATGAGCGGAGTTTTGTGGGCTACCTACTTATTTTGGTCCAAAGTTTTCGAATGGGAATCGTTCAAACGTGACTTCTGTTATGAAACTGTACGTCGTGTTGGGCATTGTTTTTATTGGGGGCAAAGATGACTATTTACTCCTACTTGCACAATGACTAGCGGACGTCACGGTGGTTTTACCCGCGTAGTTTCTGTTCCTATATTCCTGTGGGAATCCAGGGATAAAAAGTTGCCTATGTCACCCAGGAATAGTGTAGCTTTCAAAGGGTGAAAAAAAAATTGAAATGGTCCTGTAGTTTTTAAGTTCATTCGTTACATACAAGAACACAAATCTTTCCTCTTTATAATATTACTAGCTGGTGCCCGCGACTTCGTCTGCGCAGAATTAGAACTCCGAGTTTTTTTAACCCCCGACGCAAAAAGAGGGGTGTTATAAGTTTCACCGCTATGTGTGTGTGTCTGTCTGTCTGTCTGTCTGTCTGTCTGTCTGTCTGTGGCACCGTAGCGCCCAAACGGGTGAACCGATTTAGATGCGGTTTTTTTTATTTGGAAGCAGGGTTTCTTGCGATGGTTCTTAGACATATTTCATCAAAATCGGTTCAGCCGTTTCAAGGTTATCAGCTCTTTTGTGGTAGCTACCGTTGCTATTTTAGACGTCTATGGGTATTAACTTTACTTACAAACATATGTGTGTCTTAAAATTTCAAACACCCATGTGTGTAATATTAATAAGCAACATTGTGGTGTATTTGGTCTGATGCAGCCAGGATATCTAGCAGACTAATACACTCTTGGAAAAATAACAGCAGATATGTCGTGTTTGGATTCATTTTAACCTGCTTTTGATTCTGCACACAATGCACTGATGGCAACTGGATGAGCTGATGCTGCAGCCAGGCTATCCAGCACACCAGTAGGTAGACTCTTGACAAAATAATAGCAGATATGTCGTGTTTGGATTCATTTCAACCAGCATTTGATTCTGCACACAATGCCTTGATGGCAACAGGATGAGCTGATGCTGCAGCCAGGCTATCCAACACACCAGTAGGTAGACTCTTGACAAAATAATAGCAGATATGTCGTTTTTGGATTCATTTCAACCAGCATTTGATTCTAAACACAATGCACTGATGGCAACAGGATGAGCTGATGCTGCAGCCAGGCTATCCAGCACACCAGTAGGTAGACTCTTGACAAAATAATAGCAGATACGTCGTGTTTGAATTCGTTTTCACCAGCATTTGACTCTACATACAATACACTGAAAAAATCTCATAACTATAAACTCTATAAAGCAAAATTAATGCGTTTAAAAAATATAAAATAAAAATTAAATTAAAAATTTAAAAAACCCCCATCGCATATTTTTTTTATTTATAATTTTTTCTACTTACTTGACACTTATCGTTGTATTTTGGACAATTCATACTATATCTTTATACAATATAGCTTCTGTGTAGCTATATTATTCTAAATCCATTCAGTAGTTATTGCGTGAAAGAGTAACAAGCATCCATAGAAACTTGTGCATTTATAACATTAGTAAGGATATACTATTTTAAATTACATTATTGATTTATTTATTAAAACTTTATGCACAATTAAAAAAAAACTGTACAAAGGCGGACTTAATGCCTTGCCTTGCCTTGCTTAATGCATGCATTATTAGTTTAGATATACTCGTAGATTAGTGCTAGATAGGTCCTACCTCTTTTCATAAAGGTACCTACTAGTAAAGCAATTCCATTTAAGTTAATGTCAAAGCCAAGTTAAAGGCCGATGTAGAGCGTAAACATTTTTAAATACACCAGGTTAGTTACTAACCACACAAAAAGAAATTATATTTATTCACAAATAGTTATAAAACATTTTTTATTTTGGATTTTTTAAGCAGAAGAAGACTACTAAACATGTTTTTCTAGATAAAATAACAGAACAATACTAATCCTACTAATAAAGTTGACCTTAATATTAGTCATATAATTCTAAAGACACCTTCACTACCCCAAATTGGTGAAGGCATCAGTAAGCATTGACAAAGTTAGATCGCTCTCGACTGGGTACAAACCCCTCAACAACTCGTAGGTACTTTCAAACTCCCGAAGCACAAACTGTCCCTCCTACCGTTGACTTACTGCCAGCCGCCATGCCCGGAATTCTTGACTTTCATAAACTTGGCTCAAGTGGTCCCCTCCTAGGGTTCCGTCCGATTAATTATTAACTAAGGACCCCTAAATCCCGTTGTGTCTTCAGCGGGTTCCGCATAGCAAGGGGAGGTTTCCTTTGTGCTTTCCTTGTGATAAATATGAGTGGGTATTTCTATGTTTGTTTGTTTAATAAGCAGGTAATCGTTTGAACGGTAGGTCACATAAATATTTTTAATAGCATGAGATAAACGGTTTTTGTATTCTTACCTAGTAAAAGAATTACAAAAATATTGCTCACAAAACACGTAATTCATAATAAAGTGTGGTGTCTTGTGAAGTCTTGTATCGTTAAATAATTCAAGTGACCTATACTACTGACCCTTTTCGTTGACACGCATTATTACGCACGAACATGCGTGAAAGATCTTAATGTTTTTTAAATTTTGCTTAACCCTTCTTTTTTGAAAACACTGTAAAAAACCCTATTTACAGATGTTTTCAGGAACGTAGATACCCCATCTACATCCCTTTCCTATTAAAAAAGAACCATCTTATTACATTTTCACATTTTCATTTTCTTTTGATCTCCCTTTAATTTTATCGGATGCCAAACTCTCATCTCCAATGGTTATTACTATTGCCTTCAGATAAACTCGGCATCAAACATGAAGATTGACAGTATATTTGATTGCATGGTCTGGTATTTAGTGGCCCTGACTGCTATGATGGAGATCGTGGGTTCGATTCCCACTCAGGATAAATGTTTACGTGATGAGCACGATTATTTTTTCTGTGTCTTTGAGTAATTTATCTATAGTATGTATGTATGTATGTATAAGTGTGTTTATCACCCATAACACAAGCTTAGCTTGGAACTAGATTGGGTTGTCTGAAATGTTGTAGAAAATAATTATAATCATTTACTGAAACGATGACTATTTAGGGTCCTAGAAACCAGCTTGTTTTTCCAACTCTATCCGAACTAAAAGCACAGTCTTTTATTTTATTTATCTTTTAACTCCACCTCTATAGAGGTATAAAGGTGTGTCGCGTGACCGCGCTAAGTAACCAGTACCGCAGTGGCCACAGAGCTCATATACTATTTGTTATCTTACTCAGGGACTGAACACAATCCTACGCTCCACAACGCAACCAATTTAAATCGTTCTACACTTTTTCTTGCACAATACACTTGAGTACGTTCCACACGGAAAAGTAAATACTACTCAAGGCCAGTTAGAAGATTTACAGCAAATTGGAGCTGGTCAAAAGCAGGTTTTACAAATATAATAAACTACTTTACTGTAATCCCACCTGACAATCAACGATGGTGAAGCGCACTAGTTTATACAGAGACTATTCACTCTAGCCTTGAAGACACCTAAATTATAATCGAACGGGAAGACCGCAGCAGGCAAGTTGTTGCAGTCCTTCGACGTACGCGGAATAAATGACGAGGCGAAATTATTAATCCAGATCGTAGAGGTGCCAACGATGTAAGAGTGTACACTTGTCTTGCCGTACGCACAACCGGTTTTCCAATGCGATGGTGGAAAGGTGATGGCAGAATCAAGTTTTTTTTTTCCATTTTCCTCTGAAGCCAGGCTTCCAAAATTCCTACGAGTATAATGAAATTGAAAAATATGTGACGAGCCGTCAGAAGTCGGGCTCGAGGTATCGTTTACCCTTTCACTGGGTTCTGGAAATCAGACAGGCTGTTGCTCCATGTACAATACTGATTCCAAGCTGCATACGCTCAGATTTGAAGCCGTATACCAACTAGTTGGTAAAAGCAGGCAGATGAGTTGATGTTATAGTGTAGCAGGTGAACTTTCTAGTAAATCCTTAGAAACTACCGGCTGCGGATGCAAGAGAACTTCGAAGGAAACTTTAACATCGTCTGAAATAGCGAGCAGGTTGTGAGCAAGCGTGTTGAATAGTGCCATCTTCCTGCTAGTTACAACCTCTAATACGAATTAAACGCCACAGTTTCCACACACCACATGCTTCACAGTTTGGCACATAGGTAACTAGGAAACATAATTTTCTCAGTAATAAAACAATCTCATATACAGATAATAAAATTCAACATAAATCTACGCGCGACGCATGAATCACTACACTAGCATATACATAATAGTATTACTACACATTTATCTTGTACAACTTCCATATGTTTTATTGGAAAATTATAACTGCAAACATACTGTTTTATTTTTATTTAAGTTAACAGACCGCACTAAAACTTTTCTGAGTAAAGTAACAGGAAGGCGAGCAGCAATAGCCCAATAGCTAAGAGTCAGCATGGGGATCAAAAGGTCATGAGTTTGATCCCCACTCATTGTACCTACTATTGAAATGAATCAACTCGCAACACAAGCATATTTGGTTAAGTGGAAGGGTTAACAAGACGAGAGAGTAATGTGCAAGCAACATTACTTGCTCTCATTTGATTATACAAATGTGAACATAATACTCGTCAACATTACATTTCTTTAAGTAATGAACTTAACTAGTTAAAAGCCACAACAGACCTTGGCTTAAAATTGATTTTGTTCAAAAGATAAATCTCGGAATGCCTTTGGGTTAGAAATCCTCATACCTACTCAAACGCGTCCTCAATCCATTTCAGATCACAGAAGAAGAGAGGAAAGAATAAGAGATGATCTATTGAGAACCTTAGTCTATCCTTCTCCCAAACTATTGCATTCCATTCCATGACTCTATGAAGATTGCAGACTACCTTTATCTTCCGAACCCTCAAACGCTGCGTATGTCAAAGGCTTTAAGTCGATAGCAGTGTTCTTTTAGCTACAATATACCTAAAAGTGAGAAAGATAATTCGACATTAAATGCGACTTAACCATAAAAATAAAGTTTATTGAAAAAGTGTCAAAATAAAGACAGTTAAGTTAAGCCAGGCCGTAAAAGTTAACTCGGTCAAAGCTCGAGTAACAATGAACAATATCAATTACGTGTTGTCTGTTAACCTTTTAGACGTTAACCCACTGGACCGCTGTCATCTGCTCCAGTTACCAACTACCCCAGTTTACGAGAAAATAATAAACTAAAATTATCTCCTTTTACTAAAGGAAAATGTTATAAAGACCACTTTTGAAGAATTTCAGGCGGAATAATTTAATGACACCAAAATTATTTTAGGACAATAATGACCTTTAAAATGTTAAGAAACCACGACTACAAAGAAACAATAAACTTTAGAGGTTTTTCATTCAGTTATAATCATATTTTACTGGAAACGCTCTGAAGGATTAAAGTCTACAATAACAAGCTGACATTTTTATATCCATTCATTGATACATTGTTTAACTATTGTGTTTATGTATTATTTTAAATCATTAAAATAATCAAATAAAACTCCGATACGGAACGCCACTATTTGATTTCCTGGCTGTTAAAAGATTCGTTAAATCTGGTACAATAATACTTTACATACCTACGGTTTCCACGCCCCATATGGTAAAAAAAAATAACATTTATACAAAATAACCTCATGATTCATGAAACAATGAAAACAAATACCTTTCCCAAGGAATGCGTCCATGCTTTCAATGCATCGAGAAAACTAACATCGTATCGGAATATTTAGAAAGTCAACAAACTCTAGACATTTTTAAAATCTCTTCACAACAAAAGATAAACTTCAAGCACATGTTGTAAATCAGTTTCAAAGCGCTTTGTCTACATATTTCAAATGTTTATATGACTATTCAATCGTGTATAACATCGTGTGCCAGTTAATCTAATTCAGTAATGCAATAAAAGTAAAAATGCTATAAAACCGCGTTCTGTATGGTTTATGAACGTCGCGCGTGCGAGCTTGTTTAGTAAGACAACTGTTTGCTCTGCATGCATATTGTGGCTAAATTGTGAAAAGTAAAGTGAGAAAATATAAGTACCCTGTCCCATGGGGATAGGCAGAAACTACAGAGCGCTGCCGCCGTCTGCAACGATTGTGACATACTTATTTTGCTTTGTTTACATTCATAAATGTTGTCATACATACACGCCGGTTTCTAGTACTACGCATCTGATCTTTCTGAAGAACCTCACCAATAAAATCTATATATAACCCTCTAGGGCGTCCCTTCTCGGCGTTTCCACTTAAACCTACCTAGTGCCCTATTTATGTTTTAAATACTTTTTTATCACATCATCTTGCTTAACATAACACAAAACATTCCATAACATATAACATTTTCACGGTATTTCAAACAAGCTTGTCTTTCTCATAAATAGTCGATCGACTTACGAAAGATTTCATTGTTTATAGCCTACATTCCTACCAAAATAAAAAGCATCGAAATAGAAAACCCACGTCACGACACTGACAGAAATAACCCAAGCACAGGTTACTATCAAATTGCGACGTCACGCCGGTCAATGGCTGCCGTTTGTCTGTTTTATGACTTATCAACGACCCCGCTTTTATTTGCACCCGGATTGTTTTTATAGTAAACAAAAATTGAAGGATATTGCGGTGTTGGATTACTGTTGTAATTTCACTGTGGGCACAGCTGTTCGCAATTATATCGTGTGCATGTGTGTGCCGAAATTATGTCGGTACAGTCGCACATAACGTGATTTTGTTATTATTGTAGGTTCTTTTATTTTCGTCGTAAAAAGCTGTTAATTTTTATTGTGTATGGTGTGTTGCATCTTGTTCTGAGTTTATTGGGTCTAAGACAAGACCGAACGGTTTTTTCACCTAAAATTAATGGCGATTTCTTTCATGTACCTCGTAAACATATTTCGTAATGGATATGTACAATTGTATATCATATTCAGTACTTGGTAGTAAAAATATAATCATTTAAACTTAATTGTAGCTCGCGTTTAATATTGTTGATTGTAATAAGTATGTTAAAAATTAAAGAAGATTATCTATAATTAGTATTATTATATTATCTGGTACTTACCGATCACAATATTCATGAGCTATCAATGCTACAGACATTAATCTGTCAAAAGATGGGTTGACAACACTCTGCGTCCCGAAGCATGTTCCATACATAAAAAACTTTTTACTACCCTCTCAAAGCTCTCTCTGTTTCTCAGTAAAGTAGGTTAAAAGCAAAAGAGCAGTGTTTAGTCTCAGACTTGATGGAACAAACACTTCAGAAATGCACAGATGTCTAGAAAAAACGGCGTAGATTATATGAGAAATAAAATCGTAAGAAACCCACGATGGGGTCGATGTGAATTGAGCTGAGTAGCGAAAAGCTTTTCTAAACCAACTTAGTATGAACCATGTCAAAAGTAAATAGAGATCAGTGTTGCTTGACGGGCGAACGTGTTGGAAATGCTCAATCTGTAATATTGAGCCTGGATATAAGCATTTGAAGTTACACTAAAATTTAAAGGTCCAATGAAACATGTCTGAATTTCTTTTGCGCGATGGGTTCTCGTAACGTTGGAGTGATATTACTGAACGAAGGAGCTAAGATTTTTCTTGTTGAATTTACAATTGAGAAATATGAATGAAGCCTTCACAATTAGATAAAAACTTGTAATAATAAAAGAAATAAGACACTGGACACAACTGAATGATTAGTTGTTAATGGCCCTAAATGCTAAGCCGGAGGTCGTGGGTTCGATTCCCATCCAAGACAAATGTTTGAGTGATGAGCACGATTATTTGTTCTGTGTAATATATTTTCAACACGTATTTAATTATTTAGAAATATAATAAGTATGTTAAGTTGTCTAGTATCATAGCACAAGCTCTGCTTAGTTTGGGTTTAGACGGCGTTGTGTTGTTGACGGTTTAGGCAAAATGTATTGGGACGGTCAAAAAAACTACCATCATATATGTATACGTGGTCTGCATTATTGGCAAATAAATGATTTGTATTTGTATTTGTAAAAGTTGTAGAATGCTTCTATAGTACACTTATTATTCGGCGATCCAGTTTGATACTAAAGTAAACATAGTCTACAAAATTACGGAGAATTTTCGCGGTTTCACGAAATCATAATTCGGTAACAGAAGCTTTGTTTTACCGCCAAATATCCATTACGTTGGCCGCTGTTTAAGGGGAAATTATTGAACAATGGGTTTATTCGCCATGTTTCTACGGTTTTGAATGTTTGTGCTCATTTTTGTAATAACTGCTTCGTCGGTAAATTTTATGCCGTGACCGTGACGTCGTTGTACGGTCGACTTATGAAAACCTTAAACCATGTTTCGGTATAACTTATTCAAAATAATGAATGATGAAAAAGACAGAAATATTTTTTTATTTGTCGCAGGGACACGATGTGCATACAAAATTAGAACAAAAATATATATATTTTTTTATATATTTTTTTTTATTTACTATGTCGGGGTCAGCTTCTAGTTTAACTGGATGCAGTCAAATACCAGTGCCTTACATGGGGCGACTGCCTCTCTGACTTCCAAAACCAAGTTACTGGATAACACGAAACCCTTAATTAAACTGGTTGTTAGGCTCTTAGGCTTCCGACTACCCAAAACGCCTGTCATTGATCTACGATTGACAGCCGGGACCAACGGCTTAACGTGCTTTCCGAAGCACGGAGGAGTCTTCATATGGATAAATGGTCACCCATGCAAGGAGTATAGTCATACCTCAAAAAGCGTAGCTTAACCTTCAATTGACCCCTGAGGCTGTAATTATTGAGCCACAAGCTCCTCAACAAAAATAAACATGCAACACGCAACAAACATTTACAAGCTTATGAAGAAGTAAATAGTGTCTTATTACATCAAATAGACTAGTAATGAGTTAAATTTCAAAAACAGAGAGTGATCAACGTTTTCACAAGATTATCGTACGTTAATTAATAAACTGCAGTGTACAGACGCCAGCACATCAAGTTACCCCAATGTGTCAAATTTTCCCATTTGAATATAAACCTTATTGTGTTTGACATAAAGTTAAAAAACGATCAAAGAAATTTGACACATTGGGCTAACTTGATGTGCTGGCATCTGTACATTACTCGCTGTGAACGCGCCATGTTTCATTAGATTAGTTTGCAAGGAGGCAAGAATTATTGTTATGCGAATCTCTCAGATTCCTATCGTGTTGCCTCTTTAATTAGTAATTGTTTTACTTTGCAGATTTAGCATGTTTCTGTAGTAGTTGCTGACGTCTTCATAAATTTTACAAATTTATTTTTTCAAAGAATAAGATTTGACTACAACAAATTATTTTAATATAGTGGTCGCACGAGCTTTTGATCTACAAAGGAGGCACCCTGAATCCAGACTTAGCAGTGACTAAGCTTGGGGTCTTGGGTTGAATTGCAAAGTAGGGTAGAGTATTATAGGGTAACCAAGAAATCTCTTAGTAGTAGCACGGTGTCTGATTTTGTACCCGTTTGGTGGCAATAGGCTCGCCCCTAATACATAGAACTAGTGAATTGGGGAGTTTGAACTGACCTCTGACATTTTTGCTTGACAAAAATAAATAAAGAATGTCAACTAAACACTGTTGTGTTCGACTGTACAGTTAGTTATTGAAAGATTTTGGTGGAAGTCCAAAGCATCGGCGTAGTAATGTAAACAAACCCTTTCTTTTGAACTGTGATGTCAGACATTGCACCAGACGTCAGATATCTTTACGATAGAATTAACTAATTGTGGTCAACTTGTACTGATGAAGAAATGATTTAATTTATTGAAGCAAAATAATGAGCTGAAAGCAAAAACATTCAATACTTAAGTATTAGACGAGACATCACGAACCAAATTTTCATCCTATACCTGTTCGTAGTGGGCACAAGTCGATAAGTCTGGTTTAATACGCTCCGCGCTTCTCTAATATTGCTGTATTATGCGAGTTGACGTTGTTCTATGACATTTCTTCGCATTCCCCTCTCAAATCTCTTTGGTTGGAAAATTTTAACACCCTTTTAGGACCATACGTAGGTACTATACTACATACATACATGAACAAAATATGATGTCTCACCCTAAACAAAAACCATAATAAATCGGGTTCAATAAAGGTTCCTGACGGGTCGTTCGTCACCTGAACACCATCATATTCACCACCCTGGCCACCTTACTCCCCCTTCAATCACCCCCCCGTCGATTGATGAGGTGAACAGGAAAATAAACTGTTCTTTGTTTCCTCTCGAACCATTTAATAATAAAACCAAGGATTTTTATTTCTATCGCTTTCCCTTTGTTTTTTTGTCAGAATTCGTTTTGTTAAATGTATGTAAAGATTTCATGTTATTTGTAGCACTCTCCTCGACTGTGTTGCTGACGAAGGTCTCAAGTTTTACAACTGAATAAATTTACCTATCTGTCACTCGATTGACGTGTAAATTGCATATTTTAGCTCGCACTAAAACCCCATAAGTTTTCAGATAAAATCCTTTGTCCTTAACCTTTTAACTGCTTTATTTTATATCAATAAAATTGTAGTGCCCTCAGCGTATCATGTTGCCAAATTATGCCTATTTTTAGGTAGAATGTAAAGTAGAACCAAGAAATCAAATTGGACAAACAGGTTTTTTTGATCGCATCGATTTGAAAATAGTTGTTGGATAATACCGACTTAGGCAGTTTATGAGATAAAATAGCATATGATTTTTGGAACTGCCACAAGACAAACTATCGTCTCGCAAGTGTTGAAAAGAATTTGCCGATGCTACCGCTAGCGGATGGACTGAGCGTCTCTCAGTTCCAAAACATTCCGTATTAAAATTGAGTAATTTCTGAAGCAATTATTACAATTTTGCATATCTCTTGCTAATGAATAAGTATAACGCATATTATTATCTTGAAAATATGGCTACAGATTGCAGCTCGCAATAAAATTCTGTGACGTCTCAAAACGAACTTGTCTTATTTACATAATTTCCGAGTCGCCTTTTACAACACCCGCAGAAAGTTCTCAGTATTTCTCAAGAAATAACTAAATTAGTGAAACACAAATGAATGAAGTCACTAAGTAATTAAAATTCGTATTTCTGATAAGGCGGAGCAAATTGTGAAGCGCGGAATAAAATCTACAGGCTGGCGTCTGTAGCGCTGTGTCAATGTTTTTGTGAAGCGATGATAATATGGCTGGAAAGCTATTGATGATTCAATCGAGTGTTAGATTTAAACCTACTGTTATTGGAACACGTCGTGACAACCCGAACATTAAACAATGACCTAATTGAATGTTTAATTATGTATGCAAAGGGCTCTTAACATACACAGAAGGAACGAGCTTTTAATAACCAAAATACGATTTCAGACAATTAACAGTTAAACGCGAGTAAAGTGATGCGATTGGCTGTTGAAAATTAACTCGGCCAATCACATCAGTTAACGCGCGTTTCAACAATTTGCCCATTTGTGTCTTATTTTAGGACACGACACAATAGATTTTTTCCATGATATTATGTTTTATTGGTGTTTAAGTTTGTAATTTATAACAGTTACAATTTGATGACGTACCTAAAATATAAGCTTTAGCAGCAGGTATTTTGTAGATTCTGGACATTGGGCTACTTTTTATTATTTCAAAGATTAAAAAGTGTAAAAAAATATAATTGTTGATAAAACGTGTTACTTAAAGTCAAAGCCACGTTCAAATTATTTATTTTAGTAAGACCATTAAAGAGTACTTTTGAACATGATGTTCAGCGACGGAGCGCGTCTAATTTACAGTTAAACAAATTAAGAAACTATTAGTAGTAGCACATTCCAAAAGATAGTTCATTATTTTAATACGTTGACTGCCAGACTAACAGACACAATAGGCATTCAATTGTTCGAGGTGACAAATGTTTGAGTGATGAGCACGATCATTTGTTCTGTGTCTGGGTGTAATTTATCTGTAACATGTATGTATTTAGAAATACATAAGTATGTTTATCAGCTGTTAAGTACCTTGAATACAAGCTCTTAGCTTAGCTTGGGACTAGAATGATGGTGTTGTGGAATATTTATTTAATAATTATATAATGGAGAAACGAATTATAGGTCATCAAAAAATACATCCGCATCGCTGTCAATGGGAAAAGCGTCGAAAAGGCAACTATGTGTAGATTAGTTTTAACATCAGTCTTGTTACACTTTATGATAAGCAAAGTAATTGGGCTTCACTTTTAATACGCTTGACACCATAGCAACCTTGTTTCATTATTCACAATATATATTTATTTTTTACTTTTATGTATAACCGACCTCTTCTCATTACACACTGAACTGATTTACTTACTCGTTTTATATTTATATTTATTTATTTCCTTCCGTTACTGGGTACCCCTCAAGGTTCATTGGAAGACCAGCGTCAGACAGCATCACCTGTCTGGCATGAATGCTGAAATGGACCTTTTTGGCGCAGCCGTGAGGCACACAGCACATGATATGTACCTACTTTGTATATTTTTTAGTGTTTTATAAATTATTGTGTGTTTGTGTGTTTTGATGACTGATGTCAAATAAATATTTTTCTTTCTTTCTTTCTTTCTTTCTTTCTTTCTTTCTTTCTTTCTTTCTTTCTTATTAGCTGAGAGAACGATAACGATTTAACTCCCGACTCAGAATATAACCGTTCCCTCATTTCAGCAGACAAACGTTATGAAACTATCACATAGCAACCGGCGAGGTTGGCGAGGGTCGCTAGTTTCATACCCTAAGAATATGCTGGAATGGTTATTATTATTTTTTAAATAAACCGCCTCTAGGCAGAATAGAAAGCCCAGACATACTTAAGAAATTCATTACAGGGCTAGTAATATGAACAATATTGTGTTCTGAATAAACTGAATTAATGTTAAGGGATGTTAAACAGAAAAGGGTACAATATGAGTTTATTATAGTAGAAGTTCTGCCTAGTTTAGGCATCACCGTTACGACTACCCAGAAATGCATATATTTTGCGGGTACATTACAGAATCGCATTATTAATGATCTAGTTTTAAACAAATGGGTTATTGCTAGTATACGTGTGTAGCGTATGTTGTAAAAAAAGACCAAGAGATTGGATTGGGTACGGTGAATATGGTTTTAATTCAAAAGTAAGTTAAGTTAGCGTGAATGCTGAAGTGTTCATAAAAACAACCATATTTTCGAGTAAAACTAAATCATCTACTTTCAATTCCTTATTTCGGAAATATTATTACTTTATTTAATGAATCATTTTATACTAAGAAAACTCTGTGAGATTTAAAGAATAACTATGATTTTTTTGATGTTTTCTTCCTCCTTAAATTAAAAATCGAAATTAGAGATTTTTGTATCAAGTTAACCTCTTAGTTTATGAGTACTAAAAGTAAACAACAGTAATGATAACGAACTAAATATTAAAACTCAGGCAACGTATTCCTAAAGCCAATCTGTTGAACAAAGAGTAAGAAGACATACGTCCTGTATGTCTTCATAAAAGAATATTGCATAAACTTATTTCTGCTCAGAACAGCGTGTCTAATCTAAAATCTTAACGCGGATAGTGCAGTCGCTCGCATACTTGCAACACTGGATTTTATATACATTTCATTTTGTATTCCACTGCGCATACACTTAGTTATTTTTACGAAGTGCATTCGTTTTATGTAGGAAGTCCCTATAGTAACATAAAATGGCAGCAGATGTTTTGTGATGAATTGTGATGAGATATTTTTTTGCAGTAAAGACTGCAGTTAAGAAGACGAATAGAAGTGTTTGCCGAGCTTAAATTAAAATAAACGCCTGCAATATAAGCCTAACAGCAAGTAATACAATAGTATCACACTTGGCAGGAACTACGAAAAAAACCCGGATAAGTGCGATTCGGACTCGCGAACGAAGGGTTCCGTACCATTGACTAAGTAAAGTTCCTTCCCCGTTGATATCGACCATAAAAGGGTCAAAAATCGCATTTTTTGTATGGGAGCCCCCCTTAATTATTTTTTTTATTTTGTTTTTAGTAATTATTGTTATAGCGGCAACAAGAAATACATAATTTGTGAAAATTTCAACTGTCTAGCTATCGCGGTTTTTGAGATACAGCCAGGTGACAGACAGACGGACGAACCGACAGCGAAATCTTAGTAATAGGGTCCTCTACCCTCTGTGTACGGAACTCTAAAAGCTTAAGCTATTTTACCGAATACAAAAATACTCTTTCCACCTTCAGCCATTCGCGTTCACTTGCCCCGCAACCCCATGAGGGCGCGTATGGTAATGCCCCAACTCGTTACCATCAACATAATTTCAGTTCAGCCAACACTTGGACCAACATGTGCGCCAACCAGCCAGCGTGTGCGCCACGGAACTAGGTAGTTACGCTAGTAATTGTATGCGCATTCGTTTAAATTTTGTTGCGACAGATGATGCTAATGAATTAAGTGTGGACGGAAGAAGAGATTTGTATTATGGTGATTTGAGTTTATTTTTAGATATTTTTTCTCCCCCTGTTCCGAATAAATCTAACTAAGTTTGAAATTGAAATAGGTATGTCTGGTCAAAGCCAAGCTTGTGGTAACAAATGGTGACGCATTGAATGCAAGAATAGTTAGATTATTTTGCATTTAAGGTGATAAAGATGTAGTTTATGACACAGGCGCCATATTGTATCTATTAGTTAGTATAAGTTCAAGTTAGTCCTAGGACTAACTTGAACGAATCCTACCATCATCATATCATCTAGATGAAGACACCTTTGTCCACGAGGATTATTCTCTACTTTTCGCACCCTATGCGAGATATTAATAGCAATTTGTCAAATAAGTTCTTTTAAAATCTTTTTCAAGAACTGTTAGTTGATGCTTTAAATTCAAATCACGACGTGATGTGATGTGATGAAAGTAAAAGCAGTTAACATCACAAATTCATGATCTTATAGAACCAAGTAAAAAAACAATCTGGGAATCAATGTAGCCTACTTCAAACAAGATCATAAAAGAAACTTCAAATGCGCAGATAAAACTTAACACCCATACTTTTCTATAAAAGAAATCAATGCATTCGAAATCCGAATAAAAGAAACTGCCAAGTTCCGCCAAGTTGAGCCGAGACCCGCCAAGTCGGCCGGCAGACATAAAAATGCGCTTGGCCAGCGACCAAGTTGCTCGATATTGATACGACAAGTTAGCAATGCAGTTCGATAGCCCCTCTTTACTAAGATAACCACGCATTTGCAGGATATTTGTTTACATAGAAAAGGATTTTAGATATATTAGTTAAAAGAGATAAGTTATTAGAAGGCTATGATTCACACCTTAACTTGACAGATGATTGCGATACATAATAATTGACCTGCAGTGCTATTCTGTAAATAACTATTCGTAAAATTTAGGTATACTAAATAACGCTTCCTCTCTCGGATCCTAACTGACTTATTTTGCTGCGCCCGACAGGGTTAATACGGACTAATTACAAGTTTACCAGCTAAGAATAAACATGTGGAATGTAATAAAAGTATTGAGTAAATATTAGGTGAAGTGAAGGCGAACTGAGCAGTTATTCCATAATACTAGGCATAGGCAGTTCACGGGGCCTGTAACCGTAGGTATGTGCCTTAGATTTGCTAGCAAAATAGACAAGATATTGGTAAACGCCAACAGAGAAAACAATCCTGGAGTCTCCATTTGCAACGAAACACCAAGCAGAACAAACAATAAATAACTCTCACCACAACAACACTTGAAGTAACCAAACCGCGTTACTATCTACGCCTCGTACTACCATCGAATACAGTCGATAAGGATCGCTACGTCTACGTCTACGGGCATAAAGTTAGCGGCCGCGGCGGCCGAAGGACCGCCTAAGCAGCCGGTCGGTTCACAAAAAAAAATCCCGCAAAAATTTAAGTGATGGGAACTGTCAATGCTATTATTATTAATTTTATAATATAATATTACAATGATTTTCAATATAAGTATACAATGACAGGTCAATTCGCCTTCACTTTATTGCATTGTCACGGGGTGGATTTACACAAAAGCATTGCTAAGTGAAGCGGCGTGGAATGGCAGGCATCAAAAAGGTGCGAGGCGGTAACATACATAAGTAACTACAACTAGTGGCATTTTTCTAATTTGAGGTAATTTGTCATTTTTATCCGTGAACCGCTCCCACTCGTTTTGCGTCCGCCACTTAATCTTTCAATCGTGTCAATTAGAGACACAATAGAAAGACAAATGAAAGCGCGAACGCCGGCGCTCGCTAGGGGTTTAATGAATTAAAAGTTTTCTAGTAAATTGGATTGCTAATTACTAGTAGTCTTTTTAACCCCTCCAACTACGCTAAATATGCTTGTGTCTGGAGTGGGTGGGGATCAAACTCTCGACTGCTGGCTATTACCGCACTTCAAAATGCTGTGCTTTCGTTTACATCGCCCCTCTCTCCCGCCATCGCTCGGTCACCGCTAGTTTCGTGGCCCCATACAAACGGCCGCCCTCAACTACTCACAGCAGTAACTACGCGTTATTGTTTTATGCGCTAATGAGCGGCCCGTCATCGTCATTACAGGCCGCGGCGCACAGTCACGGTGCAAAAAGAGAGCGGATTAATTAGTGGTGTTGGTGATCACATTTAGTTATTATGAAATTTTAGTTTTGTATATCACAGTATGAAATACAACACGGGTAAGTGGAATCAGTATTTATCTGACATGGAAATAATTGCCTCTTGGTTAATATTATGTTGGACTTCTACCAATTAAACTTCACGGGCATGGTGTAACCTTTTCCGGGGATACGGGTTTTAGCAAATCGGCTAAAGGAGCTGAAGAATCCATTTATTAGTGATCCATGATGATGTGAATGCTTTTTGAAAGAACATCCATAAGTTTTAGGTCCTAGATCAGTGATCCTGACGTCACATCGGGCCACCAACGGCATCGTATGCCCCACCGCGGCATCGACGTGGTGGGGTTGCGGTGGCCACCTCGCTCGCCGACCCTTGTGCGTGCGCACATGGTCATCTTATTACCTATGTACTTATGCAAAGATATCGGAACTTAAACAGTCCTTTGTCGGAGTTTTATTGGTCAAGACCACCAGTAAGACACCTGGAGCTTGGCACTAAACAATCAGTGTCTGCCATCTCCCTTTCAAGAGATCTGAGAATTTCTACAAATATTCATGGTTGCAGATGAGTCCAGTTTACAGTTTGATTAAAGAAATCTTTAGGCTTAAAATAGGGACCGAGTTGAACATGGAGTCCCTACTAGTTCACGCAAGCTGGATAGCTTAGCGAAGTTTTTATACAGCTACTTATATGTAGGAATGTGAACACTTTTGCTAAGAGTGCACTGGCATAGCGAGAATATTGCTTAAAACGACCATATTTAAGATTTAATACTTCTTTGATCGCTTTCTACTAGTTGTATTTTTATGTTTTATTTATATAG
This sequence comes from Euplexia lucipara, assembly GCA_921972225.1. Taxonomy (NCBI): domain Eukaryota; kingdom Metazoa; phylum Arthropoda; class Insecta; order Lepidoptera; family Noctuidae; genus Euplexia; species Euplexia lucipara. Next base: position 544,475 of record OV179164.1, on the reverse strand, counting down.
CAAACTTTGTAGATCTAATTGTAAAATTCGTGATATAAAAAGCTCACGAAGTTACTTCCATGTTGAACTTATAGCTGAAACCACACGAAGCGGCGGTTTCGTGGTTCGCCGCCAAAACAACTCAGGTTTCACTATTTACGTCTTAAATATAGAACCATGACACCAACCCGCCCCTGACGACCCCAGCCGACCAGGGGGTCAAAGCAACATAGTCCCAGCCTTAATCAAATCGGACTACGAAATTCGGAACTGCAAAGGCACCACTTATCAACCATAGTATTGTAGTGAAACCCTCCCATACTATTAGCGTGCGTCTCCGAGCTAGCTCATTGTTATGGCTTATTATTCCCCATGTGGAGACCGAATCCCCTCAACTGTGGGGGCTTAAGATAACAATCCCCCTTAACTTTAAAAGAGGAAAATTTAACGAAACTCGTGTACTGTTTAATTTACGTACATTTTTGTGAGTATAATTTCATTCTGCAGTATTCATTCCCTGAGGAGTGAGACCGACGTGCATGAGTTATGAGCATACAGTTTATAACTAACGTCAGGTTTTAAGCAGTATCAACGGCTTAAGCATACAAATTTATAGTACCTACAAGAATCCCGTAAATGTTGATTACTGAATTAAGGAATGTTTCTTGGAAAACTGTCGACGTATTAATACGAATCATTGACAGGAATCATGGCAACTTGAATCAAGTTTAGTATGCATTAGGGTTTATTTTAGAGATAAGACCGAGACGAAACCGATAGATAAAAAAAATATAAGAAATCACTGGAAAGGAGATGATGGTTGAGGCTTCACATAGAGATGTATTGAAGGAGAAAACAAGGTGTGCTGGCCGGAACCTATAAATTGGAATAAGGGCAAAAGGGTAGTGACCAAGAAAACCAAACCTTATGCACGGGCAAATTGCCAACTGTACACAACGTCAGTTGGAAATACTTCTATTTCAAATGCTTTTGGCAACTTATCTTAAAATGACGAGATAAGTGTTAAATTTTTTAGCATGAAAGTATTAAGATAGTTTTGGGACATGCTGAATTAGGTACGTATATAAATAGACAGACACCTGTCCAGGATCTAACCCTGCTTTACCGAACGCAACACATCTCAGCCGCGAGCAATACGTCAGCCGACCCCAAAGTTGGTCCTGATTGGTTGGATCTCGTAATTTGACAACAAAGCCCTGTCAGGCGCCGCCGCGGGATACCACTAACTAGTTGATAGTAAGACCTGTCATAGTTACCTTTAGTTGAGTGGAGTTCTGTTTTCCATGCAATATTGATAACTAGCACTATGCTCGCGACTTCGTTCCAGTGCTTTTCTTACTTTAACATCCCCTGCACCCCATCTTAGTTTTGAAAATAAAATATAGCCTATGATACTTATAAATAATGTAGCTTTCGATTGGTAAAAGAACTTAAAAATCGGTTCAGTAGATCCGAAGATTACCCTCTAAAACTTCTCAAACTCATAAACTTTAAGTACCTCTTTAAATAAAATGATAAAATAATATAATATAAAAAAGATAAATAATGATAATGATAAGTGATATTTATTTCTGTAAATAGGTTCATACTGACACTTTTACACGTAATTTTTTAGCTAGGTGAGGTTTGCGTTTCACTATCTGACAACTCTGAGCAGAAACATCGAAAGCAACTCTGAAGTCTCTTCTAAATTCCAGACATCATCTCGGTCAGATCATATCAGAACCATGAAGATTAGTGTCTGAAATGGTCTTCTGAGGAAAGAACCACACAGATTTGAGAGGACCACATCAGTAAGTGCAAGCTTTTGTCAGTCACGATTACTCTCAACTCGGAACTTGAGGAGCTCCACGTGTTGACGAATAATAGTACGAATATACGAATATTTGTTTAGATAAACTGGTAGTAGCAGACAAGCAAGGACGAACGATTTCCACAAGTAACTGTAAGTACCTACTACATACACAATATAGAAACAATAGCAACAAGTTACTAACATGTTGAAAAGACACACCACGCATCAGCTAATAGAGTATTCTGTTCAAGATGCTATTAAACCGGCTATGGTATTCTATTCGAATGTAAACGTCACAAATTCGTGACACTCTCTCTGATTTTCACCGTCATCTCTAAAAGATACACTCTATGTATTCTATTTTCCTAATCCTGGTCTATTCAAGTTCATCTAGTTTGTTTTATGCGCATATCCCTTCATACATTCGTGTAGCCTTTAGATTCCCATCAACTATACAGGGTGTCTCATTCAAATGGGTCAGTATGGGAAAGTCTGAAACTATAAGAAATACGAAGATCTGTTCTGAGGAACCATGTCATCGATTTTAATAACAAGAAAAACTGCATTCATACATTTTAAAAAACATCGTACTATTGTAGTAATATTGTAAACGTGGTCACTTCTAGCACCTACTAAAATAATTTAAAGTATGTGGAAACAATGCATTTTATTAATTTTAGACATCATGTTTCATACAGACATTTACTGCTTAAGACCTACACAATCGATATCTAAATAGAAATAGTGTAGGTTTTTTTTTTCAAAATAACCGGGTTCGATTCCCGAACGGAGTACAGATGTTTTTTTTTAAATGTATGAATGCAGTTTTTCTTGTTATTAAAATCTATGACATGGTTCCTCAGAACAGATCTTCGTATGTCTTATAGTTTCAGACTTTCCCATACTGACCCATTTGAATGAGACACCCTGTATTTACAGAATTTACTCGCGCTTATACACTGTATACATCATTCTATGCTAATATTATTAAGAGGAAATGTTTGATTGTTTGTTTGCATTGAATATGCTCCGAAACTACTGGACCGATTTGAAAAATTCTTTCACCGTTGAAAAGCTACACTATTCCCGGGTGACATAGGTTTTTTTCCCAGTATTCCCACGGGAACGGGACCTACACGGGTGAAACCACGTGACGTCTGCAAGTATATACATAAACTCACGCCTTTTTCCGCATTGGGATAGCAGAAACTACAGAGCGCCATATGCTACGATTCTTACATACTTCTTTTGCTTCGTTTCAGTCATTCGCGATTATAATATATTATCATTAAATATTGGTCTATCTTCTTCCTTCGCTTCTAGTATAGTTCCGCCAGGTGAGCGTCCTGCTCAGCGCCACGCATGAATGGGATCGATACGCGGCGCCAGGTCAACGACCGCCGGCTACGCTCATCTTTGGGTCAATGTTAACCCGCCACTACTCCGTTAGCTTTGAGGGGTAGTAAACTTTACGTTTTTCAGTAGTTCTGTTTAAGTCGCGTGTTGTTGACTACGGTGACTATTGGTTATAAGTTCATTGTGTTTTATGTTAAAGAATTGTAGGGTTTGCAATCAATTTTCTTAGATTTAGGACTGCAAGCGTGTAGATAATCTATATTTCACCAACATCATTTTTACGAAACGTACATTATTACCTATACATCTACTACTGGATAATATAATAGGACTACCCCAAACGTCGTCACATCATGCTGCCTTTCATCATTAGACCTCTTGCCGCCGCTGTTTTATAAGAATCTCCACGTTTTATTTTCGTTAAAACGAAGTTTCCGTAACCTTATAGTGGTTTCTTACCAGCATCAAACAGACACAAAAATGAGAACAGTTTTTACCCCAACCAGAGCCTAAATGATATCAAAGTAAAATATTGTTAGTGTAACAAAACATGGGCCTGAAGGAACATATTCGCACTAAAATTGAATGAAAGCGGCGGAATGAGGGACGAGCAACCTTCGAGAGCTGCGCCCGGGCGAGACGCCCCGGGACCTGGCCGCTAACACGATGTCGACGCAGAAGGTTCACTTGTCATCACACGATACAAATCACACTGATACGTTCATAAACGGCAGGCTTGTTAACATCATGAGTTCCATTAAATCGTGTAAATTTAATTTCTTTCTTTAATTTTGTGACAATTAAGTGACTAAGAATATAAGTGATTTTCTCAGCACTATTAAAACCATTTTCCAATCCAATTTTCATCCTATCTTCGATTGAAGAACTTGCTACGTTTGCCGAGGTATATCTGTGAATGGTTGCTAATCCATAACATATCGCGATGCGGTCGTGTGTCGTCGGCAAGCACGTTGTCATGCTGTTACCTGTCATAGGCAGATCTTTTACAGTCGTTATGAGTCAAAGATCCGTAAAACTGACTGGCACTTTTGTTCTGTTCAACAATATCCATAATCTGTTCGAAGTGAACTTTCTGCCTCAAATTTTTATAAGGGACGGTGGCGTAGCTACAGCTGATTGGAAAAATATAACGTTCCCCTCATCTCATGGCGCGGCGTAATAAACAGGATATTTTAATGGGATATCGGCTCGGATGCAATATTTTGCCGACCTTTGATTACTCGCTTGGTGATACTCCTTTGAACTGGTAATCGCAATCTCATAAACTACTAAGCAGATTCTTTGACACTTTAATGAGGAAGTTTGCATTAATACCATGCAATCATCAAACGTATTAACTGATAATCAGAAGTTGGAGCCTTTGGAAACATTGAACTGCAATAGCTAAATGATAAAATTATATAAGTTAAAAAAAGATAAATAATGATAATACTAAGTGATATTTATTACTGAAAATAGGTTCATACAATTACTTTCATATGACATTTTTTAACAAGTAGATGAGGTGTTTCATCATCTGACTATTTTGAGAAAAAACACCGAAAGAAACTCAGGGACCAGTCTCTTTTAAAGTCTAGACATTATGTTGGTCAGATTATGTAATAACTATGCAGATTAGTGTCTGAAATGAGTTTTTAAAGGGTATTTTATGGCTTAATTCGTTTTATAAGCCTTGTGCCAATCGGTAAAAAAGCGGACTTACATTCTGACTCTCATCCCCCATCGAACCTGTTAAGGGGGTGCGTATCAGTGAATGAAACTTTAGTGATTTGATAATTGATATAATGCTTTCTGTTTCAACACCACTTGGCCGATCTTTTAGGAAAAGTTAATAGTTACCTAGTATAGGTTTTAAAAGCTTGTGTTTTTTTGCCCATAAATCGTCAAAGCTACAAAATATGCATCAGTTTCATATGAAAGTCGTTCAATACACTGAGAACCGATCGTTTATAATGTTCGACAAGCGTGTAAAGTACCCGCTCAAACTTTCAGCGATCACCTGCGCTCAAAACATCCATATAACAACGTGTTATATCTGATTTACATCTGCTCAATATCCAACTTTATGTTAATACGTTAAGGTTTGAAATCCCTTGTAAGTTTCTGGTTAATGTGTGTTTAATGCGAAACAATTCAATGTATTTTAGAGGAAGGGTTTCGGTAATGATATTTCCTGTAGTAATATTTATGAGGGTCGAGTCGGGTCACACAAAGCATATTTTGATAATAATTGTTATATCTAAACATGGATAGTATAAAGTGGATGAGTTATAGGTAACAAACGGAGTAGAGACAATATATATGAAGTCATTAAATCGTCATAATTGTTAATGTCGTGGTGGAGTAGTGTTTGTATGGACAAAACATCCATGCAAACATTTGCATGTATAATATTAGTGGGATGCACATTTGGTAGTAACATAGATCTGTTATGCATTCACAACGAAACTGCAGAACAAATTTTAATGAATATTGGTTTAAAAATGAATAGCACCTTGGAAAAGAAAATAAGGTATTCGAAGTACTAATCTTGCGCAGACGAAGTTGCGGGAAACAGCCAGTGATATTATTATAACTACGAAATGAGGATTTGAGTTTTTGTATGTAACGCATAAACTTAAAAACTTCAGAACCGATTTGAAAGATTTTTCACCCTTGGGAAGCTACATTATCTCCGGGTGACATAGGCTACTTTTTATCCCTGTATTACCACGGGAACGGGAACGGGAACTACGCGGGTGATGCCGCGTGAGGTCCGCTAGTCTCTCGTATAGGTTTTGGGTTCAAATGTAATAATGCTTGTGTCTTCTCTGTATGAGAAAAGGCCTTTGTTCGCATGAGGGTGGTAAACAGTTGATATTACCATATGTTATAAACTATTTTCACCGATTATTTAAAGGAAATTTCTGTATCTATAAACTCACGCTTTTTCTCAAGACGGTAAGCAGAAACTCATTTTCATTAAATTAATCACTTATGATAAGTATTTACAATATGCACTGGTGTGCCGGTATGTTATAGGTACATCTCTTGTTAAATTTCAACGTAGAATTTACATGATAAACACGAATACCTATGTCGCATTTCCAAGTTTTCCTAAAAAAACAATTTCGCCTACAATCAATCAAAGTTCGCCAAAACTTTTCAAATCCATCTTCCTTAAAATAAAAACTATTGTTGTTTCACCTTCACGCCGCAGTCGCGTGTGTGCACGAACTTATATAGACGACGCGGGACTTGTCGGTTAATTCCGACATATAACCGAACATAGCGAAACTTACACGAACGCGCCACGTGCTACATACAATTATTCGAATGATTATGCGAACAAAAATTTAGCAAAAATTTCCAGGTTAAGTGGGTGAATTCGGGAATTTTGGACCACCTGCGTTTACATTTCCTGATTTCGAAATTAGAATTTACATTTTTTATTTCGTAAAGAAGTCTTATTATTTAATATTGGAACTTTTAGGTATGACCTTTATTAAAAAAGTCGAGTTTCCTTTCACGGTAGGTACTTTTAAATTAGAGGTACCCTTTTTGCTTTGTGTTGTAAGCGTTGCCAATCTTATCCAAAAGCAGTATTACGAAGATTTTTGCATTTAACAGATTTTTTAAAATAAATTCTTGATAAGAACACAAAACAAAGCTTCTTCTATGTTCAACAATGTCCAACTTTTTAGTTTTTATACTGATGTGAAAATTTTGAGAGAAAATTATTTGAATGCTTTATCTAATTCCGTGCGACTGCTTTTATTGGCATCTACGGTTCACGGTTCGTTTAGACAGGCCATTCGTCAATAGAAACAAAACATATGATCAATACGCGGGTGGCATGGCGCGTCCAATTTATAAAAATGTTTGTCGAGTCCGCTCCACAAACATAAATCTATTAACCCACCAATTCTATCGCGAATGGTATTTATACCAAAGGAATAAATTGCCGTATCGTATATCGTTTCGGTTAAAATTTGTATTAAAGTATAGATTAATTTATGGCCGGCATAACTTTTCTCATTCAGAAACAGTTGTGATAACTAAATAGTTTAGGAATTTGTTTACAGAAAATTTTACATAAACATTTTGGAGAAAGTAAAATATGAAGTTAGTAAATACCTGTTTCAGGACTTTGTCCCAGTGAGTGGAGGTCTTGCTGAGAGCGGCGACGCTGGCGGTACTCCTGTCTGTAGTCCGGCCACCGCCCGTACTGAGCTGGTGCGTTCAGATACTCCTGGGAGGAGAACCTGGACGCTCGAGGAGGAGAGAACCCCATCTGACTGTAGTAGTCATGTCGGAAGACAACGTCGGGGTGGTTGATACCACCCGGCACAATCTGACTCCCGAAGTGACTTCGATGTCCCAAATACTCAGGTTTCATGGGAGCATCAGTCATTTCGTGTCCGTGGATTGAAGTAGACCTCTGCGGGCCATAATCTCGTAGTCGGTTGGAGAAATCCATTCCCATCCGATGAGGGGAGTAGTCGATGCCACGTGGACCCATCTCGAAGTGCCCGTGAGGTCGGCTGTTCCGGTAAAAGTTGGGAGAGAATGGATTCTTGCTCTCCAGATTCTGTCTAGATGCGTAACCTGTTTCGACCTTCGGTTTCTCATCTCTGACCAGCTTGTCGGGCTGTTTGTCAGTGCCGTTCTGATGGGCATCCTTCTTCTGTGGCTCTTGAGGACGTAGCTTCGCATGAGGTATAGACTCCGTCACTTCCTGAGAGGCCCTCCGATTAAACTCCTGAATCTTTTCAGGGACAAAGCCCTGTTGCGGTGGTTGAGACATTTTTAAAAGTTTGTATTTTTATTTGTTCTAATATTATAAATACATCAAAACGTACACTCACGAACACTGGATATTAAAAAGTTCTACACAAATAGTGGTTATATAAAAAGTCGTGAATACACAGAGTTACTAAATATTTGAGTATATATTTATACTATATTTGTTTATAAAGTGAAGTCACGTTTACGTTAATTGTGCAATAAATTTATAGGAAAACATTCACAACCAAATACGCAAGCTGGAAAACAGAACACATTAGATTTCACTCAAATCACGTTTTTTCTTCATAATTATCACTTTGGCATAATGAGTGATGGCAAAACAAAATAATCTTAAAGATTTCCCCCCTTGTTTAAACATAGTTTCCTAAATTACTCAACCGCATATATTACCGCATTCAAAGCAAAGGGGTGGAATATGAACGCGAACAGCTACAGAAACAAACCCTCAAATTATTCTGAACCTAGCTGCCTTAATTAAATTTGTTAGGGTATCCTCCGAATACTAGTTACATGCCTTGAGAGAACCATTACACTTGAGATATTGTTATTACGAAATTTAAATACCATTTGATCTCGTGCTGTTATTGAATAATTTATTTGAAATGTCGATGATTATTCGCTTAGAAACACATTCAAAGGCAAATCCATAGAGAAGGGTAAATGTAATGAAATGTACAATAATATGGACGCAGCAAGAAATAATCAAATTCGTTTAACATTTCAGTCCACAACTTCTTTTAACTGGCATCATCGTGCAATCGTTTCTATTTTAGAGGCTAAGCAGCCAGAACAATCGCAGTTCATTATCTTCAGAGCACGACGCGCTCGAGGCGTCCCCAAGTTCGGCCATTACTCGTAATTAGAGCCACCCTTGGCGCTTGGCCGTACCACTTGGCCGACAAGTTGGCGCTTGGCTGTACCACTTGGCCGACAAGTTGGCGTAAGACTGTAACGTATTTACGAAAGTCGCTGTAAAGTTTTACGTGCTGAAGCCGTGACGTAGTGACGCTAATGAGCCTGATTTTACGAGATTGTGTGGCGTTGTTGCATTGCAATTAGTAAAGTGCTAATTATTATTTTGAATAGGAGACAAAGTGGGCCTATTATTGCTGGTGTTTATTTATATATTTACGAAGAACTTCGTAACTTTTTAAATAAACAGACTCCGAGGATATGTCATTTTAAACTTAGACTAAATGAACCAATAATGTGAAGGGATCTACGTCTAGTGGATTCATTAAAAGTTTCCCAACTAAACATTTAAATCATCTCGTTCTACAAAACCCTTACTTCTAACCCTCCTAATGTAAAGGGATCCTCTGATCCCTCCACACAACCGCACCTGCTCTACATAGTGAATCACGACCACTATTAATTGCGCAACTATCGCGCAACACTCGTTGAGAGTTGAATGTGTCGCCAACTTCGGGACGAGTCGGTTACGAGCGCGCCACTACTGCCACTAGTTCGTAGTTTGTTTTGTACGAGTTTTAACTATGACGTATTGTTACGACTTACACTTCAGATGTGTTAATGAACTGCTTTATTATTGTCTCGTTATGTTTAATTGGATTATTTTGTTTGTAACAGTTTCTTGCTGGATTTTAGTAGGTAGGTAGAGGTATTTATCTTACAACTTTGAGACTACAAACTGGAAACTTGTAATTTATGCGAAAAAAAACTTTAAGCCGAGTTAGACTCAAAGGCTCAATATTTCGGTTTACTCTCCATCATTTTATTTTAATGACTATAAATCCCGCTTCTACTCTACCAGAATAAACTCTTCTACTAAATAAACGATTTTTAATAAACATTTGTAACCGTGCTTCTGAGACCTAATTCCGGTCCAAAGCAATCAACAACACTTCCCGACTGCACGACAGTAAAAACTGTGTGTAGAAGAGAACAGAGAGTACAGCGAGTACAGCGAGTACAGCGAGTACAGCGAGTACAGCCCGCTGAACCTCAATCAAATGCAACTGCAAACACGGCAGCAGCTACAGAGTAGATGAATACAGAAGTCTCACTTGTTATGTTTTCTTTAAAGAAACACTACAAACTTCACCAACATTGTGAGTGCATTTTGAATAATTTAGATCAGACACGGAACAACTACCTGTAGAAAACATAAACATTTGTTCGGTGCGGGAATAAAACCACAACACTGGACAATGTACAGAGGCCACATCAAATAACCCCAATATGTAATTTTTTTTTATAGATTTTGAACTTTATTGCAAATGGAGTAAGGTAAGGAACAATACATTCATTTGGGTAAATTTTACAATTTGGGGTAACTTGATGTGCTGATGTTTGTACACGCAGATTTTTGAGAGATTGTTCCATTTTATCCTTTTTTAGTAGCTTTTATGTTTAGTGTTAAATAAATCTATCTTTTCTCTCTTTAAGGATGCCATTAAGTCCTTGCTCAGATACGTGTTACAAGTGCTTTACTTCAGCTTATATTGACGAAGAAAGTTACAATAGATAGAATAGAAACTTTTGTTAGAAATAGATCTTCTGTTCTTTCGTATTTCATGTGGACACGCACTGACTCTCGATATCGACAGCTGGCGGGGATCCAGCTGCCTATCGACATTAATATCGATCGGAAGTTATTCCTGACCCCCTGACCCGCTCGCCGATGGATTGGACCCATCAGAATTAGACGTTATCGGTGTACGAAGGTTTATATATCCCTTTTAGGGATTTGTTGCGGTGAAATTGGGTATTGTTGGCTTTAGGATGGTACCTATTAATAGGTTAAATAGGGTTGCGGGTAAGGAAATAACATCGGTAAGACTGGAGGTATTGAAAGGCTTTGTCAATAGAATTGAAAAGACATGAACGTAAGCTTAAAAATTGATGAAAATGGAACTGCCGCATGTCAAACAATCGATGGGAGAACCGCACAACCCAATGGGTTCTCTTACATGGCAAACGACATCATTGTAGGTCCAGGCAAAGATGGAGGATGAAGGGACGAGCTGGACACCTTCGATAAGGACTGGTCCGAACAAGCCCTTGATAGAGAGAAATGCAAAGAAAGTAGGGAGGCCTTTGCCCTGCAGTGGGATAATACAGCCTAGTAATAATAATTATAAGGTATGAGATTTTCGCAACAGTAAACCAACCAGGCATATCAGTTAACAACCCTCTTCATTCGTTGTATTAAAGAACTTGTTACCCACTAATGAGCAGACGAACATTTTGTTGAACTAAAGTGAAGTTTGGCGAGCGGCCAACATCATCCTGAGAGGAAGACAGAAATTACTCTTTTCATTAAAGTGCCTCTACTTAGAAGGATACGGATCTCCTTATCTTAGCCTCAAAGAAATCTGGTAAAAATAAAATAAAACCTGGTTTTTTCCACATTGGCATTGTTGTACACCAAATTTAATTCTTGACAATAATAAGTAGGTTGGTAAGCAGATCTATACTCCATCCGAGTAGGTAGTTAACTAAAGGTAAACAATCTTGACAAGGCTTTTTACATAAACGTTTATTAATCAAATACAACTACTGTTTAAACAAATTGTTTAATTGATCATGTAATCGTTTTTGTTGTATCTAAATTTGTTTTCAGCTGCATTTTATTTTTAAACTGTGTTATTAACTAAAAATACATGTCAAAATTGTTTACCTTTTGTTAACTACCTAATCGGATGGAGTATAGTGCCAAACATAGAAAAGAGGGAAGAGAGGAGAGGTGTCAATTAGAGACACAATAGAAAGACAATGACAGCGCGGACACCGGTGTCCTCTTGGGGTTTAATGAATTAAATTGACAAAAGGTATGTATGTAAGTAGGTAGATTTAAGTGTCAATGCCAGGAAGGGACGATCTAGAAGAACATCCATAGACCTTATTGGTGAGGTTCTTCAGAAAGTCAGGTGCGGAGTCCTCGCAACCGGCATGTGTATGAACTACATGAATTAACGTTAACGAAGCACCGTAGCAGATGGTGCTCTGTTATTTCTGTCTACCCCCATTGAGGTGTAATATTACATTATGTATGACAGTAAACCCGTAGATAAAGTTCCTGTTCTATCAAAGCCACTTGACTGATGAGCTACTAACGTATACGATAATATCGTTCATTCATTCATACAAATAGATAAATAATAACACAAATCACCCGACGGACTCATAAATAACCGCAAGCAGCCAATCAAACTCGCTGTTCCACTTCAGCGCCTGAGTGATGACGACACGGAACAAACCGTCACCGTGACGTCATCCATCATAACGCAGGTGATTGGTCGACCGCGATGTTATATACTTTAGAGGATCTTACGGGTCCAAGTATCAGTTCGACTGCGAGAGAAATATTTTAGTAGCCTGTGGTCTGTATGACTGTGCAAATATTAGTATGTTTGTTACTGTTGAATGTGTTTAAAATACAGTATTGTATTCATAAAACGTGGTAATTTATAGCCGTGTCATTTCCAATAATAAAAGCACTTTGCGGTGGCAGGTCATTAAACACGATATTATTTTTGCATGAACAATGCAAACATTCATAATTATTCTAGTGTTAATCGGTACAATAAGTGCTAAAACCAATATTCAGAGCCACAAGTTTTAAAATGAATGTTCAATGGAATAAAGAATTTAAACATGATTATTTATTGAACTGTCAGAAGAATACTGATCACTCTATCGACTTATTGTATGGTACAAAAGAGACATCAACTTTTTTGCAGCTGCATACCAGTTTTTACATGGGGTGACGGACTGTCTGACTGCCACAACCCCCTGACGATCTCTTAGTTAGACTGGTTGTCACGGTTGACTTCCATTAGAAAGACAAGATGCACAATTAATAACGAGTGGTCCTATTTAGCTCTCATGAAACTACTTATTATAATATCATTTGAAAGCGTGTGAGACAATAAAGCCCCGTATTCATCGTAAACATTTGTTTAGCAACAAAGTTGAATCAACATGTTGCGGAGTTGCTGTCAACATGTTGCTTGCAACACTGTGTGTTGCAGAGTTGTTAACAGCTCTCGCTCGATGTGTTGCGGTGTTTCATCGAGCGTGAACACCGCAACACGATGATTCAACTTTGTTGCTAAACAAATGTTTACCATGAATACGGGGCTTAAGTCTTGTATGAATGTAAACGAAGCAAAATAATTAAGTAACAATCGAGGCAGATAGCGCTCTGTAGTTTATGCTTACCCTCTTGGGAAAGGCAGTAAGTTTATGTATGTATGTATATCTTTGTTAATAAAAGCGTAACCCGAATATGACTGTTATATTTATCGTTGAACTCGCAGCATCCTTGGCGTGGGCATGTGGTGGGTATCATAAAAGGTCACCCGGGTATTATATCGCGGGATGTGCAGTCGCATACCCTGCATACTAATCAGCGACAAACATTCAACGACTGCCAACGGTTATGTGGGGCAAACCACTCTTTATCATATCGTGGTCAGCTCTCTACTTGCACTAGAATAACATCTGGCAAATATTAAAGTAAAGATAACTAAGTATACCATAACATCACGCTAGTGTTCCCAGAGGCAGATGCAGAGGTGGTTACATGTAACAGGGGAAAGTCCAGCCATCACCTGGACACATGTCCATTGTCCAGACTCTGGGCTGATATTTACTAAGGAATTAAATTCAATTCAGGCCCGGTAAAAAGAATCTAGAACCACTTGCTCAGCATTAGCGTTTGCGTAATACTAGCGATATAACTCATTAATAGTCTTTAAAGAACAGGTTTCATCAACAACGAAAAAACATTTTTTAAAAGCCCATTTGCATTATAAACCTAGCAGTGATCAATGCATGCATTATATGTTTGTAGTCTAACAACGAACCCAAAATCTATTTCATCCCGCTCATTCAGCATCTTAACACACAATAGCACATCAAAACGTCATAATATTATACAGATTTTCATTTTTCTCAGTATATTAGGCACAGCATTGTGAAGCAGTTCATTTGAGCGCCTCTAGTACACAATGTCGTTTAGATTTCCCGCCATTCTTCATGTCAGTGTGAACAAAATACAAAATGGCGTCGTTATGTGAGCTTTTTAACATAATGTGAAGCTTATGAAAATACTCCACAATGATTTTACTGATTTTTTTAAATATTAGACCAAGATAATACCAGACGTTTATATGACACTGAGATGCACTAAGTAGATAAATTTAATAATTTTTATTTTTAATTCATTTCTTAATAATTTTTCAATTCAATTTTCTTTGTTCTTTTAACATGTATAGCTTACTACGAATAGCTTATTTTACTTTGCTTAATTTAATTAATAATTGTTTTTTTGATATTTTAACGCAAGTTGTGGTCTCCTTTAAATGAAGATGCACAAGGAATTGTACCTATTTATAGTTTGTTTAATTAGCGTGTAAGGTGTAATATTTGTTGGAGATCCAAATAAATACAAATACATATACAAATTAAGTTTATTTAAGTTAAAAGTAAGTTACAGGACTATAGAGAAAGGCGATTATTTCTCTTAGTTGTTGATAGGTACTCAGTTGTGAGTGTAGGTACTACGATTATGCTAAATTATGACCCGCATCGTTGGTCTAACGTAGGTTACAGAGTAAGCACAAAAATGTGCGGTGATGAGACCGTACAGAAGAAACAAACCCACAAGGCACCACTTCTTACTAGAGTCTAGTAACCAAACCCATACTACACTACTCAAAGTAATATCTTCTTGTTACGATATCAAGGCGCAATTGTTTCCCCAGAATACAAAGATTATCGTTAACAAAATCAATTACATGCGCCACAACACGGAGGGCTGAGGGCTCTCTAGCAAAGAGCGCATTAGGCAGAGCCGGGAGGCGCAGATGTCGACAATAGCTACAAACGATCTCCTTCTTGTGATATTATGAAGTTTGTTCGCGCCTTGAATCTTAAAGTACTTGTCTTATTGATATTTTGGTTGTTGAAGAAACTGTCTATCTATTTTCCCAACTGATATCTGAAGTTCGATAAGTATATCTCACTGTAGGTAACTGTGGAGATTGAATGAATTAATTAACAAAAACTAATCGTGAGATGGCAATGGATTGACGGGTTAACGGATTTGTTAAGCCTATACAGACTAAGACAAATGTTCTTCAGTTTTATTTAGTAACAACGCTTGTGTTATATGCAGGTAGGTATATCTTGCTTACCCAACTGACGTTATAACCCAAAAAAAATCAAATACTAAAAAGAGGGCACGCGAGGAAATGACATAGAAAAACTTTGGTCCTTATATCTCAATAACACCATCTAGAATAATACAACATTATTTTTTTTAAGGATGGGAAATCATCAAATGACTCCTCCCGCTCTCGGTGAAGCGGAAGGGAGTGTCTGACTCTTACTGACTAAAACCCATCCGTGCTCCTCTTAATGCCTTTTGCGTTCCAGGGCCGCTCTTTCGAACAAATTCCGCGACCGGCAGGAATATAACAATATTGGAACGGCAGTGGAGCGTACTAAATTTAACTTATAGACTTATGTACACTAGGACACAATTAGCGGATGAAAATATTGTTCGTGATGTGCCATCAATGGTAACTATTGAATGTCCTTGTTGTCGTGTTGTTGGTAACAGAAAAAGAAAATTTCGAAGAGATTTAAAATACTTATAGAGCGGACATGTCAAGGAAATGTCATAGAAAAACTTTGATCCCAATGTCTCAGTAACGCCATCTAGAATAATATATGAATATTGGAGTGACAGCGGAGCGTACTACAAAAAACTCATAGACTTGTATCCAGCAGGACAAAATTTTTCGGACGAAAATTTTGTTCGTGATGTCCGGTCTATAGGTATTGAACGTCTTTGTTTACATTATTTTAATTTTCTGCCGTTCCTATAATACTGTACACAATTCCACAATTACATGAAACTGTTTTAACCGACTTGGAATTTGGAATGAAATGAAAACATTCATGACTGATGCATCGACATCACGCCACAAACACTGGCTGTTTTAATCTCGACACGCATACATAATATCATCCAAACATCCACATATTTATGTATGTATTTACGTAGCCACATACACGGGTGTATGTGCCGTATATCATAGTTTTACGAGAATTTATTCCCGTCACTGTGACGCTCGCTATAAACTGGTATGTTGTACATAGGTACTACAATTAGGTATTCGATGCAAATGTTTTGTGCAAGTGAAATGATTGACGGTTTGGCTATAACTGTGTAGCTGGTTGGAATTCATTACCTACATGGAATGAGTAACTAAAATGACATGAAATTTCTGGCAAGGTGACCTATGCGTAAAGACGACGTAAGCATTTTGAATTGTTTCCCACATAACATAACGCCTGTAATCCCGGATGGGTTAGGCAGTGGTGTATCCCAGTCGGGGGTCGCGGAAGTATCTTCCGTTCCCGTGACCCCCGGCACAGGTGTGAGAAGGAACACGGGGTGGTTTTTAGTCAGTAAGAGTCTGACAGACCCCTCCGCCTCCCCGGGCGGGGGACATCCATGAGGATTTTCCACCCCTCAAAAAAAAACGGCAGTGGTGTATCAGTAGTACTCACCCACACTTCGCCAGTTTAATTTAAGTCTCATGTGATAGGGAGCGAGCCTTTTGACATCAATCGGGGACAAATCCAGACTGCTACTAAGAAATTCCAGATGGAAAATCTCAATAATACTTTGCCCGACCCGGGGATCGAACCTGGGACTTCATGCTCAGCAGTAGCGCTTGCGACTTGTAGACCAACAAAACAGTCAATTGTTTCCTAATTCATGTTAAAACAGAAATAAGAAACAGATCGTCAACGGCTACTCAAAAGACTGTCGGTCTGTTGATCATTACGTTTTTCATATTAGTAGTTTCATCATTTAGTTTGTCTTTTTAAATTGACAACTTATAACATTTTGACCATACGAGTATTACAACCACAAATGGCGGTACACTGATTCTAGGGCAACTTAATATCGATATCTCGAACGAAAGAATAAAATATAACGTTTCAAACTTCCATCATTAAAAACTCAACAAAAGATACACAATACAGTCGTCATCAATACAAGAGCCATCGGTACAGGATCGTCAGTATACTATGTGCTAGTGAGACAATATCATTATCATATGTACAGGTACGTCAGTATGTACTCTATGCTAGTAACCTGCTCCATCATGACGACGCGACGTATTGTGCTGCATCAATATCACAATGCAATAAGGACCGAAGGACCACAGAAATGATCAAAGAAAATTGACTCATTGGACTATAAGATCAGAAAAACGTTGAGAAAGGTCTCATAAATAGAGTAGGTACCAATTCGAATGTATTTCGGTTTACTTTCGTTGAAGGTTTTGAATAAGAAAAACACACTACACGCACACATCGTGAGGATTATAGCATGTCTGAGAGTTATTTCTAGACGGCGTGTGACTGCCTATTTAACTGCCACAACCCAGTGGCTCGGTAACCCCTTGGTTCAACCGGTTGTCTAATTTTCGGACTTTTGAATACCTGTATCGACTGGTAAAGATCTACAAATGACAGCCGGAACCAACGGCTTGAACTTGCTTTGCGATGCACGGAGGAGTTTTGTCTATATGGCTCGGTAAATAGCGACCCTGAACTAATCTTACGCCTTGGTCCTTCTGTTTGTAACCATGCTATGGCAATACCGGGCGCTTTATAACAAGTCATCGTGACATGAATAGCAGTTTTCAATGTGTAACTAAAATGTAGGTTTAAGTAAAATATCGATGATTTTCCTCGAGACTTACAGTATAGACAGTTTAAAATAATTATTTAAGAGTTTACTGACAATAGTTATCTATTTATAAGGGCCTTAATGTTCATCTTTAGATATTTGAAGGAGTAATTAGTATATTGACCTTAATATTCGCGAGATAGAATTAGGGCAGGTTCATAACCATTGATGACAAGCGTCTGTAAAATATTCAAAAGCAATTAATTTTCTTTAATTATTCATCAAAGAGAAAGACGTGAATTGATTAAATTGTGCATTCTTAGTTAATATTCATAACTTAACCTTTAATTCGGAAAACCCTTTACATGTTATTCTGTGATGCTGATGTTTTGGACAATTAAGAAATTATTATTTAATAACGTCTAATAGCGGCAATGTAACTTTTATACACAATGGTGCTACATAGTACGGCTAACTTACTAGTCTAAGGAAGCCAGATGTATGTGGTCAGTCGATCAAACATAGAACAAAACACATCCGCCTGCCAAACCAACAAAAAACATTTCTAACTTAAAACGGCACATTTACCTAAGTATATCCCCCTGGGGTCATTAATCCCCACATTAGTGACGTCACTATGTAAACAAACAAACACCGCGTGTGCCGCGGCCACGCCCACTACGTGTGTACTAGTGTTGTGACACATGTGTCTGATGTGATTTATTGCACGTGTATTTTAAGTAGTGTGTAGACTGTTGTCGCTGCCAAATTGTGACATGAACAGAGTTAAGATAGGTGAGTGAGTCGTTTCAAATACACTGCGTTAGCTGTCTCTTTCGTATTTCGGATGTAAACAATTGGGTGTAAAACTAATTTTACTATAAAGACGAACATAACACCACAATTATAGTGAACTGTTTAATTTTATGTGAACAGAGTAAAGTAAATAATTAAATGAGGATCTTGTCGTCCATAAAAAATTTTAATTTTACCACGAATCAGACAGACGTGTTGCTGGGGAGTTAAGGCTTCTTCTTAGAAAAAACACTACGAATTGGTAAACGGCGACCGTTTTGGGGGACTGGCATAAAAAAAATATTCTGGGAATCAGTATTTTCAAAACGTCAAAAATTGGAAGTGAGTATTGATTTTGCCATGAGTCAGGCACGTGTACCTACTCTAAGGAACCATTCAAATGAGATTTTAATGAAGTTCTTTTTACTAAATTTTAGTCCTAATTCTTGGTTTTTCCTCGAGGTTCGCCAATTAGCGACATTATAAAGATGAAATTCCTGAACTCCTCTGAGAGTACCTTCCCTGGAAGAGTCTGGAATTCTTGTGTCGTCGGTTTTAATCAACATTTATTAGAATTCCATCCAAGTGGAAAAGGTTGAAAGAAGATGGATATTTAGTATTGAAAGAATCTTAATTAAAAGTGTAGGTATTTTTATTTATGTAATTCTATACTAATATAATAAAGAGGAAAGATTTGATTGTTTGTTTGTTTGCATTGAGTTGACTCCGAAACTACTAGACCGATTTAAAAAACTCTTTCACCGTTGGGAAGCTATATACTATCCCCGGGTGACATAGGCTACTTTTTATCCCTGTATTCCCACGGAAACGGAAACTATGCGAATGAAACTGCGTGTTAGTGAGTTAATAAAAACTCATGGACAATGTAAGTGGCAGTAATTTGTGTGTTTATATCGCTCGGTAAATTAACGTAACGAACAAAAAACAGCACATAGTAACATTAATTTTAGTATCAGCATCATAAATCATAAAAGATTTGCAGTAAATCGAAAATAAACCATTACTACAGTACGTTACTGCACACATTACGGCACTCGAGACTCAATACTCGTATTATCCCTTATAAAACACGACATGTCCGATTCATACATATTTATTGAGCCGGCCCCGCCTGGACTCTCTCCAAGTGGCCGGACGCACTGCTAGTGATGGGACACTCTATCGACGATAAAATATTTTACTGCCAATACGAACTTGCGTATCTTTAATCCATTAATTAATGAAAAACAAATAAATGTTAAAGATTATTATTTCTGTAAATAGGTTCATACGAACACTTTTACGTGTCTTTTTTAATAAGCTGGTGAGGACGTTGTTTCACTATCTGACTACTCTGAGAAGAAACACCGAAAGAAACTCGGAGGTCACAGTCTCTTTTAAAGTCCAGACAATATCTTAGTCAGATCATGTAAGAACCATGCAGGTTAATTTCTGAAATGGTCTTTTGAGGAAAGAATCACACAGATATGAAGCATTGTGGAATGCAAATAAATAATAATAGTTAGGTATTATGAAATATTAACGAGAAGTTTCAATAAAATTTGACTGCGACACTGAAGCTTTGTTCTCGCTAAGTTGAGACACTTCCATCATCTTATTGCAAATATTCGTATTTTATTTTTCTAAGTGTTAGAGTAAAATAGCAAGAAATAACCGAATGTTCAACACCAGACATTTTACACATAAAACCCTAATTGATGGTGGATTGAGTGTCGATAAAGTTGAAGTTTATTGGTTTCTTAATAATAAACGTTACAAGTATAGATGTAGTTCTTCACCTGCGAATAACATTCGTTTTATGTCCGCAGTAAAAGTAAAAATATTTTACTGATGTAATGAAGCTCTAGCCTTTATTTTAGTCAGGTTTTATACTTTTTAACTTAATTCCCAACCAGTAATCCAAAAAAATATTATTATTCATACGCCGTTTTCTTACTGTCATTTAGCTTTCGTTGAACAAAGGTGTAATTAGGCAAAGAATAAAATTTATCGATAGCTGAAATTTTACTGTCCCCATCACTAGACTTGGAGGTCATGCGACAGGAATATCGAGTGGGCACAGCAATTCTTCGTCTGGGCGTCAAGACTAGGTACTACCACTTCAAGACGACAGGTTTTAGATCTAGATATATTAATGGGAAAGCTTAGATGGAAGAAAGACAATGGTTTCTTTATAGAAAACTGTTAAACAATAGTTAGTGTTACTCTATTTCAAAATGTTTAAAATTCATAGAAATTAAATAGCATTCAATTTAGGATAAGTTTCGCTTCATCGCTACCAATTACTTAATTTAATTTTAACAAATTATACTGTATACCTACATTGAAATTCTTCAAACATTTTCTTTCCAGAAAAAAACACTAGGAAGTGGCGAGGGCAGGCTTTTGGGGAACTGTTTTATGTAATTATGATGTTCAAACAGTTGCACATTTGTGTAATCTGAAGACTAATAATCATTTAGCTTTATTAGGTAATGCAAAGCTTGTTTCTGCATAAACTCCAACTACGATAAAACCCTAGCTTTACGAATATTCTGACTTTTACCGTAACATATATTCTGCCCAATGAGTAAATATTTCACGACTGGTCCAGCACAGTTTGATAGCACGTTTTGGCAAGTCTAGTTGCCAACACAACAAGTCTTGCTGACCGACACACTAAGTCCATCTAGATTTGCTGCATATACGTTAGTACCCATGTTTTGTTTTTGTGTAATGTTGTTTAAAGTGATACCTGAAGACAGTAATGATAACGAGTGCAACAATTCAACTGCACTCGTTATCATTGCAATCAACTTTTATATTTAAGAAAATTTAACAAAATTTGGTCCTTGAAGCAGAGTTGTCAAAACTCAAAAGCCACGAAACAGCGAGACGATTTTGTATATTTAAATTTTACTTTATACAAAAATACAAGAAACTGAAAAGTCTACCGAACCAAACAAATTTTAACTTTTGATGTAGGTGTAAACCATCCAGTCATTTTAGTTGAATTTTATTTCCACAGTGAAAGACGAGCTTGGAACCTAACATAGAAATACGCTTGTTCGATAAAGCTTGTTGATAGAAAACTATGTTTATGGACAACACCTAAGGGCTCGTACACAAAACTGCGATGCGATGCGATGCGATGCGAATTCGCAACGCACAAAGATAACGTTAAAAAGTTCTTGCAATGCGTAGAGGGAGCTCGCACATTTTTGCGATGCGACGTCGCATCGCAGTTTTGTGTACGAGTTTACAATGTTGTACTGTGTAACCTCTGCAGAAATAACGATCGAAAAATAAGAACTGGCCAGAGGATTTGAGCTTGGACTTAAGATAGTAGTAATTTTGTAGTAAGAAACTCATCCTGAGTTTAAATCTTTTTCAAAGAGAGACAGTGTAACAGCTGCTTATCATTTCGCGCAAAATAAACTCGAGGAGACGCTGTTAGTTAAGTAGAAATGTATCTTAGATTATATTATCAAGTCTTGGTAACCCCTCCAGATAAGCTAAATATGCTTGTCTGGAGTGAGTTTACGTCAATTGTGCAATTGGTTTTTTTTCAAAAATTTCAAAAAAAAAACAATTTTAAATTTCAATCGGTGGGAGTCAAACTCACGACCTCACGATCACCAGACCGACGCCTAAGCCATTAGGCTATTTATTTATTTATTTATAAGCTTTATTTTTATCCCTTACATTTAGTTTTTGTGTATTGTACTTATTTAGTTATTTGTTAGTAATCTACTTAAGTAAGGTTAGTAATGTTAGGTGTAAGTGCCGCCTATTGCGGTGAAAGCCTCCTCCAAACCGTTCCAGGTGGCTCTGTCCTTTGCCCGTCTGGGCCATAAGGCTCCGGCTATCTGAATGATGTCGTCACTCTATCTTTTAGAAGGTCTACCCTTTCTTCTTTTTTTGTATATGGTGTACCAATTTGAGATAATGTGTGACCATCATTCATTAGCCATTAGGCTATTGCCGTTTTAAAATACGCGCAGTTTTATGCACATGTTCCACATTCAATTTAACATAATGTACTGTTATCTGAACACACAAAATTTAAAGTGTTTATTGAAATAATTATGGAACTAGGTACACATTTTTTAAATAATTTAGTTTTCAAGGAATCGGGGATGAATCCAGTGTTTTTGGCGGTATAATAACGACATAATATTGCGTAAGATTTCATGAGATTGTATCTGTGAAACTTCGTCCACGACATCAAAATAATACTACCTCAGACTATACAAAGAGGTACACGACATTCCTGTCCTTACTTAATACACTTAATCTGGGTGCGCTGTCCAATCAATACCCAAGTACCTACAAGTACACATAAGACAGTCTCTAAATAGGCTAAAGACTAAGTTAATTAACGAGCGGCGCGCGGCGGAACCGCTAAGATATTGCCTCGATCTTACGCTGCGATGGGACTCACAAACGTACACATTTGTCACTTGAACTACGTGTGTGTGTGTGCAACTTGATACTTGAGCCTTGTGTGTGTCAGGGTGTGTTTCAGTTTACTACGTGTGAGTGTAAACTAAACAATATTAATGTCAGGTTAGAGGGTGTTTAGACTGCGATTGGTATTTAATATCTTTAATACATTACGTTGTGGTTTAAAAGAAGATGTAGTAACAAAAATTGAAAAGAGTATGCTTAAATGATTTGGTCACGTTGAAAGGATGAATAAAAGGCGACTAACGAAAGGTATTTTTACAAGGCAGATGTAAGTGGGAACGCCGGGAGGGGACGCCCTAGAAGGACATAATTATACCTTATTGGTAAGGTTCTTCAGAAAGGTCAGGTGAGTAGTACTCGCAACCGGCGTGTGTGTATGACAACATGTATGAATGTAAACGAAGCAAAAGAAGTATGTAAGAATCTTAGCATATGGCGCTCTGTAGTTGCTGCCTACCCCCATGGGAAAAAGGAGTTTATGTATGTATGTATGTGTGTAATACATTACAGTTAGAAGAGCTTGTGGCCAAATAATAACAGCCTCATGGGTCGATCGAAAGTTAAGCTACGCTTGACAAGGTCGGTCCGTGGATGGGTGAGCATTTATTACATGTTAAAGACTCCTCCGTTCCTCGGAAAGCACGTAAAACCGTTGGTCCCGTGTTTCATTGTAGATCTATGACAGTTGTTACAGATCAAAATGTGGTTGTTGTCAAAATCTGACAACCAGTTTAACCGTGTCGTGTTACCCAGTAACTGGGTTGTGGACCTCCATCCGGTTAAACTGGAAGCTGACCCCAACATAGTTGCGAAAAGGCTAGGCAGATGATGAATACAGTAAGATCAAAATTATCCGCACCAGATCATCTTGAAATAAATTGGTGCGTATCTAAAGCCCTTAAGTGCTCTCAGGTAATAACACTTTTCCATTACAAAGGACCAACTGCCCTAACAAGGAGCAAGTTGAAATATTTGTTTAATTAAATTGGCTAAAGTTTTGTAGAGTCATAGTGTAGGTACCTGGCAAGAATTGAAATTCTAAGAAATGAGAATATTTCATTTTCTTTTTAAATAACGGATTAGTGCAGACATTTTTCTTCAATGAATTGCAACATCTTTACAGCAGTGGGTTAAAAATAAAATTATAGTAGGACATACTTTTGTAGTTTCCATGACTTATAGAGTGTTTAGTAAAACAATAAGACAGGGATATGGCCCATCTTTGGTCAGGTTTTTTTTTTTGTCCATTTTTTATTGAACACTAAAGGGTGATTTAGTAACATAAATATTCAAATTTGTAATGAATCGTCGTCAAAAATCGAAATCAGAAGCGGATTTATTATAGACACCCTATCATTTATTATACTATATTTATCTATAATGTATGTTTTTAGAAATATATAAGTATGTTTATCAGCTGTTTAGTACCCATAACACAAGCTCTTAAGCTTAAATTGGGACTAAATGGCGTTGTGTAAAAAGTTGTGGAATATTTAATTTAATTTTTAATTTAACTGTCCAAAGTTTCCACACGGTGGTCAGTCCTGTGAAACGGGATTCAATTTTTTAAATTTAAAGAAGTCCCAGAGTGTGTCAAAACCTGCGTTTGTTTCTTAGTTTGAGAATGCCTGGCATCACTTAATCAAAGTTTTCTTCACAAATAAGCTTTTCTCTTTCTAACAAAGTATTCGGCAAAAGCAACAAACCGTAAAAGATCAATCTATCGGCCAGCCATCATTGACTGTATAACACAAATCGTTCATACTAAAGTCATCTATTCCCGTCCGCGATGAACGTTTCAACGCATCTCACTAATATTAGTAATATCATCGACGGACAGACAGACAGTTTACGTGCATTAGTGTATTTGTTTACATATTAACCTTAGTCAGTAGTGGTTATGATTATGATGGTTATGTAGCGGAATGCGATTATGGATCTAAGGACAGCACGAGTATCATGGATCACCGTTTAAATAACTTTGTATACAGAAGACTCGACAAAGAAACCACTACTTATTGGAAGGGGCAACTAGAATCATTTTTTAAAGTTAATTTTTGTTCGACGTTCAAAAGTGCCTTATAGGGGCCTAATTGAAATAAATGGTTTGACAAAAAGAGTGACAGATTGTAAAAACATTTCTTTCGTTTTGAGCATGACAATGCCTCTTCATTCAATGAAAAAATGAATGAAGAAATGTGTAGATTCTTTAGTCGACAAATAGTCTACAATATCGAGCAATATTTCTTCCATAATCGGCAGAAAAGTTTTTACAATATAATATAATATAAAAATATTTCACAACTTTTCCATTTAGCACACAACGCCATTTAGTCCCAAGATAAGCTTGAGAGCTTGTGTTATGGGTACGAAACAGCTGATAAACATACTTATATATTTCTAAATATATACATATTATAAACTAGTAGACGTCACGCAGTTTCACCCGCGTATTTCCCGTTCCCGTGCGAATACAGAGATAAAAAAGTAGCCTATGTCATCCGGAAATAGTGTAGCTTTCCACTAGTGCAATAACTTTTAAAATTGGATCATTACTTTCGAAGATTACCCCCTACATACAAACTTACAAACAAATTTTACCTCTTTATAATATTAATAATATAGAAGTATAGATAAATTACACCCAAACACAGATCAAATTTTCGTGCACAACACACAAACATTTGTTCCGGGTGGGAATCGAACTCACGACCTCCGGCATAGCAGTCAGGTTCACTAACTACTAGACCAACAGGCCAGTCAAACTGTCACTTTGACGATTCATGTCATACTCGTTTCTACGAAGATCATACTACGCGTGATTACTGTGATTAGTTTGGTTCTAGTTTAGTAATATTTTATTTTAAGTACTGTAGTACTGAATAGGAATACCAATTAATATGTGTTTCAGTGAGTTTAGGTATTAATATTCAGTAACAATTCTCTCTCAAGAAAATAATGGTTGAAACGTGGCTACGGAACTCGGAATTGGATATTGAAACTACCAAAGAGAAACATTGGATTTTTATTTCGAGAGGTTGTATCTAAGTTAACTAAGATCTGTCTGCTACTGAGAAACTGAGTGAATATGTAACATAACCCTTATGGAGACTGACAAATATAAATATACCTTGCGTATATGCGTGATAAACATCATATTTCTTTGTTCATTGTTCCCGTCAATTGTTTTCTTCGCCCATACAGTAAGTAAATTGCATCGCTTGCTATTCTCTGAGCTTATCTACGAAACTAGGTGAGTAGGTAAGTGTTCGGCTGTTTATGATGATAGAGAGCCATTCCTGAGGAAGTATTGCCCATTCTTCTTCGTAAATTGCTCTCTATGTCTTATGTTTCCTGGCAACAAAATATTTTTCGCTTACATTGTATAAATATTTATTTTTTGGCGCATTTGTTTTGTAAAAAAATCATAGTTAGTTTTTAAAACATCTGACAAAGTATTAGCTTTATATTGTTTTAAAAATAGAATGTATGTTGAACTTCGTATGATACAGGTATTTAAAATCGCTGCACACCGTATTGAACATAAATAATAGAAAATATTGTGATATTGCATAAAGATGAAGCTGGTTGAACTTATCTAAGATTCTCTGAACGACTGTGGACTAAAATATACAATTGTACCTATATGAAAGCCATGAACACAGCTATAAAGGGTTATGATAGCCATTGGCTAAAGTTCCGCTAACACTAGCTTACAATAGACCAGTAATAACATTAGTTATTGAGTAATCAGTTGGATTATAGAACAGGAATTACCGGCTAACTGTCGATGATATTCACAGCGGTCTAATTTGATGAGCTTGTAATTATGACATGAAACCGCTACTCTGTGGCGAACAGATTTAAATAGTGTGTGATTTCAATTATTTATTGGTTGAGCGTTAACGGGTAGAAACTGCCATTTACTTGATTATATTATATTATATTTCATATGGATAGGACCAAACCATGTAAGCGCCATCTGCTTCGATTTTTACATACTTCTTTTGCTTCGTTTGATTACGTTCATACGTGTAGACATACACACACGCCGGTGGATAGTACTACGCACCTGACCTTTCTGAAGAACCTCAATGTAAATGTAAATGTGATTATAGAATATTCTGTCTGAAATCCCAAACTCAAAGATAAAAGACAAACCAGATAACACCTCGTCTGAAACTCATCAAAGTTCTGCAACAGTTCGTCTCCGCCGCCACACGCAGCAGGCGGGTCGGGCGAGGGTGCTCGCTGCGTGCCCGACGACCCACCGACGGGATTAGCTCTCGTCGCGGTCTCAAAGGAAACTATTATTAAGTTTCTCGTCAAGATAAAAGGATGTTGACATCATTTGCATTCAGTAAATAAAAGTCCTTGGGATAGTGTGAGGGTCTTGCATATTTATTTTTCATCAGACTCAAAAGACTTACTTTTTTATCTATTTTGATGGGGATAAAATCGTGGCTATTTAACCTTTCAATCGTGTCAATTAGAGACACAATACAAAGACACTGACTGCGCGGGCACCGGTGTCTTCTCAGGATTTAATGAATTAAACAGTCAACCGAAGGTTATGTTACGCCAACCTGAAGATCATTTTTCGACTTTATTAACGTGATAAGTAGTTTAAAACCAGAAATTCTGTCAATCAGGTGCTGGAGGAGCTTGTGGCTAAAAAACAACAGGTCACGGATCGATAGAAACTTAAGGTACGCTTGACGAGGTTGTTTCGTGAATGGGTGACCATGCGTAACATATCAAGACTTCTCCATGCCTCGGAAAGCACGTAAAGCCCGAAAGTCTGACAACCAGTTTAACCAAGGGGTGTCGTGTTACCCAGTAACTGGGTTGTGGAGGTCCGACAGGCTGTCGCTCTATATAAAACACTGGCATTCAACTGAATCTGGTTAAACTGGAACCCTACTCCAACTTAGTTGGGAATAGGTTAGGCAGATGATAATGTCGTGGGAAGTAGTTGAAAACCAGAAAGTCTGCCCAGCGGTATCGTTTTACCCCGTAACAGAGGTGTGGAAGTCAGATAGGTAGACTAGACGAAAAAAGCAGTAGCAGCTGCATCTGATTCAAGGGAAAGCCAGCACAAATGCTTGGAACAATGCTTGAAAACATGCTGGTCCTGCTCCATAGGACAATCATTGGAGTCTTGACAAAATCAACCTGGTTGCTAATATAATAATGTACCTATGTATTGTTTTCTATTTATTTTCTTATTTTTTCACTTTTTTTTAAATTAATGTTATTACATTTGTAAATATGTGAGCACAATGTATCTAGCTGTACCAATTGTACCAAATGTAATTATCAACTCCATTGCTTATTTTTTATTTATTTTTTTGCCTACCTTAGTATAGTACTTTTATTCTAGGTGCATCGTCCTCACATATAATCTTATTGATGTATACAAAGTATTGTAAAATCGATTTTAAAAGAGTAAGTATGGAGTTTCTTGCCCATTCTTCTCCATACAAATCTACTTTTTGGAAGGGGCAACTAGAATAATTTTTTAAAGTTAATTTTTGTTCGACGTTCAAAAGTGCCTTATAGGGGCCTAATTGAAATAAATGGTTTGACTTTGACAAACAAAGTTGTTGAAAGGCATGAGTTTATATTAATATTTTTCACGAAATTTTTGCCATCACAATCCGTCAACTGCAGTCCAATTAAGGGGACATTCTGTGTACACTGAGACTGGTTGTCAAATTTGATTGCTTTTAAGACCCTGTGATGACTGTCAGGAGTACTCGTATGAAGACCGACACTGAAGAGGGATTTAGTGGACGCAATTTACAAACTTGTGTTGGCTTGGCTTGGCGATACTACTGAGCATAAGGGTCTGGGTTCAATTCCCGGGTCGGGCAGTGTTATTGAATTTATTTATCTAGAATTTCTCAGTAGCACTCCGTCTGGAATTGTGCCCTATTGATGGCAATAGGCTCACCCCCTATTACATGGGACTTTAATATAACTGGCAAAATGTCGATGTACAGACGCCAGCACATCAAGTTACCCCGTGTCAAATTTCTTTAATCGTCTATCAACTTTATGTTAAACAGAATAAGGTTCATATTCAATTGGGAAAATTTGACATATTGGGGTAACTTGATGTGCTGGCGTCTGTACCTGCTTCAGGTACACCTCTAGCTTTGAGGATTACAGACGTGATGTTTTGTAATAAAAATAAGCTTTAATTACATTTTGAAACTTTGTGGTACCTTAGTAACAAATGTATGGAGTCCACAAACCTAACATTACCTTATTTTCCTTTTAAGACCCCGGCTTAAACAATATTTTCATAAGAGCGACATCAAATGAATACAATTTTGTTTGTATAAACAATTGTGTGG
This sequence comes from Euplexia lucipara, assembly GCA_921972225.1. Lineage (NCBI taxonomy): Eukaryota > Metazoa > Arthropoda > Insecta > Lepidoptera > Noctuidae > Euplexia > Euplexia lucipara. Next base: position 515,203 of record OV179164.1, on the reverse strand, counting down.
AGTCTTCTACTAACCCAAAATTACCTACTTTATTTTCAAACCCCCGAATTAAACAATATTTTCATGAGAGCGACATCAAATGAACATACTTCCCTCTCGCTGGATGGTGTCCTCTCATCTCTAGATGTGATAACATGCTACGCCGTTCATAATGAAGACGGAATGTAATTAGTTAATGAGGCCGCGCGTCTGATGTATTTACGAGCTCCTACACAACAATCTAATTATGATTACTTATACAAAATGTACTATATGAAACTGTTTACTTAGAAACTTTTATTTCAGTTATACTATTATTAATGAGTTCATTTTACTTCTCAAACTTTTAGTATATTTAAATGCATCAAACGCTATAGGTACGGTCTGCTGGCGCTTACTGTAATATCTTATGTGGGTACTTAATTACATAAATACGCGAAGTTAAGTTAGCTTGAACTAAAAATACGAAAGAACGTGAGATTTGGAAATTTAGAAGAAAACTACATAATATAGCGATCGAATTTCGATCACCGGGGTGACGAACAGTCTTATTAATTTTAATGTATTATTGGCTGAGTGGTATTATGTCAATATGATAGAGAGTTTGAACTAAACTCTTGTTCGTTGAGTAGTTGCACGAAAATGCTAATCATTTAGAAATTCAGCTTAGTCTTCTACCTCAAAACATTTTTGATCATTTCAAAGGACCAATTTTCTCAGCAACAAACATTTGGTCCTTCCATCCGCAAAAAGGCAATGTCCTGATTTAATACAGCATCCTAAATAATGTTCGGTGCGTAATTATAGCTTTATTAGTGAGCTTATAATTTTACTGGTTAATGATAACAAAACCTTCTGGTTTCTTATCACCGTAATTGCTTCATAAAATGCCGACAGAAAGATGATTGTAGTCTGTATTAGTTAAATTATTTATTAAAGTATTGTGGACTTAATATCCTTATAATAACATACTTTCTTTTCTTGCCAGTTGTTTTTTTTAATTTACTCCGGTAGCTGCTTATTACGCGAAATGAGACTCGGATAATTTAACAAAGCCGTAACACTAGACTCGTAAAGTCGCGAGTATATGTGAAACAATTAATTACAGACATCGCGGGAACAAACAGGTAGTAACGCAACAAGTTCTTTACGTAAGTAACGTTTATAACGTTACTTACGTAAAGAACTTGTTGCGTTACTCAGCTTTTTAATTACAAAAAAAAATACGTACAAATGTCATAACTACTGCACTAGGATACTGTATGAAAAGGGAAAGGTTCTTCTTACAAAATAGTTAAAATAGTTGTTACACTAAAAACAGTTAAGTAAGTTTAACTCTTGTAGGAGCACTCAAGACATGTGATATCGATTGATCGTCACCTGTTGGTTCAAATGAAGACAAATTACTTGATCGAGTTCAGAATAACCGATAAAGTGAAATTGAAAGAAGAACGGAGGATCACCCCTAACACATTTTCTTTAATAATATATCCATGGGGGAAATACAACGTAATGTTATTCAAACAGATGTTGAAAAGAGAAAATAATACCAAAGTGTTGAATACATTCAAATTAACTGTGACACAAAACTAAAAAGCATAATTACACAAAAAAAATCAACAAAAGGCAAATCCCAACTATTCACCATGATCACAATGCTTCACTCATTATGCCATCTCACCGACACTAACTCGTTGTAAATTACACCTTATCACTATAACACTAGAATACATAATTAAAAAGCTGATATGTTTAATATAGGCCTCGGATTAGTATGACCGGCCGGTCGCGGCACATTATTTTCGGGGTAATGTTTGGGCGGGCGGCGCGCGTGCGTTCGGACCGGAGGGCGGGCGCCGACTGACGAAGGGCGGCGCGGGTGTCCCGAGCTATATAGGTTAACGATCACGTTTCCTTACAGCCGCGATAATACTCGGCTTGATTTGTGATCGTGGACCGATTGAAGGTTAAGATCTGATGACCACAAGTTTTGAGGTCAACAGTTACGAGGAGCTTGTTTGAGAAACTTTGTCGAGGCTTTCAGTGGTTGCTTCGGGCAATCAATAGGAGTGGTCCTTTGAGGCATACCATTATTTTCATATACTGCTAAAAATGTAATACGAGTTACGCATTATCTTTTATGTTTGGTTCTACGGATATACAAAAGTCTCAACAAGATGTTATTGCACGAAGTGGACTCCTTCAGCAGAAGTTTTATATACTAATATTATTTAATTGTGTTTGTTTGCATTGAACAGGCTCCGAAAGTTCTGGACCGATTCGAAAAAAAATTTCAACGTTGGGTAGCTACTCTATGCTCGGTTGACATAGGCTATACTTTTTATCCCTGTATTCTTATGGAAATGAGAGCTACGCGGGTGAACCCACGTGAGGTCTGCTAGTATGAAATAAAATAAGCAGTAAAAAGACCATTTCACACACTAATCTTTTGGTTCTTACATGATCTGACCAAGATACTGACTTGACTTTAGAAGAGACTGTGACCTCTGAGTTTCTTTCAGTGTTTCTTCTCAAAGTGTTTGTATGATCCTATTTACAGAAATAAATAACATTTATCATTTAGTCTTGGTCAATATTGTAACCATGTATCCTACTTCCTTTCCTATCTATCCAATACTTTACAAGACGTAAAGGAAATTCCTTCTCTCTTCCAAGAAATTGTAAACAAATGTATCGACAGTTGGGAACATCCCGTCGTTGTGCTGCAATTTACGAGCCAATTGAATTTGTCAGTATATTGTGGAAGTGGTTGAGGAAACAACTAATAATTGACTAACAATTGCTTTATACATATCAGCTGTCGCTGAGAGAAATGTGGAAGGAATCTAATTTGGTCCTTTACCCCACACAGGGTTAGGAGAACTTGCAGCAGAACGTCGCAAATCTAGACACCGTGAGTTCAAAAGAAGATCCTGGACCTTGAAGCTGGAGGGTAATTTAGAATCGCAGTAGTGTTCTACCTTAAAACATTTTTGATAACTTTTAAAGGACCAATTTTCTCACCAACGACTATCCGTTCAAAGGCAATATCCTGATTTTTCATTTATTATCTCATAGAATGTTCGGTGTGTAATTAAAACTTTGTTAGAGAGCTTATAATTTCACTGGTTAAGGGTAACAATACCCTCTGGTTTCTTATCACCGTAATTGCTTTCTAAAATGCCGACGGAAAGATGATATTAGCATACTATATTTAGTAAGTAACGTTTAATAACATTTTGTTTCTTTTCTTGCCAGTAGGTATTTTAATAATATGGAGTATTTGAGTAAAATACACAAACTGGATACCGTGTGTTTAGCATAAGATCTTGGACATCCATGCAAATATGATAGATTGCCGTTCAGATTAATTTCGTAAAGTTAGGTTCGGTCAAAAGGTTCGGTAGAGTTAGGTTCGGTCAAGTTAGATTCGCTAGAGTTAGGTTCGCTCAAGTTAGGTTCGCTCAAGTTAGGTTCGCTCAAGTTAGGTTCGCTCAAGTTAGGTTCGCTCAAGTTAGGTTCGCTCAAGTTAGGTTCGCTCAAGTTAGGTTCGCTCAAGTTAGGTTCGGTACGGTCTAGGTTTCCCTTTGACCTAGTATGTATGTCACTCTTTCGATACGGCTGTGTTTTCTATGTTACTGACCTTGCAGACTAGATAATCCTCTTATTATAGCTTAAGCTATTTTCGTACCTGAGGGCCGACGGGTGCTCAGCCTAGGATTAGTGTGATTACGAAATTCTTCGGACAGTACAAACATGGACACAAAATATGTCTTAAGTAACTTATGAATGTTTTTTTAATAAGAACGATAAATTATTATTGAAATATTATTCATTTTAGAATTTCTCACTAGCAGCCCGGAGTCTGGATATGTGCCCGATTGATGGTAATAGGGTCGCCACCTATTACATGGGACTTAAATATAACTTTCAAAATATGGGTGTAGGTATTATACTTGTGCACCTCAGCCTTACCCTTCGGAGATTACAGGCATGTATTTGTAAAATTATAGTTCTCATAAACCAAATCTATTTATAAATAGCATTTATATATTAACATTTACCGGCTCTTTCGAGGTTCACCCGCAGATAAAGACGGTCTTGTTTGCCAACTTTTCCCAAGTATTTACGGACTGCTGTGGACTTACGGCTTCATTTGGTCTTACGGTACTGCTTTCAAATGAAGTGGAAAACCTCCAGTACATACCAGTTGGGAAATTATTTGATGGTATTTGATGAATTTTATCCGGATTGACAAATATTTGCTATAGGAATATACCAATCAATAATTATGCTTAAGTTTACTACAACATGGTGTGATATTATATACTTCTTTTGAACTGTCAGATATCTATACCACATGGTTAAATACGGCACATTTGAGTTTATTAAAAAACCGAGTAAAGCTTCAATTGAAAAATGTCTGTCTAATTTTATTTTTTTTAATATTATGAACCAGTGCTTGACTGCAATCCCACCTGATGGTAAACAGTGATGCAATCAGCGATGGTGAGGCGCACTAGTTTATTAAGACCCTATTCACTTTAGCCATAAAGACACCTTTATTATAATCGGACGGGAAGACCGCAGCAAGCAAGAAAAAAAATCAATGAATAATGAAAATGAAATTAATCTAATACAACTTAAAAAAGTGTTGGTCATTTTGGAAAGTACTCGTTTAACATTGAAAAGACGGTTTATATTGGTATTTTTACCTTAAAATAAAGCGCATATGGACAAACACAACACCTTATATAATATTGTTCCACATACAGACTATTTAGAGTAGTGTAGAACAGCCTTAATTAGCAATATTAAACAATAATAGTAACGTAATCGAGTGTGTGGGGCAAACATATTGGATGGTGATCTCTACTTTATTGAATTAGTACCGATCATGTTTACTTCCGTGTGAATTAGATATGGGGCTGTATGACATAGGGAATTGATTACCATTAGATCGGGCAGTCCACATATTGATAGCTCTATGTTCAACTGTGGACTATCACAGATTATTATTTTGGTTTCTTACACATAATTGTTTGATGTACACTCGTGTTTTACAATAAAATATAGTTTCTATTCTATTCTGTTGATGTGATCATTGACCAGTTCCTTCAACAACACTACACTCGCCGTCTGATATATGTTGTAACGCTGCCTTGACATTGTAACTCGGGGTGGAGACCTGAGGTACAAAAACACAGGTTTTGGCCTAGCTTAGGCAACAGTCTCCCACAATATTGTAAACTGTAATATTGGCTTATTACTAAGCCATTGTATTTTTTGGTATATTGTGGTAAGAAAATAAATACAATTTATTAGTATTATTAGTTTATAAGGCAACGACGCCATTATTTACAATTTCAATATCATTAAGAATAAGATATACATCTACATCACTGTGAGTATGGCCTAATGTAATTTAGTTGCCTCTCATGCACGTGGGTATGGGTTGAAATCTAGGCAAGTAGCAATGTGACTTTATCAATTTGAACTTTCTTTTATTTTAGTTCGATAAGTTAAATTATAAGAAAGAAAGTTCAGATTCCTCACACACATCGTCGAAGGCAAACATTATAAAAAAAAACTGGACTTGCAATTAATATAAGCTATCTTTCTGTATGAAAAGCGACATTTGCCTTAGAATGGGACAATAATTACTGACACGTATTATTGTTAAACGTATTTTTCATACTTTTATGTAAAAATGGTTATTATTAAAAAGCTTCACAACGTTATCATCAAAGAACTAGTCCGAGTTTTAAATTAGTTTCAACAAACTAATGCTGCAATGCAAATGAAGTGTTCCTAGAATTTTAATTTTCTACTTTGATAAAAGTGTCTTGTTGAAAAGAAAAACAGTTCAAACAAAACAGGACTGCTTTTTAAAAAAACAGAGGAAAGTTGAAATGATTGCCTCATACACCAGCAATAAAATATTGGTCCTTTTTCCCGACTACAGCAAAAGGGTTATATGATATAAGTATAATACACGGAGGGCTGAATTCACGGCATGTTGGAAGGTTCGATTGTATTACAGCAAACTTGCCAGACGTCGTTACGGGCCGAAGCCTGAAATAAATCACGATACGTCTGACTTTCCCCTCGACGCCTTAATGTCTTCGGAGATACACGATGCTAAGTAAGGAACCAGTATGTTTGGATGTAGCAGCTACTGGAAAATTCTGTGAGCAACTGGGCTGACTGGAAAATGAACGAAAACAAGCTAAATTTACTATTTAAGCAGATGTTGCTGAAAAGTAAAAAATAAAGAGTGATTTATAGGAATCAAGTGATATACGGAGAGACCATCGTATGGACTTTTTGAACGTATTTGTGACGTTATTATAAACAACCATAACCTCAAATTCAACATTGCGTGTTATTTATCAATGTCTAATTTATTTTTCTAGTTATAACTGCTGCTATTGGTACATATAAAAAGTTAACAGCCACGCTTCTTAGAATTTTAACGAGTAAGCTTGATAGATTTTCATAAAAATAATGTTCATAACTTGGCAACGTTTAACAAATACGATATCTCAGAAAGATAGATTTAAACGAAAGAAATTTTGTTTTAAACAACACAGTGAAACGATTTTTATTAAAACAAAAAGTGAGATGTCATGAAAATATTTACTTACGAGTCAATTAAAGCGTACTTAATAAAAGTAATTTAAAAAAACGAAGTGCATAAAAGGTCAATCGTTTATCGGCTAAAATACCGTTCAGTTTTAAAACACCATAAAAGTGTACTTTATCTAACATGGAACAGAAAACAAGATATACTCATAAATAATAACTGCATATACAGACGCACTGTACCACACAAGCAAACAGTCACAAATAACAAAAAGGTAGAAACCGCACTGTTAATGAAATGCTAGTTGTGACCGCCGCCGCCACGCAGCCGTGCCGCAGACGCACCGCTGTCGCCCCGCCGCCGCCCCGCAGCCGCGCGCCTCACTTCATATTTACCGACGGACCGCGCCTCAAAGGACCAGTGATGTGCAGCGCGTGGTAATGTGCGCTCGATGGTCGAATAAAATGTTCGTTAATATTTCTATGGTGTAATTTGAATCGCGAAATTAATTGTAATTAAATTCTCTGAATGAGATTGTATTTATGTATTTAAAGTATAATAGACATAGTACATAGACCATATTGGCGAGATGCTTCAGAAAGGTCAGGTACGTAGCAAATGTTGCTCTGTAGTATGTAGAGTATCCCTTGAGAAAAAGGCGTAAGTTTATGTGTGTATGTATTTATGCAGTCCCGTAACACAAACAAAATCAAACATTATATTTTATACTTTTCATCAGAACGTCTCATCTAAGAAATAAAATAAGTGCATAGAATTATCATTACCAATTAAACGATTTTTTTGTTTAATTGCTAATTTTTCAATAGTTAAATGACTTTTACCTAAAGAACATATATGACGGTTTGACATCACTCAGGTTAGGTTCGCAAAAGTTAGGTTCGCTCAAGTAAGGTTCGCTCGAGTTAGGTTCGCTCGAGTAAGGTTTGCTAGAGTTAGGTTCGCTCGAGTTAGATTCGCAAGAGTTAGGTTCGCTCGAGTAAGGTTCGCTCGAGTTAGGTTCGCTCGAGTTAGGTTCGCTCGAGTTAGGTTCGCTCGAGTAAGGTTCGCTAGAGTTAGGTTTGCTAGAAATAGGTTCGCTAGAGTTAGGTTCGCAAGATTTAGGTTCGCACGAGTTAGGTTTGCTTATGTTTGGATGAGTAACATCGTCCCTCTCGTTTGCTGTTTATTTTATGAGTGTATTTTTTGTGAAGCAGCGCGCGCTATTTGATTTGACCAATGAGTGGCGCGGTGGCGGAGTCTGTCGTTTTGTTGTACTGTCATTTTATTTAATGTTTTGCTTCTCCGATTCCCGTTCCGTAATTTGGTAAGGTCTGTGAATGCAGTTTAGTTGCTTTTTAAAAATAAAGCAATGTTTTCTTTTTTTTTTTTTTTCAATTGATAGGCTACTTTTGATCACCATCACGATGGTAAGCGATAATGTGGCTGACGATGACAACCTAGTCACTATTTACTTACATATCCAAGCACCGACTCCGGCAGGGAATTAAATTAAAATAATTTCTTTAAATAAAATAATTACAGCCAATCTTAAAGATTTTGACGTGGCTTCCCTTCAGGATTTTTTCCACTGTACTCGTATATTTGTGCGCATGTGTTTTAATACGTAAATATGGGGATTATTTAATTTAATTATATGTATACGTAACATGTAAACATGTAATTATATAACTAATCCACAGTCGTTAAGCTCATCGACACATTCCCAGCACTACAAGACAGCTAACTCGTAGACGCCTACGGCCCCGCTGTGTAGCTCTACGACCCTCGAAGCGCGTAGCGCGTAGCCTCGTAGCCCCACCCTCTACGCGCGCTACGATCTCTAGCAAAGATCGTAATTTGTAACAGAGAATATTGTAAAGGCTATAAATTTTCGGAAAATTAGATTTCAACGTTACAATTATGTGTACAGATATTTGTACAACTTTGTTATAGAACTGAAAGATTCATTTGAACCACAAATTGGTTTGCAGAAACGAAGGGAAGGCAAACAGACGCCTTTAAGGCTTATGATTGGCAACGCGTTGTATTTTCTGAGCCAAGAATACAAAGATGTTCGCTTCTAAGTTATATTACAGTTATGATAGCGTTGTCAAAATAAATTAATATACATGCGTGCCTGTTGGTCTAGTAGTTAGTAGCCTTGAATGCTATGCCGGAGGTCGTGAGTTTGATCGCCACCCAGGACAAATGTTTGTGTTATGAGCACGATAATTTTTCGTGTCTGGGTGCAATTTATTTAAAGTGTGTATAATGTGTGTATAATGTAGAAATATTTAAGTATGTTTATCAGCTGTTTAGTACCCATAACTCAACCTGTGCTCAGCTTGGGACTAAATGACGTTGTGTGAAAGTAGTGTCATATTTTCATTGTTATTATATTATACGTGTTTTAAACTATACCTACTTACAACTTGTAATGAGATTGTTTTAGATGCTTATCTTCAGTATTCCTAGTACCTTTTATCAGAACTTCATCTTGGTTCAGACGCACGTATACATTACGCATGCAATACTTTTAAGTGTAAATATATAGCTCTTCGTCTGAAAGAACAATGTCTAAAGTTGGGCAAAAAAGAATTGAACTCAAATATTCTGCGTAACTTTTTGAGTAGAAAGTGCCTCTCGAGGGAAACAGATGAAACACAAGCAGCTCCCTCACAACACACAATACGTGGATATCATATAACATGAGAATAGGTTCTGATAATGTTACTAAAGTTAATTAAGTTGTCAATGTTTTATTAATTTTAAGGTTCTGAAAAAACCGGTTTCTTGGTTTGTTTTGGTCGAAATCGCAAGTGTGGTTTTTGGTTTTTCTTAAGCCCGGATTCGAGATTTGTGCTTAGTTGACGGCTATAGACTTGCCCTTGATTATATGGGACGTACAACTGACCGGTGTTCGTTAATGTAAGTACCTATTATTGCTGCATTATCTGCCTATTGCTTCGAAGAATACAGGCGTGATGTTATGTTAAGCTAGTGGTCAGAAACACTGTAGAAATCAAGAACAGTATTCGAGCCAAGCAAGGGTCCATTCAAATGTTATGAGACTTTCATGTAAACACAGGTTTGTATCCTTATTTAATGAGGCCGATGGAATGTAAAGTCATATGTCTCGAATTCAAACCCAAGGCAGACAACTCTGGCTTTTCAAATTCATGAGCGTACTGGATAATAAATACGTGTTTAAAAAAAAAATACATACACACGAACATAGAACCTCCTCCTTTTTTGAAGTCGGTTAAAAACCGGCTTGACTGAGAGATATATCTCTATATCAAGCCGAGACACAGGCCCATGGGCGGCATTAAAACTTCGACACCAGGTTATTCAATAACTAGAAGAAGAGAAGAATGCTTTCTTAACAAAATTATCTTCTATAAAAGTTCATGCTTTAAACTATATTTCATTCAGGTCATCAACAGGGAACCCATAAAACCCCGTCAAATGCATTCCATATTTATAGGAATTAAATATTTTTATCGTCCCAAATAAAATGAAATTGAAAAGCCATTCCGAGCAGCACATTAGCAACATGGCGGCACTATCGGTCGGTCACGGCACGCCTAACGACTGCGACTCGTGTGCCGCATAAATTGAATGTTGCCATACTTGCCGGTAGGTACTGCTAGTACTGCCAGCCTCGCCGTGTTGCCAACATTATAAACGACGCACCAGTTCGCGCCATCAAGAATGCACGTCTTACCACAACGCAATCAATTATTAACCTTAACATCTAGCATTTAAAATTCAATTTCTATTGCAGCTCTCTCAAGGTGTTATCTTTAAAATCTTACTTAACAATTTCCACTTTAATATCTAAGAAATAAGGTCTATTTCTGAATGTGGGGTCGTTTATAATCAACAGCTGAGAGAAAGGGAGTGAATCAATTTATCCGGGGAAGAGGGAATTATGAATGCTTGGGGGATTTCCTTAGTAAGATTCATTTTGTAAGAGTTGCTTCAGGATTGGCTCAGCTCACAGAACTAATGCTCTTATGCACACTCATGAGCACTAAGCTGTGAGCTTTGAATAAGAAATACACTGTTGTTGATTTATCGTTGATATACTGGACTTGCATTAATTATGAACATTTTCACAAAGCATATTTGCCGTCTAGCACTTTTTTTCAATCGTAATTAATTGTTTGGATTGAATTATAATAATAACTAATTGCACTGTAAAAATTCAAGGTCTTCTAACTTGTCAGAGAAACGTGTTGACGGGGAGTTTGTTCCGTCACTTCTTCTTCCCAACTAAAACACTAGGAAGTGGCGAAGGGCGGGCTTTTTGGGGGAATGTCTTATGTAATTTTGACGTTCAAAAGTGTTGATCTTCAACCTAATTTCTATAAATGACTTTTTTGATTTTGATTTTATGTATTTTTTTTTCATTCGAAAGCTGTCAAGTTTTTTCGTTACATTATGTAACATATTGCTTAACCTTGTTATACTAAAGATACATCACTCACTACACGGGAGGGTGTAAGTTACGTGAGGGTGTCGTAATGAGGTTACAGTTGCGGTTCGCTGTAGTACGCGATCACTAATTAATTGTTTGTTCAGAAATGTTCGATGGGAAATAAAAGCTGCTTAGACAAATCGATTCAATCAATCTTGAATCTTCTAAATGTAATCTACTAAAAGTGCCACTAAACCGATCTTAGTGCTCGATCTCAGAGTATTATTTTGCTTATCAATGTTAAACGTATAAAATATCCACTAAACATTTTCACTAAAGAACATTAATTTTATAAATTATTATAATATCATATAAATTGGTAAGATTTGTTTGTCCGTAAGTATCTACTTAGGAGGTAATCTCTAAAACTACTCATCTAATTTAAAAAACCTTTTGCAGTTATTCGTTTATTACAACTTATATATTCCAGAACTTTCACACAACGCCATCTAGTCTCTAAGCAGAGCTTGTGTTATGGGTACTAAAATACTGTCAAACATATATTTCTAAATATAAATATTTTGTAGATAAATTACACCTAGACACAGAATAAATGATCGTGTTCATCACACAAACATTTGTCCTGGGTGGGAATCGAACCCACGATATTCGACATCGCAGTCACGGCTACTAACTACTAGGTTAACAGATCAGTCATTTTATGGTATGGTAAGCTCGTGAACAACGTCGCGGACAAAAGCTAGTCTGTTATAAATATCGAATCAGCGATCCCGACTTCAAATCTTTTTACAACCCTGACGTTTCTTCTCAAAACAAATTCTCTTGACTTAATGCCAACAACAGCTATAAAAAGAAAATTCTTCAAAAATGCTCGCTAATTGGTTCAATTATGGGCGAAACTCCCTTTCGAGTTGCTCACGGGTCTAGGACTTGCCTAAACTTGATTACACTTGAGCACACTCCACCTCACATAAAGCGTGTCCCTCCGAGCCGAGGGTCGAGGGGTCCGTAACCAGATTAAGGGTCAGCCTTACTTTACGCGATCATTGGACGGCTCTTTTTGCGCTGGCAAGTTTTTTTGGGCAAAGAAAAAAGGTTGTTGTGTGTTACTTTATAATATTATCATATTAGTAAACCAAGCAATGGAGAGAAATACAATTGGCGAGTTTTTTAGTACAGAAACGTTATTTTCTTCAGAATCACGTAGGTTTATTTGGAGGAGCTTGTGGCTAAATAATAACAGTTCACGGGTCGATCGAAGGTCTCTACGTTTGACGAGGTTGGTCCATTAATGGGTGACCATTTATTACATATCAAGACTCCTCCGTGCCTCGAAAACCAGGTAAACCAAGGAATATTGTGTTACCCAGTAACTGGGTTGTGCTGGTCCGACAGGCAGTCGCTTCATTTAAACCACTGGTATTCAGCTGCATTCGGTAGGAAGTCGACCCCAACATAGTTGGGAAAAGGCTAGGCAGATGATGAATCACGTAGGTTTATTTCTACTTATGAACTGACGGAAATAAATGATTTCGCTAGCTTAAATATTTTCCTAAAAGTAAGTACATTTTACAGTCGGGTTGATCTCGTTATTAAATATAATAAGTATAGTTCGCGCCAGTGAAGCGCCACCCTAACACTTACAAGGGCTGCTAGTTACGCTTGAGGAGGGCGAGACGCAGACAGTTTTCATACCTCTTTATATTTAGGTTAAGACTACGAGGACGTCTGTGCTGTCACCCGACACCCAAGTACGGGAGAGCGCGAAGGTTCACTTGATACTTATCACAATATAATAAGAAAGACACTAATGTTAGAAATAAGGACAAAAAAATGATTTTTCGTTGCTATAATAGTAGGACCACTTACTACCTGCATAAATCTTTTCTCTTTTATTTACTATCAAGTCCGTCCAAAGGTTATCTATTTAGAGATAGCTATCTTTTTTAGCGATAAGTCCGCCCATTGTAATACTCTATGCAGTTTTAATGGTGTGCAATAAGAAGTATTCTATTCTGATCCGATCACTAAAACTCTTTCACTGAAAGAGCCAAGTTACATAAGCTACACAAGCTGTTTGTCTTGATTTACGGGCCCGTTTCGATCTAGTTATTTATATTGTATAGAATAGAATAAGTACAATCTGTCATCTAATGAATACATTTTGCGCGCAGTCTTTCGTACTACAGTATGGGTTTTTGGATGGATTGGTACTTAGTGGTTGGTAAGATAAACTGTCATTAACAATCTAGCTTACAGAGCAACTACCATGGACTAAAGACTTTATATTTATGCAGTTTTGTTGCACCTACGAGTACCATAGCAATTTTCATCTGCAATTATCGTTATAGGATGTTGTACTTACTTTTTTAACAAACTCTTTCTAAAGTCAGCAGTTTAGGCTGTACCTTATCTGTCAATAAATAATTTTAAGATTTTTATGAAGTGAAAGACACTTTTACTCATTTGTGCTAATGTTATGACACTTGAAAGATAAATTATGTTGACTGCCGTCGCATCAGATAGCATATAGTCACAATTTGTAGTGTGTTGTGTCGCAAGTTGTTCTTCTGCAGTGTGACACTGTGACACTGTGACGTCGTACCTACAGCGGAGCCGTAATTACCGTGAGTCGGTCGTTTAGCTCGGCGGCGAGATTGTGCCCAAGTTTCAACAAATTATGTTACAACTTGTTCACGTTTTACACTCGCAAATATGTTTGTGTCTTACTGAATTTGCTAAGAGAGTAGTTTTGTTTTCAGCTATCTTCACGCATAACATAATCACCGCAGAAAGGGATTTTGTCTACAAAAGAATCGACAAAATTACAGATTTTAGGAATATTTCTTTTGTCCTGAGCACGACAATATCAAGAATGAAGAGAAGAAATGTGTAGACTCTTCAATCGCTGATCGAGCATTATTTCTTTGAGCATCGGCAGAAACGTTTATGTGTGTGCGTGTTGCGATTAAGTTGGTTAAAAGAAAAGCTCAGCAGGTGTATTTAAAAAGTTAAGCTTTAGTTAATCTACTCGAGGGTCCGACCCCGTAAACATTTTCCGACATTAATAAACATCGCAGCTAATAAAACTTAAGTGAATGAATGTAAACATCGCCTCGACGCAATAAAACGCGTCAAATCGTCGCCATTGATCACGACACGTCGAAACGACGCAGAGATAATGGCTACTAACCGTTTGTTACAAACGGATTACAGTTTTTATGATAAAATACTTCGTTTGTGAGAACTGGAGCCGTTTAACGTATAAGCTGTTACTGCTTCGAGTCACGGATGAGATTGCGTGTTTTAAAAAGTTTAAAGTAAAAGGATTGCATTATTTATTTTAAAGTTTGTATAGTAACTCTTGACACGCGCTTTGCACGGAGTAAACAGAGACAGGTTTTAAAAATCCAGTTTTAAAATCAATTGATTCTCAGAAATTAATTTGTTTTTAAACCAAAGCATCAATGTTATTTGTTTCTCGTACTCAACAAGCGCACAATATCAATATAAAACACAATGAACGTTACGTTAACGTTACGTTATTATTGCCCGACTGATATAAAAGTAATGGCGCGCCCTTCTCGGAGCTTTCCAATCAGCTCGTCTAGTGTCCGGTCAGTCCGGCCACTCAGACGGCGGCGCTCCTCTAAACTATTACAAACGTTTTCAATTCGTTCAATTCACAGGAGAGTTTCAGGTTAAGAAACTGAGAGGAGGCGACACCGTGTCAGTGAGAGCGACACTGTGCCCAACGCGGCGACACGATGTCTGTATGGTATTAATTTTGTCATTAATAAAGAATTTGATTGATTTGATACAAAAATATAACGATGTTAACCAGTTCTTTTCTTACGTTTAATAAATGTAGTTCGTCCTGTAAAGAATAATGACGTTTATTTTAAGATAAACTACAAAATTAAATTAAAATTTTCGATGTACACACGGCAACACATCAAGCTATAAGTTTCCAGTTTACGCTGACCTTACATTGTGCGAAAATTCTATACAATGCGAGATCAGCATACAGGAATTTATAGAATGATTTCAGGCCGTGTTTACATAATTATGTAACTGATGCTCAATAAATAAAAAATATGGCAACATTGCTACAAGACAATATTTAAAAACATGAGCTAAAATAAATGTACCCGCGCCTACACTCACATCCACACGACTCAACAGTTTCTATCAGCACCTGTAAGCACTAAATCTATTCCTACCTTTCCCATGCAGCTGCTGCCGGTTCTCCGTACCCTTGAGGCTCTCCGCGGTGTGCAGCAGCTCGTCCAGCTGCGGCTTCTTCTGTTCCAGCTCACGGAGCACTCCCTGCAAGAGAAGCGAACATGAGAAAAGAGTTAGGAAGTTACTAAGACAAGTTGGATTCATTATGCTATGTCAGAGAGTCGTGCAAAGTAAAGAGGGGACCTAATTGACCATGTTGCTTTTATTGTTAATTCCCTGAGTTGCTAAATTATATAAAAAACTTTTTTGTAAAAAATAAAATGAAACTTAACATACATAACTGTCGAAATCTAGGTATATTGTATATATCTGCGTAACCCTCAGAGCATACAGGCGTGATGATAGGTCATAATGTTGTTTAAACAATAAACATCCAAGCGTTTCCAGCAATCACGACTGACTTGGCGTCTATTTTTGAAGAGTTCCATTGTATATCTTCGAAGATCAGCACCAGATCTTCACCAAATTAAAATGGGACCACCTCAGGAGTATACTCTTTTTCTCATAATTTTGAAAATCGGTCCACAAATGTCGGAGAAATCAGGTAACAAGCATAAAAAAAAACATACACACGAACCTCCTCCTTTTTTGAAGTCGGTTAAAAAGACAACCGTGGTGTGAATACGATTAATTAGTAGTGTTTAGTTCATATTAATTATGTCTTTAACTTATCCTTTGGTCCCGGCTGTCATTTAGGTCGTTACGGTCTGACAACCAGATTCACCGTGCGTGGTAAGGGGTCGAGTTACCCAGTTACTGGGTTGTGGAGGTCAGACAGACAGTCGCTCCATGTAAAGCACAGGTATTCAGCTGCATCCGGTTAAACTAGAAGCCGACCCTAACATAGTTGGGAACTGGCTGGGCAGGTGATGATGAATTTAATGATCGGCACCAGGCTTATAATTTGACACCTTTAACAGCTAATGAATGCTATGTACCGCCTCAACATCATACTAGTACCAACACACGAATGTTTCTTATTGGATCATTATTTTGGTCGGTAATTAATCATTTCTTAGCATCTTGTGTTCATATAATAATATACATCACCACAACATTATTTGAAAACTACGACGACAACAATATTATTTTCCTAAAATCCTTGTATTTATGTAAAGGCCAGTATTTCTTATTCCACTTATACTTTTTCTTGTTTCCTCAGTGGAGCGGTGCCTCAACTTCTTAACAATATGCATAACAAGCAAACTTGTGAGTTTACCTGTCTGTGTCTGTATGTGTGTGTGTGTGTGTGTGTCGGGTGCTAGGGCTTACGCAGGACTTACACTTTCATCAACTTCGGACACAATATAATGAGTAGACTTTCTAACTATGTCTCACTTATATTAATTACAAACTCAAATATCATTATTCACACAGAAAAATGAACTCAAAAATATTGTGGACAATCTAAGGGAGATCCAGCAAACAAATAATAAAATAGAAAACTCCATCACCTTCTTGGCTGCTAAAAACGAAGAGTTCAAAAACAAAATTGACCAGTTAGAACTACAGGCGAAAAAGGATCAAAAGTATATCTGTGTATTAGAGGATAGAATTGAGGAATTGCAGCGGACCACTCGAAGGAGTAATATCGAAATTAAAAATGTTCCGAAGAAGCCACAAGAATCCAGAGCAGACTTAATAAATATGGTTCTTTGTTTGGCTAAAACCATTAATCTGGATATTAATCCGCGTGATATTAAAGATATATTTAGACTACAGGCGAAGAAGGAAGGGAATAATCCTCCTATTCTAGTAGAACTGGACTCCGCTATCTTAAAAGCAGATTTACTAAAGAAAACTAAATCGTTCAATATTAGGAATAAGTCCAAACTGCAGGCCAAGCACCTCGGTTTCACTGCAAGCGAGGATGATCCTATATTTATTTCCGAACAACTTACACCTAAAAACGCCCGATTATTTTTCCTAGCTCGTGACCTGGCCAAATCGAAGAATTATAAATTCTGCTGGATTTCTTTTGGTCGAGTGTTTGTAAAAAAGGATGAAAACTCAAAGGGTATTCTGCTTAAATGTGAAGCACAGGTGCAGGGCCTGCTGCAGAGTGCATGACTAATCCTTTTTAATTTAATTACTTTATCTGTTGTTATTATTATGCCTGTGCTAGCTTTATTTGTGGCCCATATTACTGTTGTAGGATATTGTTCCCACTACTGGTTAATGCTTTTTAATTATGAGGCTTCATTTGAAAGCAATGACATTATGAAACACCACTACACTCATACACAACAAATATTATACATCCAGATTATACTTCACATGCAACATTTTCAGATACATACACCTACGTTCTTTCATAACTCATGCCTAATTACCCAGTCTATACATGCACTTACTTCACAATACACCTACGATAAATTGTTTACAAATTTTACAAATATACATTTTCATCAGGGGCTGAACACAAGTCAAATCTACGCGAATTATGAGATAGGCCCATTAGATCTTACATGTGAAAATAATGGATAGCAATCTGAATACACTACTTGAATTAGACTCCGCTGAAACAGCAATTTCTTCGTTATGCGATATTGAGCACATCTTTAACTGGTTCCAGCTGGATAACTCATGCCTGACAGTCTTGACGCAAAACATAAGAAGTGTTTATTGCAACTTCGATGACTTACAGGTTAACTTGTCACAGTTGAACTTCGATGTGGATGTGCTTATACTTACCGAATGTAGATTAACACATAACAAACAGATACCGCTATTAACTAACTACACGTCTTACTGTACAAAAAACAATCTGAATCAAAATGATGGAGTAGTAGCATATATCAGGAATACTCTCTTGCCCACAGTAACAGAGATAAAAATATGTCAGGCGTCTGCCTTGCAAATAGATGTTTCCAGTTTCACAATCATAGGCATTTATCGCTCTCCATCCAATACATGTGCTCAAAACTTTAATAATTCTCTCGACAACCACCTGGTTTCATGTACCCAGAAAAACATTATTATCACAGGTGACATTAACATTAACTTGATCGCAAATCTCAAAGAAACATCACAACAAAGGGCAAACAGACTTAAGTACTTGGATATGCTATCTGTTCACGGTCTTCTGTCAGGACACACCCTACCAACTAGGGAGCAAAACTGCCTTGATCATGTACTCTTGAAACTTGATAAATCTAAATACTCAGCATCTGTTGCAGTACTTAATACAACTATCACCGATCATGCTATGGTTGTCCTTAACATAACTACCAGCCCAGTTAAGGAACAAAAAACCCAGTCTAAATTTATAACTAAAACTAATTTTGAAAATGCTTATAAATGCCTTATCAATATTGATGTTACAATTTTTAGCACGTACACACTCCCAGATGTCTTTGCTAACAAATTAGTGGAAGTGATCAGGGTGACCCTTCAATCAAACTCAAACACTAAGTCTGTTTCCTGTTGTAAGAGAACTATAAAGCCCTGGATCACTGCAGGTGCAATTAAATGTATTCGACTTAGAAACAAAATGCAGCTCCAGACAAGAATCGACTCTTTTAACTTAATTTTGATGATAACATATAAACGTTTTCGCAACTACTGTTCAAATTTAATAAGAAAACTGAAGCGACAGTACTACAAAAAACAGATAGCAGATTCAAACCGGAACCCTAGACATCTTTGGTCAACGATTAAGGAAATTACCCAGTTTAAGGCACCCAAGACCACAAACACTCACCTTCTCAGACTCTTACCACACCCCTTGGACTCCCTTAACCGGGTTAATTCTTTTTTCATTACAATAGGTCAATCTCTAGCTGAAAATATTATAGCCAAAACTGGCACACCAGTCATTACTACTTGTACCTGTAATTCATGGTCTTCCTCTTTCTTTCTGTCTGATACCAATCCACAAGAAGTGGACAGTATTCTTATGAGTATTGACTCAGAAAGCGCACCCGGATGGGATGGTATACCGACAAAATTCCTTAAACTAGCAAAAGACTTTGTGGTCCCACTCATTAGCCAGCTGGCTAATCTCTGTTTTAAGACTGGAATTTTTCCTAAAGTTTTCAAGCGCTCCGTGGTTACTCCTGTGCATAAGGGTGGGGACGTAAACGATGTCAACAATTATCGACCCATATCTGTATTAACCCCTCTTTCAAAAATCTTGGAAAAAATTATGAATAAAAGATTGATAAGTTACTTGCAAAAACATAATATTCTATCAGAATCACAATTTGGGTTTAGACGAGGGCTTTCAACTCAAGATGCCGTTATGTCACTGACTTCTGACATCGTAAAGAAGGTTGATAAGGGTCATAAATGTGTGGCAGTATTTTTAGACCTTAGAAAAGCTTTTGATACTGTTTCCGTTCCCATACTTCTGCGCAGGCTTGAAAGCATAGGCATAAGAGGTATGGCCCTTTCTCTGTTCGAAAGTTACCTAAAGGACAGAAAACAAAAAGTTAAAATTGATAATTTACATAGCATTGAGGATGACGTCTTTTACGGAGTGCCACAAGGGAGTGTATTGGGTCCAACGCTATTTTTAATTTATATTAATGCTTTATGCAACTTGCAAAGTAACTGTGGCAGAATTTTCTCCTATGCAGATGATACCGCAGTTGTTTATTCGGGAGGTTCGTGGAGCGAGGTTAAAACTACCGCTGAATTGGGTCTCACAGAAGTTGCTAGGTGGCTCAAAAATAATCTCTTAACTCTCAATACCGCAAAAAGCAACTTCATCTGCTTCTCTCCTAATAAAAGGTCCCAGCCTGGAACCGGATTCGGAGTAAGAATGCACTTGGGAGAAAATAGCTGCGCTATACATTGTGACTGTCCGTACCTTCAGCAAGTGAGTTCCACCAAATATTTAGGCGTAATTGTTGACCAAAGATTGTCGTGGCACCCACATATAGAGATACTCATGAAAAGAGTAAGGAAATTTATCTGGATCTTTAAAACATTACGTCACCTGATGTCTCCAAAAGTCCTTAACACAGTCTACATTGCCCTTGCTCAATCAATAATAACTTACTGCATCCCGGTATGGGGTGGGTCTTCGAAGGGGAAATTTCTTGACATTGAAAGAGCCCAGCGATCTCTCATCAAGGTGATGTACTTCAAACCTTTTAGGTTCCCAACAACTGATCTCTATAGAATTAGTAATTTACTATCAGTTCGAAAATTATATATTTTGAAAACTGCTTTAGCTTTGCATAAAACAATACCCTTTGATCCAGATACACAAAATAGAAGACGGAAAGACATTGTAGCTTACACCTCAGGAGTACGAACGGTCTTTGCCAAACGCCAATATGTAACACAGTCATCCTATATATACAACAAAATAAACGTCGAACTACATATATATCCCTTGTCGTCGCACAAGTGTAAAAGTATTATAGCTGAATGGCTAAAAACTCTGACTTATGAAGAAGTTGAAGAAATTCTAATTAGATCTAGCTAAACACACAGGTACACTACATCAATACCCACATACTAAAACACTTTCACATACATACACACCCACATACATACACACCCCACTACATATATACACCCACAGACTCACATAAACATATTACACTCTGTAGCTGCCCTGTCGCATGCACTTGCCACATTTCTTTTTTTTTTCCTTTTAATTTTGGTTTTGTTTTAGTTTTAATTTGATAGTTTTATTGTTAAATGGTCTCAACATTGTTTTATAAGGAAAGGAGCGAGACAGCCCCAACACAAGTACTTTTGTAACTTACTGGGGCTGCCTTAATTTATTTTATGTATGCAATGTTAGAGGAAATAAAACCCTTTTTATTTATTTTTTTTATTTATTTATTTATTATTATTTCATTTCATTATCATAAATTGTTATGATAATGAAATGAAATAATAATGAAGTTAACACGTTAGATGTCGTGATGATTAACGCGCCTACCTCTCATGCACGAGGTTGTGGTTCAAATCCGGGCAAGTACCAATGTGACTTTTTCAATTCATAATTATGTACTTTCTAAGTTTATCTTAGACATCATTGACATCGGTGAAGGAATACATCGTGAGGAAACCTGGACTTATAGTTGATATAAGTTTGAAATTGCCAATCCGCCTTGAGCAAGCGTGGTGATCAATGCTCAAGCCTTCTCTGTATGAGAAGAGGTCGTTGCCCTGCAGTGGGACAGTAACAGGCTGGTATATTATTATATTTATTATTAAAAAACAATAAAGTAAGTAAATTAGGTTTCAGGTATATCTGCTACGATTCTTTCATACACAAACTCGCCGGTTGCGAGTACTGCACACCTGACCTTTCTAAAGAAGCTCACCAATAAGGTCTATGTACGAGTACGTCCTTCTAGGGCGTCCCCCCCGGTCTTTTCTACTGACATCTCCCTTATAAATACCTTTTGTTAGTCGCCTTTCATTGATCCTTTATTATCCTAATATTTAAGCACATAATGCACTGTTGTGTGTCATATAAAGGCACAGTGACACCGTCATAACAAATTGCAATTAGATACAAATTAAGGAGTACTGTTGTTTCGTCCCCCGGCCCCCTGCACCCGGCCCCCTGCACCCGGCCCCCTGCACCCGGCCCCCTGCACCCGGCCCCCTGAACAGTGTGTCGGGCGCGTGATTCCGACCGCAGCCATTATTAACACGCCACACACCGATGCACTGTGTTTGTACATACATGTGTATCAACATGTGTACATACATACACAATGCATCGGTAAACGACTATCTACGAGTATATCATAAAACTAAAAACCTGTATATTTTGCTCTTTTACGTTTATATTAATGACTGAGTTTAAAACCTTAAGTTTCATACATTCAGTGTTTTTAATTGCGTTTGAAATTCATCAGCTTTTTTGTTAGGTTAATTTAATGTGCGATTTTTGAAGTGATAACGTCTTATAAATCAACGAATGCCGGTTGCACGCATGAATATCAACGGCAGCTTACACTAAAGAGCTGATAACCTTAAAACGACTGCACCGATTTTGATAAATCATGTCTTAGAACCATTGCAAGAAACCCTGCATTCAAATAAAAAACTTCGCGTCTATGACCGCTATGTGTATGTGTGAATGTGTGTCTGTGACACCGTAGCGCTTAACACTTTGCCCGACCTGGGGATCGAACGTGTCACCTTATGCTCTGCAGTAGCACTTGCTACCACTAGTAAAAAACCGAGGCAGTCGATGCTTTGGATAGACAAAGCAAAGGGCTATAACGTCGTGTGAGTACCAACTTAGTAACCCTCACAGACCCCACACTAAGTGAATACCTGCATTAGTGTGGAAAAGCGCAAAAGCATCGGCAATTCATCGCTAAAGCTTTGCCTTTCTAACGTCATGAAAGAACCACTCACTGATATTAAGTGTGTTAGTCTGTTGAATGAGTGTTTCGGCAAATTCCATTACTGTTTGCATTCCTCACTGGGCCAAAATGTACTTTACATATCAGTTTTGCAAATACGAGTCCCTGCGGTCAGCTGTGACTGAATAACGATTTTAAGTTTGATTAAACAACTATCCTGTAGCATTTGGAGTTATTTTTACATGGTTAACACAATAAGCATCGAACACAGTGGGTGAAAGATTCCTCATCCACCATTGAAAAGGGAGGATCCTCCTACCAGACGGGTGTTGTGTCTGGTGGGCTACCTACTGCCGCGGCCGGTTGTTGTCGGGAACTTGTATACGTTCAAATCGCGCGAAAAACTTTAATATCGCGATGTAGGATATCGGTCATTAGTTCGTATGTGGCGCGATAGATGTCGCTACAACTTGAAGCGTTAAAGCTAAGGCTTTTGTTTGATTGAGTAGAGGCAAACGGGTTTTTTTGTTAATGAAACATTACGTCAATAGAATATACGCACAAATGAAAAAGCACCACTTTTACAGGCTGCGAGCTATTGTCCGCAAAAACCACTCTGAATTTTAAGTCATCATTTATGCCTACAAATTCATAGTGGTTTAAACTATTCACCTGTACGACTTCCGGGAAAAATCAACATGGCGGCGTATCAGTTCAGAAAATTAAGGCGTTTTTCAACGGACGATCATAAAGAACAGTGGCTGTTCAGGTTACTTTGTTAAGTGTGGGAATAGCTGTGAAAATACTGTCGGGTAGCGAAAGTTTAGGTTTAGGTTTGGGGGGTGTAATTCAATTTACTCGACGACGTACAGAGGCCAGCCCATCAAGAAACCCCAAATGTGTGAACTTTCTTATAGTTTTTTTTTTAATTAAAACAAACAATATGGTTAAAGTAAATAAATAATATTCTACACATTCACCAGCGCCATCTAGTCGCAAGCTAAGCAGAGCTTGTGTTTTGTGAACTAAACAATGATGACATACTTATATATTTCTAAATACATACATATTCTAGATAAAGTACACCCAGATACCAAACAAATGATCGTGCTTATCACATAAACATTTGTCTAGGGTGGGAATCGAACCTACGACCAACGGCATAGCAGTAAGGGCCTCTAACCACTAAACCAATAGGGTTAATGATCTAATTGGAAAAATATGACTGTTTGGAGTAAATTAATGTGCTGGAGTTTACACAAAAGAAAAGACAAGCAATTAGTTTTCAATATATCTCGGAAAAAACAACACAACAAAGTTATCAAAGCTTTGAAAATAGTATCAGTCTGCATTTCTTCCTCGAGAAGAAAACGCCAAAACGTATATTTATATTCCTCCTCAAAAGTGTATGATATTCACAGGTATAATAAGACAATCTTATCAATATGTATTACCGCGTTGTGTAGCGAACACACCTCGGAACCCGGGAACCTCGCGCAATCCCGGGGGGAATGTAGCGGGATCATACATTCATACGTT
Source organism: Euplexia lucipara (assembly GCA_921972225.1). NCBI lineage: Eukaryota > Metazoa > Arthropoda > Insecta > Lepidoptera > Noctuidae > Euplexia > Euplexia lucipara. The sequence continues at coordinate 491,121 of OV179164.1, read as the reverse complement.
TGCGATGTTTCAAAGCGAGTCTTAATGTAATATTTTAAACATCCCACATAACATACATATCTATATGAAGGGGAAGACAATAGGGAAGTTTAAAGCGACCTATAAAAAATGGTTGTCAAATTTAAAGTAGCAATAGACCAATAGCTAAGGCGTTGGACTGGCAATCGAGAGGTTCTGAGGTTCACAACACCACTGAAAAACACGAACCGGGAGTTGCCCGTGGTCCACCTGCGTTAGTCCACCAGGTGGACCACGAGCAATATTTTCTTCCCGAGGTCCACCTGCATTACCAGCACCTACACCTGTGTGCATATTTTACATAAATCAGGCTAAATTGAAGTAATGGGGTCCTCATACATGAAATGTGATTTTTCCGCGTTTTTGTTCGACCTTTATCATAATTTTCTCAATGAGTCGGACTCGCACTACGCTTAGTTTTTAACATTATTTCGTTTTTCCGGCATTCATTTTCACATTTTTTGTTTGTTTTTCAGAAAAAAAAATACCAACCCTATTACCATGGCATGTAGTGGATAACCACTTATCCCTAATAAATGAAACTTAACATAGGTACCTAACTTTAGAAATCTAGGTATATTGTACATATCTGCGTACCCCTCAGAGCATACAGGCGTGATGATACGTCATGATGTTGTATAAACAATAAACATCCTAGCGATTCCAGCAATCACGACAGATTTGCCGTCTATTTTTAAAGAATTCCATTGTATATCTCCGAAGATCAGCACCAGATCTTCACCAAATTAAAATGGGACCACCTCAGGAGTCTACTCTTTCAAATAAAAAAAGAATTTTGAGAATCGGTCTACAAATGGCGGAGAAATCAGGTAACATACATAAAAAAAATACATACACACGAACATAGAACCTCCTCCTTTTTTGAAGTCGATTTTAAATAAAATATAACCTTTCTCACTCATTGTGTCTCCCGTCATCATCAGCCTACCCGTACTCTAAGTTGGGGTCGACTTCTATACCAAGGGGTGAGATGAGCCTATCTGACCTCCACAATGCAGTAACAAGTTTATGCCTGGTCTGGCTAGTTATTAGACTTTCAGGCTGCTGACGGAAGGGCCTAGCCTTTTCCCAAATATGTTTAGATCAGCTTCGGTCGATGGATGGTTCTTAAAACGACGTGAATGCTCACCCATTCGAGACTGACCTCAGAAAGCGAAGAATAACTTTCGAACGACTCACGCGGCTTTTACAACTTGCCCCTCACCTATTGTGCCCTTACATAAGCTTAATTTCTTTCCAATCGATCGACCACCAATTATAAAGTTATTAGCTAACAAACTTCTTTCACCATGTTATTTAACTTTGAACAGGAATACCATGTCCATTTGAACTAAAATTATTTGAAACCAACTTACTAATTGATGGTCCAGGCCTATTTTATGTATTACCTATATCATCATAATTATGATGTTTATAGATTATTTAAACATTCATTCTTCTTTATGGTTCATGTCAATCGAAGGTATTGCTAGGTTGCTCTGTGGATGGGTGACCAATCATTGCATACCAAGACTCCCGTGCTCGGAACGCACGTAAACCCGTTGGTCCAGCCATTTATTATTTTACTAGCTCCTGCCCACGACGTCGTCTGCGTGAAGGCCTACAGCACCAAAAATACCTAAGATGCCAGTGTCGCTATAGCATTATAATATAGTGATAATATGTAGCCTACGTGTTGACCCGACCTCTTAGTAATATTCATGCCAAATTTGAAGTAAATCCATGCAGTACTTTTTGAGTTTATCCCGGACAAACAAACAGACAAAAATTCTAAAAAGTCACTTTTTGTCACCAGTTACGTTTTTCTAACAAAAGCCACTTATTTTTTCTCCAAAATTCTCAATGTACAGTTTTTCTTTCGTTACTGTTTTATTATATGTAATAGATTATTATTTATTTATCTTTAATCAAAGAGGGTAACTTATAAACTAAGCCCCAAAAACCGTTGCAATGGTTTGACTGTGAGGTCGATGAGTCTCTAGACATGCCTACTTAAATATACTAAAAACTTAACAATATTTAACTTCCACTTGTAAAAAACTTAAGACATTTCTAAGTAAAAGCCCGAAAGTCTGTCAACCAAGGGGGATCGTGTTACCCAGTGACTGGGTCGTGGTCGTGTAAAACACTGGTATTCACCTGCTTCCAGTTAAACTGGAAGGTGACTCCAACAAACTTGGGAAGAGAAGGGCAGATGGTGATGATTCTTTATTAAAGTTTAATTTAATGGCAACACATAACTGCCCCGCTCTTGGATATAACTTCTAGTATTCTTTTTTCTAAATGTTGTGACCCTTAATTTAAAACATAGCGACCAGGGTTGCCAACCTTCAAAACCAAAATGGCCTGATCTCATTGACTGTACCCTTTACCCACAGCGAGGTAACCGACCTTAGATCTAATCTAACCTAAACCGATTTATTTATTTCCTCGCTCAAGTAAAAAAAGAAAAAGGTAATGTTTCTTTCTGGTACAAGTTGCTGAAGTCAATTTAAGCTGGGACTTACTTTGCTTTAGGTTCAGCACAAGTTTAAGAGCAGCGAATAGTTGCTTAACAGCCGTCTTTGCTTGCTTTACGAAACCCATTTAATAATACAAGAAAATATACTTGACTTGGTTCAGTTTGCTGGCGTCTTAAGACAAGCGAGCAGATTTTGTTTGTCTTGGAAAACTATTATGGAGCCATATAAATGTCAGTCTTATTGCCGCTCTAGGGCCTCTGACTTGGCATCACATGCCCTTGAGAAATATTTCTTAGGCATGGCGAATTATTTTTGGTAGTTTTTTTAGGAGGTTCGGACCTGTTGTTGGTCGTTATTTTTGAACCAAACAAACCTAATTTCCGAAAAGTAGCTATGCTCAGTGATTTCTGTGTCGACGTAAACACACGGTGTTAGTAAACAAAGGACGTGTAAAATAACTACAAAAGCACGTCCAATCTGGAATCTGGAATACGGACGGATATTAACTGAGCCAAAGAGCGATGTGATCTGTTCACACATATTTCTACATTTTTTCTTTCTACTTTTTGTTGATTAGAGGTATTCAATAACATTTCGTTAGCAGTGTAAATACTGCAGAAGCAAAGCAAATTCATCTACTTGCCCTACAATCACTAAAATTCTCTCAAACTAAAAGCAGCGCCATTTCGCAGATAAGTTAGAAGTTTAGAATCATACGAGCTCACACAGAAGATATGAATAAGTCGGTACAACTGTTAAGCAAGAAGTTATAACAACGCGCCACGTCACGCCTTACGCCACTGAAAATATGGGTTCAAAAGGTTCGCTCCGTACAGCCGACAGAAATACGCGCATGCACATAAAGTTTGGGGGTTATGGCAAAAAAAAATCGATTGTACACGTAAAAGAGTGTAATTAAGTCGTTTCATTTGAGTGTACAAAGTAACTTCATAACAATAATGTTGACCTATTGAAACTCCCTTGTTCTAAAACTAAACTGAGAGACAATAATTGACAGAAACTGACTTTGACAGATACGAACTAAGCTAAGGATGACAAATTCGTTTTTTAAACTGAGCGTTTGGAAAAGTCAACTTAAGTCAGTATGAAAACTTAAGTTGAACTTAAATTGACAGTTCTTGTATATGTCCGTTTTTCTCTTACTGTTTATGATGGAAAAGATCAATATAGCCCAAATTAAGTTTAGTTTGGCAAGGAGGGAATCGGTAACGTTACCATGGTAAGTAAAGTGAACGTTAGATCTTCGAATGTTGACCAAAAGCGTTTTGGGCAAAATTCCATCAAACTCAAACATTGACTTTACTAACAACAATCTCAAGTAACTCCCAACTGACATACATTTTTGGTCTTTGTATGTAACCAACCTTCTGTATCATATTTGTATGTGTGCCTACATGTTCGAACATGTCGCCTAAGTTGGACGTACGTCTGTCCGCTGTCGTCTGCTAACTCCGAAATGAGATATATGGGGAATTCCGCAAAGGTTTCCTATACATGAACTGACAGATATTTCTTGTGTGCCTTTGTTTATAGACATCATTTCAACGTTGGTTGTTAAAAGTTACAGCCTGTGTATTAAGAACGAATATTATAGAAATCCTAAACTCGAGTTCAAGACTTAACATTTTTAGACCTCTAAGTTCAATCATCGAAAAACAAAGATTCAAGGATCAAGCTTACTTAGGCACTGTAACCGTTTGCAAGGAACGTGGACAATAGATTTTGGTTTGTCTCAAGCATACTAATTCAATCCGATTAAAAACAAGCAGTTCTAAAAATTACGCTAAGCTCATTTATTTTACGAACATCGAATTCAGTAATCCCTTTGTAAATGAACGCGGTTAAAATGCAATTTTCGAGGTTTTATTTAAGCATTACTTTACTCTGCGATTATTTATAAGAGGTTGAAGAACAAATGATAGCAGCACATGCGTCCGTCCCGCTCGGCGACGGGAGGACGAGTGCGCTGCCGGGCGGCGCGCGCTCCCCCTTCACCCGCGACACCCCTTATTGATCCCCTCCCCACCGCTCCACTGAGTAACAACTAACCAATTTAATAAGAACTACTTCACCCCCCGGTCGAGTGCTTCACAAGACGATTTAGGATAATTGCGTTACATACTAAGAGCTCAAATTATACTGGCAGATGGGTCCAGGTAATATTAACATTTTTATATCGAGAGCTGAGGCGGCTCCTCTAAGGCTTTTATCTTAATAATTTGCACAAATATTGGCATTATTAAAACTTGGCCATTTGATGGTATTGCTGTGTAAATGACGATGTTACTGCGAATGTAACAATAACAACAGTTTGTGTTTGTTTGTTCGTTTGTGTAGCGTGGCGCGCGCTACGGTTGTTTATTTCGCATCCCAAAAGCTAAATAGTTGATGAGACTGGTTACTAAATCAACTATTTGTTCATCAAACTGTCGGTTCATCAAAATGTTAGTTGATCAAACTGTTGGTTGATAAAAGTGTTAGTTGATCATACAGTTTCGTATCGTTAGTTTACCGGGCTATTCGAATTCGTGGTATACCTAAGTTCACTACTGTTGATTCTGTTTAGCAGGAGTTTGGAGCAACTACAAACAAAAGAGCTGCTTAATAATGCTTGGTGAATGTTTTGTTTACTATCAGTTGTATCGATGTCTGTCTGTTTATAATCAAATCCTGTTAAATAAAAACGACTTATTTCTAAGCGTCCAACACTACCCGGCTTATGCACGGACTTCGTATTGTGTCATACGACAGCGGCGTACTCAACACATGTTACAATACGGATTACGTGGCGTGTTGGCATGTTTGACGGCACATAACGACCATGTACTAGTATTCCATTACCTATGTGGGATTAGTACAGGGTACGATGACACAGGTACCGCTAGATTAGTGACGTGAGTATCGACGTCAACTGTCAAATTTTGGCGACCATAGACTGCCATAATCACCACCGGAAATCGATTGGTACTCTTAGTAAGTGTTGTGTCAGAGCCTGACCACCAACTTCGTATCTGCATGTGCTTCAGCAAGTTTATAACCTCGAAAAACTGCAAGTAAACAACTACCTTTTATTATGGTCATTATTTGTATGCTATTACTACTTATACCCTGAGGGTAACAGTATTGTGTCCAGTTCTACTTCTAAATCACTAAGTAATTGTATAAAAGTTAAGAAATCAAATCACACATCTGTATACATTCCATGAAATTAGGTTTGCCCTAGGCTCTTACCAATTTTGACTAGCAATTCTTTCCTATTCTTTTTTTTCTAAGATGGTCGCCATCACATTCCGTCTCAGCCAGTTATAACCTGAAAATCTTTCTCAAATAGGTAAATTCAATTTAGACACAAGATTATTAACTCAACGTTTCACGTTTTTCGGTAAAAAAAGCCCTAATTTAATTTATGTTGTTATCTTTTGAAGTCGTTTCGTTGTGTAAGCGAGTTCGTAAATCACAAAGAACATCGTAATGGGCCATTTGGCGGATTACTGCAAAACTGTGCTTATTCACAGATACAGTTACTGTTATGGGTAAATACAATAAATACCTTGTCGTTACAGTGTTCGAGGACATTGAATTGTAGATGGTATTCCATTTCAGCAATCTAATTAAATTCTATTCCGCCTACATAAGCCGCATACATACTAGTCATAAACTCACACTTTTTCCCCATGGTTCTGTCTACCCGACAGAAACGATAAAGCGCCATCTACTACGATTATTACACACTTCTTTTGCTTCCTTACGTTCATACACGTTTCGTTTTTTACTACTGTTAAAATTAAATTCAAATCTATAAGTATACCAATTAAATTGGCTGCGAATCGTGATCTGTATTGTAGCTGATTAGATAAGGCTGTGTGTGTGCAAAAGAGGTAGCCAGCTCAATAGCTGTATCCGATTGGATGGCAGACTGACTCTTACATAGTTTAGGAACAGACTAGACATCTATGACGATAATGAAGGTGTAAAGGGCTAAACTAGACAGCTCATCGCACTGTCGTTTCTATCCTGAAAGAGAAGATCAGCCAAAAACGTTCGTCGATTCTAATGGTGCAAATCCTTAAGATGTTTGGTCTGCCATGAAAGCTCATTGGAACGATTAGCGATCCAAGAGTAGGAGACTAACGTTCCCGGTTGTCCGGCCAACACCTACAAGATAGATGGACCTCATGGAATGGTCAACGACGTGTTTCTTTACGGAGTACACTCGACCGTGTTACAAAAACAGAGACGCAACCAGCTTAAGACCTTTCATAAATTTAAAAACTTGTAATTTTAGGGATAGTGAAGGTAAGTATATCAAGTACATAAAGCGAGGGCACAAGACCACTGAGCCCTATTCTCTAATACGACAGGCCCGACATCCTGTAAAGAACCAAAGTGCAACGATTTAACCCATTCAACTGTAATTAATTCCCGTGAAGCACAAGTCATAAAAACCTTAATGAAACATGAGTCTAATAAAACTATTCAAACAAAGTCTTATCAGGCTTTATCACCTTTTGCCACATTTGACCTGTATTTGGTTCCTCAGTTTGTTTAGGTAGGTACTTAGTGCAGACAGCGCCCCCATGTTTGCATGGCGACTATGCCAGAAGAGTGACTATTAACAGTCCAAGAATCAGTGTTCAAATCTGTGTAGTGCGCATCTTACACCTAGCGAGATGCCAACAGTCATATTCAAACTAGTCATTCTTCCAATAAAAGTGCACTTTTTTAGTGAGAATAAAGTTGGGTAGCGTTTAATAATGTGCCGTGCAAACATTCTGTATCGAATCTGAAGGGGACTAATGGGGCTATGGCTTGGAGATCGCTATAAATCAATTGCTAAGTAAGGGGGAATTTTCCCACAGGTCTGTAAAGATGATGTGACAGACTACTTAAAAAACAACCATAAGTAATCTAGCTATTACTGCATGAGTGTAATAAGTCCCATGTTTACTTAATGTTAGCAGTCTCCAAAGTCAGTGTAAATTCTATGCGGCGAGACGTCTGCCGTGCTCTATGGTCACGGCCATACTGCCGGTCGCAGAGTACGTCGTGCCCGGTAGCACGTGTGGCGTACCGGCTGGGCACCGTTGCCTAGCAACGCAACCGTACGGTAAGGGTGGGGTGGGTAAGAGTGATGTGAAGCATATCGATAGGTAAGATGTCGATTGTTCTGTTATCGATGAAATATTGATATTTTTTGAGTTACACAAATAATGTTTGAGCACAGTTTAATGTAATGTAATGATCGTCCGCATCAAGATGTATAATTAAAAACATTTTAGCATGATGTAACGCGGGTTCCTTTTACGTTTTTAAAAATTGGGTAAGTACGAGTCGGATTACCGGACGAAGGGTTCCATATCTACACAAATTGTTTGTTTGCTGTAAATTTTTCAACCAGTAAACGACAAAAAAATCACTTTTGTTGTATAGGAGTCCAACTTAAATATTTATTTTATTCTGCTTTTATAGTACATAAACAGACTCCGCACCCAAGTCGGCCGCAGCAAGGAAAATCTCCTTAAGTGGGGTTTCGCAGATAGCACCGACCTTCAGTGCCTACTTATGCGGTACCTCTCCACAGACCATGGCCCATCTCTTATATTGCGCCTCTCACCTGCACACGTGAGGAACTTATAACGTAGCTGAATTCTGGGCTAAACACACAATTAAGAAATTTAGTGTCTATTGTTTGCCACCGACACGCTAAGAAGATCATAATAGTAACAAAAATATAAAATCTGTGATAATTTCAATACTCTAGATACCACACAGCTCTTGTGAGACCGCCTGGTGACAGACAGACAAACAGTGGGGTATTAGTAATATGGTTAAATTGTGTTATTAAATAGCAAAGACTGCGGACCCTTATACTTTACTGGTCTGGGCTAAGTCTCGGTGATTAATTGGACAGCTAACGGGCTGGTTTAACACCACAAAAACGTTTAAGACCTACCATATTCACTTGTTTTATTGTTATCTTATTCGGACTCTCAAAACTTATTATTTAATACAGAATTGAGCTGTGAACAACACTGAACACCCCACTCTCGCTACTATTAACAAGCACATAACAACGCCACCTATTGCTTCATAAATAAACCACCTTTCGTAACTGCTCATGGATTTAAAATAAATTCGGCTATCGACACGTTCCCATCACTGGTTTTCGCGCATGCGTACTATGAAATGTTCAGTCTATATAAACGAAGCAATGAGGGGGAACGAGACAGTCGCGCATCAGTAAGCGGACGCGACGCACGGCTGAACGGTACGTATTTATTCAAAGGTAAAGGAAATCTATTAAACCACGATTATTGTATACACAATACGTAGTTTCAGACATCCATTTTTTTCAATAGATTCTCTGTTGCACCAATGAGGGTAACATAACCGTGATTAAATACAATACTGACGTATGAATTTAATTTATTCGTAAGTGTGCTCAAATTGATGCCGGAGGCGTTTTTAATTTGGATTTAATTGTGGAGCTGAAAGCTTTACTGTTTGTCTGATGAGGGTTACTGGCGGAAGAGTTATACTTATTGTTATGTACTATATAGCATGCTTACAAAGACTTGGCACTTGTAGGTAATAAATCAAAGTAAAAAGTCTATATTTAAGTTGCGCTGAGAATCTGCACTTTTTGAACGTCATAAAATACTTAAGACAGTCCCCCAAAATTCCTACCCTTTGCCACTTCCTAGTGTATTTGCTTGGAAGAAGAAGTGGCGGAACAAACTGTCCAGCAACACTACAGGTCTGACTGATGTTATAAGAAACAAACTAGGTTGTCTAGTCTTGAGGTAAATCTCAATAAAAGATGTATTTCTTTTAAAAAACTGGTACTACGAATACTTGTATATTCAATAAGGTTTAAGACCATCGATTTCGTAAACTACCTATAATTTATTGTAACACTAGCAGACGTCACGCGGTTTTACCCGTGTAGTTCCCGTTCCTGTGGGAATACAGGGATAAAAAGTAGCCTATGTCACCCGGGGATAGAGTAGCTTCCCAACGGTGAAAGAATTTTTCAAATCGATCTAGTAGTTTCGGAGCCTGTTCAATGCAAACAAACAAACAATCAAATCTTTACTTTTCGAATCTTACTATTAGTATATTTAACAACTAGCAGACGTCACGCAGTTTCACCCGCGTGGTTTCCGTTCCCGTGGGAATACGGGCATAAAAAGTAGCCTATGTCATCCGGGAATAGTGTAGCTTTCCACCAGTAAAATAATTTTTAAAATTGGATCATTAGTTCCGAAGATTACCCCCTACATACAAACTTACAAACTTACAAATTTTACCTCTTTATAATATTAGTATAGAAACAATAATATAATGTTATATTCCACAACTATTCCCACAATTTCATCTAGTCCCAAGCTAGAAAGAGCTCGTATTACGGGTACTAAACGACTGATAAACATACTTTAATAATTCTAAATACATACATATTAAAGATAAATTACACCCAGACACAGAACAAATAATTGTGTTCATCACACAAACATATGTCCTGGGTGGGAATCGAACCCACAATCTCCGACATAGAAGTCAGGGCCACTAACTCCTAGAGCAACAGGCCTAGGTCTATATAGATTATTAAAAGTATAGTATAGATAGACAAAGTCATCCACCAAAAGTGTGGCGACTCCACATCGATGACAAGCGGGTCATAGGTGTGCGGTAACCCTTATCTAAATAAGTAATGTGCGACGGGTCAGGGTCAGGGTCGTGACGTCACGCGACTCGCAGATGCTGCATCACTGGGGAGACAAGCAACTACATGAGCAATATCAAGGGCAGCGATGTAATTAGGACTTTGTTGTGTTGGAGTACTGACTGCCGTCATGTTGACCAGAAGACCATTGAAAGCTGTTTTCCCTTATCTTTAAAATAAAATGTTCTGCATTCCTGCGTCTACGATCTACGAGCCTCTTTTTAACCGACTTCAAAAAAAGGAGGAGGTTCTATGTTCGTGTGTATGTATTTTTTTTTTTTTATGTATGTTACCTGATTTCTCCGCCATTTGTGGACCGATTCCCAAAATTCTTTTTTTATTTGAAAGAGTATACTCCTGAGGTGGTCCCATTTTAATTTGGCGAAGATCTGGTGCTGATCTTCGGAGATATAGAATGGAACTCTTCAAAAATAGACGGCAAATCTGTCGTGATTGCTGGAATCGCTTGGATGTTTATTGTTTATACAACATCAGGACGTATCATCACGCCTGTATGCTCTGAGGGGTACGCAGATGTGTACAATATACCTAACTTTAGACCTTACCTTAACTCTAGACAGTTAGGTATGTTAAGTTTCATTTGATAGGGATAAGTAGATAACCCTATTACCATGGCATGTATTGTTAACAATTAACAATATAAAATAAATTCATGGCAAATATTTGTATGGGAACAACTGAAAATGGAAAAATAAAAACTTTTTTGCAAAAAATAAAACCGACTTAAAAAAACACTAACCGGTGTAAAATAACTCTAAATTAGGAAGTCTGTGGCTTTGGTGGTTTTGTCTTATTCATGATGGGCCACCGACTTCCTAATTTAGAGTTATTTTACACCGGTTAGTGTTTTTTTAAGTCGGTTTTATTTTTTGCAAAAAAGTTTTTATTTCTAATGAAATAAATGGAGAATAATGTATGTGCAGACGCCAGCACATCAAGTTACCCCAATGTGTCAATATTCTTTGATCGTTTACTACGTTCGACTTTATGTTGAACAAAATAAGGTTCATATTCAATTGGGAAAATTTGACACATTGGGGTAACTTGATGTGCTGGCGTCTGTACCTAGTGCTAAATGGAGTATATATTATATTACATTATAATGTTTTGTGGTGTTCAGCTTTAACTAATATTTAAAGACCCACAAATCTGTCTTCAGCGTTTCGCAGGCAATAAAGAAATTCCTGTTCAAATACCAACTTTGTTTGAACAGGCATCTCATAATGATATTCTTTGTAAAAACTATACAAAGAATGTTCACGGTATTATCTTCTTTACGAGCCGAAAGCAACGATGCTCGGGAAATTGTTGGCTTTAGGATGAGTTACACTCAGTTCTTTTATTTCTTTCTTTCTTTCTTTCTTTCATCCGGGTATACCGGGAGCCGACCACAGTTGGGAATGTGCAGGCAGGCGTCGACATTCACTTCTCTGGTGTATACATACATACATAAACTCACGCCTTTTTCTCATGGAGGTAAGAAGAAACTAGTGCCATATGCTACGATTCATACATACTCTTTTTGCTTCGTTTACATTCATACATGTTGTCATACACACACGCCGGTTGCGAGTAATACGCACCTGACCTTTCTGAAGAACTTCACCAATAAGGTTTATGTATGTCCTTCTAGGGCGTCCCCTCCCGGCGTTTCCACGGCAGAGTCGGCTTGTTTTTCATTACGAGAAGAGCTGCCTTCACATACCAACAAAGCCCATGGGTGTACTAAGGATTGTGATCTCACAATGGACCGAAACATTTTACAGTGATGACGGCAATAATTTTCTCAACCCTTTTAATTTAGTGACTTATGAATTATTATAAATCTTATATTTAGAGAAAATATCTCTCCTCCTCAAGTCCGCCCACGTATCTAATTCCATAACCGAAAGCTGACGAGCGTACATAAAGCCACAAATACATTGAATGTAATGCTCATAAAATTTCCAGCTTGTATCGGAAAACAAGTTGGAAGACGCGTAGTGGATGTTAATCGCGGGAGTGTGTAGCTGCGTTTACCTACTAAAGTTGACCACAGGGTAACGATGTTGGGGTGATCTAAGTGATCTTCCACTGCAGCGTACAACCACCACACGTTGTCGTGGCTAACCTATTTTTTAACCGACTTCAAAAAAAGGAGGAGGTTCTATATTCGTGTGTATGTATTTTTTTTTTATGTATGTTACCTGATTTCTCCCCCATTTGTAGACCTATTCTAAAGAGAAAGAGTATACTCCCGAGGTGGTCCCATTTTAATTTGGTGAAGATCTGGTGCTGATCTTCGGAGATATACAACGGCATTCTTCAAAAATAGACGGCAAATCTGTCGTGATTGCTGGAATCGCATGGATATTTATTGTTTATACAATATTATGACGTATCATCACGCCTGTATGCTCTGAGGGGTACGCAGATGTGTACAATATACCTAGAATCCGACAGTTAGGTATGTTAAATTTCATTTATTAGGGATTAGTGGATAACCCTATTACAATGATAAGTATTGTTTACTATTAACAACATATAATAAATTCATGGCAAATATTTGTATGGGAACAACTAAAAAATCTTTTTTGCAAAAAATAAAACCGACTTAAAAAAACACTAACCAGTGTAAAATAACTCTAAATTAGGAAGTCTGTGGCTTTGGTGGTTTTGTCTTATTCATGATGGGCCACCGACTTCCGAATTTAGAGTTATTTTACACTGGTTAGTGTTTTTTTAAGTCGGTTTTATTTTTTGCAAAAAAGATTTTTATTTTTCCATTTTTAGTTGTTCCCATACAAATATTTGCCATGAATTTATTTTTATATTGTTATTTGTTAACAATACATATGTCATAGTAATAGGGTTATCCACTTATCCCTAATAAATGAAACTTAACATACCTAACTGTCGAAATCTAGGTATGTTGTACACATCTGCGTACCCCTCAGAGCATACAGGCGTGATGATACGTCATGATATTGTATAAACAATAAATATCCAAGCGATTCCAGCAATCACGACAGATTTGCCGTCTGTTTTTGAAGAGTTCCATTGTATATCTCCGAAGATCAGCACCAGATCTTCACCAAATTAAAATGGGACCACCTCGGGAGTATACTCTTTCAAACAAAAAAAGAATTTTGAGAATCGGTCCACAAATGAGGGAGAAATCGCGTAACAAACACACAAAAAAAAAAAAAAAAAAAAAAAAAAAAAACATACCGTCGAATTGAGAACCTCCTCCTTTTTTTGAAGTCGGTTAAAAAATGGAAAAATAAAAAACTTTTTTGCAAAAAATAAAACCGACTTAAAAAAAAACACTAAACGGTGTAAAATAACTCTAAATTCGGAAGTCGGTGGCCTATCACGGATAAGACAAAACCACCAAAGCCACAGACTTCCTAATTTAGAGTTATTTTACACCGTTAGGTGTTTTTTTTTGAAGTCGGTTTTATTTTTTGCAAAAAAGTTTTTGTCATCTACTAAACATGTACCTAATGGTAAGATTAGACTACGACACTACACACGGTAAGTACAGTCAGTGTACCTATACACCGAGTGTCTCAGTATTAACGCAAGTGTCTCTAATTGCGAAATTTATTGTGATACGATAGTTAGTGTCGCATCAGTCGCAATGTGAATACGTTACGTGTGTCCAGTATCCTAGTGTCTAGTGTGCACAGCAAGTATAGAAATTTTGTCTGTCATCTAAGTCAGAATTTATGTCGTAGTCTAAACTTACCTTAACAGTTGGGAAGAAGTATTTTCAAAGCAGTGCACTAATGTCTTGTCCCAGATGTTCAGGAAGTTTAGAACAATATTTGAGCAGTAACTACATTAAGACTGATACCACCAAGATAACACTGTTACGACTTATTGATTATGGCAATTTCTTTTCTTTTATATTTGGTTAAGGTATTTGTGAGGACGTCGTATATTCAACAACAGATATTTATAACGTTTCGTACTGCGGCGAAATTAAAATTCTTATAAAGAATCGACAATTAATTTTTACTTTATCGTATTTCTGTGATATTTTCTTTCGTTTACTCCAAAATAATTTATTCAGCGATAGGTAAGTACCCTGCGCACCTATCGAGACCTATAGTATTGACTGTACAGGCTTTACACCCTATTTGTATATGAATGACTCTTCCAACCCCTTGCCTCTTTCACGAGGGTATTTCTATTCAATACATAGAATTAGGGTTAATATAAAAGTTGCTCAAAGGTCAACTTTCCGTGTGCCAAGCCTGGCGTTTTCCCCTGTCTTTCAGGTTGGTTTATTTCATAAAATGGTTCACTGAGTTATGAAGAGCATACCAACTAAGTAGACCATATTAATTCTTAAATATGATCTACATGATAATTTAATATTATGCCATTTAAACATTAATGATTTGCACGCTTGCTTGCAGGCACAAAATAATAACTTTAACACATGATTTAATTGTAAGAAAGTTGTAAAATCTTCCCTTGTAAGCTATGTATTTTCTTGCAGATAAACAATTTAAATTTTGGACGTACAGTTATTGTAACTAGCTCTTACAGATAACAAGGTATACACGGCTACACATCAAGTTAAACATTTCCAGTATAAACTGATCTCACATTGTATAGGTTTTCCGTTCAATGTGAGGTCAGCGGAAATTGTGAATGTATGGTTTGATGAATAGCCGTGTGTACATACATGTTATGTGTATATCTTGAGGTGCCAGTTGTACACTTAATCAACTGACCCAAGTTTTATTTTAGGTGTCATTTTCAAGGCTAGACAAGCGATTCCCAAAACCAAAAGTTTAGCATAAGTACCTACCTCGTTGAATCCTCAAACAATTAACTTGAGATAATATTCCAATATTAAAGTCCACCTTATTATGTTGGAACTGGCTCGAGCATCTCAGTATACACTCGAGCACTCCGCGCACAATCTGGAGCCATTGTTGGCGAAGTCACAAGAAGCCGCCACAAAGGCCTGCGCACTAACTTGTGGGACGCGCACATCGCACGTGTTGTTGTCACCACTACTTATGTTTATTTTAAACAACAGTTTTTATGATATTTGACAACAGTTACAGCAGTAAATCAGTCTCTAAAGAAACCGGAGATAATAAAGCGGCTGCATTTTAAAAACGATCAAACCAGGAGCTTGTAGCTAAATACTAACAGCGTCACCAGTCGATCTAAGTTTACGCTTCGCTTGACAAGGTTGGTCCGTGGATGGGTGACCATTCATGACATATTGAATCAAGACTCCTCCGTGCCCCGAAAAGCACGTAAAGCCGTTGGTGCGGCCGTAGATCTATGACAGTCGTTACAGATAGTCATAAGCCCGAAATTCGGATAACCAGCAGGCCTAGCCATATTACAAATTCTATTTCTATTCGATTGCGACAATAGAAAGAAAATGGCGTATAAGGAATCAGCTGTTTGTCAACTGTCAAGTGTTAACGAGTAGAATTTGTAAATAATTAGGTATGGCCGAAAATAAAATTACACTTGACAGTTGACAAACAGCTGATTCCATATACGCCATTTTCTTTCTATTGTCGCCATCGATTACGATAACAGAAATAGAATTTGTAATATGGCTGGGCCTGCAGAAGTCGTATTAAGAATGCCATCATGTTTCTAGTCCAAAAAAGAGATGGGGCTATTTGTCATGTAAAGCTACGTCTCTCTGTAACACCGAAATCATGATGGAATTCAAACATCATAATACGACACCAGTTTAACCAAGGGGTATCGTGCTACCCAATAACTGGGTTCTGGATGCCCGAGAAGCATCCGGTGAATCTGGAAGCCGACCCCAACATAGTTGGGAAAAGGCTCGGCTGATGATGATTCTAAATACGGTTATTGTCTTATTGGGACAATGAAGTAAGTCTCGAATGTAGCTGAATAAGATTATTGTAACCTTAAAAATGTTACAATACAAATAACATAGTACATACTGTCCCAGACATTGATTTCGACAATCAGGATTAAGAAACAAGCCAACCTTATTGTGTTTCGAATGATACCCACATAGGTAGGTAATGCCCGATACACACACCCTGCCCCTCAATTCGTATCGGGTGGTGTAAAGGTGCCATAAAGGATCCGACCTTACGCGCGGGGTTCCATCACAACGACAGGAGGAAATAAGCTCTCACTTATAAGTAATAAAGTTTAAATTAGTTTGCTACAATTGGGGGGTAGTAATAAATTTAATCTTTTGTCTAATGTTCGCAGAATGATCTACGTTATGTTTTAAATTACTCCACGGTAGTCTGTTTTTGGGAGAAACCATCTGTTATGTTTATTGCATATTTTGGGTGTCGAAGATATTTTAAGGAATTTCATTTTATTCTTTAAGAGTTCTGCTTCATAGAAACAAGGCAAGCATTGAGTTGTAACAGAGTAGTAATTTGGTAACAGTAGTTTTAGTCGATGTCTGAAACTACACGATAGATCAATGTACTCACTTCTTGTAGAGACCAAGATTGATCGAAACAGGTCAGTAATTTCAATACTTAAGCATTCTTCCGTTGCTACTCCCACACAATAATCAGACACTTTTCACAGAAGTTTGCGGAGCTTTGCAATCAGTCATCAAAGTAAAGGAGACTTACCTTCTGCTTGTCGAGCTGCTGCAGGATGTCCTCCACATCGCCGACGGCGACCGACTGCGTGCGGAGCATGTCCACCTCCACCGACACCCAGTCGCGGATCTGTGACATCGACACGAAGATTATCAGACACATTGTAGTACAACACCAAAGGGACTGGCCAGGGCTATTTCATATCTGTGTGGTTCTCTCCTCAAAAGACCATCTCCGACACTCTGTATGATCCTCACACTATGAACTGACCAAAAATTGTCTGGACTTTAAAAAATACTGTGGCCTCTGTGTTTCTTTTAGTGTTTCTTCTTAGAGTAGTCCGTTAGTGAATCTATAACCAACTTTGATTGCAGTGTTTGTAAAAGCCAATTTACTGAAATAAATATAATTTATCAATTGATTGCAATTTTTGCGAACTGCAAAATACGCAGTTATCCTCTTGGTTGTTCACCAAAGAGCAGCGGCCAGCTAAAAGCCACCACTTCTAAGTGGTTAATATAAGAAAAACTCAAGCAACAAACTTTCCAGTAATGAAAAGTATACAGCGGTCAGTTCTACCGCTTCGCTTCAGTTACTAATTGCCCAGTTCTAAATTCCTAGAACTAAACAGTACCTAAGTAAAGGAACCCCTCTATCTATTAATAAACCAATACTGAAATCATTTTACAGGTGTTCAAGTACTAGTCACCCACAGCTCTAAATTCCACATATTTACATCGGCAGAATCGACAACCAAATAGAAACTGAAGATTTACCAATAAACATCAAAATATCTTCGGAAACAATACCATTACACGAACAGACGTATTGTATCAATTACATTCAACTGAAGCCTCTCATCGGTTCCTTTATATTGTTTACGGAAGCGCCACAGTACCACAGACAAATGTTGACTGACACGCACTCAATACTCTCTAATATTTGATTTCTTTCAGCGTGTAACTTTTTGAGGAACTAAAAAATATAACGAACTAACAGACGCCACACGGTTTCATCTGCGTAGTTACCGTTCAGGGATAAAAAGTAGCCTATGTCACCCGGGGATAGTTTAGCTTCCCAACGGTGTTCTTTTTTCAAATCGGTCAAGTACTAACGGAGCCAATCAATGCAAACAAACCAACAAGCAAATCTTTCCTCTTTATAATAGTATTGATATACTTAGATAAATGTTACTACAAGATCTCACGGCACGGTCCCCGTCTTAACATAATTTCCCAATAAAATCCAATGCAGCCGTCCTGGCGACTTGGCCGATAACAATAAGATTTTATTCCAATACTGTCCTGTAGAAAAAAGCCTCAAGCGGTACAAAAAAAATGTATTCTTAGTACATTGCCTCCGGATGGGTGCGCGAGGCATTTTATAGGAATCAGAGCGAAGACGGCGCATTTTTTCCATTTCTCTTTGGATATAAAGGCCTGAGGTCATCTGCGACCGCCGCCCGTTATGCCGAACACCCAATTCTGATTTACTGAGCCTTCTGCGACCTTTTTGGAAACACACGGCACGGGTAATAAGTGTGTTAAACCGCGGTCATAATTATTAGTTTATATTGTTCGCATTTTAAGTCATATCTGTTTGTTTAGCAAAGTATGGAACTATTGTGTCATCGCGAGTTCGTTTTACTACTTACTCAATTATTTTCTAAGATCAAACACACGTTCATTTTACTCTGCCGTATGAAAGTTTGTTAATAAACTATGTGATTTACCTCCACACAAAAGGGACAACAATGAAATTCTCTTTCTTGTGTTCAATAGATAAGGAACCTTTAGGGAACTTTATTTTGATAGAAGTCACTAAGAAATACACACTGGGTGACACATGAACACTTCTTGCCACTGTCTAGTCGTTTATACCTTAGTTAGTTTTCCACTCTTGCCTTTATCAAATCAAGATACATAGCACCTTTTGATGTCCTAGTATTGAACAGACATGAAAACTATTGTTTTCCGTCTGTTCTAATCACTTGATTACAATGGTCACAAGCATAAATCTACTACAGTAGACATAAATTCTCTATTAAGTTTTTGAAAATCTGTAACCTATTGTAATATGATCTCATTAAATAAGTGTTTAAATAATTTTACCAAATTAATAATTTAAGTAAATACAATTTTATTTTATTTTTTATTATTTTGCTATCATTGATTGAATTATTTATGTTATTGTTATTAACTGTTTTGCAACTAGGATGTATAATTATTTAGTTTTCATGTATAATTTTATTCAAATTTTAGTTAGACTTAGATTTTATTTAGTTGCTAAGTATTTAACAATATTTTGCTGTGCCCTTACAGGGTCTACAACGGTTCTTAGCTCTAAGCCCTCTGTTAACATCTTGTTTACCTTGTGGAACGCAAATAAATGAATATGAATATGAATATGAATAAAAATCTATTTAAATTGACTACTAGCCACCTTGCGAAATATTAGAATTTATTTGATTTATTAATGTCATTCTGTGACATATTGTTATACGACGATACTGCAGTATGATCTTTTTTTTCCACTGACTGTTAAGCAATTTAAACTATAGTGAATTTCAATTTTAGCACAATAGTCAGTCTTGTATAATAAACAGGTCTTATTTAAAATTTGTCTTGAAACACTTGAAACTTAGTTGAAATGTTTCTCTGAGAGCGTATATCTACATGGAAACACTCTTTTCTTTGGGAAAACTATGACTCTGACATCGTCAAAGCGTCAATAGTAAAAAAAACCGCTGAGCCAGTAAAATATAGGTATTCCATCATACATGAAGAAAACAACAATACCTACCTAATATACCTTAAAATGACGAACCTATTGCAACTGTGACTGCCTACATAAGAATTGCATCGCACTCGTATATTTCAACGATAAATCGTTTATGACAACACTCGTAAAACTGACTGTCGTTACGATAGTGCACACACTAAAGCGCACAGCGCAATAGAAATGCTATCAACGGCACTCCGCCGTACACCATCTCACCATTGTTTACATCTTAGCGGTATGACTATAGTATGCTACCAAATATATTTTACTTTCATGTATTCGCGTTGTTTATTAGATAAACAACAACACTTTGTTATGTAAACTTAATTAAGTTATCCGTCTAGGCTTTTATACACCCGCGAGCAAACCAAACAAATTACGCTAGCGTGCATGTCTGCAGTATACTCCCCTATGTTTGCAGAATTCGTCTAAGAAATATAACATGGTAAGCGGCACTTGCGGGAATGGTTTGGCTCAGGCGCGCTTCGGTGACCTCCCGGCGTCGCCTGCCGGATCAAACGCTGCCATTCCGAACTAATGGAATGTCAAGTATGCGACTCGAGTTTTTGATGAAATTCAGTTCAATAAGTAGGTTAGTGTTTGGAACAATCGATGTCAGACACTTTATTTAGTAGCTACAGTTTTCTATCAATATTCTTTTTGCACTATTACCTACATATTTTTTTCTACTTTTTCTTAGGTGATACAATATTTAAACATGTCGATTATGCCTCTATCTTAATCAAAATACATACTCAAAATTCATAAAATATTTTTTTCTTTCATCCCTTTACATTACTCGATTCATTCATCAAAATTTTCTCTCTGCAAAAGTTTTAGTGCTTCCGTCTAAGACTACAAACTAAATAAGCAATATATCTGCACTACTAGTCCAGCTTAGAAAACAAAGTCCACAAGCCGCCAAGCCGCTCAAGCCGCCTCTCCCCAACTTGTAGTCTACCGACAAAAGATTAACCTCGCTGTACTTAGTGCAAGTTTAAAATCTTTCAAACTAAGAGCTAACTTTCAAAGTGAACTGTTCGATACTGTAAGGCTCCGCACACATCTGCGGATGTTCGCCTAACGCGAATTTAATTTGTGTGGTGATTATCGACGAGCGATTGCACGAACAGCGCTGGTTTTGTAGCAAATTGCCACCACGGAGAGGTTTATTCCTAGATGTGAACACACCCTTAGCGCCGACACTACCTTCTGAATTAATTTCACTGACTACTTCATTAACTGCTCGATTGAATAGCTTCGCTCACTATTTTCACCTTTTTCCGCCGTTTGCTGTCGTAATGAATTCCAAACGATGGCCATTTTGTTCGATCAAGAAACTTTGCCGAGGCAAATCGGAATTTTTAGAGGCTATATTTTTCGCCGAAAATTACTTTGTTTCATATTGTGATCGTATCGTAGAAACTTTTATTTTCGTAAATTAACTACAGTAAATTACTTCGTTTCAGGAAATTTGGTAGTTTACGAAACTACTTCTACACTGCGATTGAAACTCAAGGTTTGTCGCATACGCTAACTACCTATTCAAAGCAAATTAACTGGCCTATAACTCCTTTAACTAGTAGGTACAAAAAAGTTCTTTATAATACTTTTCTAACGTATAAAAGAAATCATTCGAAACTGGCTTTCATCCAACTAATGTCAACGAATGTTTGCTAAATAAAATCAAAAAACTCTCCGTTTCGAGGTATTTTTGTTTCATAAAAACGTACCGTTCCCGACAGCTCTCGAGAGTGCACGAATGGCCTTCCACGCGTGTGTGACTCCGTCCACCGAACCGAAAGTAAAACGTTACAAGTCTAAAACTCTAATATAATTTTTCCCCGGAATGAGTCACTACAGCGGGTATTGCAATAACCGCGGTGTTTCCAAAGGAATGCCTCCCCCACTAGCTGGGCTACCCCTGTACCCGCGTAAATTGTGCGGAAGAGATAAACTTACAGTTGTCATTGACTGTACAGGTGCAGAAGGCTCATGACCTACAAACTTGCTATTTGCATCCGAACAAAGAACTACATTTACGTGTTTGTTAAAAAAACCAAAATGGAAAATACCCCAAAAAAGTCATAGAAATAGATTTTTTTATTAAAAGCTTACTATACTTTTAGTATACATTACTAGTAGTCTTGTCAAACCCTCTAGCTACGCTTAATATGCTTGTGTCTGGGCTTCTGGAGTGGGTTCACGTCTGTAGTGCAATAATGGGTGGGGATCGAACTCACGACCTCTAAACCACCTGACTGACCCCTTTACCATCGGGCCATTGCCGCTTAAATATGAAATAAGCTTAGATTTAAATATTAGGTTTACGTTAATAGATTGCACATTTCGAGTGAACCTTCTACATTTGCTTGTCCGATGTCACGACCGCCAACATTTGATAGAAACCGCAACAAAGAACACAATGCAATCACGTCGCTACACCGAAGAATTGTTACCGATTACATTGTCGAGTTTAGTTGGAAATTTAATCAGAGTTTGATCGCGAAGAGGCAATGTATTTTATTTTGTGACATTCGCTCGTTATTTTACGTTCAGGATCAGGTAAATTCCTTGTCATTTTTTTCTTTTGTAACTGTTTGTTTATTGTATGCGATACTACAGGATTGTCATTGTAGATTCCTTCCAACAAATTGCTTTGCTAATATTCCTTCTAAGAATCGTATTATATCGAAATCGTATTATATCGAAATCGTACTCAACATTTTTCCTTTAATGTAAAATTCTAAAACTCGATTACTTGACATCTATTCAGTTGCTTCCACATTATCATAGCCTATGAAGTGACTGGTGACTGTTCAATTTAATATCTGTTCGCTAGCATTGGTCTGGTCGTGCTTCAATCGCGTTGTGTTCGCTAAATCGGAGTGGTTACTAGATCCAGCAACTTAACAGGTGAGAACAGAATTCCCACTCAATACCATGTAGCCGTTTATGAGTTGAGTTCATTATTAACAGTTGTGCGTTATTTTGCTGGCACTTGTAACATAATAGCCTGAATGTTCTGTGGGCTTCTGAGAGAACGGGGTGTTACTGATAGTATGATATGATGAGATTTGAGATTTGTTAGAACCTCAGGCAGTACTAAAAGACACGAGAGTGTTACACCGACATCATCTACTTAGCATAGTGTTTTTGAATATTTTTCATTACCTACTGGACCTTACGAGTTTGAAATTCAACTGTGAAATAACTGACTGCATTTATTAATTTCTTTTTTGAGTCTATATTAATTGACCTGCAACCACCCTAGGGGTTTCAACCCAGTTCGAAAAACACTAATCTAGTACAACTACTCAACTACCGTGTGCACTATTTCACATAAAGTCTGTCTTATATTCTCGGTGGAGTATTTGTTGAAATTTAACTTTTATTTATTTTTATTTATTTATTTATTTATTTATTTTTAACCAACTTATATTAACAGTTAACAACTAAACATATAAGCTATTGGTTGAGGAAATATAAAATCGAAATAATAACAAAATTTAAGTACCTAATAATAATAAAATAGAAATAAACAGACAAGAACACAGTTAGACTAAAATAAAATTATGTAATGTTTCTTATTTTAAATAATCTTGGGAGATAGTGCTTGGAGTGGCAATGGACTCCAGATACCGAGAAGCAGTGTTCAGGAGTCTCAGTTCGGTTCTTGCAAAGATATCTGCGCCGACGTCATACGTCAACATGTTATTGATATGGGTAAGGGCTAGAAACAGTGGGCTGGTCTTAAGGGTTATGGAGCAGGTTGGAGGAATGGAAAAAAGAGGACGTTGGCGTGGGCGAAGAACGCGTCTGATAGGAAGAGGGACGTTAAAGGAGATGTGTTCCAATAGCGAGAAATTGAAAAGGGAACCACGAATTAGACGTATGGCGTATTTGACAAGAGCAAGATTTCTCCTGACTTCCAAACTCTGGTAGGTCACCATACCAAACACGAATGGTGTAGGGTACATGTATGGGTACAACCCATATAATTTGAGGTAGAGGTAACGGACAAAAGACTTCTGAACCTTTTCTATTACCAGTTTAAAGGCTTTTTCATGGGGGCTCCAGATTGCACTGCTAGTTTCAAGTAAACTGCGGACGAATGAGTTGTAAACTATGGTTATGGCCTGTCGATTATTAAAGATTTTTGCCTGACGTAAAACAAAACCTACGTTTTTGCGGGATTTTTTACAGGTTTGTAATATATGTTGTTTAAATGTAAGATGTGGGTCAAAGTTAGTACCCAGATCGCGTACGGTGGAAACACGTTTCAGGGGTTCATTGTCTAATGTGTAGACATTGTGTATGGGTTGTGAAGATTTTGAGAAAGTCATTATCGCGCATTTATTAGTATTAAGGTTAAGGTTATTTGAAGTGCTCCAATTGTGGATATTGTCGATGTCAAGTTGAAGCACTGTTGTATCACTGCTACTACTTATGGGAAGGGCAACTTTGACATTGTCTGCATACATCAGAACTGTGGAATGTTTTACATACTGGGGTAGATCATTAACTACTATTAGAAAAAGTAGGGGACCTAGATTAGTGCCCTGGCCTATACCAGAAGTTACAGAATAGCACTCAGACTTGGCGTTTTGATACGTAACATATTGTTTGCGATCACAGAGGTAGTTAGCAAAGAATTTCAGTGACGCAAAAGCAAAACCTGCCAAGGCCAGTTTGGTTAAAAGTATATCATTATCTACTCGGTCAAAAGCCTTCTGGAAATCAAAATAGGCTACATCTATCTGCTTTTTGGCATCGATGTTTTTGGCTAAAAGTGTAGTTATAATAAGCAAATTAGACGTGGTCGACCGAACTTATTAATCCATTGCCAAAAAAATAACGCGTTCCCTTTTTAATAATACCAGAATGATTAAATAGTTAATTAGTTTAACAGTACTTGTTGATACCAGAATAACCAAACAGATTAATAATTTTCCAATAGTTGCTACAAGTTGGTTTTCTGCGTGTTCTTGCGCTGCGCTCGGGCTCGTCCCCGAGGGTAGTCGTCGTGCGACTTCAGATTATATTCACACCGGCTGACTTGTGATCGTCAGCGGTTCACAAGCACCCGAGATATTATGTGTTCGTACTATCGCATAGCTGAGAGCCTGTTTGATCCAATTATAACATTTGTAGTGGGTGAGATGAAACTACTTCTAACTTATGGAATACGAGTATTGGCGGTGTTCTCGCGATCGATCATGCTCTACCGACATGTTTAGTATTTGTTTTAGTGTCGACAACAGCTGTACGAGAGCAACTCGTGACGTCATGTTGACTTAGTCAGCCAGGTGATTGTATAATGTACGTAAGATTATTAACACTACACAATCGTTTACTAGTAGTTAGATAAGGCACGCACCTCTGACTTTTCGGATTCATGTGCGGATTGTATAATTATCACTTGCTTCAAAATCGGTGAAGGAAAACATCGTGAGGAAACCAACATGCCTGAGAGATATTTCTCGAGGGCTTGTGATGCCAAGTCAGAGGCCCATGGGCGGCATTAAAACTCTGACACCAGGTTAGTTTCTAACCACACGATAAGAAGAGTTAGATAAGCATTTATTAATACTTAATACTTACTGTAGTATTTGTATCTATTAAGTCGTTATAATAATACCTACATTCTCTCAAGTACCCACCCCGAGAGAGGGCGTAACTGTCAATGTCACCCGACCGAGCAGTCTGTCGTTAGATGCGGTGTGAGGGACATACGCACACACTTGAATCTGGGTGCAGTGATAAACGTACGTATATACCTAGTGAAGTTTCTCCGTAGTGGAGATGATTACTACACTTGCCTTTCACTAAAGTACCACCGGTTCTCAATACCTTATATGCAAGTGTATACTATAACTAAATGCCTATTCCCGTAATTAAGAACGTTCAAAATCTAGTCGCAATCCCATCTCAGCGGCAATAAATGTCCAAAAGTCATCAAAAATGTAGGAAAATTAGACGTATTTTTGACAGATTGAGGCTGTTCTTTAAACTACGAAATGACCTCTCTAAAAAGTGGCAATGATAATTGATAGGAAGCAAGTTATAGTACAAACCTGCAACACGGTGGTGTCGAAGTGCGCCAGCAGCGCCGCGGGCGACTGCTGCGAAGAGCGGCGCCGCCCCGACAGCCGCGCGCTCCAATCTGGAACAAGCACAAGAGCATTAGTAACCAAGACCAGTGCCACCAGTACACACGTTACACATATTAGGACAGGGCAGAAATCTTTTAAATAAAATAAATGTTGATTTTCTCCACATAGGGACTTAGTAGCATTATTTCTACGGTAATATGAAGGAGGTGCATTGTATTGTGGAAGACTGGAGTCTAAACTAGGCTAGAGGCTCCTCCATTTAGGCCAAAACTCCATTTCAATGTTTTAAAGACCGACGAGAGTTGTGTATAGTTTTATAATAAGACTTCGGTGTCTGTTAAAGTCTAAACGACATCGTATGTAATTCATTTAGGTAGCCTATACCAAAACAGTATCTATGTAATGTATTATTGCTCACTGCGTAATAACAGTGCGTCACAAAATTATAAGACGTATTTGTTGCGCTTTAATCGAAATCTAGTTCTAATACAAATGTTTTTACAATATTACAACTAGAATCATTTACTTAATCTATTTAATTTGTAAGTCTGACGTTCAAAAGTGTCTTTTATGGGTCTAATTGAAATAAACGACTGACTTATACAAGAGATTTCTTTCTTATACCTATTAAAGTTTTAAGATATCAAGAGCAACTGATTTATCCAACTCAATATGTTTCTCAACTCGGCACAACAACAAAATATACAACTCAAACACAAAAACCGAGCTTGAACATGAAAATACAAACTGCGGGTCAACATTTAAAAAGTCTGAACCGTTCTGCTGTGGAAAATAAACAAATAAACAGTCGCATCCGGCGCCCCGGGCCGGAGCCGCGCCGTGTGCCGTCGGGCCGGCGACAGGAAACGAACCCGCGATGGAACACACACGCCCCGGCGACTGAGCTGCACTCTCCTCTACAAACGGACTGCATTCATATTTTCTGTTCAGATGATCTCGCGTGTCTGTGTGTGTTTGTGTGATGGAGATTTGAACCGGTATCGCTGCAATGTTGGACGGTTGCTACGTTTTTCTTTTGCGATCATTTCCCGTGACACTTTGATTTTGTCATGCATATTATAGGTATACCTACAAACCATATACACATCGGAAATACATAAACACGATAATATAAAAAGGCCACTTGTATGCTCAAATTAACTGCCCGGATTTACATCCATTATTATTTTTTATAGCCGATACCCGATTCCCTTAGTTTCCAAACAATCTATAGGCCTGCCCCAATTACGGTGACTAAAAGCAAACAGTTAAGCGGAGTGCGCACAGTCGGCACTTTTTGTGGCGATAACTCACTGCTGTTGCGAGTTTTTGTAGCGACCGGCGACCGGCGAGCGACCGGCGAGCGACCGACGAGCGACCGGTCGCTGCGACTGTTGCTCGATTTATTTACTAAGTAGCAACATTAATCATTTGTTTAAGAAGCCGTGTTTTGTTACAGATTTGAGTTATTCGTGAGGCTGATATTATAATTAAGAGGATTTATTTTGTACATAAAAGGTTTGATTGTTTCAATAAATAAGAAAGATTGTTTTGTGTTTTGTTAAGCCAAGGTATCGTGTTTTGTCTGAACCACTGAGCACGTTTACTTTGTATATTCTCAGTTCAATTATCTGATCTGACCTCAGACCAACAAAAAAAAAGGAAAACGGCGTGCTGCGAACATTAAAAGTGAAGCCACAAAACCGTGCTCTTGCAAAGAAAATACACACTCACACACACGCCTACACACACACGCCTACACACACACGCACAGGCAGGATCTCAGCATCTGTCTGCTGGCATTACCGCAGAAATAAACCTTTTGGCGCAGCCGTGAAACACGCTATTTTTGTGTCTGTTTTTTTTTTTTGCGACGATGTGTTTTGGCTGTGCGTATATCTAGCTGTTGCCAATCAATGTATTTTTTTTCTTTCTTACGCTAAAACCATGCTCATCGGTCTTAATACGTCGCAACTCTACCATAGACAATGTCACTGCGAGGGTTGCCATTATATCATTTATAATTTTCCCATTCGATTAAACTTAAACAATAGAATAGAATATAATAGGATACTCTGTATTGTACACCATAAAAACTCAACACAACTCAAAACAATTTTCATTACTTCGAGATAAATATTTCTGGTTTCTTTTTAAATGTGTTCCCCAAGTTATAGGGGGAAAGTTCAACAAATGGCAACCCTCCGCGACACACATACATAAACAGGTGGCTTCACTTTTGATGTTCGTGGAGCGCTGTCTTTTTTTTTTTGTTGGTTTGAGGATCTGACACAAAATAAAGACGTAAGTAACATTGCCATAATGAACATGCTTGTTTTATTCATTTCGCGTTGTTTGTTACAACAAAACTTCCCCCAATCTACTTAAAAACAGGGTTCCAGTAAACTTTTCCAAAGTTCCGCCTCATCATTAAATATCTAGCCGGCAGTCATAGAGTATTAATATTAATTAACCGAAGTTAGCAACGGGCCGCGCGTCGCAGTCCCTTCAGAGATATTTTGCACAAGTTTATGAAAGTCGCTGAAGTCGTTTTATTTGTGAAGACTCGAGGTCGCTCCACAACCTCCTAACTTCCCAGCAATGTTTGAAAAAACATCAAGTTTGTAATTTTGTCTACAGAGTAATATATTGAGAAGTCCAACTTCATCCAATTGTTTTTCATTTGGCTCATACAATACAAAACCAATTCATCAGTGTAGTTTCTTACAAGAATAGCATTTGTTGAAGTTAAATTAAAGTACTTGGTGATGTATTAGTTTTAATAAAATGTATAAATAAACATACATGTCCATATCGTTGATTAATTATTATTATTACTATAATAGCTGGCAACCGCCATCATCATTAGATACCTATATTAAAGATGTAATTTTGTATGTCAAATTAGTTGCGAATCCATCAAAATAACTCTATTGTCCTTAAACTTCTACTCGCCTATCTAAATTGAACCTTAACCTGCTGAACAGCGTTAAACACGGAATGACAGATTAGTTTCTTAGAAGAAAGGAACAAAAACCATTTGTTTGGGACTTGCCAAAGACATTCAATATTTACTATAGACGATTTGACGAACAAAATTTTCATCCGATACTTGTGTCCTTGAGGACACAAGTCAATTAGTCTAGTTTAGTACGCTCCGCTGCCGCTCCAATATTGCTATATTATGCTAGATTGCGTTATAGGATCACAGTTTTCTATGACATTTCTTCGCATTTGCTCTCTATGGTACCTATCTTAAATTTCTTTGGGACAAGCATAGGAGGTTTAACAGCAAAAACTATATCTATCTGGTAAAGCAGTAAAACACAAAACCCACTCTCACATTGTCACATACACACACACAAACACTCACGCACACACACACACAATTTTTTAGTTCGCAGTTGTAAACTTATGGATAAAAAGTTAATTAAAATAGACAAATAAATTATTATAGGTTTATTGTATTGTAACATTTGTAACACTTTAGCTCGACATATTTATCTGGAAGGAACTGATTCCCAACATACAGCTCACGCTAGTTTGGGAAACAGGGCTTGCACATTAAATGTAAATACTTGTTGCAATAAAGATTTTGTATTGTATTGTATTGTTAGTCACATCTGTCTGCGCATAAATATCAAAAGTAAGGTTTCTTATTCTATTTTTGGAGTACAAAAATCTTTGTCCATCGCTGTGGAGCTACATTGTTTTTGTAATTCTAAATCAGTAATAAGTATTTGTAATGGTTCTTCTGTTCTTAACTGTGTTGTGTGCCTAAAAGTTTGTGACTGTTGATATGTTCGCAAAAACTTCAATTCAAATTGATTGGACTTTAATGGGATTTAGAGAGTCCTACATTACTTAAGGTTTTCTTCCCATTGATAACGTTTACAGAATCAAAACATTGATTGATACATAAGTACCTACACACATAAACTCTCGCCTTTTCCTCGCGGGAGCAGGCAGAAACTAACATTATTCTTTTGCTTTGTTAAAATTCACACATGTTGTCATACACACGCGCCGGTTACGAATGATAATTAGAGAACGATCCACTAACGTATTGCTTCTCTGTATGATTGTATGATATATTTTGTCATTTCTACGTAGAATATTGATAAGCTAGCTACAATATTGAGAACACGAGCACAATACAAGGTATGGTACAGCTCGGACCATCCAATCTTGTTATCCGTGTTCCCCTTAGCGAGGGTAGCGTGCTGGGGGCGGTCACCCTTCTATGGTGATTGTCGTAACCGGTAACTACAGGACCCATATTGGATATCTCTGAATACAATCACAGAAGGTTGCCTTGAGTTCTGAATTGTTTACAAACTTGATACTATTCGTAGAATTAATGGTTCTCTTTTGAATTACATGCATATTTGGTACATTTGATTTGATCGTCACTTACTTTATTTTCTGGTGGCAAAGTAACTATTTATCGTGTCCCATCTATATTATAAAGAGGAAAGTTTGTATGTTTGTAGGAATTTAACTCAAAAACTACTGAACCTATTTTAAAAATTCTTCTACCATTAAAATGCGCGGCGAAATGTGGGTGTACTACATCTGTTAAAGTCTCATGTAATAGGGGGCGAGCCTATTGCCATCAATCGGGCACGAATTCAGATTTCGGGCTGTTACTGGGAAATTTTACATGGAAAAACTACACATAGGCTATATTTTACTATTAAAACTACGAAAAGTATAAAATTCACGAGAACGAAGACGCGGGCAAATTGCTAGTTCTTTAACAATAATGATTATTATCCATTTGGCTAGATCATCAGAACGCACATTTTCTTGTTTTTTTTAAACAGTTTCTATGTTTTCTTTATTTTCTTTGCAATACTCGTACCCATCGTAACTCTGTCGGCTTGTTGAAAGTGAAGCCTTTCCCCGCCTGGTTACAGTTCAGTCGCAGCACATAAACGGATCATGAGATTAACTAGCGCACGGGACTGGACAACAAGGAAACGCGCTTATTTATTATACTAGCAGCGACACGCCCTGGCTTCGACGGGTGCTAAATTTATTTTATAGAGATTCTCCCACAAACATACCATTGAAATTTCCGGCTATTATGGTGGATTTTCCAAAACAATAGTCTTACATTGTCTTGATAATTATCAACACAACAAGAAATGATCTCGATGGGTGTAATTTATCTATATTATGTATGTATTTAGAAATATATAAGTATGTTTATCAGCTGTTTAGTACCCATAACACAATCTCTCAAGCTTAACTTGGGACTAATAAGGGCGTTGTGTGAAAAATTGTGGAATATTTATTTATTTATTATTATTATTTATTTATCTAATTACCAAATGCGTTAAGCCATTCTCAGGTGGTGATGGGTCATAATAGGCTAGATGACTAAATTTTAGTTTAAGTCCCTCATCTAGATTAGGTACTCGAAAATATTAGACAAATAAGTATTTTTCCTTTTTTCACATAGGTAATAAAATACAAACGGTGACACTTTGATTCAAAATGTGGCATTACGTCGCGATTTCGTACAGTTTATACTTAATTATGACGTCACAAGGCCCCGCTCCTTAATTTTAATGCGCATAATTTAAGTAGATTTCCATCAATTTAAAAATACTTATTCTTTGTCCAAGCCAGCAACCGGGTACAAGAATCAGGGTTACTACTGGACAGGCCTTTAGTGGAGTTCAAACCCAGGCCTTCGTGCTCAGCAGCTGAGCTTTTGACCACTAGACCATCAAGACAATCGGTACATAAGTCATGTATCTACAAGATACACACATGTTCGTCTAACTATAAATCGCTACAAGATCGATCTCTGAGCTATAATGACCTAGCTTACCGGATTAGTGCCAATTAGCGGTCTCAGAGATGTTACCGTCGAGATAAATGATACAGTGTTTGTGAACCACCCATACATTTCTGATAATGACTTCCTCATTCAAATAAAGCCATGAAAATGTTTACAGAATTATGTTGACTATTTCGTACGAATATACAGAATTACAGATAGCTTACTGACATATTAAACATAGCAGACGTCACGCGTACCCGTTAGCGTAGGAATACAGCGGGATAAAAAGTAGCCTAAGTATATGTCACCCGGGCATAGTGTAGCCTCCCAACGGTGACAGAATTTTTCAAATCGGTCCATTAGTTTCGGAGCCTATAGAATGCAAACAAGCTAATAATCAAATCTTTCCTCTTTATAATATTATTATAATAACTGACTAATAACTTATATTATATATAGTATAGACAAGTCACAATTTATTTATATTCAGTTCCAGAAATAGTGTTCGTGGATTCGTAAGCTTTCTTTTCGATTTCCCTTTGTCAATATGTTTGTGTTATTTCATCGGCCTACAATCTAGGCTTTCAGTAAATCCATACAAATGTACCATTTCATTATTCATTTAGACACGGGCACGCTCCTTTATTTAGCCTCACCAATAAACTGACTTAAAATAAAGCCAATAATGCAAATAAATGTGAAATAAACTCAATAAAGTAGACTGCTTCACTTGTGAGTAGGTACCGACGCGCGGACCTGAGCAGGTTCTCAATAGACTGTCGGCATTAGGCGCGTTGCTCACGACTCAACGCTGTAATCCTGTTAAATTAGTTTAGAGTTTCTTGGGGCACTCCGTTTGTAGTCGGCCGGTCGTCTGGCTGTTTGATAGTCTTTAGGGGGATAAACTAGAGGCTGTTAATGAATAGATCTATACGGACGTGTCGTTAAAACGTCATGACGACCTACAGAGAATTTTGGAGGGCAATGAGTTTCATTTTGACGTCAAGACAGTTTATTAGGAACGACAAAAATACGCTTCATTCTACAGTAGGCACGTTCTATTTCATTTTATATGCTTTAAAAAACTTACAAGCTATGCTCTTTTAGCGATGAGGCCGCCCATTGTAAAACCCCTTATGTAGGCTTAAAGTTATTAATTTATTTGCAAATTTTAACCGACTTCTAAAAAGGAGGAGGTCATAATAATATATTCGACTAAAAAAGTAAACAAGTATGTTTTTTATGTACCTATGTTCTCAATTATTGACAGATTTACAAATTCCTTTTTTGTTTGAAAGAGAAAAAAGAAGTTTTCTTTGGAAGGTAGACACTTTACTTAGTTAAAGTTTAACATAAAAATGGTCTATTAGAAGATATCACGTATACAATGAAAATTAATTAAGTACAAGGTAGGAGACAGCGTATACACGTTACCTATACAACGGCTATGTGAAGTTATCGAAAAAATACCGTAGTGGCAAAGACACCATGATTGAATTTGTAGCTCCACAGTAAACTGTCGCATACAATAAGCTCAACGATCGCTAATCACGCTCAGTTCACGGTCTTGTAGTAATAACTATGATGAGCCACCTCCGCCATGTTGTTATTATCCGACACGTTAATATTCCCCGCCCGTTTGCCCGCCGGTGGCCGCGGCTTAGCTGAGCTCAGCGGATTGTTGTGGATTAATATTTAAACGGTTCTGATCAGAATACTGATGCCGACGGTACTAATTGTGTTGTTCTGTCGCGTTGCGGTGTTGCGGTGTCTCGGTGACAGCTGATAAGTTTAGATTTGTCTTGGCGTAATATGGCCAAAGTTATTTAACGACCAAAGCTTTCGTTCCACTAGTTGCTTTATACGGTTGGTATTGTACAGATGTCACCACATAAAGTTGTTAAATTTTCTCAATTGAACATGAACCTGATTCTGCTTTCAATAAAGTTAAAAACCATCAAAGAAAGACACATTGGGGTAGCTTGATGTACTGGCCTCTGTACTTTGAATAACAGACCGAGTGAGAAGAAATACTGACTGAAAATATTAACTTGGACATTGCATATAACCAGGCCTGTATATTCTTCGAAGAGTAAGGCAGACGTGTTACTAATATACGACCTAACTGCGGGTCGACCACATTTGGCCGGTTTGGTTTTAAGCCTCATGTACCAGTAGGCCTATTGCCATCTGGACACAAATCCATGCTTCAGGGTGCCTGAAGCAATAAAAACCCGAAAAACTTTTGCACGACCTCAGAAGCACGCTCCGAACATCATGCTCAGCCTGGCCAACGCTGGACGGAGGATGAGGAGGAAGAGGATACAAGTGGAGTTCTTGTAAATAAGTCGTCTCCACACATTTGGCGGCAATCTAAAAGGAGATGAAGATTTAGACTGTCTGTGTGATCAAATCGATTTCTCCAAACAAAGATATCTCCGGCTGTAGGTAGGTACACTTTTTAACTGAAATTATATTCTTGGTCCATCTCTTAATAAGCCTGCTGAGGATGACTGATGGTCCTCCTCCAGCCGATCATTAGTTACTGTCACAGTTTGAAGTACTGTTTGTTCAAACGCGACGGACCGTCCCATTGTCAGCATATCTTTATGCGAAGTAACTATAGAACCTAATTCATATACTCGTAGGTATATCTTTCAATACAGTAATTGTTGATAAATTCATTATTATGTGGTTGGATATTTGGAATGGTTTTAAATTGTATTTTTACGTGATAACGTCTTATAAAAGTGCATGACTTATTGTCACCTTCTGCCTGAGCCGAGCGTGTGCAGCAAGTGAGAGCGCGGAACAAGCTAAAGAGAGACACAATCGTATGACCTTATCACGAAACATTAGCTTCCGTAAACCGTCTTTACAGATAACCATTTTTTCACTATTCATTTGTCAAAGGAATATTGAACTGCACTAGCAAAATCAATTTTATAGTAATGCTCTAAACTAAAATTCAGTTCGAAAATGGTTCGAAGCTAATGATCAAGCCGTTTCAGTGCTAACATGAATTAGTTAGTTGTCTAGAATTAAATAGGTACCTACAGCTAAAACCTATGCGTTCTGAATATTCATAGCGTGATGCAGATAATGTCCGTCAACAACCATTACGGTGTATTACCGCGGCGAGTGTGTGGTCACGCCTCACGCCTCACGCCCGACCACAGAGCCACACATCGACCACACTGGCCTGAACTTATCTGTGGCAGTCTGCACGTAAACTTTAGCACTCTTGGAAAGGTAGGTTTGTGTCTCGAGATTGTTTTGTCTGTAGGCATACAATTTCGTGTTCTATTCAGGCTGACCAAAGGAGGAGGAGCTTGTGGCTAAATTATAACAGCCGCATGGGTCGATCGAAGGTTAAGCTACGCTTGACGAGGTCGGTCCGTGGATGGGTGACCATTTAGTACATACCAAGACTCCTCCGTGCCTCGGAAAGCACGTTAAGCCGTTGGTCCCGGCTGTCATTTGTAGATCTTTGACAGTCGTTACTTGTAGTCAGAAGCCCGAAAGTCTGACAACCAGTTTAACCAAGGGGTATCATGTTACCCAGTTACTGGGTTGTGGAGGTCAGACAGGCAGTCGCTCCATGTAAAACACTGGTATTCAGCTGCATCCGGTTAAACTGGAAGCCGACCCCAACATAGTTGGGAAAAGGCTAGGCAGATGATGATTCAGGCTGACCAAAATCCACGGGTCCTGAAGGTAAACCACTTTTAATTCTTCAGATGGATTTTTGTTCGTAAAGGTAACGTTCCTTTGTTTCTTTTAAATAAACAAAACTGCATCATAACAATAACATGATGCCTGTAATCCCCGAAGGGTTAGTCAGAGATGTACCAGTAGGTACATCCACATGTCACCAGTTATGTTTAAGTTCCATGTAATAGGGGGCCTGATTTATAAACCGGGCATAAATCCAGACTCCGAGCTGCTATTAAGAAACTCCACATATTAAAACTTAACAAAGTTTTGCCCGACCCGAGGATTGAACCCGGGAACTCGTGCTCGGGAGTAGTGCGTGTGAAACAGTCGTAATCTATACATGTACATAGAAAATAATCCAATAAGAATTTAAAGTGGTGTCTCGGACCCATTGCTTTTATTCCAACCTGTATATTTACAGGGTTAGGTACTTCAATAAGCAACTTTATATCGTATCCATACGGAATTGCACAGAAATAAGTATCATCTATTCCTCATATCCCCGTTACTACTTAACTAATTTCCAAAATTCTCTTCGTAATAACCAAGGGCTCAGAATCCACTGTACCCCGCGTGCTGTCGAACGAACGATAGGACAAATGAACCGTGACGTAACTGATATGAGTTGGCAGCGTTGTGGAAACACGCACCGCGTATAAAGCTCACATTCTATAAACACACAACATCACGCCTGCAATCTCCGAAGGGTTAGGCAGCAGAGGTACTTACACCTGTAGGTAAGTAGTATACCAACATTTTGCCAGTTGTTTTGCTGGTTCCATAACAGGGGGCGAGCCTATTGCAAATCCAGCCTCTGGCCTGCTACTGAAAGTACCAGATGCAAAAACGCAATATCGTTTAGGCCGACTCAAGGATCGAACACAGGACCACAGGCTCGGCAGTGGCGTTTGCGATTAAACAAACGAGACAGACAACACTATGGCGTTCCTTAAATAATTCTAGTTTACGAGATACGAATTTGTTCGAAACATTACAAAAACACACACGATGGTAATCTCCGCAAAGTGGTAGGTTAAAACGAAATAAAAAAAGCCGAGAATGTATTGATTTCCTAATCACATTTATATTTGATCACGTATACGCATCCAAATAGCTACTACCTAACTGATCAAATGGATCATCTTAGGCAAGTATTAATTCATAGACATTAAATATGTAAAGATGTCACGAACAGATTGGCAAGCAGTAGCTCCCACAGGTACTGTTTCGGACACTAATACCGAACTAACATGCATATATTGTACTAGGTATAATGATTGACAGGCCAGTTTGGCCTAGAGTTAGTCGCCCTGACTGCAGTGTTGGAGGTCGTGGGTTCGATTCCCACCCAGGACAAATGTTTGTGTGATGAGAACTATCATTACTTCTGTAATTTATATTTAATATGTATGTATTTAAAAAATGTATAAGTATGTTTATAAACCCAGTAGCCATAACACAAGCTCTGCTTAGCTTGGGACTAGATGGCGCTGTGTGAATAGTAGTGGAATATTAAAAAAAAAACATGCCCAAACTCATACAAAACACTATCAAAACACAAATTGTATTTGTTATAATATCTTTTGTCATGCCGAGTTAAAATGGTTTCCCCATCAGCTGCTCGGAGTTTCATTTTAAATACATTCTTAGGGTAACAATACGCACCGAGCCGAGATCTATGCAGCCGCTGTACATCTGTATACTGTATACAGTATAGTGCACACAATGAGAACTGTCAATACAGACTGCCTCTGCGGCTGCCTTCAAGATAAACGAGCATTTAGCAGAGCGAATTGTATGGGGACAAAATACGGCGACAAAACAGTTAAAAGAGATCTATGTTCGGCATGGAGAGAAACTAAAATAAAATTTTCAATTATTTAAATTAGACTGAAAATCAAGACTTTATGAAAGTCTAAAAATAAATAAGACAGTCACCCTAAACGCCCACCCTTCACCACTTCAGAACTCCAGCAACACGTCTATCTGATTCGTTAATAATTATTATAGTTGACAGAAAAACCCATTCATTATTAGCACTCTGGGGACTAAGGTTTTCTAAAATATAGGATTTAGAAAGTAAGTATGGGTTTTCTGCACTTGTGTTTAGTATAGAGCTCGAGTATCAGTTAAGAGATTAAAGAGCATGGCTGTATGGCCCCTTTAGTCCGTAACCAATCTGGCACAGACCTGCCCGGCCGTACGGCCCGGCTGTGCGGCCCGGTTGTGCGACCCAGCTACGGCCCGAATGTCGTACAACAATGGACGCCTACCCTTTGTGACGAATATTCGAAAAAAGCGGTATTATTAGCTCTCACAAGACTCGTATTGTTAAAAGATTTCCTAAATGACAACAATATAAGGAATACTGTGGATTTGTGGTTTATTTATAGTAACTTTCATTGTGTTGTAAGGATTCTGTTTGGGCTGTCGTTCGTTAAGGTTTCCTTGTAAACAGATAATTGGATTAGCCGATTCATTCGGTTCTTTTTGTTCTATTTCAATATTGGATAGTGGCATTACGTTATCAGCTCGTGTTAACAACAGAGCCTCTTCGTAGAAGACTCCATGTAACAGTTCGTGCTTTATTTTTATGTCAACACTTTTGAAGCCTACTTAAATGCCTGAGCAGCCTTAGTACTCGCAACAATGCATCGATGCTATGTACCTGTGTGCTTACAATGTGCCTCAGTACAATGTAAGTACCAAGCCTGGTGGCCACATTGTGGAGCGAGGGTAAGCACGTGCTGTGTTCACAGTTTGCAATACATAAGTTACGGTATAGGTCCGCCTGAAATTACTACCTAGGTGTTATGTAGGTACCTACTGTAGTTTACGACTGCTCTATTCTGCAAAAATCACCCGTGTAAAGTTAAAGCACCCGTTAAAGATCACAGCTCACTCACAGATTACTACAGATTAGTACTGCAGTCGCTGCTGATTTGCTGAATAAAGCAAGTGAAACTTCCTTAAGTAATTTAAAACTTCTTCCCATACGAAATAAGTCCAAATTCATTTACTACTTGTAGGTATTATATAAATACGAAGTTATGAAAGTATAACAAAAGTCGAGGTCGACTTCAGGAAGAGAAATATTGTGGAGACCGACGTGTTAGTTTCTTTCTATACGAAGTTAGTTTTAACGGAACAAAGAGCTGGGCGATACTCGATACACAACGTCACCAACTTCCAACTCAATTTAGCAATACTAAAGGTAACTGGCAACACTATCCCCATCTCCCGCCGAAACTATTTCTCACCTGGCAATATTTTCGCGTATTTCCTGGTAAGTGAAACTGGAAACTTTGCGGAGTGCTGTTACTTACATGGGTAAGTTAGCTTAACTTTAGATATCGATACTTTGCTCCCTCTTCTGCGGCTGATAGTTCAAACTCGGTTCTCGTTGCCGCGATCTTCTACGTATAAAAGTTTTTTTAATCAAAATTCTTGAGTTTAAAAGCCATTGCAAAATTCGTGAAGCTATTTGTTTCATTTTATTTATGTTTAGGTATAACATATTCGAGTAAGAACATACATAATAAGAATAACAGTAATATAACAAAAATACACATACCTAAAGCATCTAAATTTCACAAATCATAATTATTCATACTAAATCTTCTATAATATAAAAATTAATCGCAAAATGTGTTGCTAAGCGCAAATCTCGAGAACAGCTGGACCAATTTTGCTAATTCTTTTTTTTAGAATATTCCTTGAAGTACAAGGTTGGCCCATCCTCGTACTCCATTACGCAGACAAAAAAAAATAAAAAATTGCTTAAAAAAGTCTAGCAAGAGGTTTTATGTAGCATTAAAAGTTTTATAGTAAACAAATCCATTTACGTGACAGAGACGAACTTCAACAATTCTTTGCAAAAAGATAATTATTATACTATTTGGACTTCAAAGTAGACCGGAAAATCTACATAAATTGTATGTAACATAGAGGCACGCAGCGCAGTAGTTCTTCAGGTTAAAATGATGAATTTAGTACTTTTTAAATAAATGCATTTCAGTAAGGTAGTTAGGTTAGGTAGTTAGGTTAGCTATAGGCTAGGTATGGTAAGTTAGGTTAGGTTATATGTATATATATTGTCAATTCTAATTCTATCGAACACAAAATCTTTAAATAAGATAAGAAAAGTAATAGTGGTTATTAAGGGTTTGGATCTATTTGTTATCATCTTATTAAACATATGTAGGTATGTCTAATATATAAAATTGTCGTTTCACAGTGTTTGTAACAAAACTCCTCCGAACCGGCTAGACCGATTCTTATGAAATTTTGTGTGTATTTTCAGTAGGTCTGAGAATAGGATGTAAACTAATAAAAACTAAACAAGACTAATGAATCTAAGGCGGAACTAAGTGTGCCGGGCAGCTAGTATCAAAATATAAACGTATATTGTTTTGGGCACTTTTCCTGTTGACAGCGATGCGGATGAATTTGTTGATACCCTATAATTATTTTATTTTTCTTTTTGTTTTTATTGTGTACTAGCAGACGTCCCGCGGTTTCACCCGTGTAGGTCCCGTTCCCGTGGGAATACAGGAATAAAAAGCCTATGTGTCAATCCAGGGTGTCAGCTAACTCCATACCAAATTTTATAACAATCCATTCAGTAGTTTTTACGTTACAAGGTAACAAACATCCATACATCCATCCATCCTCACAAACTTTCGCGTTTATAATATTAATAGGATGTCAATAACAATTTGTTGCTTATTTGAAACAAATATTTTTGTAAGACTGAATAACTAAAGCTGCTTATTAACTATTTACCAGTAAACACAGACAGCTTAATGTGTCTTGGCATTTAGTAGTCTGTACCTACTCAGGACAAAAATAGTTTCCCCCATCCATCCCCCGGGACTCATAAAAGCCGAGGGCCACAGAGCTCTCCAGTCACCTTCTATAAGTCCTACTAACAACCATTTCCTCGAAAATCTCTACTAGCAGAATGATAAAATTATAGCAAGTAAACATTAGCCGAATGTTTATGCTCAATTATTGTGTTACCATTAACACAAGGCCCAGGTGAAGATAGCGGGACAAGCTGGACTCCTTCGTTAAGGACTGGTCCCAAAAAAGCCCTTTACAGTGAGAGATGGAAGGAAACAATGGAGGCCTTTGCCCTGCAGTGGGCCAATATAGGCTAGTAAGGATTATAACTATAATTAACACAACAACGCAACAACAACAGCGTGACTGACCTGTTGGTCTAGTATGTGCTGGCCCTGACTGCTATGCCGAAGGTCGTGAGTTCGATTCCCACCCAAGACAAATGTTTGTATGACGAGAGCAATCATTTGGTCTGTGTCTGGATGTAATTTATCTATAATAATATGTATGTATTTAGAAATAATTATGTAAGTACTAGCTGTACCCTGCCACGCGTCGCTGTGGCACATCGTGATTGAATGGTTAAAAAAAAGAGAAAATGACGTGTGGCACTCGGAGACTGCCGCGGTAACGCTATTGCATACGTTTTTTTATCAACTCCTCTCCCCCTCCCCTCCCCCTCTCCCCCACACCTCCCACGCCCCTCCCCTCGCCCCTCCCTCACTTTCCCCTCCCTCCCCCACCCAGCTAATGCCTCTTCCCCTTCCCCGCTCACCTCACCATTCCCCTACCCCTCCCCTCTCCTTCCCCTCTCATTCCCTCCTTCTCCACCCGCTCCCTTTGTCCTGACCTCCCTCCTCTACTACTCCCCATCCCTCCCCCACTCCCCTACCCATCTCTCCTCCCCCTCCCCTCCCCCTCCCCCCACCCCTCCCTCTCCTATCACAATCTCCCCTCTCCCCCTCACACAATCTCCCCCCTCCCCTCTCATAATCTCCCAGCTCCCCCTCTCACGAACTCCACTCCGACTCCCCTCCCCCTCTCCCCCTCCCACTCCCATCCCTCTTCCCTCTCCTCGTGATATTTCAAAAAGTCATTAAAAGTTCTGCTATGGCTATTAAAAAGCAAGGGTTGGTGATAAAAAAGTGCAAATTTAGAGCTGTATGTATTTTTTGATGCCACATAATAAAAAAATAAAAAAAATGAAAATGATCAAAAAAATAAAAATTTGGGGTTAACACCCCTTATCACTTACAGGTTAGAAAAATAGATAGTAGCCGATTCTCAGGCTTACCATATGAATTTGCATAAAAAATTTCATGAGAATCGGTCAAGCCGTTTCGGAGGAGTATGGGAACGAACATTGTGACACGAGAATTTTATATATAAGAAGAAGAAGATGTTTGTCAGTTGTTCAGTACTCATAGTACAAGCTCTGCTTAGTTTGTGACTAGATAACGTTGCTTTAAAGTTGTGGAATATTTATTATTAAAGGTACAAAGGACAAATAACTATGAAGACATAGCTGATCATTATAGGTTTGATTAGCTTACATACTCCCCTGTTCAACTACTATCAGATAATCCTCCTAATCCCGATCTAACAGACTTGCACCGCGTGTATACTCCGTACAATGGCGCTAACGTTTGAATATCGCTCATTATGTACTTATTAAGGAGGCTATTAGCCGGCATGTTGGACGGTCCAGACACTCCGGACACTCCCGGACGCCAGAGCACTAGGGTGGGGATATTTACGGCGAGTCCGGACACTAAACTCGAGAGCATTTGGTCCTACCACCGGACATTTGGACGGCTAATGCTAAGCTAGCGGTAGAATATCTGTGCCTAATGAGTCCACAGCTATTGAATGGAAGTTAGTGATATTCTAGTGATTATTTTGAAAGGTTTTGGCTGATTGAATGATTAATATAATAGAATAGACATTTATACTATACATAGTAGGTGTAAAACACGCTAAAACTCATCTATAATTTATCATTCGGCATGAAACATTAACAACGTTTATAAATAAACGATTAATTAATGCAATTAATGCAAACACAATTCATATTTTTTAACGTTTTCACCCAATCTTTCACGACGTTATTATCTTAAATCTTCTAAGTTAACTTTTTTGTAACTTGAATCATTTAATCTCGCCTCAGTCGTGTGACTTACAGAGTAACGCCTTAATGCCAATTATCCCGGGTCCCGGGACGCGTGCCCGCGGGCAACTCTAACGCGCCGGGAACTGTGAGCGCACCTCTTGCGTAAGATTACAAGCAGACTAAGAATATTGACTGTTTGTGTATGAGTAAAGGTCCCTCTATCTTTCTTTCTGATTTTGGGAAATGGATATTACTTTATTAGCTTGTTTTGATATAGTGCTAATTCATGCAGCTGAATACCAGTGTTTTATTCGATACGACTGCCTATCTGACCTCCACAACCCAGTTTGGAAGGGGCAACTAGAATCATTATATTTTATTTAACTTTTAAGTTCGAAGTTCGAAAGTGCCTTTTAAATTGCATAATTCAAATAAATTATTTGACTTTGACCAATTACTGGGAAACACGATACCCCTTGGTTAAGCTGGTTGTCAGATTTCGGGCTTCTGACTATCTGTAACGACCGTCATAGATCTAACAAATGACAGCCGGGACCAACGGCTTTACGTGCTTTCAGAGGCACGGAAGAGTCTTGATATGTAACCCGTCCACGTCAGATACGGACCATCCTCGTCAAGCGTAGCTTAACCTTCGATGGACCGTGAGGCTGTTATTATTTAGCCACAAGCTGTTCTTGTTAAACTGCTAATTATTCGAAATGATAAGCGAATACTATCGGTTTAAATCAAATAGATTAAAGATTCTATAGAGAGCACTAACATCCTAAAGTCCAAAATGAAGGTTTGCCAACGTGCTATGGAGCGCAGTATTCTGGGTGTCAAACTCACAGATCGTGTCAGAAACACCACACTGCGCTCCAAAACACAAATAGTCGACTGTGCACGAAAGGCTGCTGAACTTAAATGGGACTGGGCAGGACATGTCTGCCGCATGCCGAACGAGCGATGGGCTCGTAAAACCCAGAATTGGTGCCC
Organism: Euplexia lucipara; assembly: GCA_921972225.1. Lineage (NCBI taxonomy): Eukaryota > Metazoa > Arthropoda > Insecta > Lepidoptera > Noctuidae > Euplexia > Euplexia lucipara. The sequence goes on along the minus strand of OV179164.1, from coordinate 447,921 downwards.
TACAGTGACACGGGGCCGCGGCAGACCACGAAGGAGATGGTGGGACGACCTGGATGTCTTCCTTGAGAATTGGAGAGAGGTGGCGCAGAATCGCGACCGATGGAAGGAATGGAGGGAGGCCTTTGCAAAGCAGTGGGACAATTTGGGCTAAATAATAATAATAATAAAGAGAGCACATGCGAGGTAATGTCATAGAAAAACTGTGATCCCTTGTCTCAGTATCGCCATCTAGAATAAAACATTGGAGCGGCAGCGGAGCGTAATAAATTAAACTCATAGACTTGTGTCCAGTAGACACAAGTAAATAATAAAAAATAAAAATAAAAAAGCCTTTATTCCTAGTAATACATCTGGACTTAAACTCAAGTTATTTAATGGTTAGTGTGGTTAGTGTGGTTAGTGACTTTAATAAAATAATGGCTTTGTTTTCTATTACTTTTCTTTACTCCAAATATGCCCATTTCTCTCTGTCTTCTGCTTTTTTGACCCAGTTTGAGCCGGCGATTCTTTTTATATCGTCTTCCAATCGTGTCAGTGGTCTTCCTCTACTTCTCTTTCCTCGTGGACCTCTCCACAGGGTTACTCTTACGGTTCATCTTTGTTCTGTAAGCCTCGCTACGTGTGCTGCCCATTTCCATTTTAGTTTTAGTGTAGGTATAGCTCAAAGTGTTAGTGACTTTTGTTAACACAACAAACACAAGTATCGGATGAAAATTGTGTTCGTGAAGTCCCGTCTACAGAAAGTATTCAATGATGTAGGGGCCAATGGTTGCAGGCACCGTACACTATCACTTTGTAGTATTTTGTTGAGTTGCGGAGTTAACAGAAAGAACCACAAGAGTTTAAAGTTATATTAAAAGGTTAACAAGTTAAAGTGGTAGCGATTCTTTCTCTTGACAAGTGTTTAGTTCCACAGTTATTATCTAACTCGATTTGCATCAGTCGAAACGTTACAATTATAGCATAATATTTGTGACGCACGACATTTAAGTAGGTTGCTGCGTTTGCAAAGTAACTGTACGGTTGATGAGACCGTACAAATGCCTTTGGTTTAAAAATAGTTCTCTATTAAAGTACGAACAACCTGTACCCACAGCCGAGATGTTCTACGTTTTTGTAAAGCCCTCCAAAAATAAACACATAACTAGGCAATCCTCCTGTGACCTACATTCGTAGCACAATAAAGTTGACATTTAACTAGAACACAGGGACGTCTATATCGTGCATCCTTTTATTATGTTGAACCTTATGTAGGACAACAATAATAACCTTCTATTCAGACTTGATTCCATAAAAATAGCCTGTAAAGGGCAGCTCTGTTATTTCTGCGCGTATAAGGGACGCGAGTGGGTGCCACAGCGTAAGCAATTACAGAAGACCAACTCCTTACAACGCGCAAGTGTCACAAATTCAAATACGAGAATAAAGAACAAATGATTGATGAAAAGTGACTAATGAAAGGTACTTATGGCAGAGGTAAGTGGAAACGCCGGGAGGGGACGCCCTAGAAGGACATACCTTATTGGTGAGTTTCTTCAGGAAGGTCAGGTGTGTTATATGATAACATGGTATGAATGTAAACGAAGCAAAAGAAGTATGTAAGAATCGTAACAAATGGCGCTCTGTAGTTCCTGCCTACCCTCCATGGAAAAAAGGCGTGAGTTTATGATGTATGTACATATGCGTTATAGGAAGAAGACATGCCGCCGACCCCAAATAAATCGGGACAAAGGCAGGAGGATGGTTAAGCCAGACTTAAACTAAGAGTAGTGTTTTCCATGCCTGTCGTCCGGCAGAAAAATAATTGAAGTAAGTAATAAAAGCCAAAAAAAAAAAAAAAATATGTCATCGATATGTAATCCTGTATTGTTTTCATGATCAATCAACCAATCAATCAAAAGTAATTTAATCAATATAGCTGATGATCAGAACTTTTATAACGTCAAAATTTAACGTATGTATTTGTATGTAACAGTTTGTTGTTCCGATCAAATAAAATTTACAGTCATGTCTGCCAAAAAAGCCTGCCCTACTAGTGTTTTTGCTGGGAAGAAAAAGTGGCGGATCAAACTCCCCAGCAACTCGTCTGTCTGATAAGTCTTGAGCTCATGAAGTCGCGCAGACTTCTGTATCATGTCTCCGCGCGCGGGGCGTGCTCGGTGCGCGCGCGTTCACGCTCGGCTGACTTGTTGCACGTGTCAGTGGCGCGGCTGCCTTCACGAGGGGAACTTACGTGTAGCTCTATGCCTTTTGTATTGTTACGGATTTATTTTATTCCTGAGTTTTATTCTTCTTATCAGCATTATTATCGTCCAGTAAGTACTGGACTATAATTATACTGGACGGAATTAGGTTGGTTTGTGGTTAACTAATCACAGCTGCTATTTTCATGATTAAACAATGCTTGCCTAGGACAAGTTACAGAATAGTATAGGTACCTATGTATTTTTCTGAAATTTGTTTTTACAAACACAAACACATTTTTTATTTCACGTCAAACAAGCAACATATTAAAAAAAAAAATGTGAGATAATTTTTCACTATAACTAAAAACTCAGACGTCCCAGTTTCGTTGTAAGTCCAGACATTTTAATGGTGACGTCATCACAATATCATTAGTGTAATCTAATAAACTGTATTCTTACCAAGGGATTTTTCAACGGATTCAAAAACCCAGTTACTGGGTTGTGGTGGTCTGCAAAGCTTCATCTGGTTAGACCGACCGACCTCAACATAGTGGGAAGGAAGATAAGCATATAATTAATTACGACAGTCGAAGCAGGCCACACGACAGTACAACCCCTTAACCTGGAGCTGGTCTGCTGTACCACGGAGTATTAATGGAATGGGAGACCAGCTTACGTTAGTTTTGTTACCACTAATGAGCGACATATTATACACTTTCCAGAACGACTAGAAGAAGTATATTTGAAATAAAATACATCAACGTATGGCATTATAAGGAACCGACTAGGTAAAGGCAAGCTCATCTACACAATAGATTTTAAACTTCTGACGCAGAAGTAATAACTACACCCACCTCTTATAAGAGCGCGACTAAAACTTTCCTCGCGAAACTCAAACATTTACGTTGTCCTAAGTGTTCAAGTTCTAATGTTATCAGCTTTATTCATCTTATTTTTAAATAATAAAGTGACCCCGGCGACAGTTAGATCATTCGCGGCGCGGCGGTGCCGGAGACACACAATTTGTAAATTAAACACATAAATTGCGGATGTTTTCACAATAATTTATGTTATTCAAGATACGGGAACTTGGAAATTGGACGCGTTTTAAAACTTCAGCTCACGTGCGTACTTTGCAAGAAACAGGGGTCGCTACTCGAGATAAACGAAAATAAAACTTTTAACACTGGAAATAAAGTTCTAAATTGAATGCAGTTAAGTGTATCCTCCGAGCCCCTATCAAGACGTTGAATAAAACACTAAAATCGTAAATCTGGCGTTTTATTATAAGGAGGTTGACGGCAACTGATTGCTTCGCTCTTTTAACAATATTTCTTTGCACTTGCCGCAGCAAATTAAAATCCGAAACATACATTTTATCTACCCTCCATCGCGGCAGTTGTCACACTTACATACTGGCCGCGAGTAGATTAATGTTAAAAGATATTAACAGCAGTAGTGAGTGACAGCCCCTCACACAAGCTACTACAGTCGTATCCGAGCAACTATCACACAATCACTCGGCAAGCTGCGCGCGTCACGCCTACCTGCCGATCACAAAAACTTCGGTCACCAAAAACGCCGGTAGCGTTGCCCCAAAATGTAATTTTAATATGAATCACTGGCTCTTTAGTCGCAGTCACCCCGGGTGCCATTACGTCCCCCTGCCAGGTACCCAGGCCCCCGGGCCCCCGGGACCCCGCGGCCTCCGCGGCACTATTATAGTCGCAGAGCGTATTTTATTGTTACATGTGTCCCCTTCAGACGGTGGATGTTTAATTTGCGTTATTGCTGTTCAGTTTTTGTGATACTATCACACTTTTTTGTTCAGAAGTGATTGAAGTTATAGACTTTTGGTTTTTATAATAGAAAAAAAATACAAAATCTTTATTTTTCAACTAAAAGGTATACATTAGTAGGTGATTTGAGCCTCATGATGTGCGAAGAATTACTTTTTATACCAATACTACACTTCGCTATAATAACAAAAAACACTGGTACCTCATCTACGTGCATTCTGTACTTTAAAATCCGCTACAACCCTTCTTAGTTTTGAAAATAAAATATGACACTCACAAATAATGAGGTGTATACTGTTAAAAGTATTTTTAAAAACGGGTAAGCAGATTTAGAGATTACCCCACAATCTCAAAAACTCTTTATAGTAGGTATAGGTAAGTATGGATTGCACAGATGTATTGTGTTTTTTCACGTTTAGCATTGATTTGTTAATGTTAAGGTTATTTTTAGGCACTCGTCAGGTGAGAAAGTGGTCAAACGCAATATATATATATCCCCCTACCAATAATAATAACCATGTGTCAAAATATCGAAAACTACTTAACATATTAAATAGCCCCTATGTAATATATCTTCCCGAAAGCGTCCAAGCCCCCAACTAGCTTTACTTTGACGACATAATCGTGTCTGTTGACCCAGCAACAACATGACAAACGTACAAGTATAAATAAGGGACAGATAACACCACAAAACGTGAATCCGGCCCATTAACTGTCGCGACACAATAATGTAGGTGTTAGCTAAATCATGTCCGCACTGAAGGTGCTGCCGCGGCACGTCACTACCACCGTGAACACACGACAGGCGACACAGAAGGATAACTACGCGCTTAAAATGATGTAGGCTGAACCTGAATCGTGTGTGAAGTACTAGCCGCTTACTACCAGGTCGCACACAGTTTTCAATCTAAATCAAAAGTCATTTATTCAAATAAAAAAAAAATATTTGAAACATATTTTTTTTACTTAGATTGAAGATCATTACTTAAAGCCCGCTTTTCGCTACTTCCTGATATTTTTGCTGGTGTGAAGAAATGGCGGAATAAACTCCCCAGCAAACAAGTCAGTAGCCTATATCGTCACATGAAGATTTCGCGTTTACTATAGGTACTCCATTTACAATAGCATTAGACAGAAGTTAAAAAAAGGTTATTTTTAACGTACTCTTCGTAACGAAAGTACAATTAAGCATGTTACAATTACGATAGACGCCGAAATTAGTATAATCTATTTTTACTGCAGCAGTCACACTTTGTTGTTACCATTTCAACAATTTATTTTAAGAATTAATGTCATTTAGTTATATTATTTTATTTTTGTTGAAAACAGTTGTGTTAATGATAAAACCTCAAAGAAGCAAGGATGAACATTACACAACACACACAATTTTATTTTTCTATATTTATATTAAACAATTGTATAAAAGTTGATTTGCACTTATCTTTAAAAGATCACAAAAAAAAACAACCGACATCTTAAAAAAAACACTAACAGGTGTAAAATAACTCCAGTTTCGGAAGTTTGTGGCTTTGGTGGTTTTGTCTCATTCATTATTGGCCACCGACTTCCGAAACTAGAGTTATTTTACACCTGTTAGTGTTTTTTTAAGAAGTCGGTTGTTCATTATGCAAAAAAGTTTATATTTTGCAATTTTTAGTTTCTTTGCATGTAAGTAGCACTAAATAATGGTCTTCCAAAAGTTAAAGGATTAATTAAAATCGGTTAGCAATTGCTAAAGAAGTTCTTTATTAAACATGCATCTCTGCCGGACTCCTTTTAAAATAGACAGGCGTTATGTTATGGAAATACATAAAGCATGTAACTGTAGCAATCGCGAGTACTTTTCTGAAGCGTTCCGTTGCCTGTCTTCTTCATCAGTTTTCTTCACCAAATGATACTTTCTATATGAAAATGCTTGCTGTGATACTAAAAATGCAATAATTGGTACGTGTGCACCTGAATTACCTATTTGAAGAGTACCCTTAATTCCTCGAGGAACCTATCATCAGATCGGGGTTTTTAATACAAATGGGGCCAAGTCGGTAGTATACCCTATCAAATAAAAAAAGATTTTTGAAAATCGGTCCATAAATGGCGGTGTAATTGCGTAAGAAACACACAAAAAAACATACAGTCGAATTGAGAACCTCCTCCTTTTTTTTAAGTCGGTTAAAAATGTTATGCATTCCTGCTTCTACGCGAGCATCTTTTTTATTGTAAATGTATATAATGTAATGTAATATAATATAATGTATAGATGTACTTAATAAAAACTTTACTATGAGAATTTGTCAACTCCACGAAGAACATCACTGATCACTTTATGCAAAAACATTCAAAATAAGTTCAATATGTTTGACCAAATGTCGCAAATAGACAGTAGCTGTGCCTACTGCGAGTTTCTTGTCATGTGTCCTCGCAAAGGGCCCGTGACGTCACCGACCTAATGGCACCTACCCGAACCATTACACCGAGCCCAAATTGCATTTACAACACCAAAGGTTACTCAAATGATTTTAAGCCTTACTTTCGTTTCATAAAGTTCAAATTGAAGTGAGATGTTATGGTCGTTTATTCTTGAAGTATAATAATACAGTAAATAGAGATTTTTAGGCGTAATTGCGTGAAAATAATGTAATTTTGTTAAAAATCATACTTTTAGCTCGAAGTTTATTATTTTAGGAACAATGATTTGTTGGGTAAATCAGCTAATAGAGGTTGCTACAAGGATAAAATTATAATTATCAGAATCATGTTGTTAAACATTTTGTTCACACCTTTCGGTAGGCAAAAACCATTAACGAGGCTCCCTATCCGCGACCCTAATTCGAGACGTGTGAGGGTACAACATCCACAAAAAACAGTTGAAAGGTCCCGCTCAGTACATTATCATCTAATTACCCTTTTTTGTTCCGCTTTTGTTTTACCAGGGTTTCACTTAAATCGCTTTTCGGTTCAGGAATAAACCGCAATAATGAAAAAGCTTTTTCAACTTTATTAGAAAAACAATACGTGTCAAATAAAAAATTAACTGTATTGTTGTCATTTATATGTGACTATTAAATGAAACATAACGTCAAACCTGTAATCCCCGAAAGGCTAGGCAGAGTACCTGGTACACCCAGATTTTCCCAGTTATGTTTAAGCCCCATGTTATAGGGGGGCAAGCTAATTATCATCAATCAAAGTCAAAGTCTAAATCAAATCATTGAGTTCAATTAGAATGCCTTTTAACGGTATTTTGAACGTGATACTTAAAAGTTAAAGTCGGGAACAAATAAAGACTCCGGGCTGCTACTGAGAATTCCCAGATGGAAAAACTACTACACTACTAAACTAGTTACCAAATAGTTAGTGACTGACTATAAATTAGTCATTTGTATTATAGACATCGCCCAACATTCATAAAAATAACTACGACCATTTGGAGCTTCAAAATATAAAACTTAACTGCCTGGATTGCGCTAAAAACAAAAAACCTTTCATTCAAAACATAAAAAATACGCTTTAATCAGTGAGGTTTGTTATCGATGCTAACATTTTTATTTGAATACTCGAAAAAACAAACCAGTGCTTTCAACTAGAACAAAAAACAAAACTCTACCACAGATAATATAAACGATATAGGTATAAATAAATAAATAAATAAATAAATATTGCACAACTTTTCACACAACGCCATCTAGTGCCAAGCTAAGCTAAGAGCTTGTGTTATGGGTACTAAACAGCTCATAAACATACTTATATATTTGTAAATACATACATAAATTACAGATAAATTACACCCAGACACAGAACAAATGATCGTGCTCATCATGTCACACAAACATTTGTCCCGGGTGGGAATCGAACCCACGACCTCCGGCATAGCAGTCAGGGTCACTAACTACTAGACCAACAGGCCAGTCAGTCAGGCCAGGTATGAAGTTATAATTTTAACTGGCCTGTTGGTTTAGTGGTAAGTGGCCCTGACTGCTATGCAGGAGGTTGTGTATTAGATTCCCATCCGAGGCAAATGGTTGTGTGATGAGCACGATCATTTATTCTGTGTCTGGGTGTAATTTATCTATACTACGTATTTAGGAATATATAATTATCAGTTATCTAATATTCATAGCACAAGCTCAGCTTAGTTTGGGACTAGATGGCGTTGTTTGAAAGTTGTGGCATATAAATAAATAAATATTCCACAACTTTTTTCACACAACGCCATTTAGTCCCATGTTAAGCTTGAGAGCTTGTGTTATGGGTACTAAACAGCTGATAAACATACTTACATATTTCTAAATACATACATATTATGGATAAATTACATTCAGACAGAACAAATGATCGTGCTCATCACACAAACATTTGTCCTGGGTGGGAATCGAACCCACGACCTCCGGCATAGCAGTCAGGGCCACTTACTACTAGACCAACAGGCCAGTCACTTTATATTAGGAAAATAGTTGACAGACACCCATCATCATCATCTGCCACGCCTTTTTCCAATTACGTAGGGGTCGGCTTTTAGTTTACCCGGACGCAGTGTTTTACACGGAGTGACTGCCTGTCTGACCTCCACAAAGAAAAACAAGGGTAGACACTGAAAATATAAATACCTAATCCGTTCAAACTACAACTAAGACTTATTGATCACGTCACACCTTACTTTCTTAATGCCATATTTTTTGCCAACAACAATAATTTGTAAAAGCCACAGCCGACTGTCAGACGAACAGCTACGGATGGCATTATCACGTGACTCGAGACAAAGCCGTAACGACGCCGAGTGACTCGCAACCGTCGCGCAACTAACTATAACAAAACGTTAATGCGACCCAAACTACGATACAAACGCGATCGCCGACACTGTGGAGATACATGCAGAAGATTAGATCGGTACGATTCGCGATTTGAAACTCAATTTTTATCTTGATGTTAGGAAAATGTTTACTGCTTTTTATGTTACACAAAATTTGATTTAGTGAAAACTGTTGAATCTTCAAACCACGACCACCAATTAATAACTGCAGTGCTTTGTAAAAGTCGGTCAGTAAAAGCTACAGGTGAAGTGAAGTCAGAGTGAGTTCTCATCCATTACTGATGCTTAACTGTTAAAATTAATTGTTAATCCAAAGATTTATTTATTTATTTATTTTAAAGGGAACACCAACGACATAATTACAAGATCTTATACAGGTACAAATAGTATAGAACATCCAATTCTGTGTAAGTATGTCAGTTAAAGGCGTACACAGCTTATACAATATGACAATACATTCCATATAAATAAATATTTATAAATCTAGTTGAATTGAATTGAATTAATATTGGATACACATTGGTTAAAAAAAAAATAAGATTTTAAATTATTAAATTTAATTAAATTAAAATTGTATTAAATAAGGTTGATATGAGCGATTATTTTATATGAACGATAAATTAATATTCAAATTATAAAATAGATACCTAATGACTAGTCCTATAAGTTGAGTAATTGGGAGCTTACCACAGATCCACCTCAAACACATAATGATTTTTTCAATTCAGTTATGCTGTCGCCGAATAAGTCAATGTCGGAATTGGCAGAGATGAATTTATTAGTTATAACCAACATTCGGTTTATCGGAGCGGATCGACCAAGATTAGTACGAGACGATTTGACAGCAAAAGTTTCGAGTTTCCGTACTGACCTAACAGGACACGCGCGGGGTACACTTAAGGAAATATTAGAAAGCAGTTCGGGAGAAGATAGCTGACCATTCAAAATTTTAAAAATCGTTGTGATGTCAGTAAGCATACGACGCTGTTCGAGCGAGTGCCAACCAAAGTGAGTCAGTCGCTGTGAGTAGTCGGCCCTGTAGGGGCAACCGCTGTCTTTGTATCGAAGGAATCTGGTGAATTGTTTTTGGACTCGTTCGATGCGGTCGATATGCACTCTGTACATTGGGCTCCAAACTGGAGAAGCGTATTCAAGGGTACTCCGTACGAAAGAATTGAAAAGTACTTTCAGTGCCTTTGTCCCTCTGAAGTCACGACCAATTCTCTTAATGAAACCAACCATTTTACAAGCCTTGGACAGAATATTGTCAATATGAGAAGTAAAAGAGAGGTTATTACTGAGTAAAACTCCCAGATCCCTTATGACATCGACTTTCTGGAGTAACATCCCTTGAAGTAAATAAGATGACACAACAATTCGTTTCTTGCGCGTAAATGTTATGTGCTGGCACTTCCCAACGTTGAGCACCATTTTATTCGCAACACACCATTCTTGGAGAGAGTTTAGATCGGACTGCAGCAGTGCGACGTCTGATTGCGACTGGATAACACGATACATTTTTAGGTCGTCTGCAAAAAGCGAACATTGACTGTACTTGATGTGGTCCACTATATCGTTGATAAACACGATGAATAAAATGGGCCCAGCATGAAGTAGCAATATATTCAGGCGAATGGTACCCATTTACAACTACTCTAAGTTTTCGGCCGCACAAGTATGACCTAAACCATTGTATGAGGTTCTCATGCACCCCGTACCTCTCCAGTTTGGCAAGCAGCAACAACTGGTGATTAACTTTATCGAACGCGCTGCTGAAGTCAGTTGTACAAGGCATCCACTTGTTGACCCACGTCAACAAGTGGATGCCTCAAGATTAACAGTTAATGTCACGCTCAGTTCACTCAAGATAGGGTTACTTTTACAGAAAAGCTCTACAATAAAAAACTTGTTAGTTAGTTTTTATTTGACGAAATAGCTCAAGTACAGACACACTTAAACGAATACCTATCACTACTGCTGTACGATTAAAAAGCTTTTGTATTTCAGTGAACCTTCTGTTTCCTGTGTTGCGTCTGCGAGTCTTCCGCTATTAGTTACGTGACGTCATCGTTGTGGCGGACATGGCGCCCACGCACGTGATATGACTGAGGCTTTCTTTTATCTAAATTTAATTACGAGTATTTTATGATTTTGGTCACTTATCTCATGTTTGTTCAAGAAAACAAAACTGATGAAAAATAAAAAAGTATTGAGTACTGAAAAACAATGACTAACTAACCTAACCTCTATTATTTACTTTTATCGTATAGTTTTAATTTCACCAAATAAAGAAGTACTATTTGTAGATGCATTCATGTACAGAACCTAACCACGACAAAAAAAATAATTCACTCCGTTTTCACTCAAAGAATACTTCTGATCGTAATGATGTAGAACCGCACACTAAGTCATAATGAAATTAATTTTTTTATCACTATCTCTAGCTTCAACCGCGTAATATGTGTACAAAATAAAAAAAAACTGTCGGAAGTCCTCATCGACCCCTAAGCCTCCAATTAAACAGCGATCCCTCAATCACGCATCACGTCCCACCGACGTGACAACTTGCCAAACTCCCGCCATCTCAGAATTAGGACGAACCGGTGCCGAACCATCTAGGAAAGTAGCACGCGTTGTGCTAAATGACAAGTTTTGCTTTCTTTCAGTTTCTCGTTATTTTTGTTACAAAACTGGTCGCCTAAATGTCTTACGAAAAAGGTTGACGGTACGCTCAACTTTTACTTTAATCCTAATAAAATTTTGCATGCATAAGATAAACCATGTGTAGGTACCCTCAAATAAATAAGATTACTCAAATCCTTCATTAACCCTTCACACTGAAATGCTCGTAGAATTCCCAAAACATTAAACGCCAGGGGTAAATACCGACCCTCAATCTATACTAATATTATAAAGAGGTAAAATTTGTAAGTTTGTAAGTTTGTAAATTTGTATGTAGGGGGTAATCTCTGGAACTCATTATCCAATTCTAAATTTTTTTTAACTGGCAGAAAGCTACATTATTCCTGAGTGCTATAGGCTATAAATTGCTTCTATAACATGTAAATTAACCGAGCTATCACAACTTTTGTCTAGCAAGTCGGAAAAAAATACCTCATAAAACAGAATTATTTGCGTGCGCTGCCTAAACAGTTGCTTAAAATTAAAAACAATGTATGGCTACCTGGTTCGTCTTAATCATTTCTACAAAAAAGTCCGCGATGCCATATCTCTATCTTTTATATTTTATCTTTTATACTTCTTTTACTGCATTAAAAAAATTTTTTTTCGGTATACTTACGTTTGGTTGATTATTTGAGCAACAAAATATTAATTCTTATGACAATAAATTATTTCAGTATCACAAGAACATCATACAGATAAGATTTGCCATTTACAGTATATCAATTGGTCATACAGTTTCGGAGATAATATAAAATTACTAAAACGCAAAATGCAGCATAACTTTAATTGTGCAGACGTTTTACCTTTTTGCCCATAGATGGCGTTCTGCAATTACGTCATTTTTCTGAATCGCGGCGCGATGAGCCTCTCGAATTATTATGCCTTCATTGTTGTTAGTTAGAGTTCTAAATATTACATGTCAGTTGCTTATTGGTTTCGGTTGTTTCGTTCGTATGGTTGTTGTTGTTGATAGATACCTCATAATCGAAAATTCGAAAATATCGTAATTTCGTTGTACGTTTGTTTCGTATGTTCGTCTTCATGGTTTCGTACTTCGTTCTATCGTAATAATCGATACGAGTTATTCGATATTACGATTGTTTTGTTTTGTAAAGGCAGACGGTGTTTGAGTCGCTCTCCCTTTGTTCATAATTGTTTTCAAGTCTGTGCGTAATTTGTTGAGAGCATGCGTAAAAGGAAATCTCAACTGTCCCGGCAGACATCACAGGCAAGAGCCGCTCGAGTACCTACGCCGTACGGAAGAATCTGCCCCTGAAAATGAGCAGCGCCTCTCGAGAAATAGAGAATATATTTCGCAAGCACGCGCTAGAGAATCTAGCTCCGAGCGCTCACAGCGCTTCGCTGGCCAAAATGTGAGGACGTCGCGGGCCCGTGCTCGAGAAACTAGCGCTGAACGTGCGCACCGTCTATCTGAGTTAAGGAAGCATGTCTCTGAGACAAGGGATAGGGAGACTAGCGCTGAGCGCTCGCAGCGGCTTGGTAGGCAAAATGTCATAACATCGCAGGCCCGTGCTCGGGAATCTAGCACCTGAACGTGCGCCTCAGCGTCTATCTCATTTAAGGCAGCATGTATCTGAAACAAGGGATAGGGAGACTAGCACTGAGCGCTCGCAGCGGCTCGCTAGGCAAAATGCCATTTGGTAATCTTTGAAGTTACTGATCTGATTCCAAAAAATATTTTACTAATAAAATTAATTACAGTAATATCAATCGAGCGAGTGTAATCTTATGTTAAAATAAGAAATTTTCCGCGGACGAAGTCGCGGGCAGAAGCTAGTATCCAATAAAATGCCAAAAAGGCGTTGTATCTGTCACCAAATGAGTTCCCATAGTTAAAATTCATATATTACCACATAATTAAGTGGGTAGGGATGACACCCGCCACACGTACGAACGAGGTAGACTCATTCGCCCCACTCGCCTCACTTGCCCCACACGCCGCGTCTCGTCCCTACTAATCCCTAAATAAGGAGCGATATTAAAATCGTTCGCCCTCACGGGGCGAGATCAAATTCTCACTTGATCATTTTCATATGAAAAGTCTTAAAGGTAAAGCTTAATCGCGACGTAAAAATGTTGCGCACTCCTTGAATTTGGATTTAAGACATTTTACTTTTCTTGAACTGACTAAAAAGTACCTACAGAGTTTGCAATAAGAAAGTAAAATGGCTGGCATGTTTCACAAGAAAATTTATTTCATCGTGTAAATGAAAAACTGAACAAGTTTTTTGTAAAAGATCTTGTTGCAAAATAAATAAAGCTTTTGAAGCCAACCTCTAAACTTATCTCTTCTGTGCTTATGTTAGGTTTGTTTATTCAAAAGCGTATTTATTGTTCTGATTATAACTTGGAAGGTACACGAGAAGGATTCTACTAATTAAGAGAATCATAAATTACATTGAACACAAAGTTAAATGTCGGTATTCGTAATACTGATGGTCTGAGCTTATAACGGTCAAATATGTGTGTACGGTGAAAATGAAATAGAATGTCTTTATTCAAATTAAGCTGCGAAACAAGTACTTTTTGAACGTCAAAAAAATTACATAAGACAGTCCCCCAAAACCCCCACCTTTCACCACTTTCTAGTCTTTAAGATGGGAAGAAGTGGCGGAACAAACTTCCCAGTAACACATCTGTCTGATTTGTTTGAAGAACTAACAAACGAATTTCTTCAGAAGAATCAGACAGATGTGTTGCTGGGCGTTTGTACGTAGGACATAGACCAAGTACATACCTACCCTATTCTTTTCTTTAGTTAATAATTAAAATTGAACTAGCTTCCAGAGCTAAACACCGCCCGCACCGATATCTCCTCCATTCTATGTGCTTCAGACTCCGATTTCATTCATTGAGTTCATCGCGCTCACGTACGTGATATCTTACGCTGAGTGCAGGTAAGAAGAGCTATTCGTGAAACGTTTCCATATACGTTGTATATCAGGTATGTGGAATAAGTAAGCCTACAAGAGATTATGTCAATCGCGAGCTCTCATCCATTCCATGCACACTGCAGCTTTACAACAAAATAAAAGTGATGTAAGAACAGGTGTAAGACCGGATTGGTGTCAATTGTCGGGAAGCAGACGTGCTCTACGTCAAAATATTCAAAATAAGACACAGCTCGTACAGCACAACTTATAAGCGAACAGAGAGGTATTGATACCTTATAATAGCTCCATGTTGTGTTGCTAATCTAATGATTTTAACATAAAAATGAAAACTCATAGAGCCGCATTACTGACTATTAAATACGTTTTAGTATGCTTAGATGTTTTGGTCACGTTGAGAGGATGAATAAAAGGCGACTAGCAAAAGGTATTTATAAGACAGATATAAGTGGGAACGCCAGGACGCCCTAGGTTACAACAGACCATATTGGTAAGGTTCTTTAGAGGGGTCAGGTGCATAGTACCTACTCGCAAACGGCGTGCGTGTATTACTAGATGTATGAACGTAGAAGAAGCAGAAGAAGGATGTAAGAATCAAATCAGACGATGGCATTTTGTAATTTCTAGCTTAGCCCTTGGTAAAAAGACACTAATTCATGTATGTATGTAATGTACATCTGTGCTAAGTTGAAACAACACAGTAGAAAAACAAAACTGACCAACATTGCGCTCAAAATGAACATTATTATTCAAGAACTGCACATTACTCTCTGTAAGCCGGCATTTTTCCAGCACGATCCCGTATAATCCGCGTTGCTTGGACCGCGCGTAATCCGGGGATCATCGCGCCCACACCAAGATCACGGACGGCATGACGAGCGCTATACTGACACCGGGAGGACTCTCATCTGTCTTGATCACTGAGGTTGTCCTGCCTACCTCTCGTGTGGGAGATATATGAACGTCTTCTGATTGACGTAAGGATCAATAACGAGCCAACGATTCGACACATTCAAGGTGTGCATCAATCTTGATTAAGGATGTCAGATGTCGCGACAGTATCCTAGTACGTGGGTGGGTGTTGTAGAAGCTGGAGCTATGGTCAGGAAGGGAGCCTTTACTTTATTTTTCAAAAAGCTTACTGGCAATATGGGTTGCACGTTACTAGTAGTATCGTTAACCCCTTCGACTAAGCTAAATATGCTTGTGTCTGGAGTGGGTTGACGTCAATAGCGCAATGGGTGGGGATCGAACTCACGACCTCCCGATTGCCAGACCAACCCCTAAGCCATTGGGCCATGGCCGCTTATTCTTAATACTCCATTTTGGTCAATTGGTACTCAAAAGTTGACAGTTATCCGACCAATCTCCTTCTGTTGCATATTTATAGGAGATTGCGCGGTACCTAGAGAATATAGATGATGATGAGCACGAGGTTCTGGGTTCGATCCCCGGGTCGGGCAAAACATTGTTGAGTTTTTCCATGAGGACTTTGTTCTCATGAATAAGGTGCACTATTGAATGCAGGTGATTAGCGAAAACAAAAAAACGTCCTTTCACTTTGATCGCTTTATTTGCACTAAACTTGCCAACATACCGCCCTCCAAAAACAACAGTTTTTTACTAATCTATTAAAATGACAGTATTATATTCTAACATAACTCGTTCAAACAAAAAAATGGCGGTACATCGAAAATAAACTCATACTAATTGCTCAATGAGCATAGAATACTTATCAATAAACAACCGTTACATAATGCATCGTCTAAAGAAACATCTGCGCTTAACTCATTATAGCTACTTACCTACTAATAAATTACATACATATTCTTAGAAATATAGCACAAGGTATACAAAATATTTAATATAACAACAGTAATACGTATAGGTAAATACTTTGCATCTATACATTTATAATATAAATGCATGTTACTTTAAGTTACATACTGAACAAACATCTAATAGGTATCTAGGTATCTATAACATAATCTTTATTATGACAAACCAAATGAGACTATAAACTAATATTCATTTAGGTACTTAATAGCTAAGTGGACTGTAAGTATGTGTTATTATTAAAAACCTTTTATCGTCTAACAAGAAGTAACAAGTAAAATTAAACATAACTCGTAAAGCATTAAGGTTCAATTTTATTACTAAAATGAATACAAAGGTTGATTATAGCAAAATATCTTCTACCTAAATAAGTACGTTAACACAGGTAAATTAAAATGGTCTTAACACACACGTGTTCAGAGACCTTTTTAGCATAACTCATTTACTTTGACTGGCATGAATTGCATTTTAGTGTTATAATGACTCAAAGTATTTATCGCAAGTCTACCTATATTACATTAATTTTAAAAACATGAAATCAGCTGATCACTACGTTAAGTAATTAGTTACCATCTGGTGCCTTGGGCAATAATATTACCTTTGATAATGGTCTCTTAAGAATGTTATCTCCTTTGCATTGTACTGTCACTACTCGAACTAGTTGATCAGTACCGGGATGTAAATAGATGATTTTTCCTAACAGCCACTTTGCAGGTGGGAGATCCTCTTCTTTAATTATAACTATATCTCCAACACACGGAGATGGCACGCTGTTTTGCCACTTATGACGTTGTTGTAAGGTATTAAGATATTCGGATGTCCATCTTCGCCAAAAATCTTGTAACCTGTTCTGTAGAAACTGCCATCTAGCCAATATACTGATATTATTGTGTTCATAGTTTATATCAGGTACATTGATTAATGGCTCACCAATTAAAAAATGGCCTGGGGTAAGTGGGTCCAAGGTTTCCTTTGTATTATCTGAATGACAGATAGGTCTCGAATTAAGGCATGCTTCTATCTGTGCTAACAGCGTAGACATCTCTTCATAAGTCAACTTTGTGGAACCATTTACTCTCATTAAATGTTTTTTCACTGACCTAACGCCAGCTTCCCATATACCACCGAAATTTGGTGCTTTCGGCGGTATAAAATGCCAGGTAGTGCCGTCATTTGCTAACAGTTCGGCCACCTCTGCTGCTAGATTAGCCTTGCCCTTTCGAAACATATTTCTTAATTCTTTGTCAGCACCGACAAAGTTCGTTCCGTTGTCGCTCCACAAGTGACAACAGCGCCCTCTTCTTGCAACGAATCGTCTGAATCCAGCAATAAAAGCCTGTGAGGTTAAATCTGTTACCGCCTCCAAGTGTATAGCTCGGGTAGACATACAGACATATACACAAATGTATCCCTTTGTAGACTTATGCCCACGCCCTTTAGTTGTTCGCAGCTGTACGGGCCCGGCATAGTCCACTCCGCTGTTAAAAAAAGGTCGATTAGGGGTAACTCTTGGTGCGGGTAACTCACCCATCAGCTGTTGTCTGGTTTTGGCTCTATATATGATGCATACTTTACAATGACGGATAAATTCTCTAACAGCTGATTTGAGACCAATTACCCAATACTTGCTACGGATGTATGTCAACATCTGAAGAGAACCTCCATGCAAAGTTCTTGTGTGGGCTTCGTTAATTATAAGCCGAGTAACATGTTGTTTACAAGGTATAATAATCGGATGTTTCGCATCTTCTGGTATATTGGCTTTATCCAATCGCCCCCCAACTCTCAGCAGCTCTTTCTTATCCAAGAAGGGCGTGAGACTAATTATAGAACTTCGATTCTTAACCTTTCCGTGCATCTTCAGATCCCTTATTTCGTTTCCATATATTAAGTCTTGATAATATTTTACACATCTTTCTTCAACTTCATTCATTTCCTCAACTGTTAAATATTTCTTCTTTTCTTCCTTAGGTTTCAAAAATCTTAAACATTGTGCTATAACTCTCTTCATCCTGGACATAGATGAAAATCTTTCCCAAACAGCGTTCTCTTCTAAGGTAACATTAAATGATTTCTTTACCTCTAAATCTGTTTGAGGAATAGAACCTTTTGTAAAGTCTATTTGTTTATTTTTCAGCCACTTGGGTCCAACCCACCACATCTCATTATGAATCAACTCACTCGGCGCTACACCTCTTGATGCTAGATCAGCGGGGTTGTCGGCTGATTGAACATAGTGCCATCTGTCATTATCTATTAATTGAGTTATATCAGACACTCGGTTGCCAACAAACACTTGCCATCGACTTGGTTGAGCCTGTAACCAAGACAGAACCACCATGGAATCTGTCCAGGCATACACTTGATGCATACTTATATCCCACAAACTAGATACCTCGTGCAGTAGCTTTGCACACAACACCGCCGCGCAAAGCTCCAATCTTGGGATTGTCAATTGTTTCAGTGGTGCTACCTTGGTCTTAGATGCTACTATTGTGACGTGTACAATATCATTTTCATCTAATACTTTTATATATACTACTGCTGCATATGCCACTGACGAGGCATCTGAAAACCCATGTAACTGAACTTCTTTACAGTGCGATGTCATCCTTATCCAGCGTGGTATTTCAATGGTGTGTAATTCCTTAAGTTCTGCTCTGTAATTAAGCCATTCGGCCACTAGGTCTGAGGGCAATTCATCATCCCAACCGAGATTGTTAAGCCACAATCTCTGTATCATTATCTTGGCTGTGATGACTACTGGAGAAAGCCAGCCGAACGGGTCAAAGAGACTCGCTACATCAGATAATATAATCCTTTTTGTTACAGGAGTCTTAGTTTCCTGCAGGTTTACCGTAACTTGGAAAGTATCATTTTTTCTGTCCCAGGTAAGTCCAAGTATCTTTATTAATTTGTCTAATTTAATGTCTATTTTGTTCACAGATTCCGGAGTTTCTTCGCCTCTTTGTAAGTATTTCAAAATTTCATCTGAGTTACTGGACCACTTCTGCATTTCAAAACCTCCAGCCTTCAACAGATCGTTTACTTCCTCACAAACTTGTTTTAATTGAAATAGGTCTTCATGTCCTGTCATCAGATCATCCATGTAGAATGAACTCTTAATAACCGCTGCTCCACGAGGATATCTTTCCCTTTCATCATCTGCTAGTTGGTTCAAAGATCGTACCGCAAGATAAGGTGCCGCTGCTGTCCCAAACGTCACGGTAAGTAGTTGATAACTTTCTATGTTTTCACGCGTATTATCACGCCAAACTATGCGTTGTAAATCGGTGTGTTCGTTTGTCATTTTCACTTGACGATACATCTTGACAATATCCCCGACAACACAGATTTTGTGAGATCTCCAGCGAATGATGAGAACACGAAGATCAGGTTGTAGCGTAGGGCCAACCATCATGCTGCTGTTTAAGGAGTGACCATTAGATCCTTTGGCTGAAGCATCGAAAACAACTCTTACCTTTGTTGTATCCTTATCCTCCCTTATGACAGCATGATGTGCTAAATAAATTACTTCACCTTTATCTTCCAGTTCAACCTTCTTCATATGACCCATCTTCAAGTATTCATGTATGACCTTCTTGTACTCCGATCTCAAATCTTCATTTCTTGCAAATTTCCTTTCTAGTTGTTTAAATCTTGTTGTAGCTTGATGTTTAGTCTCACCGCATATCTTCACGGTCTCTTTAATACTTTGTTTCAAAGGTAAGTGTACTACATATTTTCCTGATGGATCTCTTGTTGTTGTCTTTATGTAGTGTTCTTCACATTTTTCTTCTTCCTTTGTCCATACTTTCTTTGTTGTGTAGTCTTCTGTTTCTATTTCCCAGAATTTCCTCAAAAGGTTGTTGTCTTCTTCTACTAGCCTGGTAACATGTAAACTAATAATGTTTTTTGCACAAGTAGGATTGGAGTACATATCCCCTGACAATATCCAACCTAGGTGTGTATGCTGAGCAATTAAACTGCCCGGTCCTCTTAACAAACCAGATACCATTATTGTGCCATAAACATCAGCCCCGAGGAGGATATCAATCCTACCCGGAACGTTAAAAGTAGGATCAGCTAATTTCATATCTTTAAGTTGAGGCCAGTCGCAATATTTTATTTCTTTGGAAGGTAGCCTACCAGTCAAAGACCTTAATACATACGCCTTAACATCTATAGAGAAATTACTTTCGGACCTCGACTTAATGTGTAACCCTACTAAATTATTAATAGAAAGTTTGTTACCTTCACCAACACCAGAGACCTCACCGCTGATTTGAGTCCTCTTCAGACCCAATAACTCGACTACTCTCGCAGTCACGAACGAAGCCTCTGAGCCCTGATCAATCAGAGCACGGAAGACGTGTGATTGTCCTGTCCTTGATGTCACGTCTACCAATGCTGTTGCCAACAAGATGTGTTGACCAGGTTGTTCTCCTCTTGAAACATGTGCTGTTACCTTGCTGACCTCTTGCTCATTCGTTACAGCTTCTTCTTTAGCTGTCATTGTGTCACCTGCTTGTTTCGGTTTCTCTCGATGTAATAAGGAATGATGCCGCCTTTTGCATATTTTACATGTGTTTGATTGTCTACATTTAAATACGGAATGATTTGGAATGAGACAGTTGTAACATAAGTTGTTTTTCTGTACAAAGCTGTATCTTTCTTCTATTGGTTGTTTAGCAAACTCTTTACAGTTGAAAATATAATGATTTTCCTTGCAAACGGGGCAGTGTTTCTCTCCACTAGTGGCAGTAGCGTGATGTGTCTTCGGTTTAATTGGTTTGTTAACTTTATTTTCAGGTTCTACCATTTCTAACGTGCGGAATTGAGTCTCCAGGAAGGTCTTCAATCTTTCAAAACCAGGGAATTCATCAGTACTATCTTCACTAATATTAATCTCCCATTGTTTATGTGTTACAGGATCCAGCTTTGAAACAACTACGTAGTTCACTATTGCATCCCACTGCGCCGTCGGTAAGCCTAGGTTTTTCATAGAATTCATACACTCAACCGTCGTATCCAACAGGTTTTTCAAGGAGAAAGCTGACTCTTGAGATATTGTTTTTTGACTGAAAAACTTTTTAAATATACAATTAGCAATGTATCTTTTGTTATCATACCGGTTTTTCAAAATGGACCACGCATCACTATAATTTTCACCCGTGATAGCAAACTGGCGCAGAAGAACTTCTGCGTCTCCCTTTAAACTGCTTTTAAGGTAATGAAGTTTTTGTACATCTTCCAATGACTCATTTCTGTGTATTAATGCCATAAACAGGTCGTGAAACGATCGCCATTCTGTATAATTGCCATCGAAAATAGGAATCGAAATTCGTGGTAATTTAATATCCCTACTGGAAGTACATGGTCTATTTTCGTCTAATTTTTCCGGTTTTTCAGACTTTTTCCTATCAGACATCAACTCGTATAATGCAGTTTTCATTTCTCCCTTATATGTAAAATACAACTCTTCAAAATTATCGCACGTTTCTTCTGCAAAATACGATAACTGCTTTCTGTCTTTCTTAGAAACATCCGTTACCAATTTCTCGTGAACATTCTTAAATTCCTTCCAATACGTTTCTAAAGTATCCATCCTAGTTTGTATATAACCCTCGGTAATTCTTTCCTTGGGCGACTTTTTGTAATTTGAATAGGCTTTCTGTACTTTTTCAAACACATCAGCTTGAAGCAAAATTCGCTTTTCTATGTTTTCCATCTTCTACACTTTGTGTCTTTCCAATAATTTAATATAGACACGTTATAAAACTCGGACACTATGACGAAAGAATTTATTTTATTAACTGTATAACGTAGGTAGACTGACTTTTTGCAAACGTTAACGTTAGCGTTAAACCGGCAGCTCGTTGGTTAAAACACACTATTTATTAGTCCGTAGAATCACTTTAATTATTGTTCGTCACACCACAAACCAAATACTTTAAAGTTATTTCACTACTTTTCACTTTTGTTAACAAATTGTCCGTATTTCTTCGATTCCAATATTACATCTCTTTGCAAATATTCACGTAATTAAAATAGGTCACTGCTATACTAATCCGGCGCGATGGACCATATGTTCTCATGAATAAGGTGCACTATTGAATGCAGGTGATTAGCGAAAACAAAAAAACGTCCTTTCACTTTGATCGCTTTATTTGCACTAAACTTGCCAACAACTTTCTCAGTGGCAGCTTTGAGTCTGGATTTGTGCCCGATTGATGGCAATAGGCTCGGCCTATTACATGGGAATTTCAACAAAAACTCACGAGATCCCTCACCTTTATCTAAACTTTCGGAGATAACAAGCGCGTGTTATTGTATTTTGCCCGGTTTTGAAAAAAACTATGTGTGGAACATGAATTTAAGAAGAGAGATAGTTAAAATATTCCTACTGTAATTAGTATAAGGTACCTACTAATATGTCTCGATATTTCAGTGCGTCTATAAATCTTGTGCCTAATGTTAAAACTTACGTCCTCATAGTTATCATGAATAGCGTGACCTCTAATGTGGAAAGTTCAGGTCATTAAGACGACCTAGAACAGATCTAACTTATGTCTAAGTTTACGCAGATAATAGGGTAATTTATTGCCCAAACTGTGTTAGAGAACATTTATACCACAACTTCAAGAATCCAATCTCGTCTCCTTGAATTACAAAATCAATCAATGGCCAATGTTATTAAAAGACTTTAAATTTGGTAGCAAAAATCTTTCATCAATAAAAATATGGCCGCCTATTCAAGCAAGATGTCAGTTAAAAATAGCCTGAGCATTCTTTTTATAATGGAAGTGATTAATCGCGCGCCTACACACTCAACTTTTGAAGGAATTCATCACATTTTTCCCTAAAAAGTTTTAATTAAAGGTCGGATAGACACCTGCCTGCACGGGACGCGAACCCTGGTGAGACGTGTTACCTTCTTAGACCAAAATGAGGGACATTTACTGAACTGATGTAATGCTCACAGGAATTTTGAGATCTCGTAGTTGTTCTTATTTTGATTCTTCAAACACATAGATTCTCATCATGTTCTCATTAATTGAATTAAAAGTGATAGCCTAGGTTGCGTGACCGGCGTTTTGCCAAATCATAGGTCTCGCACCTCCGAATTTTCGGATTCATATGCATATTGTATAATTATCACTTGCTTGCTACGGCACAACAGCGCTGCGGTATTCATTGTTTTCTTTAAATATCGTGGCATCGGCATCGTGCTTAAATAGGGCCCTTTTTGACCTCGCACAGGTCTTTTTGTTATTTTATATGTTAGATTTAGTTTTAGTTTAAAATTCCTGTGCGAGTCCCAAATAAACATGTTTTTTTTGTTTCTTCTTTCTTTCTTTCTTTCACCAGGTTAGTCAGTAACCACGCGATAAGAAGACTTGCTTTAAAAACAGTGAAGGAAAACATCGTGAAAAAACCGGCTTGCCTGAGAGATATTTCTTAATAGCATGTGACGCAAAGTCAGAGGCACATGGGCGGTATTAAAACTTCTGAAACCACGTTAGTCACTAACCACTCGATTAGAAGATCATCTTACATACGATACTTCACAATATCCGTTTCCTAATTCGCTAAACATAAGTAAATCGACAGACTAAAACAGTACGCTATGGTTCACTCAGACAACATTAGTGTTTATCTAGATCGCGAGCGTTAAACTTGACTAAACTCCACTGCTAACTATTCACTAACATTACAACTTATGAGATTGTGACGACTGCATTAAGCCTGTTTCACAACAAACTTGTGTACCTACATGGAAACGAGAATGGGTCGGCTAGTCGCGAGACGTTTCACAAACAATACAGTCTATTTTCTATTAAGACAGTAATTTACATAACAATGTGGTTCCCCTAAGACTTACGTCTTAATCAGAACTAACCGAAACCGCAGTATTAATTACATTTAGATTTAGAAGCATTGGTATTTAAATGTACTTATAAGAAGCTTTGTGTATGATTATTAATGAATGTTTACTTCAAAATACACATTATATACTCGACTCGTAAAGGGGTTTTAACTGTCAATTTTCAGTTTAGTTCTTATCTTACGATCTTTACAAAGTCATCTAGTTGTTACTGTGTTTTGGCTGGATTCGTGTGAACCAGTCTCAACAAAGTTGTGGCAAGATCCGCGCGCTAATAAACCAGTAATTACTTGCTTTACGACTTACCCCGTGTGTGCCCGACCTTACCCCGCCTGCGTGTGTACCAGGCAAATATGTGTGACGAGCGAATGTTCCCGTTTATTAATATTACGTCATGGTGGCTTTATTACGAGATGTTACACAAATAAGACCCTTTCGGTACATTGATGGCGAAGATTTTAATCACGGTTAGGTCTCTATAGATAATAATCCTTCAAATGAATTTCGTATTTGAATAAAGCTGTTCTTTTGAAAGATGTCACGAATTTGTTTAATTTTATGACTTCAAATGAACGTGGTTACATCGCTTGACATACCTAAGTATCTAATCAGTAATAGCAAGTAACTTTCGATGCTGAAAATCCCCGAGGACGCATATACAAAATGTACAAATGTACTCACTGTTTCTACGTAACTCGTTTCTACATATTGATTGATCAATCAACCTTGAAGGCGTAAACAACAAGTTTCCATTTCGAGCCAAAATTGATGACGCTGAAACCCGAGTCAGTTTGTGTATCATTAATTTCCATTAGGTATCTAGTTTGGTTCGCGATCGTTCAATACAATCGTATCATCGCCATAGAAACCGTACCGTTGCCTACGAGATATTCTAATAAAAATAGCTTTGAGTTTTACACAATTTTCCCTATACCAGACCAAAACACGTTCAGTGTCGATATTGATATTTTGACATATAGGTATACAAAACCTCAATTCGAACGCTTACAAAATTGTAAAATTCTCGCTTCGGGTTTAGGGGATACTAATTCAAGCAGCAGTAGCCTAATGGCGACGGCGGCGTAAGCCTGGCAGTCGGAAGATCGTGAATTCGATGTCCACCCATTGCACTATTGATATAAACCCACTCCACACACAAGCATATCTAGCTTAGTTGGAGTAGCTAACAAGACTTAGTATTGTGCAACCCACATTGCTAGTTAGCTCTAAAAACAAATGCTTGTCTCATAAACTGAAACCTAAATGATACATGATAGTTGTGTTCATTTATTTTCCGTACGTATTGACGTTACCTTACAGATCAAGCATTCGTACTCTAGGAATACTGAAGTTCCAATTAGTCAGTAAATGTAATCGATTCGTAAACAACCATTTGGATCAAAATATACCTGTAGCTACTAAGTACAGATATCGCCATGTTCCGTGTTATGCTAATACAGCTGTTATAACAACGATATCATTATGTTAATGCGAGCTGTTCGCGGCTAGCTACGACAAGTTGTTTTATAGAACCCATGCTTTACTTGAAACCACGAATCATTGATTTAGTACACTACAACTGTATGTCAAACAGTTTTCGAGCAGAAGGCAAAACATTGTGAGTATTTGTAAAGCTGTGTATTGTTGAATATCTACATAGTGTATTGATTGAAGCGTCAATACACATTTTTTTCTTATTATTTAGAGAAGCGTTCCCCTTAGTGATTTCAAATCACACTCGTGTGCTCAGTACTCAGTGCGCTTGTTTTCCGCTTGTTTCGCTCGGAGGGCGCTCACACTGCTCGCTGGCACAGCCCCTCAGGTAGGGCAGGTAGAATGCATTGACGTCGTTCAAAGTCGCGAGTCAGCGCATCGACACATGTTGTCTCTGCGGTGCTTGTGCACGTGCGACTGTCGAGCGAGGCACATCGGATTTCTGAATGACTTTTAGTGCTTTTAACTCACGTCATGCGTGAAATGATTTATACAGAATCGAAGCTCTGGTCTGAGAAAATCACATCATTTAGCGAAACAAAAGAACGGCTGAGTATGATAAAAATGTGACTAAAGTTATCTACATACAAAAGTTTAAGTCCAGACTTTAACCCCAACCCTTCTTCAGACCACAATATCGCATTCCCGACAATATGGAAAATACTACTCGAAACTTGCAAACAAATATCATTGTGAGCCCTCGATGCAGCGCTGCAGTGGCGTGGAGCTCTTCAGTCGCCCCTTGAGCTTCGGGCTTCGCCCCTCGTGTGGGGGCGAGGGGCGACTTGTTTATGTTTATTGTTTAGGGCTTCTTGTGTCGCGATTAGGCGCAGACGTCGCGATCACACGCCGCCGTTGGCTTTGTGTACAGACTTCTATGTTTTGATAGGAAGGTACTCCAGGTAAGTGAAGCGATATCTAATTGTTTTGTTTGAAGCAGTTCTGTTGTTATCCGAAATTTGTGGGACAACACACCGCTTGTAACGATTTGTGCCAAAACACATCGCTCAGATTTCAATTACAAACGTTTTTACAGGGATTTGGAACTAAACCAGAAAGGCGCCACAGCCTTTTAGAACAAGTCCCAAATCCCTGTAAGAATTAGAACATTATTATGCACAACATTTATTAGTATTTGTAATGACTGCAGGCCGAGTACGATTGTGTATTAAGTAGATCATAAAGCAAATCCGGTCCCATGCACCCCATCAGCGCGTCGTGAGCTCATACATACTTGATGTGTTGTTTATCCGCCGGCAATTAGCGGACGCGGCCGACGCAAGTGCGCTCACGGAATTATTTACAGCTGTCAGTAACTTTATTGAGTCCAATTTATTATTTTAAATTGCATTTATCTGTCCGTTCGTTGTACGTAACGCACTTAATGAGCAAAATTCCGAGAGCTCCCATACACTAATTAGCTTGATGGCACTCAAAGCCGATTTTTAGTCAAATTAAAGTTTGTTCGGTGGCCAGAAATGTAGAATTTCGTTGCGAAAACGTTAATCCGTTTAAGTAGTAGCAGTTTATTTGAACCGTCTACCAGTATTAAGTGTTATATAAGACAACGTGGGCTTAGGAAAAGTGAAATGACTTTATTTCTCGAGAAGACCAACGACAGCCTTATTGAGCAAATTTTATTTTTTAAATGAAATACCTAAGTTTATGTTAAATGAATATACATACATACATAAACTCACGCCTTTTTCCCACGGGGGTAGGCAGAAACTACAGAGCGCCATGTGCTACGATTCTTACATACTTCTTTTGCTTCGTTTACATTCATACATGTTGTCATACACACACGCGCCGGTTGCGAGTACTACGTTCCTGACCTTTCTGAAGAACCTCACCAATAAATAATAAAAAGCTATTCAATCCTAAAATTTCATGACAATAATTCAGCAAATACAGAGTGACTAAAGTAATCACACGTTAGCATGTGGAATGTATTAGCGCTGCGCGAGCGACGCCTGCCTGTCACGGTGACGCGGATACATCGACAATGTCGACTGTTCAGCGACTGTCAGCTGAACAACCCATTACATTATAACAACAAGTGACATGAATACATTTGGAGCTCCATTTTATTATTCATTCACTTTCTGCTGAGGAATAATTCACGCCAGTTTTGCGTTAGCTAAAGTGTTCATTTCCTTACGAACCCTTTTTTGATTTATCTCGTGCCGCGAACTGGGTGTTCTTGAAATAATGTTATTATAAAGATATAGAAGATGTATTTTTTCTAGATGTCGTTGAACAACTCTGATTTTTCTAGATCCTGCAGGCCTAATAGCCATATTACAAATTCTATTTCTATTATAGAAAGAAAATGGCGAATATGGAATCAGCTGTTTGTCAACTGTCAAGTGTATTTCATTTTCAGTCATATTACAAATACTACTCGTTAACACTTGACAGTTGACAAACAGCAGATTCCATACACGCCATTTTCTTTCTATTGTCGCCTTATCGATTACGATAATAGAAATATAATTTGTAATATGGCTAGGCCTGCTCGTTAACGAGCATTCAGGAAGATTGTTTTCTGGTAACTAATTACGCACAATTAAGTTATCAACAGACTAATGATTACAAGACGACACGATAGGTTCTTTTTTAAGGATGGGAAATCATCAAATGACTCCTCCGCAATGGGTGAAGCAGAAGGGAGTATTAGACTCTTACTGGCTAAAACCCATCTAATGCCCTTTGCGTTTCAGGGTCGCGGTGACTCTTTCGAACAAACTCCGCAACCCCGGCAGGCACTGACCCTAGCAGATGATTACAAGGCAATACTAAAGCTCTCACAGCTAGAGATGCTGGCGCCTGTAGTTACGAACTTCGGTATGTCATAGCTGCTATCGATACTGACAAAACGTAGATCAGCGTTCTATCCCTGCTTGGTGGCAATAAGCTCTCCCGCCATTACATGAGACTTTATGATTACTGGAGAAATGTGGGTGTACGCGTTATTAAACCTAATCTGACCCTTTAGGGAATACAGGCATCTGATATTGTTATTGTGTCCTCTACCCGAATCAGTCATCATCGCGATGTTAGTCAAGACATTGTCGATACCGCGGGACACAACACTAATAACTAACACAAACTCAACACACGACCGCGGATCACTTTCACTAGGAAACACACCACGAGTTGTCTGACCAGAAGAACAAATCCGGAACACATCAGCAATTCGAAGATAGGTAAATTTCAGGGGTTGAAGACGTAACTGCATCGTTACAAACACCATCTGCATGATTTTGCATTAAGAAATAACTTCCACACGTGTACCTAGTCTTGCTACTTGCAGTGCAATATGCTATTATACTGGATCGAGTCTGACACATTAAGAAGTGTAAAAGGACAGACTAGAAATTATATGTACTATGGGAATCCCGTAGTAGCTATAAGTGAACCTTCTGTAACAGGTTTTTAGTTGTAGTTTGATCACAGGTTACTGCGGTAATCCACGCAGTCTCCCGGGACCCATCCGTAAGCAAGCCGGGCAGGTGCCGGTGATCCGGGTGATCCGCCGCCGTGGGAGCGCACGGCACCGTAACGATAATCCTCCTAAATTAATACCGCCGTGTAAACTCACCCTACTCCACCTGTCGCGACTAAATGATAGTTAGGGTCTACCTACGAATTATCTGTTAAAATATGGGTTAGA
This sequence comes from Euplexia lucipara, assembly GCA_921972225.1. Taxonomy (NCBI): domain Eukaryota; kingdom Metazoa; phylum Arthropoda; class Insecta; order Lepidoptera; family Noctuidae; genus Euplexia; species Euplexia lucipara. The sequence continues at coordinate 418,638 of OV179164.1, read as the reverse complement.
GTTACTCTGCGCAACATTTTAATTAATATCCTGAGGATCTGACCGTGTGTCTCTCTCTAGGTACTATGAAGTTTTAAATTTAGGCTCCTACCTTCCTAAAATCGGTACAGGTCAGTGAATACAACCAAATACGAAAATGACTTTAAAGTGAAACCACTCGCCATTTCCAATAAAACTTAAAAGTAAATTGAAGTTACCCCAATCCCTCCCTAGATACGTGGAGTGACCCAGCCGGACCCTCTCTGCCATCGATGTGGAACTGAGCTATCTTCACGAGAGGGATCACACGCCGACACCCATGAAATTGAACGCAAGAAAATAACATTGTAAGAATGAGGACCAGAGTTCGGGGTTCATTCTTATAAGCAAGTTAACAAGGAAAGATTGAATTCGATGACGAACTCAACAGAATTAAAATTTAACTTAGTTTTTTGGAAATATGTGGTCTAGATTTTGAACTTATGTTTTATTTTATAACTAATCGAAGGCAGATGAAACCGGTACTGATTAATTTACTCACGATATACTTAGACCCCAATAGAATTCGCAATAATCACATAGCAATGTAGTCGAAGCCTGTGCAATCATAGATCACGCAGTCCCACGACGATAAGTCACGCTTCCTGCTAGAGTTCGCAATAGAAATGAGGATAATAAGTTTAACAGCGATCTATAACTCTTTATTATAAAGCTTTTCTATTATGCGCTCCCAGTAACTGCCAGTAAAAGTAATATTGGCACGTATTATTTGGAAGTGGTAGAGTAAGCCGTCAAAGCAGAAATATTGTTTATAGATTAAGAATGCCGTTAGTATCAAACAATGGAATACCATTGTACTATTGATAAATGATAAATTATACATATTACCCACAAAACCCGTGTTCTCTGGCAACGAAAATGGATACTCCAATGCTGCGCCATTTAATTCGTCATAAACTGTACGTACAAGAGGTGTATTGTAGAGTTTATTGCAGACAGACAGTCCCTTCTCAACAAATAATAAACCTCGTTTAATAATAAAACTGCAACAATGTTTGACGTCTCTCTGTTCGCTGCCAGTATAACGTGCAAAATTACCACGAATAAACACTGAATGTGACTGTGATTTTTCCACGGAATTTATAAAAAAGATTTTACTCCCAGAGTTTGAACCAGACGCTGCATTTAGTTTTTTTTTTATATTTACTAAATATACTTAGCCAATTCTTCACATTTTATTTCCTTTTCGTTTTAATTAAATTAGCACCCATTGGGTTCGGTAGCATAAACAAAACACGACCAACAAAAGCGCGACAGGTAAGCAATTACACAGTACGAGGGCGACGCGCCGGCATTTAGCAAATGCATTCGCAGCAGGCCGCGGCGGGCCGCAGCAGATCGCCCGGGCCGCAGCGGGCCGCACGACTAATGGATATTATTGCAGACGCTTCCTGCACGCCGCCTGATAATGGATTATATAAGAACTTAGGAGAGATGTTTTTAATAGATTTTGTGCGTTGTTTTTACTACAAAAATATAAGTTTACAAAGAGTCTAGGTTTTGATTTATTTTAAACAATATCTTATAGGTTAAAGATACACAATCATACATTTGAACTACAACTGCCAGAAAGGGTCCTCCGTATTAGCATTGTCTGCTAATATCATCAATAGTCCCCTCGGCGCGCCTACTGTGCTAGTTATCTTTCGGGGGTGGGCAGTGACGATGGTGGCTAATTTATGGGAACGTAACGACCGCTTTCATCACCCGCTGACACGCGACACTCACTGCACGGTTATAGGACTAGGGCGAGGTGCAGAGGAACTCAATTCAGTTTGTAAAAAGGCATGCTTTGGACATTGATGATCATAATGTTCTGTGGTTTGCAGTAGTAGTGGGTGCGGTGATTAAGTAAACAGTGACAGAAATAAAGGAGGCTTGATACTGGACTCCTGCACGAAGTCATTTACACCACATACATTTTTATCAAAACAATACTAGGCATTGTCAACTTGGAGTACCTACCACAGGGCAACATTCTCGGACCACATTCTTTCCCTTTTTCTAGGATAAACAAACTGCCTAGACGACAGTGTTTAAAAAAACATAAACAAAAGAATTTAAGTGGTGCTATTATAACGCGCTGCACAAAACGAGTGTCTGGCAGAGAGCCAGGATAACGCCGGGGACGACTTATGGGACAAAATGCTAGTACTATTATAGGGACGGTCTAGACGAAATAAACGTGCTTAACTCCAATAATGACCACCAAATGGCGCAGGAGGAGCGTGTGCCGTCTGTGACGCTATGTGGAGACAGATACATTCCTGCGACGAAAATACGGTTAAGGGTTGTATCACAGCTTAGGGACGCTTCTACATCTATCCAATGAATGAGTTTATTATTATACGTATGTTGAATATTGATTTTGGAAGTAAATGGCTTAGTTTTCAGTATTTACTTACATTCCGACCCGACTCGATCTTCAGATAACTTGTTCTCAAATAAGAGTAACGTCACAATAATGCGCAGAAACTGTAGTAGGTACCTACACGACCTACCACACAATATTTTACATACATAACCTCAAAAGTTAGCCCGATCGACACAGGTAGTAAGTTGAAAACAAAGTCAATGCGCTGCGCCGCACCGCACCGCACCGCACCGCACCGCACCGCACCGCACCGCACCGCTTCGCCGAGCGGGGGATACTCATAACATAAATAAGCGGCCGACAGCGGACAGCCGAGCAACATCGAAACTACCGAATAAGGGAAAATCGTAGACGAAATGCTTATACAGTAGGTACCCGATATTGTTATCCAATACTTCAAGGCATTTCAGCGAAAACGGACTTATAAAATGTGTGTCCGTTGGGTGCCTACATTTTGAATAACGCTCTATAAACTGAAAAGACACGAAATATCATTCATTGGAGCCAGCCACCTAAGAGGTTTTCTCCACTAAGACTCTAGTTCGTCAACTCAACTCATTTGATCTGGTTAGCCACTAGACAAGTCTAGACACAGGCCACAGAGCAATATCGCCCCAGCAATGCCACCGCAAGCAATATCCTCGTAATGTCAGCCTACTGAGACTTCAGTTCATTATATCTTGAGTTCAAATTGTACGAGCAATAACGTCGGCGATCCGGTGACACACGGGCACCGCGCCTGACGCCCTCACTGTCACACACAGACATAATGACGCTTCTTCTTCGTGACAAGCTTATATTTCGTAGTCGAAATATATGTCAGGGGGAATATGCGATGTGCTCATGATGCTTAAAGAGGACGTCGGATCGTGGGACACGTTATGTCGGATTAGATTGTAAGTAGATACATGTTTGATTTTTCGATGTAAATAGTCGTTAGTTTTTTTATACCTTTTGTTAGCCAAAGGTTATTCTTATAATCGACTTCTAAAGAGGTTATACGTTCGACTGTACGTATGATTTTCTTTGCTTAATTCATTTAACCCCAAGCGGTCGCCGGCGTTCGCGCTGTCACTGTCTTTCTATTTTATCTCTAATTGCCACGATTGAAAGGTTAACATTGTTTTCAGGATAAAAACCTGTAATATTCACCAAAACATGTCGCGAAGTTACCGTATCAAAAGCAACGATAATATACCGTTATTGCAGTTTGCAAGCTAACCGTAAACTACTAGCACCGCCCCGTCTCTCTGAGCTGAACACCCAGGTATTAGGTATCTACTAGAGACTAGGCAGCCTCCGTCGTTTTAATCCTGTGGGCTTCTCGGCTTTGGTCGCCCTCTTACGTCGTCAATGTTCGCCAAATCTCGCCAAATTGACTCTTTGGTAAACGAGGCCCGGAGTGACGACGCGCGACGCGCTGACGTCACTACACTACACTGGAGTTTAATGATAGGGAATCGTTCAAGTGGATCATTCGCTTTTATGTTTTAATGCGTCACGACATAAAAAAGGGATCTATCTATTTGATGAACGTGTCTTTGAAAGGATATAAAAAAGATTTATGTTTTAGATATACTTATTTTTGTTTTCTTGCCACGTGACGTTATTTCACATGATGTGATGTGATCATGTGACACAGTAGCTACATTACGGAGAACAGTAAACAGCTTTAGTATCACTAACACTAAAACCGAGTTACGCGCAAATGTAACTCCGCGGTATATGTGTCAGCGCGTCAGCGAACGATAAATAAGCACTAATAGAAACCCGCTGGCACACTGCGTAATGTACGAACATAAGCAAGTAGATATGTGGTCTGACTGACTGATTACTGCTTTTATTTACAACAACCTACATGTTTATTTCTGTTTTATTTATTAGAAAATCACTAAGTAATAATATAATCATTTAGCGGAATTACAACCTAATGAAAACATGGACCAAAGCCACCCTCAGTAAAAAGCAGTAACATCAATAGCTGCTTGATTCTCGATACTGCCTTCTTTGACTTTGAAAAACAAAAATCATAAGGTATAACAAAATATGGACATACATACATAAACTCACGCCTTTTTCCCATGGGGGTAGGCAGAAACTACAGAGCGCCATATGCTACGATTCTTACATAATTCTTTTGCTTCGTTTACATTCATACATGTTGTCATACATACACGCCGGTTGCGAGTACTACGCACCTGACCTTTCTGAAGAAAGTGTTAGTTTTTACAAGCTCCAGAGTTTCAGCTCAAGTTAGCTTTTAATAGCGTTCGATATGCATCGGGTTAACCAAAGCCCTCGTAACGATACACCACATGCAATGTTGGCATATAGAACTTCAGATAGACCCACACTCAGGTATCAATGACAGAAACGACACTGCTAGAGCTGGAATCTACTAAACTCCGTGTACCATACATCGGCGGTGAATTGGGACACAGTAAGCAAACTGTAAGCCATGTTTTATGCTGAAGATTTAGCTAACAAATTCACATCAAAAGCATCAACATTTACGAGTATGTAACACTTAAATATATTTTAACAAATAAAGTGTATTTTAAATAAGAACTCGGTTTTCCATATCAAATATCGCACGGATGAGAATCAGGGCCATGGATAGACAATAAGGGCGCGCGAGATGAGCGGCCTTGACCTCGCTTGTGCAATATACACTTAGCTAACTGACAGGGACCGTTTGTCGGGCCCTAACAGTAAGATTCTGTTCGCCAATAGTGGGATTTTGGGCACCAACAATGGGTTGTTGGGAGCCAACAGTGGGAGTATTGGGCACCAACCTGTGGGTCGATAGGCGCGAACATAGATTCTCAAAGGCTAAAACTTTCATTGTTAAGCACGAATATGCCCGAGTCGTTTACGAGTCAGGAACAGATTAAGGAAACAGAAATAAATCTTGTCACCTTTTAATAATCCCGAAATTTTGTACTTAAATAATTTACCTTTAAAAAGAACGGCAATGAGAGAGCAATATTATCTCAGTGACAATCAATTTCAAAACCTTGTCAAAAATGTGGGAAAATTAGATGTTCTTTGACAGATTGAGACTGAGATTAGCGAGTAGCTAACGTTCTTCCCTGTGATAACTTGCACACAGTACCTACCGCACCAAGTATCTTAATAACGATAAAAAGGTCCTCTCTCCATCCCTTACATTTCCGAGAGTTGTTGATACCTCGCGATACAAACGAAAGTATTAAATGTCCTTGACCTCATGCTATACAACGTACTATCAAACCCACCCGTTTCTATACTTGTGATATAGGACAAAGACTCTGTAAGTACGAGAGATGCAACCCACTGGCATCCAATAATTGTCGGTCACGTGACATTATCTCCTCTAACTGCAACCGAGAAGCAAATAAATGTTGAATGGTAAACGTTTCCAAGTTGACGTACAGCCACGAGCAAAAATATATATAAATTGTCACAATTTCTTAAATATCTAATCTTCTACCATTCAAAAAACGATACGATACGAAATTTTCTTCTAAATTACCTACCATCAAGTTTGATGGTATAACCAACAAGTATTTTTTTAATGGTAGAAGATAAGATATTTTGGAAAATGTGACAATGTATATACAACGTGTTTTTTTTTTATATCCCATAACTCTAGGGTATGATTAAGACCATATCAAAGAATCAGCTTGCATATGAATTATGTTTCAATCATCCTTTTTTTTTACTATCATACAAAATAATTCGACAAAGTCACGATGATTAATGTAATACACCCTTACGTGAAAGAAAAGTGACGTCAGTAAGAAGATTCGTCGTACTGGTGACAATTTTTGAACTAATTAATAAAAAATATTAATAATACTTACTTAATAATAATATTCCACGACCATTCACACAACGCCATCTAGTCCCAAGCTAAGCAGAGCTTGTGTTACGGGTACTAAACAACTGATAATTTAATTATGATTGATGATATCTCCGAAACTATGCATTTTTGGACCATCTATTCTAGGAGTTTTAGTATTATTTTTACCTACAGAATATAACCCCAGAGTTATGGGATATAAAAAAAAACACCTTGTATATTATGGCTTGTGACTGTACAGACTCCAGCACATCAAACTACCCTAAACTGTAAAATTTTCCCAATTGAACACGAATCAAATCAAATCAAATCAAAAATGTTTATTTGCAAGAAAATACATACAAATTACAGGGAACCTTATTCTATTCGTAATAAAGTTGAAAAACTATTACAAAGAAATTTGACACTCTGAACTTAAACATTTTGAACGTTATAGAGTAAGTTCAGTTCATCTGTTTGACAGAGTAATGTAAAACGCGTTGAAACACATTAAGTGCGTGTTGTTGCTCTCTCCCGGGATAACGAGAGAAGTAATGGCGGTGTTAACCTTGACCTTGGCGCTTACTTTACGTCTTACATAGCAATATTACGAAAGTGGCACTTAATGCAGACTGCTCGAGTGTTCGCGGAGATACGTCCGACAGGCGGAGCGAGACATGGGTCGAGTGACCTTGACTTCGGTTCCATCAACAATACAAGAACATGTCATGCAATTTCATTTTTGTCCGGATTTTCTTTTTTATGAAAAGAGAATATATAAGGAACTTTTAATAGTTCTTGTTGCTCGTATTGGTGTCGGTAGTAGAAAATGCACAGCCAACGATAGTCACACGGTCTTTAAGCAATGAGGCGACTATAGCTGTTTTGCTATAGGTCTCCCAGGCCGCGACGGCCATCAGGTGACAGTTAACGTCTACTTGGCAGCACTTTTTAAATTGTCCGAGACGTCGACGAGGTGTTCGTATTCGAGGAAAATTATCTGTCTAATATGCATAAGTACGATACAACTCAGTACAGACGTCAGTCAGTCGTGTCTAACTTTCACGATGTGCCCAGACGGAATATTGCAATGGTTTATATTTTAAAAACTCTTAATTAAATATGCACTTCTAAAAGAGAATATATAACTCAGAATGAAAATCCTTAATGAACTGTTATGATTGGAATCTATGTATAATAAATAGAATTTAAGTTTTCAGAATTTTTAGAAGGTAAAGTCTCTGCATATTGTGGCGACGCGTCTAATGACATGGATGTTGACCTCACTTGTCTCCGACTGTGGCAACACCAGCGAGGGAGGTATCCATGTAACTTTTCAACTCCGCGCACAATGTTTGCTAGAACCCTACGGTCGGACGGACAGACAGTAAATACTATCGGTATATAGACATTCCTAAACGACCCGTGAGATCGTGGGCGAGCTCGCTTCACATACTGTGGCATTGATTGTTGTAAACATTTGCGTTCATTCCTTGACTGCAAAAATTTGAAAACATTTCTAAACGAAATGGGATTAAAACCCAAAACGTTGTAGCGATTACTAGCAAAGGTATTATTAGCTCTTCAATACCTATGTATTGAAGAGCTCGGCTGGCTGTCGGTATAAGCGACACCCTCGCAACCCTTTTCCTTCACTTTTTACAATAGCAGCAAGTTAGTCAGCAAGCTTACGTGAGTACCGAGTGTTTTTGTTTAATTCCCGGATCGGCGGTGAAATGTTTTTTGTGATATTCGTTATTGAATAAAACCGAAGCCGTGTGGTTGGGCCTGAATAAAACATGCTGAAGCTACCCTACTTATCAGATAACCCATACACGCATGTTTCTGTTTCTTTCTGTGTGAAAACTTTGGATCCAATTGGAATTCCCGAAACGTGTCTCTTTTACCGATAATTTATATCTTCGTACATTGGATTACCGAGTATTGGATCCGCAATTGAATATTCAATTACCGACACAGAGGAGCTTCTTAAACAGATCCGAACCTAGTTATGAAAACATGCGTGTTTATTACATAACGTGATCGTTATACATGTAGGTAACCACATATGTTACGAGACTGTTGTGATTCTATATTTCTAACTGAAATATTGTTGACCGCATAAAATCCAAGGTAAACCTTGCTTTTTCCGACGGAATGGGTTCTAATAAATAGCTCCTATAAATCTTAAGACCTTGTGGCAGTTCCAGTAAACTATCGCGAGTAAAGTTAGCTAAATGTATGCGCAGCAGCTCACACAGTTTTCTTTAAAACATAAAACTTTATGCACTTTTCAAAGTCTCCGAAGTCGGTAGTAATATGAAATGATTGGGCCATTGTAGGGGACTCCACGGGAGATACTTTAAAGTGCAAGGGGTAGGGTAAGACGTAATAAATAATAAGATAACGGCGCTCATCCCTCGCGGGGTCGGCAGAGCGGCAGCACCCGGCGTGCGGCGCGCGGCGGAGATACCGATATTATCAAATTATTGAACAGTTCAACGCGTTCTCTAATATTTGCTGATACGTGTTTCGTACCTGCGAGCTTCAGGACTATGTGATCAGTGGGAAAAGTCTTTCTACGTGACTACTTTATAACTTTGAGTTTTGAAACTTTGTATTAGCATTAGCAATCAAACTGGTGTCATACCTACTAAACACCCAGAGAAGTGACTTCACGACTGCCTACTGTAACCGCTGGTATTATTGGTAAAGCGTTTACTATTGAGCATACTATATGCTAAAAGTGGACAGTACCTACGTTTTGCTTAATTGACATGCCATGCTAATTATCAATTAAATTAATACTGATTATCTAATTCACTGTAATTATCATTACAGTGGTACAATTAAAGTTAATTACGAGCACATGATTATTGTGCGACAACGGCTCATTGAGAACTTATGATCCGTTATGTGAGTGTATAGTACCCGCGCACTGAACTTGTCCGAGCGTGAAGTTACTGTAAACACGTGAAACTTTACGCAAACAGAACGTAGTTTGTATCGCAAGTGAACTGAACTTACTCGTGACAATACAAACAGGAGTTTGTTCAATAAATCACGTGATTTTTTGACATTGTTTGTTGTTGTTGTTGTTGTTCATGTAAATCAATAAAGTAATTGATGGTGTACGTACGTGTCGAGCACGAGTGGCGGCAGCTGGACGCCGCTCACGAGCACACGCGGCACACGTTGCACACGCCGGCACTAGCGTCGGCACCGCCTGCGTGCACAGCGTGTAACTTGTGGACTTGTTCCCGCTGGTCGTCACTGTCACATCACTCACTCACTCGCACGCGCGTGACCCTCACACGCGCGTCACGTCAGCGGCGTGCGACACGCGCGCCCGCCCCAGTCACACTGTCGCTGCCGCCCGCCCAAACGAGAGGGAAATCATCCCCTACTGTGTTGCATCCCGCTCACACGCGTAAGAAAGCGTAAATCTGTCGCAGGTGACTTTTCCCGGCGCATAGTGAATGTCGCCTTGTTTCATTGACGCCCGCGCGACGCGAGCCATACGGATGTTTTGTCACGGTTGCATCGCGAGCTTCTCGATGGCGGTCGAGTGATGTTTCGGTGCGTGAGACACACAATTACTTGAATTACTACTCGTGACTCTGAGGTCTGTACCGACAGTTACAGTGGAGCTAGAACACCGCATGTCGGAAACTTGACGTCTGTATGCAACAGCTGATCTAATTAAACTACTATAAAAACATTGTTCCAGTCTGCACTGACCGCACAATACCCCTCAGCGGTGTGCATATGTGCATGTGTGTGTGTCATACATAACGTTGGACGCGTGTGTGTGCGTGCTTGTTTGTTCGCCGCGCGCTAACTTTCGCGCGTCGCACAATACTACTCACATTTACCTACTAACATTTACTTCGAAGCACGGTGTAGGACTTAGTGACCAAATAGAGCAATGTTTTAAACAAATATACGTAGCTAGTTCTGACAGGTCTGTTTAAGAACAAAATTATTTGTTTATTTTATAAGGGAGCCAAAGTAAACAATATACTGTCAATATATAATAATATCGAAGTGTATCGTAGTCAAAAGGACACACTGATCGCTAAAAATTGAGAGGTGCAGTCACCGTCTAACATCAGCTGAGCACACGATGCGCACGTAATGACACCCCCGAGACGCTCAACCTGCGGGGCGCTGCACGTTACACGTCACACGTCACACGCAGCTCCAACCCCTAATTAATATTCATTAATAAATCCACTATCACCCACACACAGTAGGGGAACACTTGACTAGATCAGCTGAACAAAATACAGCCGTCATACCGACGACTGGCGGCGATAAATCACTGCGTCTGCATTGTGGGACGTTGTTCACGGCGGAAAAATGTGCCGTCAGCGCCCCGCACACGGCACGCGCGCTCCACGCACCCGCCCCGCACCCGCCCCGCACCCGCCACGCTACCGCTCGCGTCAATCCTCCTCACCTGCGAGTTCTAGTTGCATGCCTGTAAGCACTCGCCCGTGCACGGAATGCTGAAGGATGGGCAACGAAGAGGTTGAACTACTTTTTCTTTCATTCTGCGTTTTAGATAAGAATTACCGATTGATAGTATCCAGTCGGTACAATGAATGGAATATTTATTTTTTCTATGTGAGTGGCTTGTAAAGGCGTCGCGTCGCGGCAGACTTCGTTTATTCATACGTCAGTGTCAAACGGACGACAGGTGACTAGAGCTGCCGCAAGTCATTCACTTTCTAAGTATTAATGCACATTATTATATTAAAATGTTTTTATAAAAAATATCAAAATTGGGTTAACAGCAATCATGCATCAATTAAACGTCGTCGTCGATAATAACAAAACTCTCATTAAGTTTTCAAAAAAAGTTCATTTTATTTGATCAAATACTAAGCATGAATACGAACAACACTGCGCCGTTTACACACTACAGAAAATAATGTTGCTACGAAAATAAATGCGTAGCATATTTGTAACGGGCGTAGCAGCTTGCGTGCTACGAGTCTACGACAACATGGCTACACGAGCTACGATGCTACGACCGATCAAAACGAATGTCGCATGCTACGCGCGCAGCATGGTGAGTGGACGCGGAATTAATTATTGTAGGCAAGAACCTTTATTTTTTGTTGTTTACAAACATGATCTTGAGTCACTTTGTACGTGGGTCACTGTTGCTCCATCTCGCATGGGGATTTCGCCAGTAATGTTTAAGCCCCATCTAATAAGGTAGTGCCTATTGCCATCAATCGGTCACAACACCAGACTCCGAGCTAAGAAATTCTAGATAGAAATAGAAAATCATTAACGCTTTGTTTGACTCGGGGGTTGAATCCGAGACAATACCAACAGCAACAGTTTGATTACTAACATTGATGTGAGTTTTTGGAAGAAAGAAACTTCAGTTTAGAGCCCCATATTGGAAGTGCACGTTATAAATAACTCCAACGCCCCTCTTACTAGTGTTAGAAGAATTACAAGCGTGACGCGTAATGTTATTATTGCATCGCGCCAATTGCCATCACAAAGTATATACGCCAGCCCATCAAGCTACCCCACATTGTAAAAGTTTTCCCAATTGAAAATGAACCTTATTCTGTTTGCGATAAAGATGAAAACTATCAAATAAATTTGACGCATTGGGATAGCTTAATGTGCTGGCCTCTGTACAATGTCTGGTAAAGGTTTAACCTGGATTAGATTTAAATATGTTAGATTGAATGTTATAAAAGGAATTACTTTTAAAGGATTTAGGTTAGGATGGTAAAAAGCTCGCCCCTATTACGTGGGACTTTTAATATAACTGGCTCTGTCTAACCTTTCGGGAAATATAAGCGTGATGTTTATAAGCTTAAAAATATAAAAAGTGTAGGTTGTAATGAGCATAGATTCGTGACAGACATGATTCGTTTTGTCTTTGTTCGGAATAGGTTAATAATTAATAAAAAAAAAATGAAAAGTCCTCGAAAAAAAATATCAGAACATTCGTTTTCTTGAACATTTTACAAACGCAGCGCCATCTTGGATGACATGACAGGTGATAAACTTCCTTCCGGTCATTATCAGGTGATCATTTGACATTTGACAAGTCTTAAGCTAAGATTATGAAGGTAAGGTTGTCAATTTATACGTACCTACGTTGTGTTTATTTTGTAACTAATCTTAGAAAGAAGTTTCATATAGCATAAAAAAGTCTTATATTCCAGAAATCATTTTACGTAATTAAAAATGACGACAGAGACGAACTTCACTAATTCTTTGCAAAAAGATAATCATTATACTGTTTGGATTTTAAAGTAGACCGGGACGCAGTAGTTCAGTTTAAAATTATGAATTTAGTATTTTTTAAATCAATGCACTTCAGTAAGGTAGTTAGGTTAGGTAGTTAGGTTAGGTAGTTAGGTTAGCTATAGGATAGGTTTGGTAAGTTAGGTTAAGTTATATATGTATACTCGTATACGTTGTAATTTTTATTCTATCGAGACTCGCTAAATAAAAAGTAGTAGTTATTATTGGTTTGCATCTATTTGTTGACATCTTATTAAACGTATGTATGTCTAATATATAAAATTGTGTGTATATTCAGTAGGTTTGAGAATGGGGTGTAAACTAATGAAAACAAAATGAGACTAATAAATTGATTCTAAGCCGGAACGAAGTTTGTTACTAGCTGCCCCAGCTAGTAATAATAATAAATATTCCACAACGCCATCTAGTCCCAAGCTATAGCTTGTTTTATGGGTACCAGTGGCCAAGTGTCCATACAACTGGATTCCTATTGGCTTCGAATTCCCTTTCGAGGTTCGGTGGAGCAGCTCACCGCTATGGAATAGTGGTATCTAGACTCTCGTATTGCCATATATATAATAGGTATACAGGATGGTAGGGTAGACCGATGACATCTAGGGAGACAACAAATAGTGATACGAATAACTAAGTTTTTTTTTGTCGGTTTCCCTCATAAGAGAATTGACTCCTCGCCACTGCCTGATGGGTACTAAACAACTGATTAACATTCTTATAAATCTCTAAATAAACATATTACAGATAAATTCTACAGTCTATCAGTCAAGTGCTATCTATGCTCGATTGAATCGGATCGCCGCACGACGCTTGTGCTGCCCAACACTATCACGGATCACAATAGAACGTTCAACTTGTGACAATACACTCACTCGAATTATCCTCATAGATATACACACATACCTACATAAATACATACATTATACACGAGGAAACTCAGTCCTTGTTTAATGATAGTGTAATAATGATTTGAGTTCACAAGTTATCACATTCGCGGTTTAGGCATCCCACACGCTACACTATACGTAATGATCCATTTATGGCATTTGGTGAAGCAGATTAAAACATAGGTACATAATATCAATCAATCAATCAATCAATTTTATTCAAGTAGTAGTTAGTAGAAGCTTGCATATAAAGAAGGGTTAGTTATGGTGTACCTATGGATACACACATTTCGCCAATTATGATTAAGTTCTATGCAAAAAAGGGGGCGAGGCTATTGTCACTAATTCTATATATTTTACAGACTCTTTGAATTTTAACCAACCAGGGAATCGAACCCAGGATCTCACGCTTTAGCATTAGCGCTAGCGACCACTAGACTAACGCGGCGGTCTAGTTAAAGAATTTATTTTGGGTTATAAGCAATTATCTTGTTTTGTTTATGGCTTTCACAGTGCATATACTTACATCATAATGTTAATCAAAACTCGTGTTTATAACTTGGTTAACAAACAAAATCTTTCAACAGTAGACAATAGACAGGAGTATGTCTGACAAAGGGTCGGGTGTTCGAGCCCAGCACAGCCGTAGGTGCCTCGCTACCGCCGCTACTACATTTCGTATGTGTCGCAGTCTACGGCGGGCTCGTGTCTGATAGGGGAGAGTGTCAATTATGAGAAAAGCCTCAGCAACATGGCAGCGTACAGACCGCGCACGTGTGAGATGTAGTTTAGGACTTGTGGCGCTGTCTGTACCGGGGGATGTCTGTTTCTTAATTAAGCAGCTTCAATTCAAGTACACGCGGTATGATGCGCCCCCTCCGCCTCGCCCCGCGCCCCCCGCTCTCTCGGTCGCTGTTACTTTCATCTTTTATATTAGGCTACAGCTGATGTCTGTCTGGTGGGTGCATCGGTCTGTTGCGGCTTTGACGACGGATTTATTAAAGGTAGACTTTAGATAGGTAATGATTTGGTGTGAGATAAATGTTTTAATGTTTGAAATCACATAAATAGTCGAACTGTCATTGTTTATTTAAACAAGGCTCTCGTTGCCTAGTCCCGTGATACGAGTTTCAACAACTATTTGGTGTCACATAAAGTAACAACGGTAAAGGAAAACATCGTGAGGAATATTGCTCGACGGCATGTGACTTGTGAGGTCAAGTCAGAGACCCATGGACGGAATAAAACCTCTGCCATCAAGGTCAGGCACTAAGCATACGAAAAGAAGAAGATAGCATTACGTCATTGATAAGATATAAATCTAATTTAATGAATTCGCGCTTGGTCGTTGACCCGACCAGCCCGCTTGTTTAGTATCCATTGCATTTTAGTAACTTCAAATGCGTAATTTGTTTTGAAAAATCATTAATTTTGATAATGTTTGTTCAGAAGAAAGTTTACTTTGATACTTGGAATACAATTTAGAAAAAAAAACTGAAAAAAAAATATTGCAAATTTATTTTCCGTTTTTTATAAGTACCTATCCCCAAAACCAGTGAACTCCAGGTGTGTTCTAGAAGAAAAAAAACTATCCCAATGATACCCATCATTGGAAAAGTTATAGAATATGTAGTTTTCGTTTACGTTAAGGGTCTTTTTACACCCTGTATTGTGTCGAGCGTAAGTTGTTTAATAATCGTATTTTTAACATAAATCGCAACCCATAAGATACTAAGTTCATATTGTGGAATGCAATAATCGTATAAATTGAGTACTTATTGGTGATCATTTTGTAGTTCCGTATAGTCATCTGTGTGCATGGTTCCTTAAGACAAGTTACCCATCTACTATAAAAATACCCAAATCGCGTATAACTAATAACTAAATTGCGTACAAATAATAACTGAAGTGAATGTTCTCAGATACTAAAGTAGCTATTCTTGACATTTCTTATCCGTTTCCCGATCACTAATGTGATATTCGTACAAGAGCACGCTAACATAAATACTTATCTAAGGCAGCTTAATTTAACGTTTGGCCGGATATCCGGCTAAATCTAATGATAGTGAGCGCATGTTGTGTAGAACAATGGACGAGGCCGAGCGAGGCGAGCAGCCTCCGCCACGCGCCACGCAACACGCGACGCGCCAGTAGCTCCACTATACACGACGCGACGACGCGTTGTAAACAGCCGGTCGATTCAGTAAAAGTCACGCCGTGAAAACTTGAGTGAAGTAAACTGTCAATGCCTAGCGTTAGTATGGAATGACAGCTCAATTCGCCCTCACTACGCAAATATGTATTTCCACGCGGTGATTTGACCAGACTCCTACTGCAGATTTAGTAATTGTAGCGTCTGCTGGCAACGACTGAATCAAATGACTTTTCCAAAAGCATTTTTAAGTGAAAGAAGGCAAATCGGGAAAACTTACAAGAACCGTAACGTCAAAGGCCCCGTTTCAGTTTACCGTAGGAAATTGTAAACTCCTACAAAGACAGTGAATATGTACACCTTCTGTGTTGTCGTACGGCACGGTCTCACCACGGGAGCCGCCGGCCGGCCCGGGCGCCCGGCGGCGGGACTGTCGGTGGATTTGTCCTCAAAGCTTAATTGAGAATACGTGATTAGAACCTAACTGTTTGTTAAGAGGCTTTACGTTTAGCCGGAGACATGCCCGACTAGCTGCGAATGACGCCAGCTTCGTACTGGTGCGGACCAAAGTAGGAACGCATCTAGGTGGTTGTAGTCCCAGAACAAAGCAGGAAATCTAGGTCAAACTATTTCACAAAGCCTTTCTTAAACAAACTCGTAAATCCGTTCCGAGCTTTATTTGCGGCACTCGGCAAACGAATACCAGTAGATTTATAAAAGGTTTCATTGCTCCCGCGTGCAGTAAAAGCTGCAAATTCAAATAATTCCCATTTTTACTACCGTCAGTAATGGTGTTTCAGAGCTCAGCCTGAGATTGTGGAGCGGTGAGCGCTCCGCTCGCTCGCTACGTTTGCCGCGACAAATATGAAGTAATATCTTACCAGGAGCAGGCAGAATTACAGTATATGGAGTACTTACCTGAAAAAGAAAAATAAAAATAAGCGAAAATAAAACATAAACACAAGCAAAACGATTCCTTTATGTTCAGTTAGTTTAACTTTACATCCACTAACACCACCACCACCGGAAGCCAAGACAGAAACAAAGTAGCCTTTAGGTAGGTTGCAATTTTGTTCCCAATGTTTCCCAGTCGTCCGCCCTCGTCGTCACATCCCTTCATACATATGCTCGTCCCCACACCGACCCGCGAACGTTATTAGCATAACATTATGAGCGCGAATAAGAGTGCATGCGATTACGCGCGATGATTCATGCTCGCTGAGCAGGGTCTATGTGCGTGCACTAGTGCGCGTACAACACATTGGTTAGGATCGAATACACGTTGCCGACAAACAATGAGATGGGTTTGACTTTACAACGAAAGACTTAACCGGTGCCTGTATACCTACCTCCTTAGGTCTGCATATTTTGTGGTCACAGGTACGTACTGTCAAATGAGGTGCATATGAACGCAGGGGTGCGTTAATATGCACGTCATTTGATCGCAGTACGTACCTATCTCCTCACCTGTGTCCACCTCATTTGTCTAGAATACAATAATAGGATAACGTTTCAGGGGGATTTTCACATGTTAAGTACCTACCTACCTAGTTAAAAGTGGTCTGTCATATACAAGAACTTAATGCAGTCTAAAAACCAACAGTCGTCCGACGAAGCCGTCTAGACAGGGCAATCGTGCGGGATGTGAGGGGCGAGACGCAGGAAAGCCGCTCCCGAACTGCGAACAAAACGATGTTCGTAGTTCGGGAGGTATTATTCAGGGCTAACGCGTGTAGACGTTGTCGGCATTTTTCCAGAGATCAAAGGCGTCGTCCTACTGTATTAATATTTATATTGTGCTTAATGTTTTAATAAATAAATAATAAATTCATAAATGATATATTCATATAGTTTTTAATTAACTGAAATGATAAATTCGTAACAAAAAAAATTAACTGACGTGAAAATCGCCTTTAAAGTTTTGTTCCTATTCACCCCCTCAAAGTCAAAGATTTATTTGCAGATTGATTAATTTGTTGATTAATTAATTTGTTTAATTTGTTGTGTGACATGCAACTACTGTAAGTACATCAATCTTCTAACAATTAAAGTCTGATGGGTCTCTCTTTCTTAATGATATTGGTCGCGGGCATTCCGGCTAAACATCTAAGTGCGTGCGGCCGTCTTCTAAGTGCGTGAGTGGTGTCGGTGTCGTGGCCAGCAGCCCCCGACATCACGGAACTTGCACAAGGTCCCGACATCACTTGCACAAGTGGGCCCTCTGCGACGTTCGTCTCGAGAGCCTCTCGGCTCCAGCGATATAAAACCCATCCGCGACCGACTCGCATTTATATTCCGGTAAATATAGCATCGGAGTGGCGTTGTTACGTTCATATTTATGCACAAATAGGTACACAAGATATAATATAGCTATATTTTTAATCACGAACCAAATCTTCCTTCACAGGTGTTCTAAAAATTAGCTGTTGCACAGATTTTGTAACCTATACCTACTATAACCTTTGGTCATAATGTACGTATGCAACTTTTGATTTTTTTCTTTAAAATAATGGAAAATTGTTTATTAACCTAGGCAACACAGACAACAATATAAGTATTACCTCCGCCAAACTGCAAAACAGTTCAGCAGTGCAGTTTCTTGTCATCATAGTTAGTTCTGTACAAGTTTATGGGTAGAAAAGTGAAAATTTGGTTAGTGATAGCAAGAATTACCCTGTACTTTACTTTAAGTATCAACGTCCCTTATTTGAGACAAATAATCATCAAATTATATCATTTTTTCATTTTCATTTTTTTTTTTCATAATATTTGTACTCGACTTAGCCTTGAGTCGCAAATCTATGACATTTGATAAGTACCTATTGTGAAATTTAATGCCACTATCCATTAATTCATTTTACATGGATTCGGTACACTAACCTACGGCATCCAACTAACAATCTACTATTGAACTTAGACTTAGACACAATGGCAGGTTTGCTGATAAAAGAAACTCCTTTTAACTGAAAGTTACCTACGCGTAGTTTGGACAATGTTCACATTAGCACGACGCGACGCGAGCTGTTTGTAAACTCAATATTTCTTTTGCACGCGTTTACTGAATTCCGCCGACAATTAAATTCCTCTCACATTACAGCATTCCGTCAGAGAACACATTAAAAAATGAACAACAAACACCTCGTGATATAAAACTTTTACATTCCGACACCATTCGGATCCGCGTGAAACGACCGCTTACACATTCCTGACACCACGCTGCACATTTTACTGTCAACTCTCTGATTCTCAAATATAACATTTATTACTGTTAACATAAAGTCTATGACAAATGCAAGGATGTTTTGGGAAAATATATGTTGCTGATCTCGGAGAGTGGTATTTTGGCCTCTTTTGCTGTATGTTAAAGTGGTCGTCGACCGCACAAGTTAGATTTGCCGCTGTCGGTTGACAAAGTCTGTGGACTGTGGTGCAGTGCGCCGCGTCGCGCTCACGTGCTGCTCGCATACCTATTTCCTTTTTCTCTCGTGTGTTACGTTGGGATGGCACGTGATCTCTACACAGCACAGTCGTATCTAACAATATGACAGTATGTCTGTCCCGAGCGAGTTGTGCCGCTCAGAGCACCGTCACTCGCGCGGCGCGGCGCTGCAACCTCTACTTTAAGTTGTCAGTTACGTGTGTGATCAGTGTGATCAGGTTATTGTAGATAAATATCGGTAGGTACCGCAGAAAAAAACGCCTCTCTTAGAATGCTTACTAATTTGCTCACTGTGCGGTAGGTACCTACCTGTTTTTAGAAATAGGTACCTATGCATTTTAAAATTTGATTCTGATATCTAATGCGTTAACCACAAGTCACGACACCGCGCTGTGTTTGTGGCGGTGTCACGCTGAGTGACGTTGCGGTTGCGGCGTCTGTCCGGCCTCTGTCCGACGCGTATCCGACGTCTGTCCGGTCTGTCCGTTATACGTGATCACAAATTAATAGGAATCAATACGAGTGCCATTGACGCCTCATTTCCACAATCCCAGAATAACGAAACAAAAAAAAAACGAATTCGCTTTACGATTAAACGCAGTTCATGAGTTACTGAGATTTTCACCCTCCTTATAATTGGAGTACCTACCTAAAGTGTGAAGTGTGCCAATCAGTGAATTGTGTCTCCTTTTACTGTTCAAATATCGAAAAGTAATTTTTCCATAATAGCTATCATCATCGCCCCTCTCGCCTTCCGATTGGCACTTCGGAGACGAAATTGCATGTAAACGACTTGGCTTGAATTCTAATAACACTTACCTAAATATTCGGTTATTAATTAAATTCGCGGGAGTGAGGGGGGTTTGGGGGATCGCCAGGTGCGGCTTCATTATACGCGATCGTGTTGAGGTCACCTAGCTCAAACGTTTTATTATAGCTACCGACGGGGCTAATCATTATTATCGAAGCACCAACACCTGGCTACATCTAATTACACCTGGCTATACCCGACTACAAGTGGCTAAACTCGCCTGCATATGGCTACATAACACTCGCCTATACCTGGCTACACAGGGTGTTGCCAGCTCATAGGTAACGAGAAACCACTGCTATTAACCCGGCGAGCATGTGGAGGGGTCATTTTGACCCTGCCAATTTTTATTCATGTATAGTTTTCTTTTCCGCGATGGTAAGCATTTGGACGTCTCAGTAGCTGTTACTAAGGGCCCCGCGCGGGCGCCGCGCCCTACTATTCAGACGGCCGTCGCCTGCAACGGGAGCAACACATACATTTGTTCAGAACAGACCGTTTCTTTCTGCCAGGATTGTGCTACAATCACAGACAAATTATAATAATTGGTTATAATTGATGTTAAGAATGTAAGTAAAACTGATGGATCTCTACGTTTATAACGAATTACCAGTTAATTGACAAAAGATGTCTGTATTTTATGTTTGTATATATTTTTTTTATGTTTGTTTAGAAATGTTATACTAAAGTGATTATTTTGTAGTGGTTTGCTAAACCTGATTTAAATATAATATTTTGTACTATTGTATACGTATTTTTTTATCCAGCCATAAATATAAACAAGAACTTAACTTAACGCCTCAGAATACATATTCAAAAACTATTAATTTAGCCATTTTAAACGCATTTAATATACAGGGTCAGAATGACCCTCCACAATTCCCACGTAACTTTTTTCACCACATCCTCGCCGGGTTAAAGTCCTACTTGTAAATGTCGCATTTCTCGTGACAAAAGTCCAGACCATGATAGTCAGGTGTAATTCCCGGCGCTGTGTTCTTAAGAAACCGTTGAGACCGTCTGTGAGTAGTATCGCAGTTACAAATGAAACAGCGAGTGTTGGCGCTGATTACAGCGCCTCTCGTCGCGCGCCCCAGATCCGCTTTGTGTGCGCCAGGACGCGCCGCGCCGCGTGTACCCGCGCGCCACAATGCGCACGCCGCCTATTGTTTGTTATTCCAGTTTTTTCGTCTTCGAGCGACGTTCTCAGATAAGTAGGCCGTGTCTCTTTCAGTCGACCCAGTTCCTAAGCTTCGCCAGAAATGAATAAGCAAAGGAACCGTTGCGAGTTGGGATGTTCAGCGAAAATATTTAGCATTTAGATCTGCTCGGGCGTCGGTATTGTTAGCGGGTAGTGCGCCGCATTCCAGCTCAACTGAACGTTAGTCGCAAACTCGCTAATAATAAGGAAATTTACAAGCTTTGTGAGAATATTCGGTGAGGCGCAAGCGACGAGAGGACGCAGGCCCTCACTGACAATTGACAAAGCGCGGTCAACTCTTCTGCTAAAACAAGCATGGGAAGAGCCTACTAAACTTACCTACCTAGTGTCTGAACGTAACAAGAGTACTTAGGTAGGTTAGGCTAAAAAGAGGAGAACGTAGTTAATAGGTAGGTACCTACCTATCGCTACGTTCTCCTCTTTTTAGGTTATAAGGTGAGGATTGTCGTAAGAACGTAGTCTGGCTGAATTGTATCCGCCTTCAATTGAGATTTGCAAGTGTAGGTACCTATGTTCACGAGTATGTTCATGTGTTATTTGGGAGAAGTAATTATTGGTACAATTTCGGTCCTATTATAATGAATAAACAGACCTTTAACGGTCAGCTATAATTATTGTAACACGCAAACATTTAGGTAGGTAGGTACCTATAACATTACTTTATAGGTATTGAGGTAACATTTAGGATTCTCAGAACTGGATTTCTACCGCCGCCGTGCTTTCTTCGAAGGTTCGGAGGCGCTATTCTAACGACAATACATAGAAATGGCACAGTCGGTAACCTCTCATATTGTTCAATAATACATAGGTAGGTAGGTACCTATAGTAAAATAAGTAGGTAGGTACTTAAGTACTTACTTATTTCATTAAAAGGTACATACCTACCATTAAGACATTTAAACGCCCAGTTTCAGCTTTTAACTCAAACAAAACTAATTGATCTAATTAATCTAAGAAACAATCCGAAATATGGCAAACATACAGTGATATAACTAGCAACATACTTAGGTAGCCTGTACTCACCCAGGGTCTGTTCGCAGTACTTAACTGTAAAATTATGGTGACTCTGATATTTTCGGCAACAAGTCGACAGCTTAACTTTTTCTTTATCTTGCGACCAACTCAGTAAACTCACTAACATAACACTACACAGTCACCTAAAAGTACCTAATCGCACCAGTTTAGCTCATGTCGTGCTTTTACTTTATTTCAATGTAGGTACATTATGATTTAAGTGGCGGGGGCTACAAGAAAACAGAGGATGTAATTATAATCAAAGCGCACGTATGTCATACGACGTTTTATAACATATTTGCGAGGGAATAAATGAAATGAAAAGAAAAAGCGCGCGGAATAATTTTTACTTGTTCACAAATCAGCGAAGCGCGCGCATCAGCGTTTTTTTTTTTTAAGGCAAAGGTACAAAAACAGCCAATACTTATTACCAATAAAGTAGGTAGGTAAATCAATATTTATTTTTGTTTTTGTTAAAATGGTTGTATTTTATTGTAAAAAATAATGAAATTAAAGAATTAAGTAAATGCTTATTTTTTATATTTTATCTCCATAAGGTATGTGACTTAAAATTAATACACCCATGTAAGTATGTTATATTAATAAGCAAGATTATGGTATAGGTACTTGGTCAGTTGGTCTGATGCTGCAGCCAGGATATCTAGCACACTCTTAAAAAAATAATAGCAGGGATGTCAAGTTAGGATTCGTTTTGATCAGCATTTGATTCTATATACCAACAAAGCATTGAAAAATTGTCATAACTACCTATAAACTCTATTAAACAATCGCAATAGGATAAAAGTAGTTACCAAAGACATTCTTGTCTATAGGTACTTCTACTAGTATTTTAAATATCTTTGTTAATACCGTGCCTACCGCTCGCCGCTCGTGGCCGGCGCCGCGGCGTCTCTGTTTGTAGTGGAAATGAGCTCACGTCTCGGCATGCAGATGCCTTCCTATTATTCTGCTGTTTAGGAACAAGTACCTACCGGCCGATATTAATTCCCCTCGCACATGTTATTGACTGCACTATCATCATAACTGTTGCATAGCGAGCGCTATTTAACAAGCTTTGTTCGTTAGACAATAACAATACCTAATTAATCCATATTAAAATTAGGTAGAAGAATAATATATGCAGATGTTTTCTTGGAAAGCTGTTGCTTGTCCAGCTGTGAGAATCGATTGATGACGGTGTTAGATAACGTTCAATTACGTACCTATCTATCTAAATTTATTCTGCTTCAAAAGTATTATTTAAATAACGATGATACATAAGGTACCTACCTACATCGATAAGTGAGGCGCGACATTAGTGCATATTCGGACATCAACCGAATGAACGCACCCGCGTTCATTTTTATTGCTTAGACTACGTCGCACGTACGGTAAGACGAAACCTTTGGCAATAATAATAATAATACCAGCCTGTTACTGTCCCACTGCAGGGCAAAGGCCTCTTCTCATTTAGAGAAGGCTCGAGCATTGATCACCACGCTTGCTCAAGGCGGATTGGCGATTTCAAACTTAGATTAACTATAAGTCCAGGTTTCCTCACGATATTTTTCCTTCACCGATGTCAATGATGTCTAAGATAAACACAGAAAGTACATATGAATTGAAAAAGTCCCATTGGTACCTACTTGACCGGATTTGAACCACAACCTCGTGCATGAGAGGTAGGCGTCTTAACCTCAGGGCTATCACGACATGGCAATAAAAATTTAAAAGTTCTTGAAGTAGGTTTATAATTTAGCAGCATAGCAAACGATACCTAGGTCGCGACTCCTTTAATAATTGAATAGATCGCGAAGCACGTGGTGCATGACGCGAGTGACGTCGCACACACGTCACACACACTCGTCTCGAGTGATTTGTTCGCCGCGCACGCCACGCACGCCACGCACGCCGCACACGCCGCGCCGCCCTACGCACTGCCGGCTGCGTTTTATAGGCCCGCGCTTTACATGATTGCGGCACTGCCACCGTTTTTATTTTATTGTCAAAACTAACAATAGTGCCAAGCATTTTTTAGATTGCAGTATTAGATAAGTTGGCTCTGTATTCTCTATTCCGGTCTAATACTAACATTTGCTTGCAACCGGGTCGCGCGGGTCGCGGGGGTCGCGGGTAGTTGCCACGTATGTGACCGTGCATCAATATTGAAGCTTTTTCCTTAACAGACAATGAGGCTAAAGCCACAAGCTGAATTAAAGTAAGATTTTAAGTTTTAAGCTGTCGCCCCGATGTTGAGTTGAATGCTATCTACGTAAGCCCGCAGATGGTCCAGGAGGAAGAGCTCGGAGCTAGATTATCGAGAGCACTGTGGGCCCGAGAGCACCGTCAAATATTTACTGCGGAGACGGCTGAAAGAGAATAATTCAGGCATTTTGTGGTGCAGTGCGGAGAGCACTTCCAAAGTGCGATACTTCGCCGACGGCTTATCAGCTGAGTGTCTGATATCCCCCGAGAGCCGACGCGCGTAGCGATATTACCTGTACGGCTGTGTGTGTAGTCTTACTGGAATGTTTCGCGAGATTCGTCAAATATTTGATAGATATCCTGTTAGATCGTTGTTTGATTTCAAAAAGATTGATGCTACATTGTTTACCGCTTTCCGCAGTTGGTTAAGTGTACATGTCAAAAGTCCTGGCAACACTACGAGTTCTATCGTCATTGAATTATTTCAATCAATTGTTTAACTTTTGAGTAGATTAGATTCGCTTCACATAACTTGTGGGCTTTGGTTCGTCGACGTTCAGCCAGTCGGCAGTTCCCTGTCCGGAGTGTCCCGTGACCCCACTGGACCCCTCCCAGCCTCCGACAAGCCCCGCGCGCTAATAGCGATGTGATTGCACTATATTGTGTCCAAACAGCGTACGTCACATTATGACATGATCCGCTCCAATCAGCGCGCTAAAGTACCGGTTGTGTCGTGTGTTACACTACAGGGCGCACACCAGTCAGCTGCTAATCAAACTACATAATATTGTTAGTGTTAGTTGATCGTTAGCTACCTTCTACCAAACACAGGCCGTGCGTGCAACATGGTGCCTAAAACGATGCTTTGCGTCAAGTTGCGTCCAGCGTCATTTTAATGCACTTTACAGGTGAGCATTGAAACAACTATTTAAAATTAAACAACGATTATTCTTACATATTAGTGAATGAAACGAGCTGTTAGTATCCCAATCGTTTATTGCAAACAAACAGTACATCTACATACCACCACCAAAGCTGACATGTTCTGACAATTTTAGCGATACAGTTTGTAAGCAAACGTTACGATTTCGTTAGCGGTGCGCCGAGAGAGAGGCTCGGCTGGCCAAACTCGCATTCAATATTGATTAAGTTGTAAAACTCGACCAGTAGTCAAGTGTTTGTGATCGCAACATTTGCTTCCGGTTAATACGAAGAAGTGTTCAGGTGACCCCCACAAGCAAGCGTATTCCCCCTCCCCCCACCCGCACGAGCGTGCGCGACTCACCGCTGTGCGCGCTGTCCGGGGAGCTCTTGCGGTCCGCGCTGTCGGGCGAGCGGCGCGGGGCCGCCACCGGCGCCTGCACCAGCACGTCGCCAGCACGCGCCGCCTGCACGGGCGCGTCGCCAGCACGCGGCTGCACGGGCGCGTCGCCAGCACGCGGCTGCGCGACCGTGTCGCTAGTGCGCGCGGGCGCGTCATCCAGGCGCGCGCGCAGGGCGGCCCAGGCGTCGCGCAGTCGTGCGGCGGCATCGCGCACGTCGGCCGCCACGGTCTGCTTGGCGGCGACGCACTCGCGCTCCATGTTGTTGTAATTCTCCAACACTTCGCGCACCTCGGACTCGCGGTCCTTCACGCTCGCCTGGTGAAGACGACAATAACTGTTAACTCCTGCTAGTGTGTACACTGCCTGTGTGTGTGCGTGTGTGCGGGGAGTACTTACAGCGACGCTGTCGGTGACGTCACCGCGCTCGGCGGGCGCCAGCGCGGCGGCGGCGTCGAGTCGCGCGGAGGTGTCGCCGCACCACTGCAGCGCCGCGTCGAGGCGCGCGCTGTACTTGTGTACACTGCCTGTGTGTGTGCGTGTGTGCGGGGAGTACTTACAGCGACGCTGTCGGTGACGTCACCGCGCTCGGCGGGCGCCAGCGCGGCGGCGGCGTCGAGTCGCGCGGAGGTGTCGCCGCACCACTGCAGCGCCGCGTCGAGGCGCGCGCTGTACTTGTGTACACTGCCTGTGTGTGTGCGTGTGTGCGGGGAGTACTTACAGCGACGCTGTCGGTGACGTCACCGCGCTCGGCGGGCGCCAGCGCGGCGGCGGCGTCGAGTCGCGCGGAGGTGTCGCCGCACCACTGCAGCGCCGCGTCGAGGCGCGCGCTGTACTTGTGTACACTGCCTGTGTGTGTGCGTGTGTGCGGGGAGTACTTACAGCGACGCTGTCGGTGACGTCACCGCGCTCGGCGGGCGCCAGCGCGGCGGCGGCGTCGAGTCGCGCGGAGGTGTCGCCGCACCACTGCAGCGCCGCGTCGAGGCGCGCGCTGTACTTGTGTACACTGCCTGTGTGTGTGCGTGTGTGCGGGGAGTACTTACAGCGACGCTGTCGGTGACGTCACCGCGCTCGGCGGGCGCCAGCGCGGCGGCGGCGTCGAGTCGCGCGGAGGTGTCGCCGCACCACTGCAGCGCCGCGTCGAGGCGCGCGCTGTACTTGTGTACACTGCCTGTGTGTGTGCGTGTGTGCGGGGAGTACTTACAGCGACGCTGTCGGTGACGTCACCGCGCTCGGCGGGCGCCAGCGCGGCGGCGGCGTCGAGTCGCGCGGAGGTGTCGCCGCACCACTGCAGCGCCGCGTCGAGGCGCGCGCTGTACTTGTGTACACTGCCTGTGTGTGTGCGTGTGTGCGGGGAGTACTTACAGCGACGCTGTCGGTGACGTCACCGCGCTCGGCGGGCGCCAGCGCGGCGGCGGCGTCGAGTCGCGCGGAGGTGTCGCCGCACCACTGCAGCGCCGCGTCGAGGCGCGCGCTGTACTTGTGTACACTGCCTGTGTGTGTGCGTGTGTGCGGGGAGTACTTACAGCGACGCTGTCGGTGACGTCACCGCGCTCGGCGGGCGCCAGCGCGGCGGCGGCGTCGAGTCGCGCGGAGGTGTCGCCGCACCACTGCAGCGCCGCGTCGAGGCGCGCGCTGTACTTGTGTACACTGCCTGTGTGTGTGCGTGTGTGCGGGGAGTACTTACAGCGACGCTGTCGGTGACGTCACCGCGCTCGGCGGGCGCCAGCGCGGCGGCGGCGTCGAGTCGCGCGGAGGTGTCGCCGCACCACTGCAGCGCCGCGTCGAGGCGCGCGCTGTACTTGTGTACACTGCCTGTGTGTGTGCGTGTGTGCGGGGAGTACTTACAGCGACGCTGTCGGTGACGTCACCGCGCTCGGCGGGCGCCAGCGCGGCGGCGGCGTCGAGTCGCGCGGAGGTGTCGCCGCACCACTGCAGCGCCGCGTCGAGGCGCGCGCTGTACTTGTGTACACTGCCTGTGTGTGTGCGTGTGTGCGGGGAGTACTTACAGCGACGCTGTCGGTGACGTCACCGCGCTCGGCGGGCGCCAGCGCGGCGGCGGCGTCGAGTCGCGCGGAGGTGTCGCCGCACCACTGCAGCGCCGCGTCGAGGCGCGCGCTGTACTTGTGTACACTGCCTGTGTGTGTGCGTGTGTGCGGGGAGTACTTACAGCGACGCTGTCGGTGACGTCACCGCGCTCGGCGGGCGCCAGCGCGGCGGCGGCGTCGAGTCGCGCGGAGGTGTCGCCGCACCACTGCAGCGCCGCGTCGAGGCGCGCGCTGTACTTGTGTACACTGCCTGTGTGTGTGCGTGTGTGCGGGGAGTACTTACAGCGACGCTGTCGGTGACGTCACCGCGCTCGGCGGGCGCCAGCGCGGCGGCGGCGTCGAGTCGCGCGGAGGTGTCGCCGCACCACTGCAGCGCCGCGTCGAGGCGCGCGCTGTACTTGCTGAGAGCGCTCAACTTGCTGTTGATGTACTCAGCGTGCGCAGCGAGACTCGCCTGAGCCTGACAAACGACACGTGAACATTGTCACTTCAAAAGAAGCCGCCTGTTGTTGAGCCACTATTATAGGTTTCTGTACAAATTGCTAGTTGCTCGAGTTAATATGTCTGCACAACACACTGCTATTTGATAAGGGGCCATCCATTAATCACGTATTCCCCTAATACGTGATTAATGGATGGCCCCTTATCAATGTATAACATATACGTGTAAGTATTTATTTTTTCGTAAAATAACAATATCGTCCTTTACGCATCCTCACGCGACGCGACGATCGGTCATTAGATCGAGAGTGATTCTCAAACCGACGTTGATCTTCAACAAAGCACAGTGCCAACAACTGACCTGCAAGATGCTTATTCAGTTGTCAGTGTTAAAGAATGTCTTACCTACTAGTCCGTGGTTCGAGGACAATATAATATATATTAAACATTTACAAGTAAAATATATGTTTTTCGCATGATTACACCAATTTTTTTATTATTTTCAACCTTTCTGTCTGGACATTTCTATCAGGTCTTTTATTTCAGAGCAAAATAAGTGTATACTATTAACCTGCATTATAAGAAGACATGTTAAAATATTAAAGATTCTTAGTAGGTACTAAAAACAAACGTGATGTTGGGGGGAGGGGAGAGGGGTAGTCTTAAACCTCACCACGTATCACCAAGGAGGAGGGGGGTTAAAAAGGCAAAAAAAAGAGATCACGTGATTAATGGAAGGCCCTTAATATGTAAAAAGCTATTTGCCAGTATCCAGTTGCTGCAATATTTGCTACATGTGCAATGTTGCATGTTGTGTAAAAGTTGAAAAAAATTGCTCCATGTGCAAAGCGCCTTACACGCTGCATCCGAATGTAAACATCGTATTAGCTTTCCGAGATGTACGTACCTACTCGTGTGTAAAAGTAACTATTTTATTTTTCGAGAATGACGTCATAATTTGCTAAAAGAGACGTTGGAGTTGTCTCGAATCACGGTTGTACTGACATAAAAGTAAGGAAGAGAGAACTTTGCCTGCGATGGGACGCTACACCAGCTCGACAGCTCATTTGACTCCGCAAGTGTGCGCGTCCTACTGGCGTTACCTACACTCACACATTTACTTATTGTTCGCAGCTCGGTTGCTGTCAACTTTGCAACAAGTTTTGTGGGAAACTTGCACAAACTGCCTCAGTGCACTCATGAATCTGTTTAAAGCAAATAACTCCGGGTGCGACTGGGAAGTAGTATACTTGACTGAACCCTAATATTTTAGAAAATAAGTCAGTTACACCTCGAATTGATGCTGAGCAGAAGTTAGGTACCTTGTTTTTGTGGGAAAGATGTTGCTGGAAGCACAACCGTAGGTACGCGTGTCAATGTTATCTCCAGCGAAACTATAACATGTTGCCGCAGTAATACCTACATTGTGCAGCTTTATGGTGCTCGTAAGATTAGACTACAACACTATACACAGTAGGTACCTACACTTAGTGCATAGGTATAGGTTGGAATATTTGGTTCTTGTCCCGATACATTTTGCAAAAGTCTCTAATTGCGAAATTGATTACGAATTTACGAGACGATAATTAATGTCGTATCAGCCGCTGAGCGAATACATTGTGTCCAAGCACAGTCTTAAAACCAAGGTACAATCGTCCGACGAAGCCGTCTAGACAGGGCAATCGTGCGGGGTGTGAGGGGCGAGACACGGGAAAGCCGCTCCCGAACTGCGAACAAAACGATGTTCGTAGTTCGGGAGGTATTTTAAACAGGTTAGCCCTGAATAAAATGTACGATCAAGACGTCGTCCTACTGTATTAGTATCTATACCGGTTCAAGTGTCTAGTGTGAACAATAAAGAAGTTAATGACACTCTGACATTTATAATGTCAGAATTTCTATCGTGGTCTAAACTTACCTTTACATTGGACTTCTAGCGGATCGGTTGATCATGGTACGTCAGCGTTTTTTCCTAATCAAGGGCCGGACGCAACACGAATTGGACTGGAGCCGGACGCGACATTCACTAATATGACTACCTACTGAATGATGAGCTGGTTACATGTATCAATATTTGTCATTAGCAACTAATGGACGACTATACACACTACTCTGCGAAGTTACCGTTGCGCGTTGGTTTTTACTAAGTACCTACGCAAAACGATGCTTCCCGTGCTTTCGACTCGATTATCGGGTTAAGTAAGGGTTTCCGTTCTTTCTTTGCGTTGTCAAAATAGTGATTATTTAAGTAAGAGTTCTTTTAGTTTTAGTTTAAGTTACAGTTTAAAAAATGAGTACTAACAGTCACGCGTTACACGTTTTGTTTCGGTGTCTAGATCGATACAAAACGTCAACCTGAGGAGTCGGTAATGGTATGCTGAGCACGCGCCGCACGCGCCACACACGCGTCACATGACCTGCGATACGGAGGGAGCCCGACAGACACTGTGTGGATTGTAGGGTGTGGTGCCGAAGATCATTTTTGGGCAAAGAAATTAATGCATTGATGCCATAGAAAACTGTCCTAC
Source organism: Euplexia lucipara (assembly GCA_921972225.1). NCBI lineage: Eukaryota > Metazoa > Arthropoda > Insecta > Lepidoptera > Noctuidae > Euplexia > Euplexia lucipara. Next base: position 388,033 of record OV179164.1, on the reverse strand, counting down.
ATTATTTTACTAATCGATCATCATTAATTTATTAGCTAATAAAATTAAATGTCGTTAAATATTTGAGACATCCTACACAAAAACAAAATGAATTACATTTACAACAGTTTACTGAGAAGTTCAATTCATTTTTAGGACGTCGATCCATTCCAGCTTAGTCCCTCGTTCACAGAGTCACAAAGTATGCAAAAAGTCGTCTAAATTCGTAGCCTGTGAACGCACACATATACACCGTGTAGGATGTGATGTTCAGATGAGTAAGCTAGTTAGTTGGTGTCCCTTCGAACGAGCACACTTACTTAATGGAAAGTTCTGCTCTATTTGACGAGAAAAACTGCAAGTATGCAGAGATGTGTGCATAGTGCATATGCAGAGGCCATCACGCTACCCCAATGTGTCAAATTTCTTTGAAAATTTCAACTTTATTACAAACAGAATAAGATTCATGGTTAATTGCGGAAATTTGATAGTTTAGGGTAGATTGATGTGCTGGCGACTGTACAACGAAACATGTATTTGTGTATGTGTCGTATGCAGCCGACCTTCCGCGTGTAGTGCGGGCGCCGACACGATTGCCCTCAGCCCCTCTCGGCTGGAGGGCCGAGTCTCGCCGCGCTCTCCTGTCCGCCGCACTACACGCTAGTTATGATGCTGTGACGTGCGTGTGCTACACATTCCACTGAACATTGCGGACTTATTCAAGGGAACGGGGAATTGTACTGCAGTGAGGCCTGAGGTAGTATTAACTTTGCTATTCGATAAATTGTTCAAAATGTACAAAAGATAGCGATGTCTCTAAGTATAAACAACGGGTCGGCGTCATCAGCGCGTCACACGTCCCGCGTCACACTGACGACGCGGTGCCATTGACCTCGTAGCAACGAAAATATATACTGGCCAACAGCTGTACACTTTGGTAAGAAAGAACATGGTGTAACAATATAGTGATAGCATTTACACGTGAGGACTTGTAATTGGATTTCTGACGACCATATTTTTAAAATTTTTGTTTTGTTTTTTTGTATTAGCTGTAGGTAAGTCCTCGATTTAGGAAATAAATAAATAATACTAGCTTTCAAATATCCGCCTGATCGAACATAATACAATTTTTTCATCAACAATACAGATTAGGTCCCATCACATGGTGTCGTGCCTGTGTATACGTACCTTCTCGAGCTCAGCCTGCAGCTGCGCGGGCTGCTCGCCTTTGGGCAGCTGCTTGGACTTGCGCAGCACCTCCATATCCTTCAGCTTGTTGCCCAGCTCCTCCTCACGAGCCTACGAATCATACAAAAACATAAAAAGTTAAGTTAGTCAAAGGACCAATGCAAGAGAAAATCAATAGTCGCTACGTAACAATATTAACTTTGTGCATGAAATGTCATAGTACAGTAACTTGTTAAAGGTAACATGGATCAGAGAATGCGCTACATGTATAAGAAACATTTATTCACGCAGTCGGTCCGCATCCTAACTTTAGCGACACCCGCGCGCCCATGCGACCGTCGCGTAAATTTTCTTTAACGAAGTAAAACAGGATTTCGAGTTTTCCGTACAACATAAGATAATATCACGTTTGTATGCCTGCATGCCATGTCATATACCTGATATACTGGCCTGTTGGTAAAGTAGTTAGTGACCGTGAGTGCTATGCCGGAGGTCTTGGGTTCGATTCCCACCCAGAATAATGTTGGTGAATAATACACACATACATTACACACGTGTTTATACATTTAAACTTTTCATCAGAACAGAACGTCTCGTCTAAGAAAGAAATGTGCATTTTTACTAATTTAACCATTTAAACGATTTTCTTATATGTATAAGCTTTTTCAATAGTCAGATAACTTTATTCTAAAGAATCGCTCAGGTTAGGGTCGCTAAAGTTAGGTTCTATTTGATTTGACGCACCCGGTGGCGGAGTCTATCGTTCCGTACAGCCATTTTATTTAAATGTTCAGCTGCTTTGATTCCCTGTTCACGTAAGCTTGTTGAGATCTGTGAATGCAGATCAGTTCTTTTTTTAAAATAAAGCAATTTTTTCTTTTAGGAAAAAAATGTTTCTTAAGAGTTTTAAGTTGTTTTCCTTCTTTAGGACCCATTGATTTTGACCACCCTGTTTGACGTATGATAATATGAATGTGTGTGAGTAATAACTCTATGGTGTTGATGTACTTACAGCCACGATGTTCTATTTACAGAGCTGTACCGAATGAGAGATGTTCCTCTCTGTAGTCTGTACCCACTGCACGCTGGCTGATTATTATTTTGACTCAACTTCGCGACGCAAAGTAAGGTAATGTGTTGATCAGCGTAGGTATGTTTGTTTATTACTTTTAGGCACTCAGACGAAACGTTAAGGCCTATTTATTCGGCAAAAAAATATATTCAATAATTGCGCTAATTACCAGCACTTTCAGAACGTCAAAATTCCATAAGACAAACCGTCAAATAGCCCGCACTGCACCACTTCCTAGCGCTTTTGCTGGGAAAAAGTGGCGGAACGAGTTCTCCAGCAACACGTCTGTCTGTATTCTACTTCGTTGCTTTGTGGTATTTCCATTTTGGATATCTAAAGTCGATTTATTTAAATCAAACATTATTACGGTCGGTTATAGCGAACAGATTTTTAGAACCCAGCCGTCAAAAGCTAGAACTAAGCAAAAACTAACAAACACTACTCACATAACACAAAAAGGAATATCCCTCGCTCTGAAGCACATTAAGGGTAACATACAAAACGATATCGCCAACGTTTTGATGACGTCGTTAAGTCCTACTCACGCTACACTGCGGAGATGTGCCGGCAGGCCGCAGGTACCACCACAAACGTCGTAAAAAGATTAAGGCGTTTGAGCGTTAAGGATTAAGTGACCAGAATTATGAAACAAAGACTTTCGTCGATTGCGCAGGTGCGAGTCGTCAAGATATTTATTTATCAATTCGACACGAAAGCTCATTGGACTATTAATAACCCCAGGACGAGTAAGAGATCAACGTTCCCGCGGCCGATACCTACAAGATGGACCGACCTCATGGAATAGCCTATGAAGTGTTCCTTTACGGAGTGTACCTACTTGCCAAACTACGGATAAAGAGGAAGACGGATAGTTTCGCAAAGTTACTCCGCCAGGAGGGTGCGGCCATGAAGAAGTTGTCCATGAACAACACACTTGAGCCCCAGTGGGCAAGTGGCAGTGCAGTAAACAGCGGAACGGATTTATTTCTGCACTATGTAGGTATGGGACTTACTGTCCGACATTTCGAGCATCTAGTTCTGAATTTGTCCTGTCAAACTATATTACTGCGAGATTATGTTGAAGTTTTTTTCCGATTCGATTTTCGATCCCAGATAAGTAGACAAACAGATAAATAAATAAGTATACATGTGTATACCAATGTCACAACCGGCGTGCGTGTATTACTTACTAGATATTTCAAAGGAAACTAAGCAAAAGAATATGTAGGAATCGTATTAGGTGTCGTTCTGTAGTTTCAGCCTACCCCCCATTGAAAAAGGCGTCATTTTATATGTATGTAGTACAAAAGTCATATGAGCATGTTGTCTACAGACGCTGACTCGCCAGATCCGCGCGCACCGAGTGGCGCCCGCGATCCACGCGAACACTTCGCACACGCAGCCATGTGCCGCTCGCGACCTGAACTCGAAGCGCACAGAGCAGGCTTCAATTCGATTTAATTATATTCGGTTCGAAGATGAAAGAAATAAGGGATATTTAGAGACAAATAAATAATTATTTCCAATGACTGTAATGTTCAAAAAGATAGTATTATCGACTGAATGTTAAGGACTTCTATGCTTGTAACTGTAGTGAAGGCAGGAAGGCGGCGCGTGTGGATTGCTCGCACTACCACTATCTACATAACGCTAGGACACGATACCTGGAGCCCCTCCACGCGCACACCCCACCGACATCATGGTAAGCAGGGGAACCTACTACCGTAACCTCGCAGTCTAAAACACACAAACTTTATGAAACAGAAACTAAGTACATTTAAGTGAATACTGTAAAAAGATAAGACATTTCCGTTGATTACAACTCAGTGAGTTGGATCACAAACATTACATACCACCAAAAATACCGACTTACTGTGATTTGGAACCTTCATATAAGTAGCAGCTATACAAAGTTTTAATAGTAGGTACCTACACACTGTTGACAAAGACTATAAGTAGACGATTTTTTATTTAAAATCAGGTTTGGCTTCACTAATTGGGCCCACACAGAGCACACATAACACTTCACTGTGCAAGCTGGTTTTAAATTTGGTATACGGTGCTATACTAATTGCATACAAAAACGCAGTAAGTAGTATTATCCCAGCAGTGCAGCCGCACAGCACTAGGCACAGGCCGCGCACGCGCCGCACCACGCGCGCTCGGCTGCGCGGGAACTGTGCGCGGGCGAGCGCACATATTTCATTTCGATATAACCCGGCGGAGACACCGATGTAAACATTACCGCGATTACTCGTAGATCTATATCCGAGCGCGGTTCGCGCCACTCTTACGACTTTACGCGAGTGAGCGGCCTGCGCGATGGGACACGAATATTTTCATAGATTCAGAAATAGACGCGATGCCGCCGCGACCCGCCCAGCCCTGCTTACCATCAGTTGACTTCCTTATAGACACTTCTCGGTAACTTACAAAGTGCTTTAACTCAAACCGATAACTACTACTAAGTATTAGTCACATAATTTACCTTTTGTTCGCACACTGCCTCACATTCAGAAAGTAGAGTTAGAAATTCCTTTAAAAATTTAAAATACCTTCTTATGTGATTCTAGACTCAGCAAATTTTCAACGCTTACATCTTGTTTGTTTAAAGTCACCAAAAACACAAATTGTGTGAAACAGCTAAACAGAAGAAGGTGCTTGTGAGCAAACGCTGCTCAGGCGCAGGTTACACAAGCATACGCAATCACGAACGCATCTTAGTATAAATCACTAAAAAGTATAAAAAAAATATCTAACAAAACAAGTAAAGCCACTAACTTGCTCGGTAGTTTACACCTTATAGTGTTTTTAAGACGGTTTTTTTTTTTCAAAAAGTCTTTGTATGTACAGACGCCAGCACATCAAGCTACCCCAATGTGACAAATTTCTTTGATAAGTATTCAACTTTATTGCAAAAAGCATTAGGTTCATGTTCAATTGGGAAAATTTGACAGTTTGGGGTAGCTTGATGTGCTGTCTGTACTTGCAAAATATAATTTACTAGCAGACATCACGCGGTTTCACCCGCGTAGTTCCCGTTCCCGTGGGAATTCAGGGATATAAAGTAGCCTATGTCACCCGGGGATAGTGTAGCTTTCCAACGCGGCAGCGGTGAAAGAATTATTTTTGAAATCGGCACAGTAGCCTGAGTTTTATCATTAAAACCATACAAACACACAAAAAAACATAAAAAAGCCAAAAAATTTCATTAATGTGAGCTGTCAATACAGGGTTACGAACTTACGACTTACGAGAAGCGCGCTATCTTTACTAAAACCGACCAGCCATGTCAATACCATTTCATAAGCGCGCACGTCACGTGCGACAGAAATAGCTTTGTATGTTGACAGTTAATTGAAACCCGCGAGATCAAAATTATTTTCAAGTAAAGGAGATGAAATATATTTTTTTTATCTTCAAGCAATAAACACCATGTCTTACTTAACTGCTGCAAACACGGTTCATATGTATATGCATCGGTAATAAAGATAGTGATGGTATCCACGTCACCGTCACGACAACGCACCGCCGCGCGTCGTGAAGTGCGCGTATATAAACAAACAAACATCGTTCTATTTTTAAAACGCGCGCTGTAAATACCCGCGACGCGTATTTTTACACGCAAGCGCACGTGTGGTCGTACCTTCACACTTACCAACACTACAGGGTAGGTAAGTTTAAAGCTTATGTTAGAAGTAGTTGACATAACAATATTACAGACACAGAGCATTGTACCAGCTATATGACAATGCGAGCTAAATGTATCGGAAATCAGTAGCGTTATTCGTATATAAGTACTTTCTTGCTAAAATAATAAACGGCTAAGTAGCCGCCTTAACGTCTCGCTAGACTTAAGTAACTTTAGACAAATCAGAAGTGCCTCAATATGTTGAATAAGGACAAATATCAAATTGAATTTATACTACTAGGCACATACATTATTAGTGCTTAATATATGGAATACCCACAGCATTTCAATTAACTTTTATGAAATCCGCGTGGCAACATAAATCCGCTCGCTCAGTAGTTACACTGGGAACACAACGCGTGTGACGTTCAGTGCATTGAATGACCGGAGGCATACAGGGGATTCTCCATTGGTACGAGGCTCCTAATCATTTGTTGTGACACGAGTTTACTGCAGATAAGTATATTGCACTTTAAGCGAAAACAACAAAGTTCCCTACAAAATGTGAAAATTTTAGATAACTATGTAAAAGAATACAATACATGGTACAAGAAATAGAGATTCGATGCGAGTCACTCGGACTGTAAACTTGATGGCGGATAAATTATAGATCTAACGGGCCTTTGTCCGTAACCAAAACAACAACTAACTAGGAAGCGACACGAATCTGCGAATACACGACAAGACCAACACCAACAGGCACGTGGCGACATCAACCAGATGCGAGGACTAGACGATTTAACATCTAAAGATAACCAGCACACGGTTTAAGATTGCATGAAAGAAGTAGTCCCTACACGAGTATATGCGGGGAACTGCATTGCCGTGCAGTAGCGGCGTAGTTCGACTTTGATTCTTACGCACTTGATCGTAAAGTTTAGTTTTCGCCACATCGGCGGGTATCGTCTGCCTTGGCCGGGTGCCAGCGCTGCACTGCCCGATACTCTGCGTTTTAGGACGTTGTATAGTGAGCGAGCCCGCAGCTTGTGATTTATGGCGGGAAACCGCCCAACCGATCCAACACACATTATAATTACGTTTTTGCACAGACATCATCCATACCCACGGTTGGCATGATTAAAACAAGTTGATTTAAAACACGTGTTCAAAACAGAGTTTAAAACAGTTTAAATTAAAACTATGTTTTTAATTAAGTGTTTCAAAACAATGTTTAAAACATTAAGAAAAAACAGAGTTTAAAACTGCCTTTACTTGCTAAAACTACCTTTAATTGCATGCTATTTATGGCCTGGAGTTGACATCTTCACAGAATTACTAATTAAGTAAATGAAATGAATTATTAGAAATACAGATTATACACTGTATAGGTAACTCCCCGCCAATAAAGTCCGGCAGGGAAATTCCCAATGTCGGCGATCCAAAGAAAGTAGGTAATTCACTGGATTAGTGGTTATTCCCCGCTCTCTCTCTAGTTCTCTGCTTACCTACACTACAGACAAGGTGAATGTTAAGTGTTTTGTATTGATTAATAATAATAATAATTTTTAATAATTACGACACGCAACAGAAAGTGAATATTTATCGTTTTGTTAATTTTTACTAATGTGAATTAGGAAATAATTTATTTATTTATTTATTTTTATTTATTTATTTAGAAATGGATTATTTTATTATTCGCTATAATTGATTTGAAAGTGATCCTTAAATGTAAAGACTAAATAAAAACACTAGTTTAAAACATTATGAACTGTTTGTTTTATAAAATATAAAAAAACTCGTGTTTTTTCCGACCCTGTCCATACCGCTAAACATGGATACCAGCGATACCATTGTGATGTAACGAACAAAATGTACTTCGCTGAAAAAATCGTGTTGACGTAAAAACACCGTAAATGATGACGAGACTTGCGTTATAAGAATTATTATTTAACATTTACGAATAAACTCATAGTAACGCTGGCTCACGTGGTCCGCAGCAATTCGTTGAGCAGCTCCACATGGTCCGCACCTGCTCGTCGAGCAGCTCCATGTGGGCCACAGTAGCTCGTTGAGCAGCTCCAGCTGGTCCTGCACGTCGCAGCTGCGGGTAGAGTTACCTTGACGAGGCTGAGTCGGATGGCGAGGCAGGTCCGGTCGGCCACGTTGGCGCACGTGGTCCGCAGCAGCTCGTCCACCAGGCGCAGCTGCGCGCGCGCGGCGAGGGCCCAGGCCGCGCCGCCCTCGTGCAGCACGTGGCTCGTGTCGGCGGCGCGCACGCGGCGGGCCAGCTGCTGCAGGTTGGCGGCGGCGGCGTGCCAGCGCTCGTTGAGCAGCTCCAGCTGGTCCTGCACGTCGCAGCTGCGGGTAGAGTTACCTTGACGAGGCTGAGTCGGATGGCGAGGCAGGTCCGGTCGGCCACGTTGGCGCACGTGGTCCGCAGCAGCTCGTCCACCAGGCGCAGCTGCGCGCGCGCGGCGAGGGCCCAGGCCGCGCCGCCCTCGTGCAGCACGTGGCTCGTGTCGGCGGCGCGCACGCGGCGGGCCAGCTGCTGCAGGTTGGCGGCGGCGGCGTGCCAGCGCTCGTTGAGCAGCTCCAGCTGGTCCTGCACGTCGCAGCTCAGCGGGGCGCCGCACGCGCTCACCACGCCGCGCCCCGCTGCGCGCGCGCTCTGCACGGCGCCTGCGCGGCTCGACATCTGCGGGCACAACTTCAACAGTACTACTCGAAATTTACTTATTTTTATGCATAGCAACGTGCGTTTTCCTAAAAGTCAACTAATCCGTTACCATTGAAAGTGCACTGTTTACGTCGTCAAAGTCTTGTGTATTCCCATATACTTTAAAAATAAGAGGCGTGTCATCTGCATACAGTATAACATCAGTTTATTTAAAGCAAAAATAAGAAAGGACCCAGTATTGAGCCTTGTGGTACTCCTAACTGAACTGGTAGCCCGGAAGATTTCGCACCATTAACATACACACATTAGAACCTATTATGTAAGTAAGAACCTAATAAATTCAGAGCCTCGTTTTGGACACCGTAATGACGCAATTTATGCAAAAGCGTATCGTGGTGTACGCAATCAAATGCTTTTGAGAGATCACAAACTCCAATTACATTTTGCAAGTCTCCAAATGTTTTTTTTTTTTATCCAAGGTACGAACCTGTTTGTCAAGGTCGCGGACCTTTTGCTTGAGGTCCTTCAATGGTAGGTTCGGGTCGTTGGCGGCCTCCAGCTGGCGCTCGGCTGCGTCCAGCCACTCCCCGCACGACTCCAGCATCGAGTATAGGTTAGCCCATACCGCCTGGCATTTGCTCCATCTGTTCCGACAAACATGAACTCACAGTACACGAGCTTTGGAATGTAAAGCTATCGTTTCAGATCTCGCCAAAGTCCCGCTTACCTGTCGTGCCTCTGCTTGTGCGCGGCCTGCAGCGCCGCCCACTCGTCGCGCAGCTTGTCGCGCACGCGGCTCGCCTGCTCGGGCGGCGTGCGCATGCGCGAGGCCAGCGCGCCGTACTCGCGCTCGGCGTCGTCCACCGACGCCGCGATCTCCGCCATGGCCGCCTTCACGCGCTGCGCACACAACCGAACCGTTAGCTAGGGCGAGCGAGCCGGCAGTCGCTGCCGTCCGCACACGCACCGTCAGCGCGTCCTCCTGCAGCGGGAAGTCGTCGTAGTCGCGGCCGCCCAACGGGTGCGCGCGCAGCGTGCAGGCCTGGCCGGCGATGGCCGAGCGGGCCAGGTTGGCGCGCGTGACGTAGGCGCCGCACTGCGACTCGCCGGCCGGCTCGCAGGCGCGCTGCGCGGCGGCCCAGCGCTGCGCCGCGGCCGCCAGCGCGCGCTCGGGCACGCCCACGTGCGCGGCGCGCAGCTCGCGCGTGAGGGCCTGCAGCCGCTCGGCGCGCGCCTGCTGCTGCACGTACGAGGCGCGCGCGGCGTCCTGCGGGCACAGGGAGCTATCAGCTGTCGCCAGGCTGCGGAGCGAGCCGAGCTTCTGATGATACCGTACCGGGTCGCTGGTGAATTTCTGCTCAACTCCTTCGCACCACGTCGAGAGCTCCTCGACCAGTTGATTCAGTTCCTTCAGATTGTCCTCGGCCTGCAGCGCCAGGTTACGCTTCAGTTCAATTTCCGACATCACCATGGACCACTTGTTGCGGAGTTTGTCCTGTACGTAACGATAATGACGTGGTCAGATGGGTTTTTTTTTGGGTTTTGGGTATGTATTATCGAATGCGTGTGATCACCTGGAAGTGCGTTTGTATGTAGTCGGCGAGCAGCGGGTTCTCCTTGTGCTTGGCGTACACGAGCGAGTCTCCGCGCGAGATCAACGCCGCCGCGTCCGGCGCCAGCTGACCAAGCTGGTTCTTGAGGATCTGCGCACAACACTTTGATTGTAACCTTACATGTTTAGATTTTTAAAATCGCAACTTGGTTAATACTTTCAGATGGCATCAATTGAGGTGTATCCTCTTAGGTATCGCCGCAGACGCGCGGTGCTTACCTCGAGCCGCTTGGCGGGGTCGCGCTCGGCCGCCACGCCCCCCACGGTGAGCAGCATGACGTCCATGCGGCGCGCGAGGCTGCCGGCGGCCGCCTCCCAGGCTGCCAGCTCCTCGTCGTGCAGCTCCGCGAACTGCGTCTGCAGCGCGCTGCGTGCGGGGCCCGCGGGCTGTTCTGTGGCCTGGCTCTCCGCAGACGCGGTGCTTACCTCGAGCCGCTTGGCGGGGTCGCGCTCGGCCGCCACGCCCCCCACGGTGAGCAGCATGACGTCCATGCGGCGCGCGAGGCTGCCGGCGGCCGCCTCCCAGGCTGCCAGCTCCTCGTCGTGCAGCTCCGCGAACTGCGTCTGCAGCGCGCTGCGTGCGGGGCCCGCGGGCTGTTCTGTGGCCTGGCTCTCCGCAGACTGCTGCACGGCAATATTATTTGCGATAAAATCAACACATTACACATACACACATACGTACTTACGTACGCACGTTATTGTACATACGTTAATATTGAGAGCATCGTGGGAGCTACGTCTGCTAACAAACTGCTCTGTAGTTTGGCAGAAGTAAAATGTAATTCATTTGACTTAAGTTCCAAATAAACACTTTTTAATTATTTTATTTTAGTAAAGTTAGAGTGGAAATGAACTTACCTTGTCAGATTCGTCAATCTTCTGATATTTGTCAGTTTGCGCCTTGAGACGGTCCTTGCTAATGGGAATGTGCGACTTATGGGGCAGCGGCGGCGACTGGTCGCCGGGCGCGGGGCCTGCGGGGCCCGCGGGGGCCGCGGGGGCCGCGAGGGGCGAGGGCGGGGCTGGCGGCGAGTGGGCCAGCTTGGGCGACATGGCCACGACCTGCGCGTGCTTGATGGGCGTGGACGTGGACAGCGGCGCCTTGTCGTCGAACTCGCTACATGACGTCGAGCGCAACTGCAACGGTACACACGGGTGACACTCGGCGACATATTCAAATTTAAAACAAAGTTTCCTTGCTGTCACGCATCATTGATTTGTGGTACATGAGAGCCGTAGTGTACATTATACATTATGAAATTGATCTGATAGTCTAGTGACAACCATCCATACGACTTTCCTCCAATATTCAACTCATAAAACTAAATGATATTTACTAAAGGGTATACCGCGAACACAAACGAATTCAAAGTTCACACAAGGTTTTGTTTTAATGCATTGGCGTAACTGAAAAAATAATGTAAAATTGTACTTACCACTACTTGGCAAAAGGCCAACTGTTTAAGCCCGCTTCTGTACATTTAAATAAGAATGTACAGAGACGGTTAAAGCAACCAAACGATGCTCATAGAGTAGAGACTGTGGTATGGAGAGTAGTTACACATTTTACTTTTTGGTTGAATGCTAATAAATGCCAATACCTATTAAGTCTGGAAAGTTCCGGCAAATAATTAAAACAAAACCCTGTATAAATCGTTTACCTGTGGTGTGTCCTCGACCTCTGAGTAAATAACCTCTTCCTCTACTTCACTACCGGTGGACATGCTCATGACCCTCTCAGGTGTGGCGGCACTTTTGTCGTTGTCGCGTATTTCTTGCGCGTCACTTAGTTTGTGGTTTACGCACGTGTCGTGCGTGTCGTGCGTGTCGCGCGATTCGTTGGGGTGCGGCGGCGCGGCGCCGGCGCAGCGCTGCGTGGCGGAGGGCTCGGGCAGCGCGGCCTGGTCGCGCGGCACGTCGTCCAGCACCAGGTACTCGCGGTGCTGGTCGCGCAGCGCCTGCAGCAGCGCGGGCTGCAGCGGGCACTGCGCAGCCTCGCGCGGGTCCAGCGGCGTGGGCGGCGGCGTCCTCATGCTCTGGTCGCCGTCCTCCTTCTCCGAGCTGGGGATCAGGTCGGGCACGGTCACCATGGTGACGCGCATCGCTTTGGGCTGATCATCTTCCGAGCTGTTCTTTCGTTTCAATATGCCGAGCGTCGGCTTCATCCTATGTTCGAGAGTCTTCACCTCGACCACGAAGGTTTTGGGTTCGGTTCCCAGGTCGACGGTCCGCCGCCTGTCGTCGTCACCGAGAGGGATATCCTCCTCGTCGGACTCGCTGAGTGACTCGTTCTCGGTGTCGTCGATGATGTCCACGGTCTCCACGTTCTGCGGGATGAACTCGACGACGGCGTCGATCGCCTCGAACGGGTACACCTCCGAGGGCTCGATGGGGCTCACGGTGGACTTCACTATCTCGTGCTCTGTCACCGCCACCACGGTGCACGCGTCGACGCGAGCGCGGGGCGGCGCGGGCGGGGCGGGGGGCGCGGGCGGCTGCGGCCGAATCTTGTCGTTGGAGATTTGCGTGAAGAGGTCGCTGTCGGTGAGCAGGTTGAAAGTGCTGCTGTTCTTCTTGGGCGTGTCGGGCGTGCGAGGCGTGTCGGGCGTGTCGGGCGTGTCGGGCGTGTCGGGCGTGTCGGGCGTGTCGGGCGTGGAGGGCACGGAGCCGGCGCGCGAGGCGGGCTCGATGGAGTCGGCGGACATGCCGGACGGACTGTCGGCCACGCGCCGCCGCTCCAGCGACGAGCCGCGGCTGCGATGTCCGCCCTCCTTGATCTCTCTCTTGATGGGCACGGGGCTCTTCAACGCCAGCGGAATCTTGGACTTTTTGAACTCAGGTTTCTCAGTCTCGGGAGTGTTGACAGGACTCTCCAGGCGCCTCTTGATGGTATCTGTAACGTTCTCGTACTCGACCACGACCGCGGCGTCTGTCGCGGCGGTTGCGCCAGTGGCGCTAGTTGCGCTAGTGGCGCTAGTGGCGGCCTGCAAGCACAAACCGCGCCTCGTTTAGTCTCCGTACCATCGTTAATGAGTTACAAGCCACACTGTTATTTACATGTTAGTGAACTCGTGTCGCCTGCGGTCGACAGCTCGCTCTGATGTCCGCGGCGCCGCGTGTCGTATGAGATGCGTGATACAAGCATGATCCCCGCACAGGTGAGTCCGTTAGAAGCTTGAGGTGGCACCAATGTATAGAATGGTTGTATGCCGTGAGACACAAAGCGCAGAACACACCACACATTTACACCAACACCATCGTATGTACATATGTATAGACGCCTGCACGCTAACGTACAGTGACGTCACAGCGGGCGCGTGAGGAGCACACGACAAACATCGTCAGACGATTAGTTTGTTATTGGATATGTTCAGTCTCACTCACAACTCACAAGGAACAACGTCTCAACACCAGCGTGTCAATGATCACTTACCGTGGCGATGAAGCGACTACGTGCAATATATTCAGTGAACCGATTAAGCATTACAACTACATACACATTACACATTCGGACAAATAATTACACCTAAGTTTTCGTCCAAATGTTTCATATTAATATGTTTCCATGACAATGAATATATGCGAGAACTCGATGCGTAGAGTAATGAATATGAATAAACAATGGAAATGTTTGTACGTTGTAAGCGTGGAGTGTGTAACAGAGTGGCGCACTCACCGCGACCTTGGCCAGCAGCGCGTCGAACAGCGCGGACAGCGCGCGGTCCCCCGCCGCGAGCACGGCGGGGTGCCGCGCGCGCAGCTCGGCGCCCAGCAGGCGCAGCGCGGCGCCCGAGCCCGTGGCGCGGCAGTCCAGCTGCGCCTCGGCCTCGCGCAGAAAGCGCGCCAGCGCCGCCGCCTCCGCGCCGCGCCGCGCCGCCCCGTGCTTCTTCAGCTGCTCCCAGCGCGAGTTGATGCCCGCGATCTGCGCCTGCAGCTTGTCCAGGTAGGCGGGGTCGCAGTTCTTGGCGAAGTCCTCGTAGTTGGCGTTGAGCTTGTCGCGGATGGCCTCCATGCGCGACATCTCCAGCTCGAGCGACTGCTGGCCCATGCCGGAGCCGAGCCCGTCCAGCCAGGCGGACAGCGCCGCCAGGTCGTTCTGCAGCTCGCGCGCCGTCAGCAGCGCGCGCTCCAGGCGCGACTTGGACTCGGTGATCTGCGCGCCCAGCTTGTTGTACAGCTCCTTCAGCATGTCGATCTTCTTGGAGAACTCCTGCGGGGCCGGCACCGCCGCCTCCTCCACCATCTTGCGACCAGTCTTTATTATGGACTCCACCTCCGACTTGATCTCGCTCAGAGTCCGGTAGAATCTCTGCCGAAAAAACAACCACGTTAGTGAACTACTAACCACCTTCATGACCGTTAACCAGTTAAGTCGGCGCACTTACGAGCCATTTGTACCAAGCGAGGCTTATAATGACTAGTAAATAAAGAGAATCCCAATTCATTTCGTCGGATCGTACGAGTGGTGCAGCGGGCAGAGTGCGGGGCGAAGTGCGGCGAGCGACGCCCGAGTATCCGCGCGGACGTGCGAATACATTGTGTTGTTAGCAATGCGGCTGCCATTGAATCTTATACAATTGACTGAATAAACTCATACAACAGAAAAAAAGGTAGGTTTAGTGTACCTACAAATAAAAATACGCATATTGACCAAATCTAACGTGAGATTAGGGGGGTGGGGTAGGAGGGGAATTAAAATATTAATAGATCCCCCCTCCTTAAAAACACGTTGTTTCTAAATAACTGCCTATTAAAAAGTGACAAATAATCTACTCGCATTACGTACAAAAGCTTTTCTAAATAATTATTTATTTTGTAAATTGGTTTCGACGAGGTTTCAAAAAACGAGTCAAAAGTTATTTAAAGCTCGTTAAGGACGATGTCATATAATTTTGAATAATAAATACGAAAAAAAATCTGAAGTTAGTCTAAGACTAATTATCTTCGGTCCCACAGATTTAAGTGGGCCGACGTGCAGAGGCAATGCAAGTTTTTTTTTCAGTAATTAATTAATTCGTAATGAATTAGTAAAGATGCCAGCTCCACGCGCATCGCATCGTACATCACTGCAATCACAAATGGAATCACAGAATCCTTTCAATGTCAGTGATGAGTGCACACGCAACTAGCTCCGACGCTGACCTGTACTATGTAAGCCCAATACTATTGTAGGCTTCTTTATTACGAAAAGACCTAGTATTATTTTGTGTTAAAAATTCGCGTTTCAGAATATTATTTTTTGTATTTGCCTCGTTCCCGGGTTCGATCCCCGGGTCGAACAAAGTGTTATTAAGTTTATCCATCTAGAATTTTAGCAGCCCGGAGTCCGGATTTGTCAGATTGATGGAAATAGACTCGCCCCCTATTACATGGGACTTGAAACATAACTGGTGAAATGTGGGTGTACTACCAGGTACCCTGCCTAGCCCTTTGGGTATTACAGGAGTGATGTTATGTAATAACTTTTGAATTTTAAAGAATGAATAATGACTTTGACATACAAATCATGTTGAATAATGATGCGCGCAGTTGTAAAAAATGGATATGTAAAGCACAGATGAGTGGTATTATTAGCACAGAATGTAGTAAATGGCAGCGCGGTCACTGAACAATGTTATTGTTTACAAACACAATGGCCCCGCGCCCGCGACGCGCGATCCACATTATCTTGTTAGGACGTAATCTGCTCAGTTCCGGGCGCCACCACGCAGCACATGTGCCGAAGGTACACTCTGTCATTGCTGAACATCAAATTCCAGTCAGCGACGTAGGTTGTATAATGTATAGTACTTACTCTCACACAATACATATAGCTGCTTTCACCTAAATAGTCACAGGATAACTGACACACTGCTTTTCAGCATCATGTTATAAAGTTGTGGCACTCTTAGAAGTACTATTTAACGTTTCTCACTTTTGTGTCGCTATAACTTTGTGTACGTCTACGTCAAAAATCTTAACATCAAATTCATAATCCTAAATAATTACTATGGTACTCATACACTATGACGACGGATATCATAAGTAAGCGTTAAGTTTAACTATATTATGTTGAGAAAATGCACTCAAAAACATGAATTCATCTTTGATTAATATTCCAACAGGACAAAAATTAGTTTTAAGCTAATCTAAATACATTTCGATTTCAATCCCTTGATTATTTAAATCGATAGGTATGTCTCAAGAATCGGATTTAATAACAACCTATTTTTTGTCTTCTCACTACGCAAAGTATTTTGATAGCTGTCAAATTGCACTTTTTAGATTGGCACAACTTTAGTTTGTTTTCACAGTTAAAATTTTAACTGTGGAATCGCGTTCCGTTGCCGACCGTACCCAGGCGTCGCTCGCTCGAGCTATGCGCGAGGCGTGGCCGAGCGATATGTCACCCGATACTGTGTCCCAATACAGATGCAGTTTCGTGATTCTGTTACTTGTACTTGGAAGGGACTGGTTACACCATGTTGCCGTGTAACAGAACCGGTTTATTATGAAGGTGATTTTTCTTCCCTTACAAGTTTGCCAGTACCTAAGTAGTTCCTACTTTGTAAGTATTCAGGTCATGTTTCCAGTTAATGACCTTCACAAGGTTAGAAATCGTAAGTGGGCATGGCTGTGCACGTGCATAATTATCACCCAGCCCCAGCGTAAAATGTTATTTGCAAAAAAATGTCGCATAATTTTGAATAGCAGACAAATAAGGTTTTTTAAGAAAAATCTAGAGTGTGGTTATTAGTTATCAAAAATATAAAGACTTAAAAAAAAAGATAACAAACATAAATGAATTTATTCACAGCATGAAGAAAATATACTCCTACAAGTAGAAATAAATACTTCCTTACGTAATGAATTTAACATTTGTGCGAGTAACTTAAATCACATCTCACTTGATTTCACACATAGTTTCTGAACAACGCGGCAACGTGTGCAAAAGCGTAGTTTAAATAATAGCACGTCTTGAAACTAAATGAACGACGGGCAGATAAAATATTTGATGAAAAAATGAAGTCTAAATAATCGTCCAATCCTCCGAAAGAATCGACATCGAATGCTGAATCTAACTCGTGCCCGGCGAGCGGCAGCGCGCGCGTGCAGTCGCGCTGCACCGCCTGCAGCGCGCTCGTAGCTGCGGCCAGGCGCGAGCTGATGTCTGTTACTGTAGGTATGAGTGCAGTCGTGCATAGTGCGTGTACTTACGAGACAGGTCCGCAGCTGCGCGCGCACGCTGTCGGGCTCGTGCCCGGCGAGCGGCAGCGCGCGCGTGCAGTCGCGCTGCACCGCCTGCAGCGCGCTCGTAGCTGCGGCCAGGCGCGAGCTGATGTCTGTTACTGTAGGTATGAGTGCAGTCGTGCATAGTGCGTGTACTTACGAGACAGGTCCGCAGCTGCGCGCGCACGCTGTCGGGCTCGTGCCCGGCGAGCGGCAGCGCGCGCGTGCAGTCGCGCTGCACCGCCTGCAGCGCGCTCGTAGCTGCGGCCAGGCGCGAGCTGATGTCTGTTACTGTAGGTATGAGTGCAGTCGTGCATAGTGCGTGTACTTACGAGACAGGTCCGCAGCTGCGCGCGCACGCTGTCGGGCTCGTGCCCGGCGAGCGGCAGCGCGCGCGTGCAGTCGCGCTGCACCGCCTGCAGCGCGCTCGTAGCTGCGGCCAGGCGCGAGCTGATGTCTGTTACTGTAGGTATGAGTGCAGTCGTGCATAGTGCGTGTACTTACGAGACAGGTCCGCAGCTGCGCGCGCACGCTGTCGGGCTCGTGCCCGGCGAGCGGCAGCGCGCGCGTGCAGTCGCGCTGCACCGCCTGCAGCGCGCTCGTAGCTGCGGCCAGGCGCGAGCTGATGTCTGTTACTGTAGGTATGAGTGCAGTCGTGCATAGTGCGTGTACTTACGAGACAGGTCCGCAGCTGCGCGCGCACGCTGTCGGGCTCGTGCCCGGCGAGCGGCAGCGCGCGCGTGCAGTCGCGCTGCACCGCCTGCAGCGCGCTCGTAGCTGCGGCCAGGCGCGAGCTGATGTCTGTTACTGTAGGTATGAGTGCAGTCGTGCATAGTGCGTGTACTTACGAGACAGGTCCGCAGCTGCGCGCGCACGCTGTCGGGCTCGTGCCCGGCGAGCGGCAGCGCGCGCGTGCAGTCGCGCTGCACCGCCTGCAGCGCGCTCGTAGCTGCGGCCAGGCGCGAGCTGATGTCTGTTACTGTAGGTATGAGTGCAGTCGTGCATAGTGCGTGTACTTACGAGACAGGTCCGCAGCTGCGCGCGCACGCTGTCGGGCTCGTGCCCGGCGAGCGGCAGCGCGCGCGTGCAGTCGCGCTGCACCGCCTGCAGCGCGCTCGTAGCTGCGGCCAGGCGCGAGCTGATGTCTGTTACTGTAGGTATGAGTGCAGTCGTGCATAGTGCGTGTACTTACGAGACAGGTCCGCAGCTGCGCGCGCACGCTGTCGGGCTCGTGCCCGGCGAGCGGCAGCGCGCGCGTGCAGTCGCGCTGCACCGCCTGCAGCGCGCTCGTAGCTGCGGCCAGGCGCGAGCTGATGTCTGTTACTGTAGGTATGAGTGCAGTCGTGCATAGTGCGTGTACTTACGAGACAGGTCCGCAGCTGCGCGCGCACGCTGTCGGGCTCGTGCCCGGCGAGCGGCAGCGCGCGCGTGCAGTCGCGCTGCACCGCCTGCAGCGCGCTCGTAGCTGCGGCCAGGCGCGAGCTGATGTCTGTTACTGTAGGTATGAGTGCAGTCGTGCATAGTGCGTGTACTTACGAGACAGGTCCGCAGCTGCGCGCGCACGCTGTCGGGCTCGTGCCCGGCGAGCGGCAGCGCGCGCGTGCAGTCGCGCTGCACCGCCTGCAGCGCGCTCGTAGCTGCGGCCAGGCGCGAGCTGATGTCTGTTACTGTAGGTATGAGTGCAGTCGTGCATAGTGCGTGTACTTACGAGACAGGTCCGCAGCTGCGCGCGCACGCTGTCGGGCTCGTGCCCGGCGAGCGGCAGCGCGCGCGTGCAGTCGCGCTGCACCGCCTGCAGCGCGCTCGTAGCTGCGGCCAGGCGCGAGCTGATGTCTGTTACTGTAGGTATGAGTGCAGTCGTGCATAGTGCGTGTACTTACGAGACAGGTCCGCAGCTGCGCGCGCACGCTGTCGGGCTCGTGCCCGGCGAGCGGCAGCGCGCGCGTGCAGTCGCGCTGCACCGCCTGCAGCGCGCTCGTAGCTGCGGCCAGGCGCGAGCTGATGTCTGTTACTGTAGGTATGAGTGCAGTCGTGCATAGTGCGTGTACTTACGAGACAGGTCCGCAGCTGCGCGCGCACGCTGTCGGGCTCGTGCCCGGCGAGCGGCAGCGCGCGCGTGCAGTCGCGCTGCACCGCCTGCAGCGCGCTCGTAGCTGCGGCCAGGCGCGAGCTGATGTCTGTTACTGTAGGTATGAGTGCAGTCGTGCATAGTGCGTGTACTTACGAGACAGGTCCGCAGCTGCGCGCGCACGCTGTCGGGCTCGTGCCCGGCGAGCGGCAGCGCGCGCGTGCAGTCGCGCTGCACCGCCTGCAGCGCGCTCGTAGCTGCGGCCAGGCGCGAGCTGATGTCTGTTACTGTAGGTATGAGTGCAGTCGTGCATAGTGCGTGTACTTACGAGACAGGTCCGCAGCTGCGCGCGCACGCTGTCGGGCTCGTGCCCGGCGAGCGGCAGCGCGCGCGTGCAGTCGCGCTGCACCGCCTGCAGCGCGCTCGTAGCTGCGGCCAGGCGCGAGCTGATGTCTGTTACTGTAGGTATGAGTGCAGTCGTGCATAGTGCGTGTACTTACGAGACAGGTCCGCAGCTGCGCGCGCACGCTGTCGGGCTCGTGCCCGGCGAGCGGCAGCGCGCGCGTGCAGTCGCGCTGCACCGCCTGCAGCGCGCTCGTAGCTGCGGCCAGGCGCGAGCTGATGTCTGTTACTGTAGGTATGAGTGCAGTCGTGCATAGTGCGTGTACTTACGAGACAGGTCCGCAGCTGCGCGCGCACGCTGTCGGGCTCGTGCCCGGCGAGCGGCAGCGCGCGCGTGCAGTCGCGCTGCACCGCCTGCAGCGCGCTCGTAGCTGCGGCCAGGCGCGAGCTGATGTCTGTTACTGTAGGTATGAGTGCAGTCGTGCATAGTGCGTGTACTTACGAGACAGGTCCGCAGCTGCGCGCGCACGCTGTCGGGCTCGTGCCCGGCGAGCGGCAGCGCGCGCGTGCAGTCGCGCTGCACCGCCTGCAGCGCGCTCGTAGCTGCGGCCAGGCGCGAGCTGATGTCTGTTACTGTAGGTATGAGTGCAGTCGTGCATAGTGCGTGTACTTACGAGACAGGTCCGCAGCTGCGCGCGCACGCTGTCGGGCTCGTGCCCGGCGAGCGGCAGCGCGCGCGTGCAGTCGCGCTGCACCGCCTGCAGCGCGCTCGTAGCTGCGGCCAGGCGCGAGCTGATGTCTGTTACTGTAGGTATGAGTGCAGTCGTGCATAGTGCGTGTACTTACGAGACAGGTCCGCAGCTGCGCGCGCACGCTGTCGGGCTCGTGCCCGGCGAGCGGCAGCGCGCGCGTGCAGTCGCGCTGCACCGCCTGCAGCGCGCTCGTAGCTGCGGCCAGGCGCGAGCTGATGTCTGTTACTGTAGGTATGAGTGCAGTCGTGCATAGTGCGTGTACTTACGAGACAGGTCCGCAGCTGCGCGCGCACGCTGTCGGGCTCGTGCCCGGCGAGCGGCAGCGCGCGCGTGCAGTCGCGCTGCACCGCCTGCAGCGCGCTCGTAGCTGCGGCCAGGCGCGAGCTGATGTCTGTTACTGTAGGTATGAGTGCAGTCGTGCATAGTGCGTGTACTTACGAGACAGGTCCGCAGCTGCGCGCGCACGCTGTCGGGCTCGTGCCCGGCGAGCGGCAGCGCGCGCGTGCAGTCGCGCTGCACCGCCTGCAGCGCGCTCGTAGCTGCGGCCAGGCGCGAGCTGATGTCTGTTACTGTAGGTATGAGTGCAGTCGTGCATAGTGCGTGTACTTACGAGACAGGTCCGCAGCTGCGCGCGCACGCTGTCGGGCTCGTGCCCGGCGAGCGGCAGCGCGCGCGTGCAGTCGCGCTGCACCGCCTGCAGCGCGCTCGTAGCTGCGGCCAGGCGCGAGCTGATGTCTGTTACTGTAGGTATGAGTGCAGTCGTGCATAGTGCGTGTACTTACGAGACAGGTCCGCAGCTGCGCGCGCACGCTGTCGGGCTCGTGCCCGGCGAGCGGCAGCGCGCGCGTGCAGTCGCGCTGCACCGCCTGCAGCGCGCTCGTAGCTGCGGCCAGGCGCGAGCTGATGTCTGTTACTGTAGGTATGAGTGCAGTCGTGCATAGTGCGTGTACTTACGAGACAGGTCCGCAGCTGCGCGCGCACGCTGTCGGGCTCGTGCCCGGCGAGCGGCAGCGCGCGCGTGCAGTCGCGCTGCACCGCCTGCAGCGCGCTCGTAGCTGCGGCCAGGCGCGAGCTGATGTCTGTTACTGTAGGTATGAGTGCAGTCGTGCATAGTGCGTGTACTTACGAGACAGGTCCGCAGCTGCGCGCGCACGCTGTCGGGCTCGTGCCCGGCGAGCGGCAGCGCGCGCGTGCAGTCGCGCTGCACCGCCTGCAGCGCGCTCGTAGCTGCGGCCAGGCGCGAGCTGATGTCTGTTACTGTAGGTATGAGTGCAGTCGTGCATAGTGCGTGTACTTACGAGACAGGTCCGCAGCTGCGCGCGCACGCTGTCGGGCTCGTGCCCGGCGAGCGGCAGCGCGCGCGTGCAGTCGCGCTGCACCGCCTGCAGCGCGCTCGTAGCTGCGGCCAGGCGCGAGCTGATGTCTGTTACTGTAGGTATGAGTGCAGTCGTGCATAGTGCGTGTACTTACGAGACAGGTCCGCAGCTGCGCGCGCACGCTGTCGGGCTCGTGCCCGGCGAGCGGCAGCGCGCGCGTGCAGTCGCGCTGCACCGCCTGCAGCGCGCTCGTAGCTGCGGCCAGGCGCGAGCTGATGTCTGCAT
Source organism: Euplexia lucipara (assembly GCA_921972225.1). Classification (NCBI taxonomy): domain Eukaryota; kingdom Metazoa; phylum Arthropoda; class Insecta; order Lepidoptera; family Noctuidae; genus Euplexia; species Euplexia lucipara. Next base: position 365,902 of record OV179164.1, on the reverse strand, counting down.
CTTGAGGCGTGCCTGTGCCTGCATCAGTGCCCGTGCCCGCGTCTGGCGCTGCGTCGGCCTCGAGTGCCTGGCGGAGCCACTCCTCTGCTGTGTCAAACTTGCGCTGTAGGGGTGAAACAGTTATAGAGTTTCATGATGTCATCAGCAGCCAAAAAAAAGTAATGTTTTATGGGAAGTAAAAGTCTGAAGGATCTCCTGTAGACAGCGCACCTGCAGCAGCTCCAGCTGGTCGGCGAGGCGGCTGGCGGCCTCGTGCTTGCCGGCGCGGCGGTAGGCGTCGGCCTGCGCGCGCACGTCGTGCAGCCGCTCGCGCTGCGCCGCGAACTCGTCGCGCAGCGGGGCGGCGCGCGCGGCGGGCGGGCCGGCCTGCAGCTCGCGCGCCACGTGCTCGAGCCACTGCTGCAGCTGGTCCACCGACACCTCGGAGCGCGCCGCCTCGCGCACGGCGCGCTCCAGCAGCGCGCTGCGCGACGCCGCCTGCACATCGCATCGCTTATTAATTACGCATTACAATAACGCTTCTAACAAACTCAACTCATTCGAGAACGAACACTTTGCAACTCGTATCAGTCAGGGGAACTACAAAGAGGTGAATGCGGCTGTACCTCAGCCCTGAGCGTGTTCCAGGTTTCGGTGACGGTGTCAATCTCGGCCTGGATCCAGCCCGGCATGATGTGCGCGTCGATCAGCTGGCGCCCGATGTCTTGGATGCGCGACAGCCGCTCGTCGCTGTGGTTTTGGATGTAGTTCTCTAGATCCTGAGGAATACACAACAGTATAGGTTACCGCGGGTACAGGTTACAGGACACAGACACTCACGTATAGCTCGTCGGAGATCTCCTCGGCGTCGGCGGGCGCGTCGGGCGAGCGGCGCAGACGTCGCTGCAGCCCGTCCAGCCACGCGCTCTCCTGCGTCAGCCAGGCGCGCAGCTCGCCCGACTCGTGCCACGCCTCGCACAGTATAGGTTACCGCGGGTACAGGACACAGACACTCACGTATAGCTCGTCGGAGATCTCCTCGGCGTCGGCGGGCGCGTCGGGCGAGCGGCGCAGACGTCGCTGCAGCCCGTCCAGCCACGCGCTCTCCTGCGTCAGCCAGGCGCGCAGCTCGCCCGACTCGTGCCACGCCTCGCACAGTATAGGTTACCGCGGGTACAGGACACAGACACTCACGTATAGCTCGTCGGAGATCTCCTCGGCGTCGGCGGGCGCGTCGGGCGAGCGGCGCAGACGTCGCTGCAGCCCGTCCAGCCACGCGCTCTCCTGCGTCAGCCAGGCGCGCAGCTCGCCCGACTCGTGCCACGCCTCGCACAGTATAGGTTACCGCGGGTACAGGACACAGACACTCACGTATAGCTCGTCGGAGATCTCCTCGGCGTCGGCGGGCGCGTCGGGCGAGCGGCGCAGACGTCGCTGCAGCCCGTCCAGCCACGCGCTCTCCTGCGTCAGCCAGGCGCGCAGCTCGCCCGACTCGTGCCACGCCTCGCACAGTATAGGTTACCGCGGGTACAGGACACAGACACTCACGTATAGCTCGTCGGAGATCTCCTCGGCGTCGGCGGGCGCGTCGGGCGAGCGGCGCAGACGTCGCTGCAGCCCGTCCAGCCACGCGCTCTCCTGCGTCAGCCAGGCGCGCAGCTCGCCCGACTCGTGCCACGCCTCGCACAGTATAGGTTACCGCGGGTACAGGACACAGACACTCACGTATAGCTCGTCGGAGATCTCCTCGGCGTCGGCGGGCGCGTCGGGCGAGCGGCGCAGACGTCGCTGCAGCCCGTCCAGCCACGCGCTCTCCTGCGTCAGCCAGGCGCGCAGCTCGCCCGACTCGTGCCACGCCTCGCACAGTATAGGTTACCGCGGGTACAGGACACAGACACTCACGTATAGCTCGTCGGAGATCTCCTCGGCGTCGGCGGGCGCGTCGGGCGAGCGGCGCAGACGTCGCTGCAGCCCGTCCAGCCACGCGCTCTCCTGCGTCAGCCAGGCGCGCAGCTCGCCCGACTCGTGCCACGCCTCGCACAGCACCCTGCGGGGGACAAGTGTGTTAGCGATAAACGATGACGAGACGATTGTTCGAACATCTCGATTGTTCTCGATTGTTTTGACTTGAACTCGAGCTCAATTCGGCCGTTCATTTTCGAGTAAGTATAGCTTCTCGATGGTTAACTAGCGGAACTAGCGGTCGATTTCGTTAAATCGAAACAATCGAAAAACATCTTGAATGTTTTGTAGAACGTCCAATCGATGCTCGACTCAGTGGTTTAAATTGACCGAATCCGACTCATTCGATGTCACATCTCGTCGCTGGTGGCCACTCACTTGTACCGCTCGTACACGCCGTGCGTGACGTCGGTCCAGCGCGCGTTGAGGTGCGTGACGCGCTTGGCCAGCGCGGCCGCGCCGCCCTCGGCCGCCAGCAGGATGTCGTTACCTGCGGACACGTGTTGACGTCACTACTGGGCACTGGCTATATTGCCTCTAGACTGCTCATACTGGCGACTCAGGCTCGTGATACGTAAATGAACTTATATTAGGTTACAATATGAATGGCCATTTTAGTATTCACTAGGTACATTTTAAAACATTTCTGCATAGTTATTTATTTATTTAGTACATGGAGGACTTACAGCTAATAAAAACAAAAAAAAAGAAACCATAGTCACCAGAAAGCCAATGATTATTATAATCAACAATAATTATTTGTTCCTGTTCTATTAAATGGTATGGGAAATGATCTAGAACATATAGCTATGAAAAGGCGGCATAACTTTTCATCGTAAAAAAGCACAATAGCGTATCCCGCGTTGATGTATTTTTGAAAACTCCCTTTCTCTCTCTAAGGTATGTCAAGCAGAAGGGAGGAAGCACAAGATGCAATTGGAATCTTTTGACACCTGTACAAGGTGTTCGACTGCGTTAACCACGAGACACTTCTGTTAAAACTAGTCCACTATGGTATTAAGGATAAAGCTCTTGATTTAATAAGATCTTACCTGAAAGACAAACAGGTTAAAGTTCATATTAACAGCATAAACTCATTAGGGTCTGAAATGACAATGGGCGTTCCCCAAGGTTCAATTCTGGGTCCGTTCCTCTTTTTAGTATGTATTAATGATTTGGCCCATTTAATTCAGAATCAAAGAAAAATTCCACTTCTTTTTGTAAAATAAGTGATAGGCATAATTTTAATATTAGAAATAAAGATAAAATTGCTAAACCTTCTTTCAGATTAGCTGAAGTACAAACTACTTTCATGGGGTACTGTGTTGAATGTTAAAATAAATACCTCTTGATATATTATAGGCCAACACGGCGGAACACGGCCTCGGTGCGCTCCAGGCCGCGCGAGTACAAACGTAGTTCGTACTAGTGTCTGTGTGGGTACTCACTGGCCTCGTTGAGGTTGCGGAACTGCTGCGTGTGGTCGTCGCACTGGTCGCGCAGGCTCTGGAAGCGCGCCTTCATCTGGTACAGCGCGGCCGAGTCGGCGATGCGGCACTCGTGCTCGCGCGGCACCTGGCGCTCCACGCGCGCGAGCCACGCCTCGGTGTCTGCGATCTTGCGGAACACGGCCTCGGTGCGCTCCAGGCCGCGCGAGTACAAACGTAGTTCGTACTAGTGTCTGTGTGGGTACTCACTGGCCTCGTTGAGGTTGCGGAACTGCTGCGTGTGGTCGTCGCACTGGTCGCGCAGGCTCTGGAAGCGCGCCTTCATCTGGTACAGCGCGGCCGAGTCGGCGATGCGGCACTCGTGCTCGCGCGGCACCTGGCGCTCCACGCGCGCGAGCCACGCCTCGGTGTCTGCGATCTTGCGGAACACGGCCTCGGTGCGCTCCAGGCCGCGCCGCAGGCTCTCGTTGGCGCCGCGCGCGCGCCCGCACACGTCGCCGAAGCGCTTGCGCAGTTCCCGCGCCGAGTTCTGTATCGTCTTCGCGAGAACCTCGTCGCAGTCTTCGAGAATTAAGTCTTTGGTGCTTTCGATACTTTCGAGTTTGGTATTGTATATCTGTTTTTCTTCTTCGTATTTCTGTGAGAAAAAAGAGGCATTAGCGCTTATCCGATTCCAAAATATAATCGCGTAAAAGACTAAATGTAAATCAACGATTCCTGTGGGCGGATTAGTTTAGTAACAAGCCGCGTGTGCGCCCTTACATTGCTGGAGTCCAGCTGCAGCTCCAGCTGGTCCAGCTCGCCGAGCGGCACGCGCGCGCTGAGGAACTGCTCGAGGTCGTTGAGCCAGCTTGTCACTGCCGAACTGTCGTCCGACAACTGCTGCATCAGCTTCACACCTGCACACAGTACAATGAAATCAATCAATAGTCAGCCAATCATTATTTGACGATCGTAGTGAGTGGACGTATCGAACAATAATTTAATATAAACAAATAATCACTTGCGTAATTGTGACCTAGTTTTTGTAAATAGCCGGCAGTAGAGCAAACTGAGTCATCGTTTTGTTTTATGTAAGGTGGATTTGTGAAGATGACTAGTAATTAACAAGTGAATAACCTAATCACACAATGGTGGATAGCCCCTTCAGCCCGAGAAGTAGGTGCGCTCGCTCCCCGCCGCCTGCAGGCGCGCGCGCAGCCGCACCTGTTCCTCCTCCCCAAGCGCCGAGCCAAAGGCGCGATGACGTTGAAGCAATTTCGACGCCCGAAATTCAGAGCTGGATGGCGAGTGTTGACCAGAACCTTCAGGAGGTATGTGCTATCGCAGCAGAAGGCAAGCTAAATTCTGACCAAAAAATGCGGATAAATGCCTTATGCCGAAAGGTTGGAAATGGAACATCGCATTTAATCGTGCAGTACCAGTCCATAAAATACAAAGCCCTACAATCCCATAATGCTTTGAAAGCACTTGAAAGTCAGCTCGACCTTTCACAGCAACTCCAGGAGCTCAAGCTAAAAGTCGGAGAATCGATAAAACCTGCTATGGGTATCTCCTTTTCGGACATGGTGAAGAAAGGAGCAAACAACTTCATCCAGCCGTCAAATGTAAGTTCTGTGGCCATTTACCCGCAAGATAAATTGAAGTCTAGTGATGAGACAAAGTCACTCGTCCAAAAAATTATCAGCCCTGAACAGATGAAGCTTCAAGTTAGAGGACTGCGCAAGACCAGAAATGGCGGAGTCATCATCAGCACCGAGACGAAAGACGATATCGAGAAGCTGAGGAAATCGGAGCAGTTACATAAGTCAGGTCTAACAGTCGATGAGCCTTATAAAAGGAAGCCAAGGGTTGTTATCCTAGGAGTGCCGACATCCATGACAGACAATGAAGTTTTTGCGTGCTTATACCACCAAAATCTTGCCGAGACACTACAGGACTGCAGCCTTGAGAAGTTTTTGACTTTGATTAGATTGAGCCACAAGTCAGGTAAGAAAGACGCTGACCACTGCAATTACGTAGTAGAAGTACCTGCAACCATACGTAAAGCCCTGATCTCAAAAGACCGAGTATTTGTGAATTGGTCATCGTGCCCTGTCAGAGACTTTACGTTAGTCACACGGTGCTACAAGTGCCAGCAGTATGGTCATGCCGCCAAGTTTTGTCGCCAGACCTCACATACCTGCGGACACTGTGGCGATCAAGGACACTCGATAAAAGAATGTCAAAAAAAGGAAACTGAGCCAAAATGTGCTACTTGCTCGCATTTCAAAAAGCCAGACAAGCACAGCACAGGCGCTGCGGACTGTCCAGCGAGAATAATGGCCGAAAAAAGGTACATAAATTCCATTGACTATGCAGGCGCCTGAGAGCGCCGCTTATAAGTTTTTTATTTAGACCACTCTTTAGACTTTATATCTATTTTTAGTACCATAGTTATGATAAATAATATAATTAATGATTTAGATGATTTCTCTGTTTCCGAGTCAAAGGTTTGTGAAGCCGAGAATTGCAAACAATATCTTTCCGGGTACAAAAGTCCACTAACCGTATTAACCCAAAATATTCGTAGTATTTTTAAGAATTTTGATAGCTTTTGCACCTTTCAGCAACGTTTAGACATAAATTGTGACGTTTTTGTTTTGACTGAATGCTGGCTTGCCAAACAACATAACATACCACAAATACCGGGTTATGGAATGTACAAAAGTAATAGGAATTACAACCAAAATGACGGAGTGATAGTTTATGTAAGGAATCATTTAGAGGTGTCAGTTGAGGAACCAAATATGCACGACTGCAACAGTTTGGTTGTGAGGATCGGATCAGACTTTGCAATATTAGCATTATATCGACCTCCTTCCTTTAAAAATGTTAACAATTTCACGGAATCGCTGAATGATGTCTTGCATAACCTGTCATCCATCAAAAACACGATTGTGATTGGAGATATAAATATCAATATTCTCCCAGGAAGTTCTGACGCATCTGCTCAGGACTACCTTAACCTATGTGCATACCATGGCCTGCTCCCCGCACACAACTTTCCTACACATCATAGTGGCTCCTGCTTGGATCATGTCATGCTAAAATCAAATTACCCCTCGCTTGCACTCGTTGTTAATTCGACAATAACAGATCACAATGCTGCCCTACTAACTCTAGATTGTAACATAGTTAAGCAAAACACTCGCACAATTTTAAAATTGAATAAAAATAAAATTGAGGAAGATTTGCGCGTCATCAACTTTAATCCAGTCTATAATTCCGCTGATCCGCAGTATTGTATGTTGTATGTAATAGAAAATGTACAGCTTGCAATTCAGAAAAATACGGAAATTATGCAGTTGAGCAACAAAAATTGCAACATAAAACCCTGGATCACAACAGGTCTTATCCGCTGTATGAAGCATAGAGACAAACTGCACATGAAAGCTAAATCTCAACCAGACAATGCAGTGATACAATAGGGAATATGCATGTAATTTAAATATGGTTCGAATATTTTTTTTCCGAATCTTTAATGGCAGAAAATATGAACTAAATCATTATTTTACTTTTTAATAGCGTCATAATTATTTAAAATTAAAAATAAAAGTGCGAATTAAGCGCGGGAAATTCAAGTTTGTGAAACGCATCACCATTGGTTATAACGAAACTTGACGTCAAATACTACGACAACAACTCAACGCCTACAAAACATACAATGTGTAAGAATGATATAATGTATTGGAATGGACTTTTTATTGGAAAACATAATTATTGCCGTGTGTGTTGTGAACTAATTAAAATTTAATGTTCAAGTCTAATTTTAGCTTCATAGTGAGGTTATAAAACATTTAAGAAAAATGACTGAAAGTGGTTTTGTAAAAGCACAATCTGATAATGTTTATTGCATTCGGGTACAAGCAATACCGGTTACCTGCTTTTTGAGCTTTTTTCATGGTGAAATGGTTAGAAGAACGAAAACACCCATAGTAATAGTAATAGGATCCATAGTAAATGACGTAATCGAAATGGCGCGCGAAAATGGCAGCGTTTAAACAGCTCAAATTTATTCTGTATTTTAAATATTTTTTTAAGCTTCATTACAGCAATTTTTAAATATGTTTATATTTTTTTACTATGTTAAAACGTTGTAAACAGTGAAATAAAAATATAAAAAAAATACATGCATATACCCTATTGACATACAAAAGATATCGCAATTTTTGTAATAACCTTCTCAGAAAAATTAAATGCAGTTACGATAAAATTGAACTGGAAAAGGCTGGAACTAATACTAAAAGAATCTGGCAGTATGTTAGAAATGTTACATACATATCAAAACAAAAAGAATCTTCGTCAGGTTTATTGCAAGCACACTCGTCACAGCTGACTTCTGCAAACATAGCAAATAACTTTTTTGTTAATGTGGGAAAATGCTTAGCAGAAAAAAACCGGGGTCAACCACATTCCATACAGCACCTAACAAGCAGTACTTTTATGGGTTGCAACACTTTAACATCCTTCGCAATGCTAGATACTGATGAGACTGAAGTTGAAAGTATAATTATGACCTTGAAAGACGACTGTGCCGTTGGCTGGGATAATATTTCCACTAAAATTCTCAAACAGTTCAAGCATATTTTAGTACCACCACTTACTTATACTTTCCGCATCTGTTTATCTTCAGGTATTTTTCCCACGTGTCTTAAAAAAGCGATTGTTGTGCCCGTCTATAATTCGGGTAGTAAAGAGCAAGTGACAAATTACAGACCTATTTCTGTACTGCCCTGTATGTCGAAGATATTAGAGAAAATTATGAACAAAAGATTGTTTAAATATCTGGAGGATAAATCTATTTTGTCTGAGCGGCAGTTTGGTTTTAGGCCTAAAGTATCAACTGCCGATGCCGTACATCATCTGACCGACTATATAGCACGGGAACTGGACAAGGGTAGCCACACAGTAGGAATTTTCCTGGACCTCGCCAAGGCTTTTGACACAGTTTCAATTCCTATTCTGTTGCGAAAGCTTGAAACTTTAGGTGTAAGAGGCACCCAGCTGCAACTCTTTAAAAGTTATTTAGAAGACCGTACCCAGTGCGTAAAGATTGACAATGTACTCAGTGCTGACCTAAAAAATACGTTTTTTGGTGTCCCCCAAGGAAGTATTTTGGGGCCCACTATGTTCTTAATATACATAAATGACTTATGCAAATTAAAGCTAGAACATGGTATGATCATATCTTACGCTGACGACACTGCTCTACTTTTCTCGGCTGACTCAGAAACTGAAGTGTACAAGTTTGCGCAACACGGGTTCAATATTGTAAATAATTGGCTCCATCATAATTCATTAACATTGAATGCGGATAAGACAAATTTCATGAAGTTCTCGATGCGAAAACAAGCACCTATCATTGCCCCAAAGTTGTTTGCTCATTGTTGTTCAGCCCCTCTAAATAGTGAGTGCATGTGTCCAAATATTAACATGACTAACAAAATAAAATACCTTGGTATTATTATAGACGATACCCTTTCTTTCAAACCATACATAGAAGCTTTACATATTAGAATTCGCAAGCTTATATTCATATTTAAAAAGCTGCGATATATTGCAGACCCAAAACTAACTAGGCAAGTTTACTTTGCTCTGTGTCAGTCAATTCTGACATACTGCATTACCTCATGGGGTGGGGTGGGTAAAACTTTGTTACTTCCCATCGAGAGAGCGCAAAGAGCGATCCTCAAGGTGTCTACTTGTCGCCCTTTCCTATTTCCCACTAACCTTCTCTATAAATCTTGTGAAGTACTGACAGTTCGACAGTTATTCATAATGAGCACCGTACTTAAACAACACACAGCCCTTCCGCATTGCACTGAATTAACTAAAAAAAGACGGAAAGATTTAGTTTGCGTTAATAAAAGCACAAAACATGCTTTCACGGCCATATTTTATATGTTTCTTGGACCACTATTATATAACAGACTAAACGCACTAACAAACATTTATTACCAAAATTATTGTAATTGCAAGAAGACTCTCAAGGAAACTCTTCAAAGTATGTCCTATGACGACACAGAGAAGTTATTAATTGTATTAAGATAGACATTGTTCGTATTTTATTTAAATCTAAGATATATTGTTATTTTTTCATTTACACCTTTAAACTAATAACATAAGATGACTAGTATATAACGTTTGTTTTTTGTGATTATTTAACAAGAAAAAGAATTGTACCTACCTCCTATCGCCTGAAACACAGGATTACCTAGTTCAGGCACATAACATGTGTGAACTTTACGTAAATTTAAGCCAAAATTGTATTTATTATGTACCTTATGATTGATGAATAAACATTATTATTATTATATAATCTAGCAAATAAGCGCAACTCCAATTCGCACAAGAAACATTCATCATATTGAGAAAAGAACGCATAAAGTTACGGTACGAAATCTTTCAGACAATACCTGCCTACAATCTTATAAAATTCTCGTGTCACAATGTTCGTACCCATACTCCTCCGAAACGGCTTGACCGATTCTCATGAAATTTTTTATGTATATTCGTAAGCCTGAGAATCGGCTACTATCTATTTTTCTAACCTGTAAATGATGAGGGGTGATCACCCCAATTTTTATTTTTTATTTTTATGATAATTTTTATTTTTTTTATTTCTTTATTATGCGGAATCAAAAAATACATACAACTCGAAATTTGCACTTTTTTATCACCAACCCTTGCTTTTTAATAGTCATAGCAGAACTTTTAATGACTTTTTGAAATATCACGAGGAGAGGGAGGAGAGTGGGAGGGGGAGAGTGGGAGGGGGAGAGGGGAAGGGGAGTCGGAGTGGGGATCGTGAGAGGGGGAGGGGGAAATTGTGAGGGGGGCAGGGGCAGCGGGAGGGATGGGAAGGGGAGTGGGGGAGGGATGGGTAGGGGAGTGGGGGAGGGATGGGGAGTGGTAGGGGAAGGGTGAGGTGAGAGGGGAAGGGAAAGGGGGAGGGTAAGAGGCAGGAGCCGGGTGGGGGAGGGAGGGGAAAGTGAGGGAGGGGTGAGGGGAGGGGGATGGAGGAGTAAGGGGAGGGGCGTGGGAGGTGTGGCGGAGAGAGAGGGAGAGGGGGGAGAGGGAAAGGGGGTAGAGGGGGGGAGGAGAGGAGTTGATAAAAAATGCTATGCAATAGCTTTACCGCGGCAGTCTCCGAGTGCCACACGTCATTTTCTCTATTTTTTTTAACCATTCAATGACCACAATGTGCCACAGCAAAGCATGGAAGGGTACAGCTAGTGCAGATATAAAATCCTTACCATTTTCTAGCTTGTTGATCTTCTGCTGCAGTATAGTTCTAGTGTCTCCGAACTTGGTGACCAAGTTCTCTAGGCTGCTCTTAAAGTTGAGCTCCTGCACACTTCCCTTCTCGTAATTCTCGCGCCGCTCCTTCACAACGCGGTCGTACGTTGACTGCAGCTCGTCGAACTGCAGTCGCAGAGCCGTCAGCTGCTGCAGCTTGTCGGACATGACATCACACGATGAGATCATGGCGTGCTCTGCGATGATCTGCGATTCCATCGCCTGTATCTTATTCTGCAAAGTTTTGAAGTCGTCTTCAAGTGTTTCGGGAGGCTTCTTGCCGATGGCCTGCTTGATGTCGGCCTCGCGCTGGACGAGCAGCCGCAGCAGCTGCTCGTAGCGGTGGGCGAGGCGCTGCGCGGCGGCCTGCCCGGCGCGCGCGTGCTCGCGCGCGTGCTCGGGCGCGCGCTCGCGCAGCACGATGGCGCGCGCGCCGAGCTCGTGCAGGCGCGCGCGCAGCTGGCGCACGGCGCGCAGGCGGTTGCGCACGTGGATCAGCAGGTTGTGGCTGGGCCTGTCCGCCTGCACTTTGTCTCGCCATGCGTCCACTTCGTCCAGCTCTCTCTGGAACGCTTCCGCGTCGTCGTGGTACTTCTCCTTGTCCTCGAGAAGGTTCATAGTGTTTCGTATATCTAACAGTGTTCGTTGTATGGTTTCCCATCGTTCTTTTAAGTCGTCTATGCTTTCGGCATGTCGCTTGGCCTCTTCTGCGAGAACAAAATTCGACAATGTTATACGAGGCGCCAGTTCATTCAGTTCAAACTCATACTACGAGTACATGTACACACTCACCCTGCAGCTCGGGGTCGGCCGCCAGACGTCGTTGTATCTCCTCCACGTTGGCGAAGTCCGCGCGCTGCGTGTGCAGCTCCTTCTCTACGCGCTCTAGCGTCGCCGGCAGCTCCCGGCGCTGGTCGCTGGCGAGCTCCAGCACGAGCTTGCACTGCACGACAAAAAAAGAAAAGAGAAGAAAGCTTGTAAAATATCTAGAGATAAACAAACGATTAAATAATAAGATTACTAAAATTTACCAAAGGCTTGCTTAGAAAAAATTAAGATAGGTCAGAACTACTACTTGTTGTAGGTAACATGCTTACATCGTTAAGCGCTTTCTCCGCGTCGTCAGCCCAGGTCTCGAAAGCTTTGTACCCTAACTGGAAGTCTTGGCGGGCGTCGTTCGACAGTCGTGGCTTTTTAGAGCCACTGTGCGCCTCTTCGCGGGGCGCGGGGGGCGTGCGGGGCGCGGGCGGCGTGGCCGTCGTGACGTCATGTACTGACGTGACAGTCGCCTCCGATGAGTCCAAGTCGATATCGAAACCCAAGTCCTTTATCTGAAAGGAGCAGTGGTTGTTATAATATTGATTTGCATGTAGTGAGTAGCGTCACGGGACACAGCGCCTCGCCCTCACCCGCTGCGCCTGCACGTCGAGGATCATCAGCAGCGCGTCCAGGCGGTCGTGCAGCGCCTCGGCGCGGTCCTGCAGCGCGGGCTCGGCCGCGCCGCACTGCGTCGCCAGCTCGGCCGTGGCCTCCAGCTGCGCCGCGGCCGAGCGCTGGCGCGACAGCAGCTCGCGCTTCAGGCGCTGCAGCGCCGCCACGCGCTGCAGCACGGCGCCCACCTCGCTGGCGGGGTTGGCCTCCATCTGCTTCAGCTCGGTCTCGTGCGCGTCGGCCGCCTGCAGCAACTCGGCGTGCTGCGTGTCCAGCGCCGCCCAGCGCGCCTGCAGCTCGTGCAAGCGCTGCAGCTGCTGCATGGTCCACTGGCAAGTGTGAGACCAGCGCTCGCTTAGTGCTGTCAGTTCGTCTTCGATCTCGGTCACGGCTAAGAAATATTCAGAATTCATTATGAAGGACTTTTTTACATCTAAATACAGCTTGGCAAAAAAGAGTAGAAACGGAACTAAATTTTTGTCTGTTGGCAACATTTCCAAAATAATGACAGCTCATAATAAACAAAGTTCACGATTTCGTAAAATTTTAATTTCGACCACCAAACGTTGATTAATAAACGTAAAAAGTGAAGGATAATAAATAAAACAATACGGAGTGCTGGCAGGAATGTTATTTATAAGGTGTACAGGCGATGTCTGGCGGAACATGAGGCCCAAACTATTCTTTCCGAACTTCACAATGTTTAATAAAGAACCGCTGATAAGACAGGTTTGTAAGAGTTCGTTTTGTTGATTTTAGTTAAATCAAGTGTTAATTGATGAATACAAAGCTATATTAATATGCTTGCATAAGGAATAACTAGAAATTTGAAACAATAAATGTCGAGCACATAGGTTATGTTTACATTTTTTCTACATTACTCTGGTATAGCGCGCCGAGGCTAATTGATACTTTGGTGACTTGATTTTAAGTGAAAGTAAATTCAATTTTTGCTTAACCTTTTAACCGCTTGATTTTATGTAGATTTTCGTGCCCCCAGCGCCCGACTTAGAAGAAAATAAATTGGACAATTTTTTTTTATCGTTTAATTCGGCTCAGGTGGTTAAAAGGGTTAGCTTATACTTTAAGTGTGATATCAAGGTAAAGAATAATTAGTTGTAGACTTGTAGCGTTTGCATTAGAAATGTTCAAGAAATCATCGTGCCGTAGTCTAAATCTATTATTTAATTCTGGGAAATCTGTTGGTATTATAGGAAGAATCGTGCTGGAAGGAGATAGTCAAAGGATTATTTTCTATATCCGGCTGATTAGCAGTACGTGATAAAAATGTTTTACTTTTAATATTGTTAGAAATAAATGAAATATTTCGTCTTTACAGGAAGCAGCTAAACGTGAATTCCAAGCTATTATCGAGAAGGATTGGAATAACTCGTATCAACATGTAATAATAATAGAAAAGGATTACTGGGATTAAAAAACTAACTACTAACTACGTACGAGGAAATAAAGCGATTAGTCATAAATCTAGAAGATGATAGCAGCAGCACCTCTGAATCCGAACATGACTCAGATGATTTTGCAGCCAGCTCGCGCCAAGACTTTAAATAAATTAATTAATAAAGACCTGGACGTGGTCAAGGAAAAATAAAATATGGAATATATAATTATGTTACACAATATAATGTTTCTTTGTTTATCATTCCTAAACAATGTTGTGAACTCAGGAGTATTTATCCAAATAATTTATTTTTAGGTTAGTTATTTAATTAAATGCGTGTCAAGAACACGTCCCTGTTAATTAAACTACTGATTACTTACTGATTTGAAATAATAATACATAAATAGATTATTAAAAAAAATATGTCGAAGAAAAGCTGAGCTAAGTGTCAAGATTAGGTTGGTACGCTATTCGGTAGCAACGGGTTGCCATACGAACAGCACAGTGGCGCCTCCATTATTTTCTACTCTTTTTTGCCAAGCTGTAAATTAGAAATCTCAGTACGTACAGTTATCCAGGGCGTCGTCGTCCACCACCACCACGCAGTCGGCCAGCGCGTCCACCGTGGGCTGCTGCGCGCGCAGGTCGTCGTGCAGCGCGCGCACGGCCGCCAGCTGCGCCAGCACGGCGCGCGAGCCACCACGCAGCGCGCCCATGCGCGAGATGCGATCCTCGGTCTGCGTCAGCCACTGCCTGCAACACACGGGGGTCAGGCGGGACGCGGGGCGGGTGGGGCGGGTGGGGCGGGCCGGTACGCACCGGAAGGCGGCCAGGTGCAGCTGCTGCTGCTGCATGAGCGCCTGGTGCACGCGCGCCTGCGTGGCCAGCGCGGCGCGGCGCAGCGCCTCCCAGCGCGTGTTCAGCAGGCGCAGCTGCAGGCGCACCTCAGCCGCCTCGTCGCGCGTCAGGCCCGCGTCGTGCAGCAGACGCGCGCCCAGCTCCAGCACGTCGCCCACGCGCGCCTGCTGCTGCGCCAGGCCCGTGAGCAGCGCCTCGTGCGCGTGGAAGTGCTCCTTCAGCGCGCCCAGCTCGGGCTCGCGCGGCCCGGCGGCGGCCGCCAGGCGCTCCTCGGCCTCCAGCAGCCAGGCCAGCACCTCCTCGAAGGCCGCGTAGTAGCCGCCCAGCTCCGCCGAGCCCGTCGTGGCCGTGGACAGCGGCCGGCTCAGCGACACCTGCGGGCGAGGGTCGGGTGTAACGTACGCGGTGCGGTGCGCCGGCAGGCGGCGTCGAGCCGGCTCACCTCGGGCGGCTGCGCGGACACCGGCGTGCTGGGCTCGGAGTGGATGCTCTCCAGGTCGGCCACGTCTTCGCTGGAGTGCGGCAGCGATTGGAACAAGCACATCACGTACATCATGATCGACTTCTTGTCGGGGTTCGGAGTGTTCACGTCTGAAAACAGAGACAAAACTCATTACACTAATGGGAATAGCTGAACATCCTATATCAATATTTGGAAAGTGTTCAGCTACTACGGGCTGACTAGCACGGCGCCTGTACCTTCGGGGTCCAGCAGGCGGTCGATGGCCAGGTGTTCGTGCGCCACGCTGAAGGCGTGGTCCAGGCGCGCGCTGGGCGGGCGCGCCAGCACGCCGCTGTAGTCGAACAGCTGCGGGCGCCAGCGGTGCAGCAGCGCGTTGAAGGCGAGCCCGTCCGCCCACGACGTCGTGAAGTTCTTCACGTTCACGCCCGTGTAGTTCTGCGGAAACACGCACGCTACACTACTGCACAGACTGCCGCCTGCTACTCTGCGCCTGCTGCAGGACACTGACCTGCGTGTGCGTGCGACACCACGCCAGCAGCGTCTTCTCGAGATTAGTCTGCTGCAGCTCCGACATCAGTTCCTTGAGATGGTAGTGCACCTGCCAGTGTAGGATTATGCTCCACACCAGACCTGCAACATTACTCATTACTTAACAGCTATGTGAGTATTACAATTACAAGCAATGGGTTTTAGCCATTATCAACGGCAGCTTTGATAAACGGCCGCTTTTTTTACGCGACAATGCGTAAGAGGTACGTATCCCTGGTGCACAGCGTATGGGGCAGCACCAACAGCATCTTAAGCATGATTGCGTCGCATGGACTGTGTTTATGTGGGTCGCTGTTGTGCAATTTCTCATGGGCTGTCGCAGCAGTGATCCACCGTTATTTATTTTTTTATTTATTTATTTATTTATTTAGTACATGGAGGACTTACAGCTAATAAAAACACAACAAATAAGAAAGTAATAGTCACCAAAAAGCCAATTACAAGTCCTCGCGTGTAGATGGCGCTGGCCGTCGTGTAAACATTGCGCTCCGTTACTATTTTTTTAAAAAAATCTTAAAAATCTAAAACTCAGTTAAATCTTCATTATTCTATCATACAAGTTATTGATACAGTGTAAACAACTAGTAAGATTGTTATCTCAGCTAAACAATCGCAAATAACAAAGTTAAAATCTATAGTGAAGTGAAGTTAGAACTGAACATAAAGTTTATTGTGTTGCGCCATAGAACCTCATAATCATTTCAAACTGTTGAGAAAATTACTGTGAACTAACTATATGAGTAAGTGAATAACTAATTAAACCTAAATAAAAAGTGTAGCAAAAATACGAACATTGCGTCCAAAGGTCAAACAAAATTCAAATTCAAATCCGTAACGAACACTCTAAGCACAAACTATAAGCTAAACACATATTTCGATTAATAAATTAATGTCGTGGGGGCAAAAACCAATGTGCGCCGACTGACGTGCAGTGAATTGCGAGTTCGATCCCGGCATAGCGCAAGCACTTTTTGTGAAGTATTATTCTGTTACTTTACTTCTAATGCTCGAACCGTTGAACATTATAAAAGTTATTTAGTATACATATTAATAATAAACGCCATCTGCAATAATTGTGGTGAACTAACCGCGACCTTGCTGTTGGAACCGAAAATAAATATCTATCGACGAAGGCGATCTGTCACTCCTGTGAAGTTATTGAAATTATCTGCTCTTTCCGCAAGATGGCGTTGAAGTGTGCCGGTTGTAAACAACTTCTCGATACTAGCCTATTCTTGGCTTGTTCTAATTGTAATTATTCGTATGATTTGGAGTGCGCTAACATTTCTCGTAGTCAATTCATACAAGCAATGACGACTAAGCAAAAATCAGATTGGGTGTGTCAGGAATGTTGCTGTAAAAGACCGAAGGCAATAAATTCTGCCACACCAGCGAGCCCAATGTTGGCACAGAAAACATGCGACAACGATTCAGCTAATGTGACATTGAGGCGTAAAACTGCGTTATCTGTGACCCAATCCAGTATCCCTTACCCTTCTGAGGCGTGCGGGTCAATGCTTACTAATTGCACTCTCGAAGCTGTCCTGATGGAGCTCCGTGCGTTCCGTGAAGAAAGCCAGATTAGCTACCATAGTCAAGAAACCGCCATAAATAAAATGGCTGAAAACATAAATGAGATAAGATGTTCCATAACCAATCTTGATAGTAAATATAACATCCTTCGAAGGGATGTAGACCAGCTGCTAGAGAACTCAGACGTCACTTCTAGCACGTTGGCCACTTTACAACTACAGTGTGATGAAAATGCGAAGCGTTTAGTCGATCTAGAAATGAAAGATTTTGGCTGTGAAATTATGATCCAAAGACAGCGTATCGATGTCATCGAAAGACAAATGGTTGACGATAACATGCCATCAAAAATACCTACAAATCAGTCAAGTGGTAATAATGACCCGTCATCCTTGAGTGTTCCGGGTCCCATGAATTTGCCACAGCAGATTCAGCACCCTCTCATGCCACCTACAACAACCACCTACTGTACCGTATCCCAACCACTAGTCAACAATGAGCAATCCTTCACAAACACGTATAATACAAGAATATTTACGACTGGGAAAACTCAACTGCGCCCTCGTCGATCTGTCGTACGCGCAACCGGTGCAGCTGATATACATTTAAAAACAGTGGAACCTGTGAAGTACATCCATGCTTGGAATTTTCATCCAGACGTCTCTGAGGATACTATTCGTTCATACCTACATAATAAACACCCAAACATTAACGTTTCCGTAAAAAAACCTGACCCGGAACACTCCAGACATAACTGTTTTGTTCTGGGGGTCCCAATGCACCTGTTCGACTTTTATCTATCACCCAACAATTGGCCTACCAATACGTCGCTCCAAGAGTGGTTTACCTATCGAAATGCGAAGAAGAAGACTGAATCCGACAATACGAATAAATCGTTTTTTCGTGAGAAAAACTAAAAACCTAGATAATATTTTCTATCAGAACTTCCGGGGATTAAAATCGAGACGTTCGGAAACTAAAAATTTGCTACACACCTTCCCAAGTAATTTACTTGCCTTAACAGAGACTAGGCTCGATGACAGCGTCTTTGATTCTGAAGTGTTCCCACAAGAATTCACTGTGCTGCGGAGTGACCGAGTGGGGCGAGGCGGCGGTGGCGTGCTGCTGGCCGCGCGCTTGCCCTACTCACTCACTCGTTTGGACTGTGAGCCTGAACCATGTGACGAAATAATGTGTGCAATAGTCACCAAAGGTCGTTTACGTTTTGCATGCTGTGTCGTCTATTTAGCTCCTAATGTCCCTGATTCTCGATATTATTCTATTTTTAATTGTGTAAGAAGAGTTATGTGTAATGTTAACAAACTACCTTTGATAATATTAGGAGATTTTAACTTATGCTCCACTAGTTCAACTGTACGTAATGACTTCGAATTGTTCCTTTCTGAATGTAATTTATTGCAGAAAAACATTATTTTAAATGATCTTGGCAGAATGCTGGACTTGATATTGGTTAGCACATGTGTGGCAGGAGTCTCAGTCACAGCGTGTTCGGGCATTGTATCAGCAGAAATACACCACAAGCCACTAGATATTACTGTCAGTATTAAAACGCCATTTAAGATTTTAAATAAAAATAAAAATAATTCCCACAATTCTATTCATCCGACTACCAGTACGACATTAGAACGAAACTTTCGTAAGGCAGACTTCCTGATGCTATACTCTGAACTCGCTGATTTGGACTGGGAGACATTGTATGCATGTGACGATGTCAATGCTGCAGTTGACACCTTTTATGGGTTAATTAACAACATTATTCGTCAAACCGTCCCTTTACGAAAAACTAAAAATATGCGACTAAACTACCCTAAATGGTTCACAGTAGTTTCTATTAAACTAAATAATCTCAAAAATCATTATCACAAGCTCTACAAACAGAATGATAACAACCAACTAGATTATGGATTCTTCTCATACTACAGGCGTCTATTGAAAAGAAGTACGGAAACTGATTTTATCACTTACACTGACCGTATCCAGTCAAATATTAAGCGTGACCCAAAATCATTCTGGGCCTTTGTGAAAAGTAACAGAGAAAATAATGAGCAGGCTACCTTCGGAGACATGTCACCAATACAGGTGGCAAATGAGTTTTCAAAATACTTTAGTAGTGTTTTCCTATCAAATTTATCGTTACTAGATCCCGAACTTGCTATCGATACTGCTAATATAACTCCAAATTGTCTATCCCATGTTGTAAATATTGACTCCATTCATGAATCGGAAGTTCGTAATGCTATGGCACGGCTTCCTCCCAAGTCTACTCAAGGGCCTGATGGAATACCACAGTACGTGGTCAAGGACGGCTGTGAAATTTTCAAATTGCCCTTGAAGTTTATTTTTAACTTGTCAGTTACAACAAATACATATCCGACGAAGTGGAAAACATCTAAAGTACTTCCAGTACATAAAAGCGGCCCAAAAAGTGACATAAAAAACTACAGGCCAATTGCTATTTTATCCATATTTGGAAAAGTATTTGAAGCAGTTCTATATAAAAAAATATATTCTCAAATGCAACGATGGTTTGCGGAAGAGCAGCACGGATTCCTTCCAAATCGGTCGACCACGTCTAATTTGCTTAATATAACTACACTTTTAGCCAAAAACATCGATGCCAAAAAGCAGATAGATGTTGCCTATTTTGATTTCCAGAAGGCTTTTGACCGAGTAGATAATGACATACTTTTAACCAAACTGGCCTTGGCAGGTTTTTCTTTTGCGTCACTGAAATTCTTTGCTAACTACCTCTGTGATCGCAAACAATATGTTACGTATCAAAACGCCAAGTCTGAGTGCTATTCTGTAACTTCTGGTATAGGCCAGGGCACTAATCTAGGTCCCCTACTTTTTCTAATAGTAGTTAATGATCTACCCCAGTGTGTAAAACATTCCACAGTTCTCATGTATGCAGACGATGTCAAAGTTGCCCTTCCCATAAGTAGTAGCAGTGATACAACAGCGCTTCAACTTGACATCGACAATATCCACAATTGGAGCACTTCAAATAACCTTAACCTTAATACTAGTAAATGCGCGATAATGACTTTCTCAAAATCTTCACAACCCATACACAATGTCTACACATTAGACAATGAACCCCTGAAACGTGTTTCCACCGTACGCGATCTGGGTACCAACTTTGACCCACATCTTACATTTAAACAACATATATTACAAACCTGTAACAAATCCCGCAAAAACTTAGGTTTTGTTTTACGTCAGGCAAAAATCTTTAATAATCGACAGGCCATAACCATAGTTTACAACTCATTCGTCCGCAGTTTACTTGAAACTAACAGTGCAATCTGGAGCCCCCATGAAAAAGCCTTTAAACTGGTAATAGAAAAGGTTCAGAAGTCTTTTGTCCGTTACCTCTACCTCAAATTATATGGGTTGTACCCATACATGTACCCTACACCATTCGTGCTTGGTATGGTGACCTACCAGAGTTTGGAAGTCAGGAGAAATCTTGCTCTTGTCAAATACGTCATACGTCTAATTCGTGGTTCCCTTTTCAATTCCTCGCTATTGGAACACATCTCCTTTAACGTCCCTCTTCCTATTAGACGCGTTCTTCGCCCACGCCAACGTCCTCTTTTTTCCATTCCTCCAACCTGCTCCATAACCCTTAAGACCAGCCCACTGTTTCTAGCCCTTACCCATATCAATAACATGTTGACGTATGACGTAGGCGCAGATATCTTTGCAAGTACCGAACTGAGACTCCTGAACACTGCTTCTCGGTATCTGGAGTCCATTGCCACTCCAAGCACTATCTCCCAAGATTATTTAAAATAAGAAACATTACATTATTTTATTTTAGTTTATCTGTGTTCTTGTCTGTTTATTTCTATTTTATTATTATTACTTAATTTTGTTACTATTTCGATTTTATATTTCCTCAACCAATAGCTTATATGTTTAGTTGTGAACTGTTAATATAAGTTGGTTAAAAATAAATAAATAAATAAATAAAGATTTACAATCATAAATCAAATCAAATAAGCCGCGATCACAGATAACAGTACTCGACACAAATTGTTAAAAGAAAGAAAAAAAAAGACAAAAGCAATAAAAAAACTACTTGAAATAACCACTGTCACTTAAAAAATTGGAGGCTTAAGCACCTTCTTGCAGAGTTTACACTAGTAAGAAAAGGATCCAAATCATATCGCTTGCATATCTCATTAAAATTACTACTTGCACGCACAATATAGCTGTTCTGCCTATAATTCGATGACGAGTGAGGAACACAAATGGGAGGGTTGTTACGCAAAACTTTTCTGGGCACATTAAAATAAAATTTGGACAATAGTTCAGGACTATCAATATCATCGTGGAGGATTTTCAACAAAAACAGACAGTCTGCAATGTTATGAAAGTTTTGTTTTTCGTTTGTGTGTATTCGGTGTTACTAACCTAGTTTTTAAGTTTTACTAACGTGTTTTGTCTGTATTGTTGAGTCTTGGATACTCGAATAAAGAAATATTCATTCATTCATTCATTCATAAACGAAATGTGGTTACCAAATAGAAGTTCTGTTATGTATATTTCTGATGCCTCAGTCAGCATGAGCTTGACGCTCTATTTTTCTTGACTGTTTTCGGGGTCGTTGATTGGTCGGACATTGATTGGCTACGAGGTCAGCGTCATGTAAGAATGTGTACCTAGCGTGAGCTTGGGGTTGGCGTCCACGATGTCGTTGGAGCTGATGTTGACGAGCTTGACGCCGTTCTGGTCCAGCACGTGCAGCGCCGTGTTCACGTTGTTGATGTGGTGCACGCGCATGCGCCCGCGCTCTCGCTTCTGCAACACAAACGAGTATACGTCAGTGCCACGACAGGGATCCACGAGTCGAACTGTGAACTCATTCCGGTGCACAGGACAACAGGTTGCACACTTTTATTATTTATTTATTTATTTAGTACATTACATTATTATCACACGCAGTGGTATTAACTATATTTGCCGTAAACAATCGACTTTTTAAGCTTTTGAAGTGATAACTTTGAGAAGTTATCACTTCAAAAAGCTTAAAAAGACGATTCGAACGAAGCGGTTTACCGTGCCATGAGTGGCAGGGTAAACCGCTTCGTTACGAAACGCGTTACGGTATGGCAGGCTGTCACTCTAACTCTTTAGATTAGTTTAAGTTACCGCTTACCATCAGGCGGGCCGTAAGCTTGTTTGCCACCGTCGTGATACAAAAAAAAAAAAAAAAAAAAGTTATTGAAGTTATCACTTTTGTCTGTCCGAGACGCACAGTCGCACACGTTCTTTTGCATTTTAACCGACTTCAGAAGGAATCAATTCGATAGGTATTTTTGCAAATTCAAATTCATTTATAAATTTTCTGCTTTATTTTCATCGGGAAATTTATTGGATGCTTAAACTTTTCTTGACAAGCAGCTGTAGAAAAATTAATAAATAATAACATCGGTATTTCATTCACACATATACATTGCCGAGAAGTTCCTCGCGTGTAAAATGCGTTTCATTAATATAAATTGTGAATACATACTTTATTACAATAAGTCGGTCTTGCAGCCATGTGACAGACAAACATCCATATAAGTACTTAGCACACAAAGTTCTGACGAGGTGGGAACAAAGTTAATTTGCACAAAGCTAACAAAAAGTGAAAGTTGACACATAAAAGGTAAGACCTACGGAGCATGCGGTGACAAGAAGCGAGTTCAGAATAATTAACATGGTCTGAAACTTTTTGCGGTGTCGGAGTCAGCTTGTTAATATACAGCACATCGTAGGCAATCCGGAACTCAGCTAGATTTTGACATGGCGGGTTAAAGTGGCTATGGGGCTCAAAAAGAATTCATCCAGTTTTGCAGCTACCACTTTCCAGCAATGAATACATACAAACCCTACTGCCATGAAACCTACACTGCACGCTCCAACCTCCACAGCACGTGTACTCACATACTGCTGCGCGGTAAGGATCTCGAGCAACGACAGCAGGATCTCTCCATCCCGCAGGTCGAGGAACAGGTCCTCCACCAGCGGTTTATCATTCTGCAACACAAACACATGGTGCATTTAGATCACGCAACATGGAACCTTCAGCAATTGGAATGAGTCTTGACATCACAACCTTCCTGCTGTCAAGGTACATAAATACCTACGTTGATATGGCCTTGTATTATTTGACGTTAAAGTGATTTTAACATTGCATCAGCATGCTGTTCCACTTGTGTACAGTAAATGATACCGAGTATCTCGAGCTCAGTAAGCGCGCGTAAAGTTCCTGTTGGTGCAGATAGTCCTCATTTAGCTCATTCTTGCACTGTACTGTATGCCAACCAACACAGCGCAGCAGTTTTCTATCATTAGTATTAGCTGAGTGGGTGGTGTGCAGCATTGTCACAGCTTGCACCTCCACCATATTATTATAAAATTCCAGCTATAAACAGTATTGCGGCCAACTGACTGAGTGTCGAGAATTGACCCTAATTACTTCATATACACAATTTGTGAGCATTGCGGTTTGATGTGTTTGAACAACCCACGTCATCGACATGAGCCGACGCTCTCCACTTGATACACCTCCGAGCTGACCACATGAATAGAACTTGAAACTTTCTATTTTACCATTTGGGGAAGTGTTAGTTGCTACGAGTATATAAGGGCTGCGGCACAGTGAATGCAGGCGACCGTAAATATTAGGATCAAATTAACTAGACTGCTAATTTCTCCACTAAAAATAAATATACCATGAGTAATGGACACATCAAACAGTTTAGTCAATTGAATCACCGGGAGGTCAGCCACACGACCAATGTCCACCAACACGTCTCGCAATGTTTCCAAACTCTTAGTTTCTACTAATGGACAAGTATCAATTCATCTCTACGCACAACACATTGGTTTGTACAGTGGGCGGCATACGACAAGTGACTCAACAATTCGCTTGATCAAGTATCTATTTTGTGCCCAAGACCTATAGTTTGATGACCAGTTTCATGCCTTATTGAGTTATACCAGGAAAGTTGTACAAGGTATATGCGTAGCGCAGTACTGTTACCTTCACTAGCTGAGAGTTAATCCATTTAGTGAACGTTTTCTTCTGGACGTCTTCCCGTTCATCTGAAACAAACAAACACGCTTCATGTAATAGCACTAATAATAAAACTTAACTCGTGATTACGATCTTCAATAAAGGTGTTTGAATTTTCTCAAGATGTTGCCCAATGCACAACTAAAGACGTGCTATAAAAACACATGCAGGAACCGGTCAACCGAGGCAATATTGTAATGTGGCGTACTATCACTACGGTCTGCCTGGACGGAAACCGAGGGCTGCAGGAAGGCCTCCCAGGTCTTCAGCAGCGTGAGCATGACCCGGCATAACCACGCCAGCGCACTTAAGGCGACCACTATTTTATTCATCCACACTAAGACGGGTGAAACTCTATGCCATCATGCGCAGGCATGCTAGTTGTCCCGAGTCCCGAGGGCCAACTGACAACTACTACATTATGGCATCGATGGATGTCCCGTTATCCTCGCTCCAGCGAACATTATAGTCGCTTTGTTTGTGGCGGCCGCCGCGCAATGAGATGTATGGTAGTGTCGCCGCGACCTTCGATCGTTTACGGCGCAACCGACGCGAATCTATAGCTTGAGATTCAGATGCATTCCGAACTTTTAGCTACAGTCGATAATGTTAGACCAGTATCGACTGCATTAGACACACCACGCACCCGGGTCGGCAAACCTTGCACGGCACGTGGAGAGTGTGGAGGTCGACACAGTATGTCAACTGTAAATAAGCACTTAAAGGGCATTCGCACGGCTTAAACGTCGTCAGGGAGACTTGATTTAATATATGTTGTTAATAACGTTTACTTTCAATACACAAAAGAAAGCAAAAGTGCAATTTGCGAGATTACGAGTATGACACCCCGCAACATGAGCTTGCTCACTTCACGGATTCGTTTTTTTATTAGTGGGCAATGTGGGCATACGTAATGTTCTGTTCTTTACGAACTTCGCGGTTAGTGGGTCTTTGACCACAGCTGAAATCCACGGTGTTGTTTACTCAAGGTCACCTGACGTCACCGTAAGGCACTACGACACTTTCAAAGCTTAGCTAGTCACCTATAATATTATGTTGGAAGTTGCAACCAATCGGAAGGCATTGAAGACACGATGAACTCATTGGTTCAGTTATCTGGTGTAGGAGTAGTGAAAAAAAAATTGTCTTAGATACGAGCCCCTTATCGTAACTTTGACCCTGCCAACAAATTGTTCTATAGTAGGTAGGTATCAACGAGATAGTCGTTAAGTTAGAGGTCTCGGACTACGGCACACAGTATTTTTACTTTTTTACGTCTCGTTGCCGACAACAATTTGTATCGTCTTACATCATAATCATGCATGCATCTTGTTATTTTGAACAAGTTTTTGTGACCAAGTGCTCGAATACGTATAACGTTTGTCGGGTTACGAGTCGCTCATTGTTTTTGCATTTCATTGAATCTTTCCTTTCGAAGTTTCCACTACCTACACTCTTGTCGGCCCCAGACAGCTTGGGTCCAGGGACTTCGTACAATTGCAGCACTATGTATTCATTCACTGTGACTAGGTACCTACCTACTTCAATAATAGATTATGCGGCATCAGTCTCCTCCCGAATTATAAAGTAAGATTAGGTAGGTACCACTTTTTTACTTGTTTACAGTCGGTGGACGTAAGGACGATCTGTTATAGAGGTCATTGGTCAACTATTATAAGCGATTCAGCCAAGTGTGTGTCATCTGCGATAAACATTTATTTGTCTTGCTTGAACCGCACACAAATTGGAAGCGGTTGTTTTGGTAACTTCGTGGAGTGAGCGTGTTCACAAATACTCGTACTCGTCCCTCGTCTAGAGTACAAGAAAATATTCGACACGTATTTTTTCTTTTTTTAACCGACTTCAAAAAAAGGAGGAGGTTCTCAATTCGGTTATATTTTTTTTTTTAGGGTTTGTTACCTCAGTACTCCGTCATTTAAGGACCTATTTCCAAAATTCTTTTTTTTTTTTGATACGGTATAGGTACTAACAGATTGGTCCCATTTGTATCAAAACTCATATGTAATGAGGGATCTTCGAGGAATTGAGGGAACTCCTCAAAAAATATAGGCACACACGCACCGATTTTAACATTTTTAGTAACAAATCAAGCATTTTCATTTAGAAAGTAGGTATCTTTTGGTGAAGCAAAACTGATGTAGAAGACAGGCAACGGAACTCTTCAACGCATAACAGCAAATTATTCGCGATTGCTATAGTCAGATGTCTATGCTGAGCTTTTGTATTTCCACAACATAACATTACGCCATTCTATTTTAAACAGGGCCGGCAGAGATGTACAGATTAATGTTTAGATAGAACTTCTTTAGCAATGATTCTTTCAAGTTTTGAAAGACTTTCTTTACACACAAAGAAACTAAAAATTACAAAACAAAAACTTTTTTACAAAAACAACCGACTTCTTAAAAAAAACTAACAGGTGAAAAAAGTCGGTGGCCAATAATGAACAAAACAAAACCACCAAAGCCACAGACTTCCGAAACTGGAGTTATTTTTCACCTGTTAGTTTTTTTTAAGAAGTCGGTTGTTTTTTTTGCAAAAAAGTTTTCACGTAATCAAAAAATAACGGCGATACAGCTAGTTAAAATGTCGCATGACGTCACTAGCACGTACACTGTATAGCTGATGCTAGCTAATGACGTTACAAGCCCCCCCACTCCTTAACTTTAATGCGCTTAATCTAAGCAGTTTTCCATCAATTTGAAAAAGAAATAAATATGTGTCGAATATTTTGTGCGAAACATTAACAAGCGCCATTAGTTTGCTATTCATTTATTTTCTACAATGCTATCCTCTCTTAAAATGGTTCGGAAACCAGTAATATACCTACGTACAAACAGACTACAGCACACGTGTTGTGATGTAGTTCGATATGTCGTATGTTCGTAGTGAAATAAGTCAGCCCGAAATCCCAGGAGTTGGTATCAAGAAGCATGGTAAGCACGCTGCGTTGAACGGCACTCGGATAGTGATTCCTTGAGGACAGGGCAGCTCGGCTACAACCCTCGTCATTTCGTCTTTGTTTATTTATTTTTTCCCCTTCCGACACAAACATGTGTGCCCAACAGCCCAAGCTACCGTTCAACATACATCATGACATGAATATTTTGGCTTCATTATGACAAAACGGTCGACTTCAAAGTTACAAGCTGCTTTTTATGAAATAAAAAATCAAACACTGTGATGTTATATTTTTTTTGTATTTGTTGTTGAAAAATCGACTGTTATTGAAAATATACTAAAATGAGCTTCAATTTGTGACCTCAAGGGTAATATTTCGACTGAATATATTGTACCGTCACTGGATAATTAATTCATTTATTTATTTATTTAGGCTTACCAACAGTTGTTTATACTAGGTACCGGTACATAATATATTTCTGACTTAAAAACAAGGTTAAACATTTTCACGTGTAACAATTACAAAATAATTGCAAAACTGGTGGCAAGTTAATTTTAAATTTTGTAATTTTGTAAACCTCCCAAATGTGAACTAATCATTTAATTCAAGACAATATTATAACGCCACAATATTGTTACTTATCCGTGTCTTGGAGGTTAATAATCTCGCGAGATTTATTGTAACCTTACAGCACGTTATCGTGGTTACAGTGTTGGCAATCAACCGGTGACATAAATAAGATGAAAGTGCATGTCTGTCGCATCTGCCTCAAGCGGGCGGCGCACCACTGGCACGTCTGGCACCCACGACTCCCACGAGCTCGTCCGCACGTGGGCGGGCCCGAGCCCATTGTTACGTAAGAAGAGTTTGACATTAACACCAATCCAATCGCCGCTAATCTCACGTGCTAACAACTAAACATAGAAGGTGGTGCATACACAAATGTTACAGGCACCGGTAACTCGCGGCGCGCGAAACTGCAACGTTAAAATAACCCGCGCTCATCTTATGCACTCGTTGGTATATAAATTAGCTTTGGCCATTTAAGTAAATGAAGTTGTGTGCTGTAAAAACAGGCGTGGAGTAGATGAGGTATGGTATGTCCGATGGTGCGCAGAGATGCCGAAACATTCCATGTTTCGCTGCGTAGCAATTATTTCCACTAATTTCTCTTCATTAAGCGGAGCGTGCGTGTGCGCTGCCGGCCGGCCCGCGCGCACACGTGCTGTACATAATTCTATCAATACGTAGCGTACGTCGTGTCAATGATCCTACCATGCTGGAAAATTGGACCACTTTATGACGAATACAAGGGAATGATACGAGCTGCGTGCCGTATGCTAGTCTTAGAAAAACGAAACTCTGTTTGGTGCAGTTTAGATAGCGAAGCTTTTTTATAGGATTTATTATGTACAGGTTATCCACTTATTGCACCTTTACAGCCAATAGACCTACGACTAGAATGCAAAGCAGGTTTAAACAGCCGGGCCGTGTTTCCGTGCGGAGGAGCAGCTCACGGGTACAAATGCGATTACATTTAACGAGCAGCGCTGTTTGTATGCAAGTTGGCGCCGCGCGGTGGCAGCAGTCCTCCGGAAGTGCAGCGATTACCAGTGACGACGATTAGCTCATGTAGCGGCGAGACGCGGCCTCACCGGGGGACGCGTCTGCATGACAACTAGCACGAGTGGCCGCTTGACGACCATTATACTATCCGTCTGCCGCTTGGACTCTAGTGCATAGGGTTGGCAACTCCCGAAACCGTAAAGAAGTTGATGGGGTTTTGGGTTAAAAGTCTGATCCTTAGCTTTTATACCCACATTGTATTAGACCGAATCCAACGCTCGTCATTCGTCAGCAGTCTGAGTGATCTGGCGGAGACGCTCGCTGAGTTGATCTCATACTATACTGTCTATTAGCTGATAAAACTGGGGCAGGTAGAAGTTACATAGGATCATTATACAATATTTCACCCCCGACAGAAATAGAGGGGAGTTTCTTAAATGTTCTATGAGTGTATCTTTGTAAACTGTTGTGTGTTTATCTGCGACATCATAGCTCCCAAACGAATTAACCGATTTTGATATGTTTCTATTTTGTTTTAAAGCTGACATACCTAAATGGGATTGAATATAATAGAATACTCTTTTAGTGTACACACTGTACACCATAAAACATACACATTATAATATAAGGGCTACAT
This sequence comes from Euplexia lucipara, assembly GCA_921972225.1. Taxonomy (NCBI): domain Eukaryota; kingdom Metazoa; phylum Arthropoda; class Insecta; order Lepidoptera; family Noctuidae; genus Euplexia; species Euplexia lucipara. Next base: position 336,720 of record OV179164.1, on the reverse strand, counting down.
TGGATGATACAATGGGTGATCACCCATTGTATCATCCAATGTAGCCCTTATATTATAATGTTTGTTTATCGCTAAAAGCCATCTCTAACAGACAACCTTTGGATAGACTTGATATTGAAGGAGAAAAGATGAGTAGGTAGTTTGTGGTGTAGTATTTACATAAATATACAGGTACCATAAATTACAATGACGGGATGGTTCTTAATTTTTTTATAAGTTGATATTATGTTCAGGTGTTGTAGGATTAACAACTCATTTCTTACTTGACAAAAAGATCTTATCAACAGCGATTTTACAAGTTCGGTTGATTAGAAATTTGGTATCCTGTTACCTACTTTTGCGGTATTTCCAAGACATGGTAACCTTGTGCTGTCGCTGCAGCATTAAGTAGTCTGCGATATACGCAACCCCTCAGCAAATTATAGCATGTTCGGGCTCGTTAGGGTTCATTTAAGGATTCCGTACCCATAGGTTACCTTAGTAAGCCAACGACGCGTTGTACGCTTACTTACGTCGTCATTCTTACTTTATTATATGACGTCGCGGCGTCGGCGAGAATAATAGTCTTGGTGGTGCAATGTCATGCCAAAAGTCGTAGACAAGTGACACGATAGTTCAAAATACAGTTAGCAACAACGACCCACATTTTAAACGACGCTGATGTTCCGATAAGGTAGCGCATAAGCGTATGGACCGTGGTATTGTGCAGCCACTGGTCTCCACGGGCCCTCACTGGCCTGAGGCTGAATGCAGGGTGGCCACCCTGCACGCAGCTCGGTTCGCGCGCTAGTCCTGAGAGCGCCAGACGCTGCGCGAGATCTTCTCACGCGAGTTAGACACTATTAGTTTTACAGCTTGCTGGCAACATGCTCAACAAGCTCATAGTTCTCGTTTGATAGTTAGTCACTGAATGAAATTAGAGGCATGACATCATCGCAGTAATTGTGCAACGTTACGAGATGCGCGCGCGCCTGCCGAGCACCGCTCAAGTTCACGAAACGCTGCTCTTATCAACTCTCTGTGAAATTATTAAAATTGTGATCTTTTATCAAATCATTGTAAAAGAATTTTAGTAATTTGTTACCAGTAGGTTGATTGTATGTGATGTGTACTGAGCTCATAAAAGTAGGGCTGACTGCTGATGTTACTGTTGAAGGTCCAGCCATGAATAAGTAGAACAGTCTCCAAGCTGACAGCTAGAAATACTTACTAATTTACTTTGCCATAGAAATCGACAGTAAGCCATGTACAAGCACAGTAACATGGCTGTTAAAACACTTGTAATTATGGATGTACTTCAACTTTAATCAATACATTAAAGTAAGTAGTACATAACATACACGACCTAGTAATAAAGTTCAACTGTCTTCAACTATGACCTACTTTATATCTACACCATGTTATGAAATTAATATTTCTGACAATAATGTCTGAGTAAGAATATCTGGGACAGAGAACCTATAAACCTGATCTTCTAAATGACATTTACTTTACCTCTTTGTATGTTTAAATTTGGATCCACATGAGAAACAATGTTTTTTTAATTGTGTCTGTAATTAGGGCATTCCACAGGACTAATGAAAATATTGAATATGAAAAATATAGTGTTTGTAGCAAAATTCCTCTTAAACAGCTTGACCAATACTTTTGAAATTTTGTGTGATTCAGTAGATTAATTTAGGTCATAGACTATATTTTTTTTGGAAAAAAGGCAGAACGAAGTTAGCGGGGGCAACAAGTTTTTTTAATAATAAAATCATCATCAATTTCATAAAAACATTGAAAGCACAACAATATTAATAAATGATAGGTCTTAGATACATAACATAAGAATGTTGAATCCCCCACCCTGGCACCAACCAGTTTCATAAGGAAGAACATGATCTGCTGAAAGGTGATCCCTCCAACATTTCAAACACAGCTTTCTTCAACACAATTGGTGCATGACAGATTCTGCACAACGCAACTGATACTTCCACACACACACACATGCACAAGTACATGCTTGTTGACAAACTGATTTATTAGAATTATTATTATTATTCCATTTATTTCCTGATACATATAAATTACATTTTTAAATATTGATATAAAAAACATAAGAAAATTTCAAAATATTAAAAATAGTGGACCACCGGTGGCGGGAGCAGGGTTATTATTATTATTATTATTCTCTGATCATGATAACACTCTACTACTCAGTACAGTACTTAGGTGCCCTATTTTGTTTTTACTGTCCGATATTTTACTGTGTAGTGACTTTATTTGCTGGGTTAAATGTAGAAAGTTATGTTTGACAGAATTCAACCTTACACTAGTCCCGGCAATATTTAACAATGATTGTTTCTCACTCTTTCTTCCTATGATAAATAAAATAAACGAGTAGCAGTAAACTGCCTATCAAGTTTAGTTTTAAGTTTAACTTAACAAAAGTTGTCACTTCAAGAAGGATTAGTTTTACACATTGTTTTTCATTTTTTTGTCAGAAGTAACTGTCATAGTTACATTAGAAGTATTATGTGAAATACATTTTTTTTTTATTAAAAACTACCATTGACACTCAAGTAGAAGTCCCATCAACTTTACTAATTAGTAGACTTGTTAACTTACTTTTAAGTTGTGTTTCATGAATTACTTTCCTATGTAGCCCTTAAAGTTATTATATTGTAAGTGTTTTATGGTGTACAATAAAGATTATTTTATTCAATTCGACTGTGAACTACTATTAGTTCTCAGTTGAATTGAATAAAATAATATTTTTACTGGGCTATTTGGTCCTATGACCAATAGCCACAGTAGACACATTTGTAATTCTAACAAACATTTTGTCACGAACATTAGTTGAAACCCATTGAGCTCCTTGCACACTTTGATTGTTTAAATTAATACCTAGATATTATTTTAATTAGGTCAGTTGCTTTAACAACCACATCAAGTACTAAGGAAAATCTTGAAAGTTCAACAAACTAAGATATTGTATGCTGTGGACCGGGTTGCCTTAACTGTCTATCTGTCAGCCAGTTCATTGAACACCAAACTTCATGTGAGTGAGGTAGCTATGCTGAGGCAGCTGTTTATTTATATGACTTGTCACAACTACATGTAAATTGTAAATAAGGAAACCTACTTGGAACATTGTAAGAATTGTTTCAAACATTGCCTTTTTCGGTGTTATCGCATGAAATCCATTGGATAATCTTATGAAATGCAAGAAGAGAGAAGTTCCAAGTATATCAGATGGCTATGTACACAATGTTACATGGTGTGATAAGATAACGCTAGGCCGCGTTAGAGCACGGGCGGCAGGTGCGGCCGGCGCCCGCGCGCACCTCCAGGCAAAGCCTGCACCTCAACGTTCCACTACTCAAGGTCCTCCCCGCTAACTTAGGACGGTGGCGTCGCGCGACGCCCTGCACACTTACCTATGTAACTCGGCTCCATTTTCACCGAGCCTTATCTGTCTCTGAAGATGCCTTTTCAATCCAGTTTATGTGCTGATAAAAAGTTTGTCAGAGACATGACAACACGCACACACACACCGCCACTCCCGAATTAAAACTTTGTTCAAACTTTTCAAAACAAGATTACTATAACTCGCGAAGAGACACCGCCGGCTGATATCCGTCACCGTTCACTTCAATTATCAACACTTTTTCCTCACTGTCGTGCACAAAAAAATAAAGATAATGAAACAACGCTAAAAAGCGTGGAAATCATCGCGAACGAGCACAGCAAAGTTAGTTTCCGAAACTACGAAAATGACAGCAACTCTGACTCGGACGAGCGAGTGAATGAGACGACAATACGTCATACCTTAGACTTACGGACGGAGAGAGGGCGGGTGCGAGCCGAGCGGCATGATTAAGCAGCGTACGTACGTATAAATTACTGCAGTTGGGTATGTGTGTCACGCACACTAGCAATACACTGTGTGACCAGACCAAAATTAAGTGAAAGTTTTTGTGCCAAGATCTATTTATTCTACTACAATAATTTTAATATTGTCTTTTTTGGTAATGTCTAAAATATTGAGACTCTCCTAGTAATTTCTTCGCAAAGTATTTTGTAAGTTATTTTCTATGTCCAGACAGTTTTATTTTACGTTCATAGATGTCACTGATTTCAAAGTGAACGATGTTAGGCAGTGATTAAATTTTTAGGTAGGACCATTGAATTAGAAAAGCTATAGGACACTATTCGTACGTACGAAAAATAATAGTATCGATTATTTTAAGACAGTTGCGATGAAAGGATGGACATAACCATCGACAACACATACACCATAAACACATTTTAAAAACTTTTGCTGTTGTAGGTACCCCAAATGTTACTTTTCTAGTACCTATTATTGTGTTGGTCATACTTACATTTGCTATTACTTAGGTGTTTCTCGTAGGGTGCGTACGCATACGCTGGTATGTCTCCGATCTCAACGACCCAAGTGACTTTCCGCTGCGTCAGCATGGGCGACCGCGATGCCATCTCGCGATCAGCACTCGCACTACATGCCACACACACACGGACACACCACACGATCACTTGAACTGCAGAATGTCAAAGTATTGTGCACTTTGGTTCGATTTTTTGTCCGGATTGATTACAAATAGTACAACTCAGTCTCACTGAATTCAAACTACCTAGTAGTATGCGGAGTAAACTATTCACTACTTACACTTTCAATTTTGTTTACATAATACATTACCTACATTTACTAAAAACATTAGGCGTTTGATTCAGGGGATCCTTGACCTATATATCTACCTGGCTGAATATACTGATTTCGCAGACAATTCAGAGTGCTCCATTTTCATTAAGCTAAAACAAGAAGGATAGGTAGGTAGGTAGGTAGGTACCTTTCTAATTAATTAATTATTGTCATGCAGACGGTAGCACTTAGTGAGACTGGCAGGAATGAAGAAAAGATATCTAGGTATATTACTCCTCTACCTTTACGAGATTAGATTAATTAAGTAACATAAAAAACCAAAGTAGGTAAGTATTTTTCTTAATGTGTGCTATTTTAATTGCATAAATGTTGCGGTCGCGAATCGTAATGTGATCTAGGTAGGTAACCTGCCTAGGTACCTACCTACCTAGATTACGTAGGTACCTATATTATTATACAAACTGACACTGAACGACAAATTGCAAAAACACATGAAAAATTGAATTTAACTACTGTGGCACCTCCTCCTTAAGTTCCTAATAGAACAAGAAATAAAATTAATCAGCTGCCCGTCATTAAGTTATAGGTAGGTTATACATTTGAACTTTAAGTAGGTACCTATCAAAGTTACCCAACTGAGTATTTAAAATAACCTCATTTTGCCGGTACTTTGGGATATCAACTAATCAAACAATATTATGCCGTGTTATTCCGCTATGCAGGAGTAATGTTATGGTTGTATGCGCGCGCCGGCCCCTCTGACAGGCAAGGCCTCACTTTCGCTTTGGCACTGGATTGCGGTGTGTGACTCGTGGGTATCTCGGTTATTTTTAGGTAGATGCGGTTCACCTTGGCTGCTCTGCATCCTACAGATAGCCGTGCACGTTGAACTTGCAGTATGCAGTACACCCACTTAGATACAGCACGCGAACCGGCCGCCGCCGCCGCCGCCCCTCGTCGACCGAGACTTGCCCTATAGGTACCCACCGAAGATAAAAAGCTACACGCATTCGGCCACCTAAAGCAGCCAGCTTACTTTACATTTATTTCTGTCTATACGTCTATCTCGTCAACCATAGCATAAGCAGGTAGTACTGAAGTTTTATCTTAGCCTGGGAAAGAGACTCATTTCTCTCTTTTCCAGGCAGGCACAGGCTTCAATACAGACTCTAGACAAAACTATTCAATTTCTAACAATTTATTGTTGATGTATAGATTTGTAAATGTTGTACAAGTTCTGTTCGAAGGTACGATTATTTCTATACAACATGATGATCAAATAAGAATAGAATGAGCGAAGAACGGCATCGATGGGCGCTTTCATTGATTAGGTAACTAACTACCTACTAACTTGTGAACATAAATGAATGAATTGCATGTAAGTTTAACTGCTGTAGGTAGACTGATAGCACGTGTCGTGCCGTACACGCGACGTAGCGGAAGTGAGGCTGATAACTTATCACGGGAGGGTAATCAACAGGTGGAGGTCAACAGATTCACTCACACTAATCAACAATACCTACATATTGTAATGTGACGCTACGTTACTGTGACATAATGTTGTGTTCCGCTCGCTGAGGTGCCGGAAGCTGAGGTCACTAACACTATCCGTGAGGCCATCGCGCTGCTACTACGTGACTCGTGAGTACGCGACGCGACACTACTTACTACAACAAATGTCATTATTACACCAAAACAAGAACCAAACACGTGCTTACAAACGGAAGAGTTTGAGAGAGCCGGCGGCGATGCACTGCAGATGTTTCGATCACGGTAGAGCCTGACTTCGAGATTGTGTGTCACTGTGTCTACGCTTTTACAATCCGCCTCTTGCCACATTCTAGAAGTAAGCTTTAATAAATGCAAATCATTTCTATATTAAAAATTATGGCAAGAAGCTTTAGTAAATACATATTATCATAATTATCATAGCTGAGTACAGGAGAGAGGGATCACCGTTAAGGACACAAGAACACACACATGGCGTCATAGTTTCCGGCGCCTCATGGCGATGTGTATATAGGTACCACTGAAAAGCGGCATAGAGGATTACGTATGCAGCGCATGTAACATATATAGTATCATGGCAGAGACTGGGGAGACTGTCGGAGTGCGGACATTGCGGAATGTGCGACGATCACGCAATCATGCGCAACCACCTATAACTATTACTAGTAAGCTATAGAACCTAGGTACCGACCTCCGCTCCGTGCGTGAATGCCAAAACTAAACAAGGTTCCAGCCAATACGATTGATTACCCGTATAGGGTTATTACGAAGCCAATCAATAGTAGGTGCCTACCAGGGAAGTTGACATTAACGATCAGCGAAAGGGTAATGGCTCAGGTTGAGACTGTAGTTCATACAAGCTTTATACGCTTATATCTTAACTCAACATGGGTAGCCATGTGGCGTTTCATGCCCTGCCACTGCCATCAACTTTTGACCTTTAGTTCCGAACGGCAATGATTTGAATGCGTTTGTAATAGGAGGAACACTAGGCGAACAGACCAGCCACAGCCTGACTGAGTCGGTTGCAGTTCTATGTGGGGCAACAGGCGCGGTGTCCGTCTGTCTGACATTTGCGTTTATTTCGATCTGAACACGATGCACCCGCGTTGCCACAGCTTATTCACACACCACCACTGGATCACATTTATAACGTTCTCTATAAATACACTGGTTCACTTATCCGTTCAAAAGGCCACCCATCTCTCGCACACTGCTGGTTGGATGCACTTATTTTGCTTCAATACTGGTAAAGCGGTTTTCCACTAAGGGTTGTAAAGGTTAGACATAACGCCTTTGATCAGTTTGATTGATCTGATCATCGCTATATGTAGAGTCCGACTTTCAACAAAACATCCTTAAATCCTTTCGTTTCCTTTTGTGCATTGCACTTATTACTGGGGGATATGTGGTGAGTAGTGTGCCCTAGATTCATTGCCTGTCTGTGCTGGGTCATAAGTCAGTATCATCGGATATGTCAAAATAGGCTACATGCATGGTTTATGTTGTTATGGATTTGAATTTTAAACTAAGCGTAAACATAGTTTATTCCTGAACATATAATTATTGTGTATCGTGATCGATACCTACTCTACTGCTTCCTGTCTTCCTGTCTCTTTGTAATCGTGCTAACTTGACGAATACGAACAGGGCGAAGTATGTATAAGTATTGATTTTATTGATCACTAGCAGACGCTCCGCGGTTTCACCCGCGTTGTTCCCGTTCCTGTGGGAATGCAGGGATAAAAAGTAGCCTATGTCACCCGGGGATAGTGTAGCATCCCAACAGTGCAAGAATTTTCCAAATCGGTCCAGTAGTTTCGGAGCTAATTCAATGCAAACAAACAATCAAACATTTCCTCTATAGATATAAAAAAGTGTAGAAAACCTAATTGTATTAGCGATACTGGGTCGCATGTAGGTACCATTGTTATCTGTTCATAAATTAGTCTCAGAGTACGCTGATAACGCTTACCTACTTATTGACTCGAAACAAAACGATAACTTAACAATAGTGATAGTTGTCACTCGTGAAACTGTTCAGTGGCTGCTATCTGCCGCAGCGCTGACGCGCTACAGCTCTGCGTGAACGCAGCGCAGTAGCGATAGCGGCACGGGCGCTGCCCTACCATGCCATGCGGTGTTCTTGATTGAAATCAATTTATACCAATGGTTCGTTATCGATTTATTTTGAATGTTCCGTCGTGCCTATATATTCGATAATGTTAGTGTTATCGCCGTATGCATCGGTATGGGCATGTGATGAAAAACACGTTGTAAGGAAAGCCCTAGCCGTCTCAGATAAGAAGAAAGGTAAAGGACGACCACAGGCCATGAAGTGGACAACCGTTATCAAAGACATGGAACGGGCTGGTGGAGGAACAGACAACCCACGACCGATTGTCTTGACGCCTTAAAACGAGGAGAGCCGACCCCAAATTAAAGGAAACAAAGCATAGATTCGAAAATTTTACAAGTTACAACAGTTAAGTCCTTCATATTATTCGCCAATAAGCCCCACGAATTCAAGTCATCTTAAACCTGTAAATTTCTTCCGGGAATCAAGTCAAACGATTAGTTGCGCATGATTCACAAAAAAACATATTCTGTTAGGTACCTATATCTTAAGAAGTAGGAATAGGTTTCCGCTGTATTAGGTAGACATTTGGAATATAATTATGTGGCGCCTACACTGTATTGTAGTACCTATACAATGGCACTTAGTTTATGGCAAGCAGCCTTCAGCTGTCGCCACGCACATCTGCAAGGTCTGCCGACTCCCACGACCACACACCACATCCACAGCTGTGCCACTGGTTACTACTTATTTGTATTTAGGTAACTATGTAGGTATTAAACTATTAATCAAATAATGAATAAGTAGATGAAATTATTCAAGTTATGTTGAAGTGAATTTTAAGTACGCAAGTGATTAATGTGCTTCCAGCAGTGTTATTCACCACATTGTTGAAAATCACCCCTTGAAAAAGTGGGTGAAGTGAAAGGAATTGAGTTGTCATCCATATGCTGAACCACTTTACTTAAGTATCCACGAAACACGGGGTGACTTTCCTGAATCCACTTTCGACCATCCGTACTTCCAAAATAAGTCTAAACGAACGACCTGTAATTTAGGTCCTAGTGTTCAAGTTGAAGACGGCTGTCCGTAGCTTGCTGAGGCTTTTTAATTGTTATAACGATACCTATTCTTGTCGTTATTCTAATCAATCGTGATATATCTACAATCTTTGACGCTGATTTAATTTTTCCCAGAAGTTGGTGTTTTGTTTACAATCAGTAAATGATGGATATTATCAGAGTTGAGGTAAGGAATCTAATCAGTGCCACCGTCCCACCGCCTGACTGGCCCACTTTCTGAAGGAAAGCGGAGTAAATTATTAGAGTTATCACTCGCACGGATCATTAACTGATGCAGCAATTTTATTATTCATGTCACTGTAAATTGTGTAGCGCACGCGCGGCGTGTGTTGTGGCGCAGAGGCGCGGCTGGCGGTGACGGGCACGCGTGCTCGCGCTCGCTCGTGCTACAAACAACTGTCAAAATTGGCGGGAACCGGCGCGAGCGCATTATCCTGCACATGTTATCTTTAAACAGTTAAACACATAGCCACACTGAAGTGACATGCCATTATTATATGAGCTGATAATAATTTATAATACACTGAGTAATTACGACTAGAATGCGCGATACGGATCTCTGCCATCGCCTCGCGGCCTCGTTATCAACACTAAGGGGCTTATTACGCTAGGTATGTGGTTTGTAGCATCCTTACTAGGAAATCGGAAGGTGTAATCGTAGTTTGGATCCGATTTATAGTACCGACCGCTTGGTTGCTTCCTAACTAGGATCCTAGTTAGGATGCTACAAATCGGAGAGTGTAATAAGCTCTTAAGGACTAGGTAGCGACGTGTTCCGCTAGCGCAGCGTTAATCTATATTTTAGTGCACATACCTACCAACCAGGACACAACAATAGTTTAACACCGTTCTTTCCGTGTCTTGTAAAGCACCGTCACCGTCACATCACGCATGCAATGGAACACTTGATTAGCCCACTCTTCTATGGCGATCTCTTTCACGTTTTTTCGAGTGCTGCCACGTCATGATCAGGGTTCATAAAGCGAATTCTTCTGAGTTTATCTGTAGTGTCACGTATCTTTAAAGAATCAATAAAACTCGCAAGGTGTCAGGTCGAACGGGCCAGCCCGTGACTGTAAGAAGGGTGACTCATTAGTTCCACAGGCAAATATTCGACTGCCCACCAGGCGAAGTGAGTTAGAGCCTTGTCGTGATGAAGGACAAGCTTCTTAGTTGGTGCTGTTAAGCATTTTTGCCTGCGATTGACGATGTTAGACACAATACTCTTCTGTTCCCTGTCGTTATGGACCCTTTCGGGCACAGCAAAAACTTAGAAGAGAGGAAGAGAGCTAGAGGGCAGCAGTAACTTAATTTAGTACTTATCAGTTTCTATCATTACTCGCATTACACCCACGTAAACTCACGTTATCTTCAGTTTTCGCCCTTAAGGGCATCCTCCGCACAAATCATCAGTGAGATAGCTTCCATCCCGTTTTATGAATTTTATCATCAACAATGTTGTTAATAAAGACCTCAACGGGTGATGTCCCTGTCAGCATAATCTTTTCTAGTATGAGGGCCTGAATGAACTTTCCATTGACCAGTGAGACAGCCTAACAGATTGCGGCCGGATCTTGGAAATATCTAGAAATTTTTCAGTTAAGTATATTTTGTTAAAATCGTGGCGTGACTCTGCGTGAATAACTGTTTTTTTTTGTGTGAATAGCGTTTTCAACACATCTCAGGACTTTTCTATGAAAATAGGGTTATTTGTCAGGATTTTTAATTTTACATCGGGTTTTAACACATTTTGGTTCTGGCAGCATTCACTGGATTCACTGAGCCTGATATGGAACTTGGCGTTTGTATGGGGTACTCTGCCGCACTGCACCCCATACAAACGCCAAGTTCCATATTCATACCGACATATAAAAAGTCGACTTTTTTAGACTAGCGCGTTCAAAAACAACAACACTTCAGAGAACACATTTGTAAATCAGCGTGCAGTGGTGCAGTGGGGCTCCTCAGATGGACTCCGGATTGGTGTTGCTTTTGTTCTAATGCAAGGAAATCTAAGTAAGTAGACTCGTATGTAGTTACTTATTTATTTTTGAACGCAGCACTTTAATCAATATGAGTTTCATATTTGCTTTCCTTCAAAGTAGTTCCTCCAGCTTAACTTGAAGTACTAAGCCCTAAAATAATAGGATAAAGTCGTCATAATCAGCTGCGTCATTCATAAAGATAATCTGCATGTGCTTGTGCGGCGAGTGGCGGCGACGGAGGCGCCACGCGGTTATCTAGAGAACATAGGGCGTTGCCCTGCTGGCCTGCTGCGCTGCGCCTGCGCCGCCGCTTTTTTGTGGATTCCGTGTCTGCTTGCTTGCGTGTCTGTTTGAGTACACAACTACTTACCGCCACTTGATCTTTGATTGTCTTAACATTCTTACTCATTACTCTTCAAATAATCCTAAGTTAAATATCAGTACCTACTCCACACGTAACATAATACGTAATTAGCAACTAAAATAATAATAATTGTAATAAATTCCACATTAATTTGTACTTACAAATTAATGTGGAATAAAAAACCATGGGCAGTTGTGAACGGTTTCCATTTTAACGGACTTCAAAAAAAGGAGATTTGTTACCTCAGTTTCCGTCATTTATGGACTGATTTACAAAATGGTCCCATTAGTATCAAAACTCATAGCAGATCCTCGAGAAATTGAGGGAACTCCTCAAAAAATATAGGTACACACGTACCGATTTTTACATTTTTAGTTACAAATCAAGCATTTTCATTTAGAAAGTATTATTTTGTGAAGAAAAACTGATGAAGAAGACATGCGACGGAACTCTTCAATGCATAACAGCAAATTATACATTTAGCAATTAGACATCTGACTAAGTAGGTATTATATACCTACTTAGTCAGATGTCTATGCAGAGTTTTTAGATTTCCATAACATAACATTACGCCCTTCTATTTTAATAGGGGCCCGGCAGAGATGTACAGATTTATGTTTAAAAAGAACTTCAATGATTCTTTGAAGTTTTAAAAGAGCTTTTTTACATACGAAGAAACTAAAAATTGCATAATAAAAACTTTTTTACAAAAAACACAACCGACTTCATAAAAAAACACTACTTCCTATCAGGTGAAAAATAACTCGTTTCGGAAGTCGGTGGCCATTAATGTACATAACAAAACCACCAAAGCCACAGACTTCCGAAACTGGAGTTATTTTTCACCTGTTAGTGTGTTTTAGGAAGTCTGTTGTGTTTTTTACTCTTTTGGTACGGAACTATGAACATCGTGTTATTACGCCACACGTTGCTGTTGTTATCTCGTCCGGAATGTAGCAGAGCCGCCGATGATAAGTAAATGTGTGACACGTTCCGAGAGCATCTCCCAAGGAACAAGTGTGTCGCACACAGTGCGGCGCGGCGGGGCGCGGCGGCCACTCATCAATTGTAATCAATCAAACGCGCAGCTGCACACACCACACCATGCTGAAGTCTCAGAAGGAGCGCTAATACATAGTCTATAATACCTGGGACATGCCCACTCTACAGCACGCAACGAAACCGTCGTGTTACTTCTCTGTGCCCAAACTCAACATGTCCAGGGAGAATACGATGTTCCAGCCAGAGAGAGGGCGTCTGTACCAGCAGGTGCTCACAGCGGTAGTGGGCTAGTGGCCCTTCTGTTCTCAGCTCCCCGTACCTCGCACTTCGTACACTTACACGGTACACCATGACACTTACGAACGTGAGAATGAGACACAGTATTGCATATTTCTTTATTTGGAGCAACAATGTAGATAGTATGCCTATAATGACAACGAGTTACAACCATGCTTGTTTGACATTACATTCATGAGTATTATACTTATTAAGAGTTGAGTTAAACCGGCCATGACTATGTTCGGTAGAAAAGGATTCAGGATATAAATTATAATAGACTCTATTGAAATGTTTCATTGGTTACCTATGAAACATTTTAATAGAGTCTATTCTACAAGATAATGTCAGTTCCACCGCACCTTCTTTTAAATATTTAGAGATATGTGTTAATTAAACTCGTTTTTACAATTATAAGTTTTTAAGCTATTTTGTTTAAAAAAACTTGGTTCGACTATGTATTTTAAGTTTACAAATGTAATAATGTGTAAAAGGACCTAAATAAATTATTATTAAATTATTAATTATATTATTATTATAATTTGTCAGATTTGCAAGTTTGCACGGATGCGGGATGGCGGTAATTCATTCGACCACAGAAGTGTGTGAGTGATGGATGAGTGTGACAACTTGACGGACGAGTGGCTTTCGCTTTCACTGTGCGACAGTGCGAGCCTGCGTTCGATAACTCTTAACTTTTTTTTCAATAAAATGGGGGAGAAAACGAATTCAGATGGGAAACACTTATTGACATGAGACTTAGGTACCTACTGCTTGGCAAAAAAGAGTGTGGTATAAATGAGGTCGCTAGTATCGCGCATGTGGCCACCCTGAATAGTACGATTTAACAGGTTTGACACTTGTTATTTTTTCCCAAAGTTAAGGGGGTGGTTCTGTCTGTCGGATGCTATGCAAACACCATGGAAGGCTTCAATGTCCAGTATTAACACTATTAATAGTGGGCAAATGTACACATTTTTACATGTTGTTATACATAACTTTATGTAAAAATGTATACGAAGCATAAGAACTATGTAAGAATGCATATGCATATGCTACGATTCTTACATACTTCTTTTGCTTCGTATGCGATCTCTAGTTTCTGCCTACCAGCGTGGGAAAGAGGCGAGAGTTAATATACCTATGTATGTTATAGTGGGCACTGAAGCCTTGCACGAAAGTGATGCATTAGGTATACACAGACAGATAATAATCATGCCCTCGAGAGCAGTCTAACCGTAAGGTTGTTAGGAATTAACGACAATAGTTTGTTTACAGTGTTAAGATAATGAAAGAACACGTTTTTTTTAGTTTTATTTTAATACCAAAAATTTAATCAGACGAATCGAACACAGTACCATCAAATATTCGGATCCCGGAAAAGCTCAAATGTTGGCTAGAGCTTCCTGCAACTTCTGAAACACTAGTATTTTCTAATTCTGATAAATCACCGCTACTGTCATCTGTGAGATTTATTACTGTCATGACATTATTTTTCTATTTTCATTACAAAATCCTTGCATGATTTTTTCCAATCTTAGTAATGTTTACAAATGCTTGTTCAGCAGCCACCTTTAAAAACAAAAAATAATCATAAATAATGGTTCTAACATAGCCAATTTAAATATGTATAAACTAGGCTACATACCTTTATATCAATGGATCCAACATTGATTGAAGCAATTTAATGTTTTGCAATGCCCCATATTAATTCAAGTAGATTCACGTCACAATGATAAGGTGGTAACTTTCTTCAAGCGACCTTTGAAGTTTTCCCGGTGTTTAAAAATATCTTATTTTTTACCTTCCATAAACATTTTTCTTACTGTGTTGACAGATTTACCTAAAACAAAAAGATACGTACCTACTTTATTATTAATTCCCTATTCTTTATCTTCAAGTATCAAATATGGGTATACGAGGCTCTTTAAACTACAAAACATAACCTTAAATTTCAATTTCTGTAAACAAGACAAATAGCTACTTAAATCTGTATATCAACAAAACTACGCATTGAAAACATTTAGAAAAACTTATTTAATGTACAATGATTTAATTAGGGTAGATAAATACCTGCCCTAGCGGCAGTTCTTCGATAAACATTCCCGATATCAGACAAAACTTGTCCTGCTTCAGATTTGGCCAAACACCACAAAAAGACGAGGTAAATCACTGCTCTGATACAACTACGAATGGTTCTATTAACATTTAATCGTTAATTTTGCAACGAAACTTAATAATTTTGTTAAATTTATGAAAAACGACGAGGATTTACGCACTTTTGACACATGATGTACTAGCACTAGACAAATAAATCAATGTTGCCACAATCATCCACTTTTAGTTTCAACTGTCACCGCGTCAGACTCTTTTTTGCCAAGCTGTACTTACCTTTTTAACCGACTCAAAAAAAGGAGGAGGTTCCCAATTCGGTTGTAAGTATTTTTTTAGGGTTTTTTACGTCAGTACTCCGTCAGTTACGGATCGATTTTCAAAATCCTTTTTTTATTGGTAAGGGTACCTATAACCTATACTAGCAGATTGGTCCCATTTGTATCAAAACTCATTTCTGATGAGGGATCCTCGAGGAATTGAAGGAACTCCTCAAAAAATATAGGTACCTACCTACACACGTACCGAATTTTACATTTTTAGGAACAAATCAAGCATTTTCATTTAGAATGTACAGCTTGGCAAAAAAGAGTAGAAAATAATGGAGGCGCCACTGTGCTCTTCGTATGGCAACCCGTGGCAACCGCATAGCGTACCAACCTAGTCTTGATACTTAACTGTTTTTTAGACAAATGAATCTAATTATGTATTATATTTTTAAATCAGTAAGTAATCAATTTCTATCGTGTCAATTAGAGACACAATAGAAAGACAATGACAGCGTGGGCACCGCTGTCTTCTTGGGGTGTAATGAATTAATTGAACAAGGACGTGTTCTCGACACGCAACTGATTACTTACCTAAAAATAACAAATTGGGTAAATACTCCTGAGTTCACAACATTGTTTAATATTATAAAAAAAGAAAACATTACATTGTACTATAACATAATTTCTATATTTTTATTCTAGTAAATCTTCCTCTGAATATTCCACCCCGAACACGTAGTCCGTAAACTCATCTGAGTCATGTTCGGGTTCAGAGGTGATGCTGCTATCATCTTCTAGATTTATCACTGATGGCTCTATTTCCTCGTTCATAGTTATTTTGTTGCCAGTAATCCTTTTCTATTTTTAGTACATGTTAGCACGAGTTCTTCCAATCCTCCTTAATTAGTAATAGCTTGGAATGCACGTTCAGCTGCTTCCTGTAAAGACGAAATATTTCATATAACCCTAACAATATTAAAAGTAAAACACTTTTTTCACATACTGTTAATATCCGGATGTAGAAAATACCCTTTTGTTTATCTCCTCCCAGCACGATTTTGCTTAGAACGATAACAGATTTCCCTGAATTAAATAATAGATTTCGACTATGGCACGACCATTTCTTTTACATTTCTAATGCAAACGCTAGAATAAATAATTCTCTCCCTTGATATCGCACATAAAGTATAATTTACGTAGAAATTGAATTTTCATTCAGTTAAAAGTCAAGTCACCAAAGTATCACTTTATCTCAGCGCGCTATACCATAGTAACAATGTAAACATAACCTATGTGCTCGACATTTATTGTTTCAAATTTCTAGTTATTCCTTATAGAAGCCAATTTTATTAATATAGCTTTGTAATCATCAATTAACACTTGATTCAACTAAAATCAACAAAACAAACTCTTACATACCTGTCTTAGCAGCGGTTCTTTGGTAAACATTGTGAAGTTCAGAAAGAATAGTTTGGGCCTCATGTTCCGCCAGACATCGCCTGTACACCTTATAAATAACCACCCTGCCAGCACTCCGAATGGTTTTATTCATTATTCTTCACTTTTTACCTTTATTAATCAACGTTTGGTGGTCGAAATTAAAATTTTACGAAATCGTGTACTTTGTTTATTAAGAAAACTTTATTACAAAAAAAATAACCGACTTCTCAAAAAAACACTAACAGGTGAAAAATAACTTCAGTTTCGGAAGTCAGTGGCCAATAATGAACGAAAGAAAACCAGCAAAGCCACAGACTTCCAAAACTGGAGTTATTTTTCACCAATTAGTTTTTTTTGTCAAAAAGTTTTTAGAAGAATACCTAGTTAGTAAGGAGCATAAGTAGGGTAAATACGCTAAATGTCGGCCCCCTAACGAATTTTCTAACTTTGGATCGCTCTGGCTCCATCAGTTTGCAACGAAGCATGCCTTGTGATGTAGTTTTAGATAGGTTGATTAATCTATTTTATGTTTATAGGCATAGGATTCACTTTTCTACTAAAAGCAAAGAGTAATAAGGTTTAAATGCATCGAGAACGAAAAAACCTTAAACTCGGCCATTTACGCCCCATAGTCGGTCGCGTTTTTCCCAAAAGTCGGCCGGGTATAGGGTGGTTTAAAATAAGACAGTGAAAAACATTACCAATACGATTATTAAAAAAAGTTTTATGTGAAAACGAGGTTAGTATCTAAAGACTACTTTTTGTTCCTCGCAGTTTAAGCTAGATGAGTTCAATGGTAGTAAGTTCCAAAGAGAAATTGATATTTGTATCCCGAACCCTATTATTTTGATAATTATATATGTATATAAAAAATATAAAACTGACTATCCGTCCAACGTAATCACCCTGTATAGTAGCGCTCGGATTTGAGGCTGGCCGATATTACGATCTTTAATATTTGTAAAGTCGGCCCCTACTTCTCATGCCTTATTTCTCGAGATTTAACTAAAATCACCCCGGCCGGTTTTTGGCGATTAGACGTGAAATAGATTTATTTACTTATAAGCTTTGCAAATTCTCCTATTAAGCCAAAAGAATTGGTAGATTTTCAGATTATAAAACAGACTGAATTCTATTTAAAGTCGGCCCCGGTCGAGATTCCGGCTTTAAACCAAAACTGGTATTCTAATGGCGGCCCCCTATTTTCTCTTAAATCGATGCGCAAAACGTTAAAAATACTAACTCAAAATATAGTAAAACTAACCTTTTATTAATACCAAAGCATAAAACAAAAAAAAAGAATGTTTTACCATTGTAATATCAATCCCCAAAATATGGGTATTCACAGAAAGTAAGCTATTTTTACTACGAACTTGACACTTCATCGTCGGCATCGCTAAGGACGCTCAGTGTGCGAAAAGCGAGAGACGTAATCGAATAGTAACAGTTTTTACCTATAGAGTATGAACTAAAGATCCAATTCCAGCAGCCAAATTGTCACTTATTTAATTTTCAATGAATGCAAGTTAAAAATGTGCAGACGGCCGACCTTTGGGGGGTGGCCGACGTTTGGCGTATTTACCCTATATGTACCTACTTATTTAAAAAATCCTAGTAAGAATGTTTGTGTTAGTATTGTTCATTTATCTACTTTCTTTCTTTCTTTCTTCTTTTCTTCTTTCTAGTTGGGTAGATAGACTAGTCCACCATATGGTCCAGTACACATTTAGTATTTTTTTGTTATTGGTCACATGATCACTTCACATTGCATTATTAGTCGGCACTGTCGGCAGTTCGGTATGTAAAGTAAAAATTAACCTACGCTGATTCCAAAACCATTTGGAGATTTTAGGGTCTTAAGCCTTATTTTTCTATTTTTAGCTCTCTATATCACAAGATTGTGATTATTTTCACATTAATACTTGTAACCATTTGACTTTCATTTGACCTCTATATGACGTCATAAAGTAGCCTGAACAGACTACTTCCTTCGTGTGTTTCAAGATAAATTAAAAAAAAAAACTGTTGTTAGTCTACAGATGGGCAATCCACCGGGTCTAAACCCGGTGCTTTGATAAAAACCCGATAAACTCCCGCAAGCACCCATAAACACCCAGAAAATTGGGTGTATATTTGATTTGATGAAATTAAATTAGTGATGTTAAAAAATATGTTTTAAAAGTGATTTTCATTCATTTTATTTTTTTGTAGGCAACATAAAATAAAATGGTACGAGATAAAAACGAAATTTCTACTATTTCAACTTTTGAATAGCTTATTTTATGTTGTAGTGTGTAATAAGCGTTGAAGACTCGAGCGTAAGCGTGTTAGTTGTCATGTTCATCATTTGTAAGTTGATTTATTATTATTATTATTTTTATTACTTTTTTTTTTATTAATGGGAAAGGGCTAGGACAAAGAAGAAAATAACTACTTGTTTTTTGTACAGTGATTTACTCACAACTCGGTCACACATAAGATAACAAGTAGGTCGCTTACGTTGCCATTCTCAGATTATTACGCAACTTACGATAATATTGGTAATGTCGGATACTCTAAAAAATAGAAAACCGTGGTGCTAACGATAAAATTAGCGTTTGCTATAACTTAAGTTTCTTAATTATTTTGGCAAAAATGTCGACGAGACATGGTCCGTTGTAGTTTAAAATATTGTTTGCAATGAAAAATGCAGTTTAGGTAAAAATGTCGCTTACGATAAGTCGATTTGTTTGAACATTCAGCTATGTGAAGAAAATGAAAACATAAAAGAGAATTTTATAGACCAACTTAATGAGAGCTATGATGAAAATGAAACCGGAATTGAGAGTTCTATAGACCCGATAATATTGGATGACTACAACGAACCTACACCTTCAACGTCAGGGGAAGCCAGACAGCCTTTACATTTTGTCGTCTGTAACAATGAT
The DNA here is from genome assembly GCA_921972225.1 of Euplexia lucipara. Lineage (NCBI taxonomy): Eukaryota > Metazoa > Arthropoda > Insecta > Lepidoptera > Noctuidae > Euplexia > Euplexia lucipara. Next base: position 317,011 of record OV179164.1, on the reverse strand, counting down.
AATGGAGAGTCCGATAGTGATTGATTGTTAAGTAGGCCATTTGTTTTTGATTAGCTCAAAAAAAAAATTCTTGCATTATTTTATTTCACCTAATTATTTATAATTCAGTAAAAGAATATTAATTAAAAACTAAATGTCATTTATAATTAAAAATCATTTACACCTGATATTTGGGTGGAAATCGAGTGTTTATCCCAAAACACCGGGTTAAAACCCACCTGGGTTTAAACCCGGGTGGGTGGATTGCCCATCTATATGTTAGTCTGAAAATCGTATCTGTCAAGTGTAGAGATGGGTCGAGGGCAAAAACATGTATGGACAGATTGGGCATAAACGAGTTTACGCTCAAATAAATGCTTAAACAAATAACTTTATTTCGTAAAAATAAAGCAGGAAATTAACTTAAAATGAAATCGTATGTCCGTATTTTGTAAATTCAAAATTAAATTAAATTATTTTTACCCTTACTAATATTATAAACGCGAAAGTTTGTAAGCAAGGATGGATGTATGTATGGATGTTTGTTACTCTTTCACGAAGACTTCTGAATTGATTGTACTGAAACTTTACAATAATATAGCTATATCAAAATAGCACATAGGCTATAATTTATAAAGTTAGTGTGTGAAGTTTCCAAAACATGACAAAAAAAAAAAAAAAAAACATGACGATACGTAAGAGTCAAGGAAGTTGGAAAAAAATCTGCTATTTACGAGCTATTCTGGCGTACGCTGACAAAACGGTTAGATTTACACGTATGTAAGTTATGGAAAGTTTAACAGTTCTACAAAAAAAACCCATGACCGCACAAATCTTTATTCTATGTGTAACGCTCTTTTCAGGCTACATTCTAATATCCTATTAAATAAATGATAATTATTTCTGTAAATTGGTTCATAAATACACTTACAGGTTATTTTTTTTTTTAAATAACTAGAAGGTGAGGTCGGTGTTTCACTATGTGACTACGCTGAGAAGAAACACCGAAAGAAACAGGCACAACACCATAAATCATTATGGACACGATAATGTGCTTCAGCTTTTGGGCCCAGCATAATTATGTGCAGTGTAGTATAAATATTGGTTTAAGAACTAGTGTAATTCAATGTTCTTTTGCAGTCTTCAAACTTTCTACATTAGAAGTTTCCAGAATAGTTGTTGTAAAGTAATAGCAATTTTGAAAATATATTTTTGAAAGGCATATAAACTTTACTGATGCTATAATTATCATCCTCGAGTTCAAAAATAACTTATGTGATTAGTTACATGACCAACACAACCAAGGAATCATTCATAACAAAGCAATTTCTACAGGTTTAGAACCAATTTCCTAAGATTATTGCAACCAATATGTTTTTGAAAATTAATTTTATTATAAACTCAAATTAGAAGAAATTGTTTTAAAAGTTTTTGCCCAGTCAAAAGGAATTTATTTGGCGTTTACGGGCATTTATCGGGCGTTTATTTTATGCGCCCAATTTGCCAGGGCATAAACCCATCTCTAGTCTAGTGTCTACTGTTGACAATGTCAAGTTTGAAGTTATCTATTAGTGTTTTTTGTATGTACTGAAACGTGGCAAAGACTTAAAGCTATTCGGTCTACGAAATGACGTCATCACGAATAATACTTTAAAATTTAATTTAAAAAAAACTATTACTTGGAAAAAAAAAAGCTTCAAATTAGTGGCTTAAAATTAAATATTTTACGAAATAAAAATATAAAAAAAATACCTGAAGAATACTTTACATACCGAGTTCGGCACAGCGCGGACGCCGCGCCCTTGTTGCGGTGGCGGTCATGTACATTACTTAGATTGCCAAGAGTGCAGTAAGTTCCATCCGTATTCAATAGATGGCACTATTTCCGCATTTCTTTAATGTATTTTGCAGAGAAAATAATTTGTAGAGGCTGACTTAATGCCTTCGGTATTAATAATAATATGAATAACTTTTTTTTACTTATTATAAATTATATAATGTTTACTTATTTAACATCAACAAACCTACATCTACCATTAGGTACATTCAAAGACATTAAATAAACTTTCAATAAAGTTTTTAAATCTCTTTGCGTACATTACATTAACTAGTCAATTACCGCAATCCAGACACATTTAAATTACTATTGTTTGCGGACACCGGTGTCCACGCGGAGCCTAATGAGTTAAAGACTGAAGGAGTTCAATCTGAAGTTCTGAAAAGCCATTTTTTTTTGTATTTAAGTACTAAGCAGTACTGCGGATATTAGTACCTATATAGAATTGGGCGACCGGTGTTCACTAGGTCAGCGACCACGACGCAGTAAACGTTGTTGTAACAAAGACAAGCTCATCGATTAATGATGAGTGATGGATGATGGATGAGTGATTGCTGCGACCGGAGAGTTGCATACTGAAGGCCTGTTCGGCTGTGCGGAGGCTCAACTACGCTGGGCGCGTGAACTAGGTGACGGCGATGTCGCCGCCCGGCGCTAGCGCCCGCCGTAACACAGGGTCGTACTTGCCTCTTCGGATGGGACTAAGTCTACCACACAGTACCGTGCGTGGTCTGAGCGTAGAACCAATGTAAAAAGTTGTCTACAAACTAACAAGCTGTGCGTAGGATACAGTGAACCAAAACAAGTATGCTGAGTGGTGAGGAGACCTCCTCAGGAGGTAGGAACTACACGGCCTGTGTAGAGAGAATACAATTTATTAGGATGATGACCTGGAAACTGTACCATTTCGTGTGAGAACGAGCTACACGAGCATTAAAACACTCGCCCTGATAAGTTAGCAAATGTACAGGTACACTGCATCTGATTATTCTGATTGCTTCCCTGGCGTGCATCTGTCTGTGGACGGAGGCGCGCGTGCCAGCCACGGCGCGGCAGTGGGCCCGCCGGCGCCGCGCGTTCCGCAGCACGAGCCGTCTGACTCGCCCCATCGCGAGCAGATTGCCTTTATTCAATTATACTCACATCCTTATTACTTAACGTAACATCTACCTGTTAAACTATCTCCTGCACGTGTCAAATAGCGGTGCTGAGTCAAGTGGTGGTACTCTGTGGCTGGTGCTCAATTTTGTATGTTTTGGAAATACTTTGTGCGTGTTGGAGTGTCGTCGAGATATGGCCGCCGTCGCCGCTTGGCTGTGCCTTACAATAAAAAATTGCGGAAATCGTATCGTGTGGAGTGATCAGATAAAGTGATAACGAAAATGAATGGCGGCAGATCAGACGCGTCCACTTCCACTGATGACATTAAGGTTAGTTCAGTTAAGGATTATTACAAGGTACTTAATTCAACTAACTTCACGACTATCGAAGTTGATGTTGTAGGTACGAGTGCGAACATGTCAGGAAGCAGCGCATTGACGTGACGTGTTATGTGTTACAGAGTCGTCCGCTGTGCCTGTTTTACTTCACGCACCCGTTCGGCGTGCTGTCGCCGGAGCCGCCGACGCTGGCCACCGCGCCGCCACACATCGCGCGCGCCTTCCTCAACATGGAGCCCGTGCCGCCGTGGACGCTGTGGAGCCCCGCGCCGACCGCGCCGTCCGCCCCGCCCGCCGAGCCCTCCGAAGACGACTACAACTCCGCCAGCTCATCGCGCCCCAGCTATGAGCTTGGCGCCACCACTGTGCACCGCACGCCGCTCAGCCTCGTGAGCGTGACGCGCACGCGCAAGTGCACGCTCGACTTCGGCAACAACCGCGACTCCATCTCGTCGTCGCTGTTCTCCAGCGACATGTGGTTCAACTCCAGCTCAAGCTGCCGCAGCAACGAGTACCCGCGCCGCCTGGTGCCGTACAACAAGATTTTGCCTCCGCTGGAGCTGCCCAACCCCAAGGACGCCTCCAATATATCCAGCTCCGAAGACTTTTGGGCGAAAAAGTGTTTGAATCCAGAGAAGTTCTCTCTCCCGCCGCTTGAACTGCCCTCGGTGAAAGTGAACATAGTGCGGAGTAAGAACTGTAGCACGAGCTCGGAAGACGCCTCCAGTGTAGAGGGCGCAGCTCTGCGCTCAATGCGAGCGCGCCGCCGCCTTGGCGTCAGCAAGCCGCGACGGGCGCGTGCTTCGGACCTGCGTCGCCTGCTCGCCACGCTCATGCGCCGAGCGCTCGCAGGTATGTACGCCCCAGCTGCTATATCAGCCAGTACAGGCAGCTTTTAACATAAGATGAACGAGTGTAGAACGACATAAAAAGTAATTTGAATATTTTTCGGTTATAGTGTAGGTACGTTTACTTATTATGACCAAGTAAAGTAAATTAAGTATTTTAGAAGATCAAGGAATTGGACTGAATTTTTTTGGACAACCCATATGTAATATATTTATTGACATATTAAATTAAATATAAAATAGGTATCATCCATTAACCAGCTCGGTGAAGGTCGTTCTTTACGGGATCCTATACTATGGTGTCATTCATGATGGTGTCAAGTGTGTGTCATGTATGTATGTCATGTGTTGTTGTTGTGTGTCAAAATTGGTCGGAATAATTTATTCTGCTGCATCCGCCGTGCCCTTTCGTACACGCAGTACGCACTGCACCGCTCTTAATGCTGAAGATTGCGCATGGAGAAATTTATAATTAGAAAGTGCATATCTAATTAGTATCTAGTGCGTACTCTCACACAAAGGCGGTTAGGTTGAGGGACGCGCCAGGTGACGGCATGGGTTACTTGCTAGAGCGCTGCCCGGAAGTCAACGGGTGCTGCTTCCTGTCGCTGCGCAAGGCCGCGCTTCTAGCCGGGCTGCTGGGGCTGGCGTGGGCGGCGATGTACCTGTTCCTGTTTAGCACGGCGGGCTCGCGGCTAGTGGCGCGGTTCGCGAGTGAGGGGCAGGTGACCGTCGGGCTGCAATACGCACACGGCGTACTCGGCGTGCTGCTGCTGGCGCTGCACGCACTACTGCTGGTAGGCGTGGGAGCAGAGAGTGACTCGCTGTGCGACGTCTACATCTGGGGCGTGTTGGTGTGCTGGGTGGGGCTTGTCCTGGCGGCCGTCACGTTGGCGGGTGCGGCTGTCGTGGCAGACCAGCTCGTGGCCGCCACGCTTGTGCTGTTTGGCGTGCTGCTGGCTGTGCTCGGGTCATTTTTCTTCGTTATAGTCGTCGTCAACTACAGGATGACGATGCCGTGATCACCTGTTCCTGTTAGCTTTTACTTACTATAAACTTTATTTATTTTCTTTTATCGTGTACAAACATACATTTTCTCAATGAAAAGTAAACCGTCGTTATCTCGTGCGTCGTGTGTTGTTTATGGATCTTCAGGCCGGAACTGGGCATGCGCAGCCAATGCACCTGCTAAAGCTAGAAGAAAAGTCACAAGTCACCTTGTTGGTCTTGATACTTTCTACTCGGTTAGTATTTAGTTAGTTATAAAGGAGATAATGTGACGAACAGGTGTTAGCGGTAGACCGGTGCTCAGGAGCGCGTGGCTGCTCATCTCATTTACTTTGTGTTCTTTCACTTTGGCTGGCTTCATCGGATCGCTTAACTATGTATGTTATATGTAGCCATATCATACAATACTTAATTAGAAAATAGATAATTACGTCCCTAAGAGGCGAACGAAACTCACGAGCGAAGTACAGTCAGACTTCCTAAAATAGTTACGTCTCGAATAGCACTAGCTGCAAGTGCTTCAACCAAATATTTGATAGCATTAGTCACGTTGTGTCGACTCTCGCCTTCGCGTCCGCCACCTCATTCTTTGTCTCAATATATTGTGCTTATGCAAAATATATTCGGCTCTCATTCGACTAGTTAGGGTTTGACCTTTGACGTTATCTCAATCTTTTTTAACCGACTTAAAAAAAGAAGGAGGTTCTCAATTCAGTTGTATGTTTTTTTTTTCTTTAGAGTTTGTTACTTCATTACTCTGTCATTTATGGACCGATTATATTTTTTTTTCTTTGATAGGTACTAACTACTAGATACTAACAGATTGGTCCCATTTGCATCAAAACTCATATCTGATGAGGGATCCTCGAGGAATTCAGGGAACTCCTCAAAAAATATAGGTAGGTACACACGCACCGAATTTTACATTTTTAGTAACATATCAAGCATTTTCATTTAGAAAATATATTTTTTTTTTTTTTACAACTATTATTCGTTATTGCTATAGTCAGATGTCTATGCGGACCTTTTGTATTTCCAGAACATAACATTACGCCCTTCTGTTTTAAAAGGGGCCGGGCAGAGATCTGCAGGTTAATTTTTAGATAGAACTTCTTTAGGATTTTTTAACCAATTTTAATGATTCTTTCAAGTTTTGAAAAACTTTCTTTATACATTTAGGTACGAAGAAACTAAAAATTATAAAATAAATACTTTTTTACAAAAAAAAAACAACCGACTTCTTAAAAAAACACTAACAGGTGAAAAATAACTCCAGTTTCGGAAGTCGGTGGCCAATTTATAATGAACGATACAAAACCACCAAAGCCACAGACTTCCGAATCTGGAGTTATTTTTCACCTGTTAGTGTTTTTTTAAGAAGTCGGTTGTTTTTTTTTTGGAATCGATGTTCCCAACCAGTCACACTGTTGTAACGTCCTGTAACTATCTTACTTTGATCATCCTGACGTGTGCGACGTGTGCGTATCACTTAGGTAGGTACTTACCTACTACCTAACAGCTGTCAAGTCTACAAGACGATGCCGCGATGCTGCTAGAACTAGAAGTTAGTAGAGCTCTTTGTGAAGGACCTTGTATGGCGAAGAAATTTTATTTTTATTTTTTATTAAGTACCTATTAGGTCTCAAAGTTATTTTTACGTTTTGCTTGCCTAACTTTTCAGTTTGATGCCGAGAAGCGTTCACTAACCGTGGCAACAAGTCGTTGTGGTATGAGTAATATGCACTTGGGTTCTCTTGGGTGTGCTTTAAGCGGCGGTATCCACTGCGCCGACAAATTGTTTTGCTTATAAGTAGCAAACAATTCGCTAAAACCTAAGTCTTGTGAGATGGCTCCACATGCCGTTGTTAGGGAATGCAATCTCGTACGAGATTTCCGCCTAGCGAGATCTCGCGAGACTCAAAACCCAGTCTCGCGAGATCTCGCAAATTACGGGATCTTGCGAGATTGGAAGAATCGCAATTAAAACATATGCAAATGCTTGTTTTAAGAACTAGTAATTGACATGATATGTAATTAAATAGAAACTGCGTTGCTTAGTTATAAAAATAATGTAGGATTTTATTTTAAAAATCAACAGAGTACCTACTTATTATTTTGTCTCTAACTCTAAACATTTGTTTATGTCTATAATTATTATACCTACTGTAGCTAATCAGTTCAAATTCTTACAATATTGGTAACAAAACAATAATTATCTATATTTAGGCAACGGCCAGGATTCAGTTCGCGCGCAGCCGCGCTATGACCTTGTCCAGAAGGAACGAAGTAGCTGCGAAATGATATGGATGTTGCATACCTTACTTACTGAGGTTCGTACTAAAGAGCAATGTATTACAGAACGCGTCAGACTCGCGCGCGTATCTGGATAGGGCCTTAGAAATACACGTCGTCACGCTGCATTTGTCGCTCTCGTTATCTCGCGAGATCTCGTACGAAATTTGACGAGATACAATCTTGTAAAATATGGCCGGGATCTCGCGAGATCGAGATCTCGGCGAGACGAGATTGCATTCCCTAGCCGTTGTCTATATTACCTAATATCGTGGGGCTCGACTTCCAGTGCATCGTGTTTCGTGTGAATATCGCAGGAGCGCAACATGAGGTTAGTGTTTCTTTCTGAACGCATACCGTATAGTAGTATAGGTAAGTCGGGCGCGCGACTGGGGAACAAAGCGGACCGGTCCGCGGGTCGCGCTTCTTGGGTTACACTCACCGGGCGACTCTCCCCTCCCCTTCAACCCGTGGGACGCTTGTTTGCGTCTTGCAATTGGGTCACCTATTTACATAATGTTCCTAATAGGCTGCCCCCCTACCCCTACTATCAAACAGTGCGTGCGTGCGGTGCGTGTGGACTTGTGGACTGATGTCGGCCACTACCTATTACGTTTTTACTTTTGTAGTAATGCGATGATGATGTTGCGTCCGGAATGTTATTAGAAAATCATACATTAATTAAGTACCTAATATGGTACCTACTTCATTCTGTTTCACGGACTGCTGCGCCGGCGTTTCCGCTCGTTCTGCCTTTATAGTTGGAAGGAACAACGCTACTGAGAGCTACTCAACGGCTCCCCGTGTTTGAACTTTGACGAGCTATAACGACCGCGAGTTCGACCACTTACTGTGGAGCGTCAGTGGTCGCCCCGCGCAACGACTCGTTGTCCACGCGCACGGTTGCACTACTTGCAACAGCTGAGCTGCGCGCCTCTCGTCTGTCTTTTCAATTGAAATTGATGTGAGTCCTCTTGTACAAAACTAGGCAGCGCACCCATGGTACCCTGGTATTGTCGGTAACACACCTTCAAATGTGGCCCACAGTAGGAGTATCGCGTTGGTCTGCAGTCGCGAGGCCGGATTCTGAGTCTAGCGAAAAGTGCTAGGTTTGACCATAGGTTGAGCAAGTGTTTTGAGCTTTTTCTTAAACAATTTCTGGTAGCCCAAGGTCTAAGCCCATAGGTTTAGGCCTGACGTGTGGCTACAGGTTCGTCACCTATTACAAAATATAAATAATATTAATGAAACATGATGCAATATTTACACTTATGCTGCCCGAAAGTGCGAACATAAATATTTTTTTATTGGTCTGAGCTGAGACATAAATTTATATAATTATTTTATTTTATTAGGTCAGATTAAAGATGCCTAAGAAGTGTTAAGTATACACACATTTCAAAAAGGTGGTGTGTACACCAAATAATCTTTCTACAATCTGTCACTTTGTCGACTCTGTAGACCAAATCCGTCTCAAAGTCTCAACGGTGGTCATGCACTCATGCTACGCGTGTTGAAGGCGCTTCACGAGTGTGGGCTATGTCTCTCGAAAACATTCAGTAGTCTACAGTTACCTTAATTACTTAGGTAGGTACTTACTTACTTAATATTATTTAATTACTAATAATTCACGAGTTCACAGTAAATAATCGTCACTGGCATTCAGCATTGCTCTGAAGTTGTAAGTACCTATTTCACTTTGGAGTTACACCTTCTCCAATCTGAGTCGTTCTGAAATGGTGTCACTTCCTCGCGCGCCTAGTGCTCTAGTCACTGTCGCAGCCGAGTGCCGAGTGCGCGGAGTACGTGGAGCGCGCGGAGCACTCGCTGTCCACGTCGAGCAGTTCCCGCTTGACGGAGAGCGGCTCGTCGAGCTGCAGCCGGCAGTACGAGTCCATGGCGGCCGCCTGGCTGCGCACGTCCTTGATCACCTTCAGGATGTCCATCTTGGCTGTCAGCTTCTCGTCGTCGGTCATGCGCCGGAACGAGGGCAGCAGCGACATGAGGAAGTGGCGGTCCTCGTCCACGTGCTCGAGCGAGGGGGGCGCGAGGGTCGCGAGGGGCGCGGGCGGCGCGGCGCGCGGGGCCCGGCGCTTGCGGCGCGGCGCGGCCGTGGCCTCCGCGTGCTCCGGCTCCATGTGCGGCAGCAGGAACGACATGTGCTTGAAGTACACGTACTTCTTCTTCTTGATGTCCTGTCCCTGGCGCCTCTTCTTGTCTACCAACACTTGCCGTTTAAATGTGTCTTTCAGATTTCGCCATTTTTTCGTTAGATCCAGAACTGCGAAAAATAAGAAGTTCGCTGCTTAAAATATCTTTAAGTCAAATAGGTAATAACTAAATAGGCAAATACTATTTCAGTGCAAATATGTAGGTAGTCAGTAAAGATGTACCCAGTCCGCCGCACCACGTCCTCGGTGAATACCTACATTGACAGGTTGGTCGAAAACGTTTCTGATTCAAGTAAATATTTCAATAAGTAATGTCGGTGTATCTACTTGTATTAGGTACATGAAAATCAAAACAAGATAGCCATATTTTCTTGAAGGATACCTACATGCTACACGCCCATAACTACATACAATAGGTACACGTTCTACATACAATAAACGTTAAAACTGAAAAAGTCACATTGGTAGGTACTTGATCTCACTCGGAACGAATTCGAACCCACAACCTGGTGCATGAGAGATGTTATCTGATCACGTTGAACTCGCGTGGTTCTGCGACGGTTCCGATTCCGATACGATGAATAAATATGTTATTTTATTAGGAGCATTGACTTTTCACCTATTCAAAATTGAATAAGTAAATAGGTACTATCCCACCAAAAACATTTCATGTCAAATGTTGCCAAGACGACCACATAAGGTTTGCCTTATAAAAAATAAAATAAATAATAAATAAATATTCCACAACTTTCCACACAACGCCTTTTTGTCCCATGCTAAGCTTGAGTGCTTGTGTTACGGGTACTAAACAGCTGATAAACATACTTATATATTTCTAAATACATACATAATATAGATAAATTACACCCAGACACAGAACAAATGATCGTGCTCATCACACAAACATTTGTCCTGGGTGGGAATCGAACCCAAGACCTCCGGCATAGCAGTCAGGGTCACTAACTACTAGACCAACAGGCCCGTCAAAAAAAAAAAAAAATGACGTGTGGCACTTGGAGACTGCCGCGGTAAAGCTATTGCATAGCATTTTTATCAACTCCTCTCCTCTCCCCCTCCCCATTCCACTCCTCCCCCTCTCCCCATTCCTCTCCTCCCCCTCTCCCCTTCCCCATTCCTTTCCTCCCCTCTCCCCCTCCCTACCATTCCCCCACACCTCCCACGCCCCTCCCATCACCCCTCCCTCCCCTTCCCTCACCCCTCCCTCTGTTTCCCCTCCCTAACCCCTCCCGACCCCTGCCTCTACCCGTCCCCCTATCCCCTCCCCTCTCAACTCCTCCTTCCCCCTCCCTTCCCCCACTCCTCCCCACCCCTCCCAAAATCGATCCAGTCGTAATGCACTTGATTGTGCGGCATAACAATTATTTAGGTAAGTAGGAGTTTACCTATTAAGTATAGCAATTAAATTTATGTTACCTAGGTACCTAGGTAGGTAGGTAGGTACGTAAAAAATGTAAATATCCTCCAACTCATTTATTCATCAACCAACCTTGAAGTAGGTGGGTGGGTAGGTACCTACCTACCTACTAAATAAATGTCAACCTACAAAGGTACTGACTAGTACCTACCTACCTGCTAACGTAGGTAAGTACCTACTACAGACTTTGGTACCTAGGTACTACCTACTTTAAAACGATCAACTTAGTATTGTAGGTACTGTACCCACTTTTGCATTCTTTCTCCTCTGGTGAATAAGAGTCCCAGTCTTCGATGAGCCCTTTGGCAACTTCATTCCAAACTTTTTTCCTGAAGTGAGCATTGGGCATCTCGGGGCAGTCTCGCACGTACAACACCGGCCATTTCTCCACTTCGCGTATGATACGCAACGGGAGAATTTCTTCTAATATTTTTTTTTTCGAATAACTCATCTTATTTTCATGAAAACCACATCCGCGTCGCGGTATCTTCGCGGTCGCCCGGCGGCGGTATGGTGAACCAAATCCTCGCTTCTGATTGGCTGCTTGCTCTCCACTGCGCGGTGCGTCATGTGTTGCTCCGAACGGTTCCGACGCCTCGCGAAGCCGTACGAAGCGCGGGTATGCCGGCGTCACGCGATGCGAACGTGAATTGACTGCCACGAAATGCGACGATAACTCGCGACTCAACAAAGTGTTTTAAGATCACTAAATTAACAAAATCTATTTGTTTCGCACAAACTAGTTAGGTAAGACTTTAGTAGGTAGGTATACTTCAGTTATTTACCCACTGGATGATCAAAACTAAAACCACCACGATTATAAATAAAATAAACACTTGTGTGTGACGGTCGACGGATAACAACAAATAGTCTGTCCCGGTGTACCGGGCGAACGCAGACGACTGACGCAGGACGGTACGTCCTACGTAGGCGGTTCAAAGCAAACGCGATTGTAAAGCGGTGACACGCGAAATCAATGCGATGCGGTGCGACGCGGCCACGCGGCAGCTGTGTCCTATTGTCTCGGACTGCCGCCACCGGCAACAAACAAAAACACGATGGCATCCAGTTCGCGCGAAAATATCAAGCCAACTGATCGCGTTCGCTTCATTTCGCGCCGCGCCGCACCGCACCCCACGTGCGTTTAACGATTGTGAATAACATTGATTTATAACATAAATAGTTCAAAATATCAACACTTCAGATGATCCACGAATCATAATCCTAATTATTACTGATTTACTACGTGAATTGTTCACTTGATCAACAGTTTCACGAGAGGATGCGTTCAGTTTTTGCTGATTGCTACCTACTTAATATGTGATGCCTGAAGACAACGGACTACATACAACTTGTACCAAAACAAATGTCATTGAAAATGAAACAAAGACGAGTACTTAGGTATAATTCGATCGTAATTCGTGTAAATAAATTATATTTAGAAAAAACCTTGTTTTGCTGATCTTACCCAATTTATTCGAATTGACAGTTATGACGTCACAACTAGGGAATGCAATCTCGTACGAGATTTCCGCCTAGCGAGATCTCGCGAGACTCAAAACCCAGTCTCGCGAGATCTCGCAAATTACGGGATCTCGCGAGATTGGGAGAATCGCAATTAAAACATATGCAAATGCTTGTTTTAAGAACTAGTAATTGACATGATATGTAATTAAATAGAAACTGCGTTGCTTAGTTATAAAAAATAATGTAAGTTTTATTTTAAAAATTAACAGAGTACTTATTATTTTGTCTCTAACTCTAATAACATTTGTTTATGTCTATAATTATAATACCTACTGTAGCTAATCAGTTGAAATTCTTACAATATTGGTAACAAAACAACAATTATCTATATTTAGTCTTTTGTAAATTATTACTTTAGTTTCAATAATTAAGAATAATAGGAACATTACTTATGGTAAATAAATACAACAAAACAAAAACTTAACTTCACAAGTTCTTAAATAAATGTTGTGAGATCGTATTAATTAAAAAAAAGAAGTTTAAAGTAGAAGTCCGATGAAGTTATCAAGGTACGGAAAGGCAAGTTAGTTTCTCTGAAAATGGCTTCTCAAAAAACACATCATGTCGAGAGTATCATCTGACAGACGACTTCTGATTTTGCAGGGTATTTGGCATGCAAAATCAGAAGTCGTCTGTCAGATGCGCCAGGCGCGGCTGCACGGCCGGCCAGGAATCTTTTCGCGCGCAGCCGCGCTATGAAATACACGTCGTCACGCTGCATTTGTCGATCTCGTTATCTCGCGAGATCTCGTACGAAATTTGACGAGATACAATCTCGTAAAATATGGCCGAGATCTCGCGAGATCGGGATCTCGGCGAGACGAGATTGCATTCCCTAGTCACAACATGGTGAAAGTCATATAATAATAACGCCTTCCAAAGGTCCGGAACCCAAGGGTTCCGAGAAATATCAGCATAATAATAATAATAATAAAATCAACAAAAAATAGATATATGGACACAAAAATCACTCCACGGTCGTCACCGCCACGATTTGACCAACCCAAATGTTGACAAGTTAGCGTCAAACGCATGGCTAAATCGAGGCGAGCTATTTCCTGAAACAGAAGGATTCATGCTGGCGATTCAGGACCAGGTCATAGACACCAAAAATTACAGGAAGTATATCATCCGGGACAGCAGCCTAGGTAGTGACCATTGCCGTCACTGTCATAAACAACCTGAAACAATCCAACATATTACTGGCGCATGCTCATCTATCACACAGACAGATTACAAACACAGGCACGACCAGGTAGCAGCAATCATACACCAGACACTTGCACGAAAACACAGACTCATTACAGAAACGACATCATATTATAAATACTCACCTCAAATCATACTAGACTCACCTGACTACAAAATGTATTGGGACAGAACTATTTTAACTGACAAGACTATACACCACAACCGACCTGACATCACCCTACATGATAAACAAAATAAAATTGTATACCTGATAGATATAGCAATACCCAACACACACAATTTAACATCCACACACACAAACAAACTCTCAAAGTATGCAGACCTGACAATTGAATTAAAATCTCAATGGAAAGTTCGCACCGTTAAGACTATACCTATCATAATATTATTATTATCCAGCAACGGTGTCATTCCTAAAACACTTCATAAAAGTCTTGAAAGCTTAAATAATCACCCACTCACATTCACACTTTTACAGAAAGCCGTAATTCTAAACACATGTAGAATAGTAAGGAAGTTCTTGTCAATAGAATAAACAAATCACCGCCAGGGTTGTTTGGCCAAAAGCCCGCAACCTTGACGTATTCTCCAGAAATGGGAGAGATGGAAATCGAAACACAAAAATAATAATAATAATAATTCATGGATGTATGGAAGAGCAAAGAGCTTCATGGACGCTTTTATCGGGCCCTTCATGGACCTGATGTAGACCTATTAGCGTCCATATCCTGGCTGCGCTTCGGTGACCTCTTCGGGGAAACCGAAGGTTTTGTCTGTGCGATAATGGACGAAGTTATCATGACGAATAACTACCGGAAGTATATTGTGAAAGACGGTACGGTTGACATCTGTCGGGCATGCCACCGTCCCGGGGAATCAATCCGCCACATTATTTCTGGTTGTTCTCGTCTTGCGAACGGAGACTATTTGCACAGACACAACCTAGTAGCCAGGATTATTCACCAGCAACTTGCTCTTAAATACAACCTTGTGGAATCCGAAGTACCGTACTACAGGTATGTGCCCGACCCAGTTCTCGAAAATGGCAATATCACGTTATACTGGGATCGATCTATCATCACTGACAGGACTATTATCGCGAATAAACCTGATATAGTGGTGATAGATCGATTGTAACGTCACACGATGATTGTTGATATAACCGTCCCGCATGACGAGAATCTCGTGAAGGCAGAGAAAGATAAACAACTTAAGTATCTTGATCTGGCTCGCGAGGTTGTCGACATGTGGGATGTGGATACAGCAATCGTCGTGCCGATAGTCGTGACGGTCAATGGCATAATAGCCAAGAGCCTCGACCAACACCTTAAGAGGCTCTCGTTAGGCGGCTGGATCAAGGGCTTGATCCAGAAGGCAGTACTCCTGGACACGGCGCGCATTGTTAGGCGTTTCCTCTCTCAGTAGCCCTGACCACCGGTAGCTTGGACCCTGTTCCCGATACCGGTGGGCTACTATTTTTTATATTTTTAAATGTTTTTTTTAATTTTGTATTTAAATATTTAAAAATATAATTTATATGTATAATAATGAAATAAAGGAAATAATAATAATGTATTTATTGTTTCACAAACCATACATAACATGCTTAGTACAAATTTATATGCAAGAATGAACAGATGATGTACTGCTGGTACTTAAAAAAGGAAACCCTGAGCTATAAGTACCAGCTGCCCTTAAGGGACACAGTGAAAGCAGTTCGTGATTTTACATGCAAACATGTTAGATGAAGTTGACGAGACAAAAGAATATATTTAATTCTTAATATGGAAAACAAAATTTAAAGAGTAAAATCGCTGAAACTAGTAGTAGTAAAGTAAGCTTGTGGTAGTGGGAGAGTGATTATTTGTGTGTATGAGTGTTGCGTGTGTTTAAGTTTGTATATGTGTATGTTGTGTGCGTGTGTATGTGTTTGTTTGTTACATTTGTTATCTGACTGGATGAAGGAGATTCTCTGTCTCATCATAGCTTAGTTTCAGAAGCCAATCAATCACAGCTTTTTTACAGTCATGCTTATGTTTAGGATTAATATTTAATAACTTGTTTGCTTTGGCATACAAAAATCGTCCGAGGAAACAGAAAAATCTCTGATATCACTCGTCTATTCTCATTTGAACGACATGCGAGGAAATTTCATACAAAAACTTTGATCCCATGTCTCAGTAACGCCATCTAGAATAATATATGAATATTGGAGCGGCAGCCGAGCTTACTAAAAAAAATACCTAAACCTACTTTAATTGATTTTATTAAAATATTTTTTGTAGGAGAACATTTTGTAGGGTAGCTATGATTTTGTAGGAGAACATTTTGTAGGGTAGCTATGATTTTGTAGGAGAACATTTTGTAGGGTAGCTATGATTTTGTAGGAGAACATTTTGTAGGGTAGCTATGATTTTGTAGGAGAACATTTTGTAGGGTAGCTATGATTTTGTAGGAGAACATTTTGTAGGGTAGCTATGATTTTGTAGGAGAACATTTTGTAGGGTAGCTATGATTTTGTAGGAGAACATTTTGTAGGGTAGCTATGATTTTGCTACTTTTTTGGATCTTTATGGTTGGAGTCATATTTTGCGAGAGACATTGCAATCCGCAAATCAACGATCAGTACTTAAGTAACCTAAAAACAGCCATGAATAGGTACAACTAAAAAATAATTTCTGCATGGAGAGATAGGTACCTTTGTTCTTCTACCAGGATTATAAACAAACAAACTAAAAGAATTTCGTCTAATATATTCAACTATATTTTCTTTATAAAATTGAAATCAAACTTTACATACCTAAGGTAAGTTCGTCTGATTATTAAATTTTAAGCTAAAGATCGGATTTGAAACACTTTACCTACTCATCGCAAACAGTAAGTAGGTACCTAATTGTCTCGAGTAAATGTCGAATGTAGTTCACAAGTGGCAATCACAGGTCAAACCGGTGCGTGGAGGTTGGTCAGTAATTCATTGAGACTTCCGCGAGACGGGACCTCGGCAGGCGGCGGGCGCGGCGGTGCGGCGCGGCGGCGGGCGCGAGTGAGTGGGCGCGGCAGTGCCACTCGGCCACCGCCGCGGGCCGCACGACACACGCACACCAGTTAGAGCCCCATGGGCTGAACTGCGACGAGCGTCTCGCGCGCACTGCCTTCCCGCTACCGACTACCGACTTACGAGGCTGACTCGTGTTTCTGCAAAATCCCTCTTGGGAGACGAACACGATTCTACTCAAAACTTAACTGACCAACTTTTAAAGTCTTATCCGTGCCGCCCGATACTTGACTTTTGTTTTAATCCGTCCAGCCGTCCAGCAGTGTGTCGCTCAGGGCCGAACAGGCCATCTCCCACCAAGTTGCTGCTCGTCATTTCATCGTCGACTACGTCAAAGTTAGTATCGATTTTCTGCTCCAGCCGTTTAGTATTTACGTCCTAAAAGCTATCAAGCAGTATTATGTATGTGTACAATTATGTAGTGGTGTGCGGGCGGCGGTGCGTCTTCGTGGTGTCCGCGCCCGCACTGCCACACTTGTGTTTACGTCGCGGTCGCCCAGGCGATGGCGCCCGCCACTCCCGCGCGCCAGCCGCAGTCGGAGCATTAGACACAGTTCACACAGTTCTAAGAAATTAAGTAATCTGATTTAGTCAGAGTTTAATTAGCAGCCTAGTCGATCGGAGCTTAAGTGTAGGTACTGCTAGTACAATACAGGTGCATACGTGGAATGATATTCCTACTTACGGTCTACATAGGTAATGTTATGCATGCTCTTGCGAAAGTCGACAACATATTGTGTTTGTAACGTAGACTTTTTCTGCTGGGTTCATAGTTTATCGGGTACAGAACTGAGGTCACAACTTTACAGTCCAAAACTTGCTTTAGACTGTCACAAAATCTGTCGAACGTTCACAATTTGGGAATGTTCTTTAAATCCTAGTTCATTAAGTTCCTGCGTAGTGCGGATTGTGTTGATAGTGTTCACGCTAGTGCAGCAGTGAGAGTCGTGATGCTCAATCTCTGCTACAATCAAACCGTGAAAAGCTTGAGAGCTAGGAGCTTTCAAGCTTTTCAACTGCAACAACAGCAACTTGAACGTGGCGGTAAACAGAAAGTAGTAGCACAGTATAAATATTAATTAGACTGTGGTAGTAGCGAACTAGCGAATAATAACAACTGGAACTGGACTAATAAAAAATTCTATTGCACAACTGCTTATCTTTGGCATACCTACTTGTAAAGATATACAAGGTTAGCACTGAGGACTGAGGAAGGATTCTGAAAAATCATTGTCACCCTTGAACAACAACCCATATTTCTAGAGCCCGCAGCTCAGGCCGTTTTGCGTCGTCTGCCAGTCCAACACTGCCAGTCAATGCCCTTGCACCCTGTGCAGCAGTGAATCAATGGCAGCCGGCAGGTGATGTTGGAAAGAGCGCGCGAGAACGCGTGAGGCGCAGATATACTAATGAGGCGTGTGCGAATTCTATAAATTGATTGGAATCACAAGCGCAACAATGAGTAGTAACAACTAGTAGTTTCCGTTATTCTACTGGCACGATTATTTATAATTACTATTCTACGGTATCCCGGGCCCGCGCCCCCCATTCTTCTGCTCTCACGCACTACTTACCCACTGTGTAAGTGAGATACAGTTTTTCCTATGTGTTTATGAATGTAAGCTGCCGTCTATCTGCCAGCCTCGGGTGAGTAGGACAAGTCACAAGCACAGGTATGTGACTTTATCTACATTTTATTTAATCTTACTTGAAATGTGTAATACCTATGTACCTATTTCGTTTTAGGAACACCAACTGTATGTTCCAGGTTTAAATCTAGGTAAGGCAGAGGTAAGATAGAGACACCATTGACATAGTTTAACTAAATTCATCCCGCGACTTAAAAAAAAATACTTTACTCCACCCTCTTAGCACCATGTAATGAAATCAAGGTAAAAGTCACAAACTTGGAACACAGAAAAATAGGTTAATCGCGTAACGCATCATGCTTACCTGCACCACATCGCTGGCCATGAATAACATTATTTTTCTTGCGTACCAGTGGCACGGCATGCGGCAGGAGCCGCTAACTAAGACTTACCAAAGAAAGCGTTGCGTTGTTGTTTCTGCAATCATTTCATTGAATTTTCGAACCGGCACGCGCCATAGAGGTCTGGATGTCAAAGATAAAGAGCTATATTTTTACAAATTAATAGGGTAAATACGCCAAACATTGGCCACCCCCCAAAGGTCGGCATTCTGCAAATTTTTAACATGCGTTCTTTGAAAAGGTAAATAAGTAAGCTCACTTGCTTAAGTAAGTAGGTACCTAGTGTGACAATTTTTCTACTCGAATTGCATCTTTAGTTCATACTCTGTACAGGGGTTATATTCTGTACAGGTTAAAATAATACTAAAACTCCTAGAATAGATGGTCCAAAAATGCATAGTTTCGGGGATATCATCAATCATAATATTAAATTATCAGTTGTTTAGTAACACAAGCTCTGCTTAGCTTGGGACTAGATGGCGTTGTGTGAATAGTCGTGGAATATTATTATTAAGTATTATTAATATTCTAAGTCAGAGCACTAAGAAGCTCTAATATTCTAAATGTATCATTACTGTGTAAAATTTAAATGTCGCTTTTATTAAATTAAAATATTGGTCAATTAAAATATATTGCATTAAGTATTATAATTTATCGTTTAAAAACTCGTCTATTGTATAGTAGCATTTGTCAATTAGTTTTTTTTTGAAGGCAGCTTTAAACTTTGTCAATGGCAATATTCTAACAGAGTCAGGAATTTTATTATTTAGAGCTATTCCAAAGAAACTTTTATTCATCAGTGCTGTCTTACACTTTACATTGCACAATTGATTCACATATTGAGAGCGTATGGGATTTTTCTTTACTGATGACAGCTTGGGGAAAAGATGCAGGTTTGCTTTGACAAACAGTGCTGTTTCTAGTATGTACAGCGACGGTATAGTGTCAGAAGTTTTAGTGACTTAAAATAAGGTATACAGGTATCTGTATTCTTTAGACCACACATTGAGCTAATACATCGCTTTTGTCATATCGAAGACATGAACCGACAAGTCCATGGTACGCCATAAAAAGTGTCTGTATATTTACTTTTTTTGATATTTGAAAGAGTCACATATAATAAATTTCTGTATCTCCGATGGTATATTTCCAACTCGTCTGAAAAAGGTAATAATTAAGCCACTATACAAAAAAGACGACAGAATTGAATTAAAAAATTATAGGCCAATTGCAAAAATTCCTATATTTTCAAAAATCATCGAAAAATTAATTTATAATTGCATAAGATGCCTACTTTGAAAAATTTAAACTATTTTGCAATGAACAAAAAGGATTCAGGAAAAATATTAATACAAACATGGCGCTATTTGACCTACTATTAAGTGTCCTAAAATCTGTCGATCAGAAAAATAGGGTTTGCGCTATCTATACAGATATGACAAAGGCATTCGATTTTGTGGACCACAAGATTTTACTACAAAAACTATACCGTTATGGCATTAGAGGGAATATTCATAAACTTATAGAATCTTACTTAAGTGATAGACTGCAATGCACAGAAATCACAAGAATCTGCCCAGTAACTAAGTTGCAAACAACATATAATAATAATAATAATAATAATAATAATAATAATACTTTATTTGCCAGAACGTAGGTGTACAAAGTTGTGATCTTAACATAAAGTGGCCGTTTACATTCTACCATTATACCTGGTGTGCAAATTTTTAATTGTAGAATAATTTAATTGTAGATACTACATGTCAGATACCATGCATTAATTGAAATTTTGAATGTCCTTAAATAATTTTTTAACATGTCAAGATAAAAATAATAATTCTAGGTAGTAAGCAAATGTCAAATTAAAAATAATAATAATAATAATATATACCTCGGCGGTAAGGTTGATCAAATACGGAGTGCCTCAGGGCAGCGTTTTAGGACCCCTACTATTTTTGGTATACATTAATGACTTGCCTAAGATAACAGGCTACGAAATGGTACTACTAATAATCTGATAATAAATCTTAATAAAACTAAAATTATGCATTTTCACCAACGGATTGAAAATACTCCAGTTAATGTCACTTATAATCAGTCTAAAATAGAAGAGACCAGCATTGCAAAATTCTTGGGTATTTCTATAGACAGCAAACTGACCTGGAAACCACACCTGGAAGAAGTTTGCAAACGATTAAGTAGATCAGCGTACCTTCTATTTCAACTGTCAAAAAAAGTTAATACAGAAACACTTTTAACGGCGTATCATGGATTGGTGTCCTCGGTTTTGCGTTATGGTGTAGTTTTTTGGGGACAGTCAACGAATAGAGAACTTATTTTTAAAATGCAAAAGAGATGCATACGGTCGATGTTTGGCTTAAGAAGGACTGACAGTTGCATTCCATATTTTGAAAAATATAATATTTTAACCTTTCCTGCCTTGTACATCTTGGAAACTTCTCTATTTGTAAAAAGTAATCCCCACCTTTTCAATAAACTGGCCACAGTCAAGAAATTACCTATACGTGCTCAATATACAAACACATTATGCCAAGTTAAATGTAAAACTGCATTGATGAAGAAAAGTTTCTTTGGTATTGCTCCCCAAGTTTTTAATAAAGTACCCAATGCTATTAAATGTATGCCAGTACAAAAATTCAGAAACATTTTACAAAAGTTGCTACTTAAAAAATGCTATTACACATTGGACGAGTTTCTAAATGACAAGTTTAATTAAGAAAAAAATCTGGAATTAAGGTTATAACGATGCTAATTTTAATTTTTGTATACTTAATGTCATTGCGTTATTATTAATATTGTTATTAGGGTCAGGTGGGGTAAATGCGAGTACCATAACTAGAATGACATATTCAACCTTAGACAACATTTTATTTTATTGCAGTATTAAATTTATAATTACTACGTGTATTATGTATTTAGTAGTCTAAAGTTTAAACTTATTTGTTTAATTAAAATCACTTTGATAATTTAGGTAATCAAATTTAAAAAAAATATATCTCACTTATTACATTTACCCGGTGTTCAGGGGCAAATGTAATAATGTTGGTCAATTTCTCAGTACTTTAGATAGTTGCAAATCAGGGGTAATAGCAATAAAATGCGAAAATTGAATTAACTTTGGTTTTTTATTTCAAAGAGATCACATGAAAGCTTACAAAGATAAGAATTTTTCCTTACAGACTAAATAAATCAATCAGTGTTTACGAAATAATCATATTTCTGAATTTGAAATCAAAGTATATTATACCACGCTTGGTTATTGTAGGATTCGGCAATATTTTAACGATGGAATCAGCGGTGATTGTATCAACATCTTCTATTATAGGCCATGCAAACACATCCTATTGCTTATACCCCGTTATTGCAATTACCCCACCTGACTTTTTTTTTTTTTTGGTAGTTTAATTTATTCTTTTTTTGTTGACATTGTATTATTATTATTCATGACATTTTGATTATTTTTAATTGTAATTGAGTTAATTGGACATCTGTAATATAGCTGATATTGTTTTCTTTTCTTTTTTTTGTACTGTTCTATTTTAATTTCAAAAATTCTCATTTCCCGACATTTGTTTATTTAATTAAGAGATTCTGTACATTATTACAAGTAATTTAATTAAAAAAAAAAGTATTACATCACTATTTTGTATGCCTTTCGGCGGAACGTGGGATGGGCTAAACATTATATTTATAAGATCATTTTACCCTGTGTTCACAAAATTAATAAATGATTTTTTTTTTTTTTTTTGATATGCGGATTTACTTAGACGCTTACATACATCTTCCACATGCAATTTCCAAGTGAGTTTATTTTTATTATCTATAATTATACCTAAGAACTTGGTATCAGTAACCTCTTCTATTAAAAAGTTGTTGAAGGTAGGTAACAGAATTTTTTGTGTTATCACAACGTTGATGAAAATGCATTATTTTAGTTTTGTTTAAATGTATAACTAGATTATTATTAATGAGCCATTTTATAATGTCGTTTAAAGAACTTTCGATGTCAATTTCATAATTACCAGAATTAGTATACTCGACAACTGCTGTGCTATCATCAGCAAAAAGGATCATTTTATGTGCTTTCATTAATATATATTAAAAATAATAGCGGTCCAAGCACACTGCCTTGAGGCACACCATTCTTTACATGTCTTGATGCCGACGTATAAACAGTCTTTGTTTTGGCATATTGTTTGTTGCTCAAAAACCAGGATATCTATTACACGTGTAACGCGCGCGTCAGCCGGCGCTTCTACGACCACGTTCAGTATCGTGCGTGACAGACAAGTGCGGATCGGGTCTACGTCTCTTTAGCGGTGGTCGTTCAGGTGAACCGAGGCTTAAAGCCCATACAGCAGAATGTTGTCAGTTGGGTCGGTCGCGTTGACTTCGTAGCTAGCTCGTTGTTACCTACCAGTTACCACTGTACAAGTGTACTGTGAGTGTACACACGGTGTGCGGGTGTGCTAGCTGTGGCGAGCCTGACCTGCTCGAGCCAGGGCCGCCATCGATCCACCGCGCGTCGTAGGTACTTACTAGCCGCTTGAGAAATCACCTTGCGATCTAAATTAAACATGTAGGTAAGACAGACTATTACTAGCGGACGTAAGTATGGAACCTCTTCATCTGGACGTCGTTGGAAAACTTACTCTTTTAAGACTTCTCTAACCGAGGTGTCGATGTCGGCATGTCATGGTCTGCGACGGCGAACAAAAAGAGAGCAAATTTAAATTGTAGATGGGTATAAGTAACCCAAGTGTGCACTGCCTGCGTGCGGCACATGTAGGCAGTATTTATGTAAAGCTTAGGTACCTATTCGGGTATCAAGATGCGCATTACGTTTCCCCTTTAACTAATTAGAGTGTTTGTAATAAGAACGTCATTAACGCAGTTACCGCGGCAGGAGTTAACGAGCTCGTTCGACTGGACAAGAAGCTCGTTGATCGTTCAGTGCTCGCGCCAAGCTTGCAGTGTAGTGTAGCTGTGGAGCGTGTAGAGCGCTGAGCGGGAGGTCGACGAGTCAGCGGCGCGCGCATGTGTGCGTGAGCGTGTGTGAGTGTGGCGTGCCGCGCGCTGTAGCGACGAGGTCGCCGCGAGTGGCCGCGAGTGCGCGACCGGCGACCCTTATCTCAGTGCCACTGAAATAACCTGTGACTCACTCGCGCCATCTTAACCGATTGCCTAAATATTAGTCACCACCACCAGTCACCACCACAGCGCACGACGCCACGCACGCCCGACACGATGAAACGACGCCACGCACGCCCGACACGATGAAACGACGCCATGCACTCACAACCAACTTGTGCTCTCCTATTACTGGAGGAGTGCATCTGAGTACTACTTGTAGTTCACCGCTCACCATTGTGTATGAGTATACCAAAGTCATGGTGTAAGTAAATAGTAAGTACTGACTTAATAATATAATAAAAAAAAAACGGATTTAAAAAACTAAAAAACTCGACAGCTTTTCTGAGTAGGTACCTACTTATTCATGAAAAAGCCCTAAACAAGAAAGTCGTTGTACCCGAAATTGTAGCAGTTGGGCGGGACCCATTCTACCTAATTAACTACAGATAGGTACCTACTTCGGGGCCGAATTAGTTTGATAGCGACATGGTAGCATGTAGCATGCACGAAAAGACGCGGCCGGTCGATAGCACGCGACCTCGCACTCGCGCCGTTGAAATGATCACCAGTAGTGAGATCGGAAGTGACCACCGTGCACCGGTCCGAGACTCCGAGCGCGACCTCGCGCGACGCACTCGACACTCCACGCTCGCATTCACCGCACTTCCTGAAACATAAACATCACGCTTGTAAGGGCTAGGCAGGCAGAGGTATACGACACCCTCTTTATGTTAAAACCCCATGTACCTAGTATGGGGCCAGCCTATTGGCTATATCTGGGCGCAAATCGCGACTCCGGGCTGCCACTACGAAATTCCAAATGAAAAAACCCAATGTCACTTAACCCGTCCTGGGAATCGAACCCAGAACCTCATTCTCGCTATGCGTTCCTGAATGGTGTTCTTACCACTCTGTACGGAATAATCCCGTACATTACAGTCCTCAGGAGTTTCTTGTTTCACGAATTTCGAGATTGTTAAGTGTACCTATTTGTTTCCTTTACTTTTGTTTAATTAGTTTTCACAAAAATGTTGATCTAACGCCAACTACTCTGTTTAAAATACAGTGTAAAAAAAAAACTCTGCCAAATGTTACTATACCACATCAGAATTCCTAAATGAGCGCGATCTATGATTTAATATAGATTCCTTTAAGTAGGTACTTAATTAGGTACGACATTTTCACAATTTATTTGACCCTCAAATACCTACTTACTAGTACTTACCCATTTTATTTTTTTGTTGTTTTCACCCAATTTTAATTAGCATTAGAATTAAGTTAATAATTTCATACGTTTGTTGTATAAACTCAAATCTTTTATGGTTTGTTGTTGAACGTGCTATTTTAAAGGTAGGTACGCCACAAATGGCAGAACATGCAGATCTCATTTTATTTTCATTTGCTTTATTACACCTTTTACACGCTTTATTCACGTACTCATGTTTTGCGATAAAATATTCTATTTTAGAAAAGGTAAGTCCGATTAGCACAAACATTATTTCAGCATGTTAGGAGATTGACCAAAAGCAGGCTAGCAAAGATGCACGAAACAAAATTAAATAAACATAGAAATTATTTGCTAATTTTTTACAAGATATTCACTTCAGGAAATTTGCTTAAAAAAACAAACAGAAAAACAGATAAACAGTGAATTAACGATTGCTAGGTACAGACGCCAGCACGTCAAGTTACCCCAATGTGTCAAATTTCTTTAATCGTTTATCAACTTTATGTCAAACAAAATAAGGTTCATATTCAATTGAGAAAATTTGACACATTGGGGTAACTCGATGTGCTGGCGTCTGTACATGTCCATAGAAAGTTATGATTGAAGTTTCGTTCTCTTCATTTGTACGAGTGACGTAAAAATGAACCTTTAGACCAAAACATCACAAAAATGATATAAAACTCTCTCAAATAAAGTTTAAGCTTCAGAAGCCGGTGACAAAAACACCAAATCAATCAAACAAAGGTCACCGACTTCGAAGCTTAAACTTCAATTGATTGATTTGGTGTTTATGTCATCGGCTTCTGAAGCGTTTTATTTTTCACTTTTTTGTGTTTTTCTTTTAGTTTTTTTGTTTGTGTTTTTTTGAAATCGGTTTTATTTTTTGCAAAAAAGTTTTTTATTTTTCCATTTTTAGTTGTTCCCATAAAAACATTTACCATGTTATATTGTTAAAATGTTAATTGTTAACAATACATGTCAAGGTAATAGGGTTATCCACTTATCCCTAATAAATGAAACTTATCATACCTACCTAACTGTGCAATGAAATAGTAGCAAATTGCAAAAATACCGAACAGACAACAGACGATAAACTCGTTATCTGCTTAGGTGAAAATGACTATATTCCGAATTTAGTCCTTTCTCAGTTGCAAATTATTCTAGAAACATTTAAAAATAGTACCATATTTGTTCTAAACGTACTAAATAACAGGTAGGTACCTGAATGTAAATAAATTAAATTATCTTATTAAAAATACTTGTAGTAAGTTTAAAAATTGTCAATTTATAAACCAAACATCCTCAAAAGTTGACGAGATTTGTAAGTCATTAAACTACCTTATAGACTGCAGTTATTATAGTGATAAGTTCTTAAACCCCATCGAAATCCGAAAGAGAATAGCGTGTAGCAAATCAAGTTCCAAATTGAACATTGCTTCACAGGTACCCAAAAAAGGGACAATTCCCTACTACTTTAAAGCACAATGTCATCCTGTAAGTGCTAAAGCTCAGAAAGGCACTATTCCTTACTATTTTCCGGCTTTAAATGCAAATGACGCATTTTTTCGAGCCTCACGCCACTAGAACGCATCTTTTTAAAATATTTCATCAAAATATCGCTAGCGTGCTATCCAAACAAGAACTACTTGAAATTACTATTCAGGAATTAAAAGATGTAAATAATGACCCAGATGTTATATGTCTATCCGAAACTTTTATTAAAAAAGGTAATGAAACTTATGTCAAAATATATAATTATGAAATGGCTACTAGCTTTTGCAGAGACAAACACAGAGGTGGCACGTGTATATTAGTAAAAAAAGGATACATTTATAAAGAATTATCATTCGTAAAAAGCTTTGCAACACAATACACATTTGAAGCTTGTGGTCTGGAGTTAATGTGTGGCAGATTAGTCGTCATATGTGTCTATAGAACACCCCAATCCGATCCGAACCAGTTCTTAATAAAATTACATACCTATGCTCTTACATGATCTGCTAAAAAAATACAAAAGCAAAATAAAAATTATCATTGCCGGTGACTTCAATATAAACACACTACAAAAAGGCAACATTACAAATGAGTTGCGAGACATGGCCAACAACTATAACCTTAAAATTCACATCAATGTTCCTACACGATTATCTTGTATTGACCAAATTTTAAGTAACATTTCTAATGCAACTGCAACTGTTTTGCCACTGCATCTCTCAGATCATGACACAGCACAAATGTTAAGCTTTCCTACTCATCATAAACCAAACAAGGTACCAATATTTTACATTTATAAACGAGACTACCACTTAGACTACGTCCAGAAATTCAAAGAATGCCTTAAAAACCTTTCTTGGTCTGAAATATATAATAACGCTGACGTAAATTCTGCTTTCAATGATTTTCATAATATCTTGTGCCTATTTTACAACCTCTGCTTCCCCAAGATAAGAGTAAAAGTCAATATAAATAATAAAAACGCACAAAAATGGATAACCAAAGGACTAAAACAAAGCTGTAAAACCAAACGAAAACTACGCTACCAATACTACAAGAATAAAAACACATATAACAAAACCAAATATAACAATTACTCCAGTTTGCTAAAGAAATGTATTTATGGTTCAAAAAAGAACGCAAACATAAAATATATTAATACACACGATAATAAATGCAAAGCCAC
Source organism: Euplexia lucipara (assembly GCA_921972225.1). Taxonomy (NCBI): domain Eukaryota; kingdom Metazoa; phylum Arthropoda; class Insecta; order Lepidoptera; family Noctuidae; genus Euplexia; species Euplexia lucipara. Next base: position 289,156 of record OV179164.1, on the reverse strand, counting down.
TTGGACTGTAATAAAACACGGATTTAGTACGACTACCCCTAAAGAAAACATCGAAACCATAAAGGTACAAGATAATGTAATAACAGACCCTGCAGAAATTGCTTCAATATTCAATAACCATTTTGTCAACTTCACACGAATACCCGCGCAACCAAGTTCTGTACAAAGCTTTAGGAAAAAAATAATAATTATGTTAATTCAATGTTTCTCAAGTCAATGTTAGAAAGTGAGGTTCGCGAGGAAATAATGTCTTTATCTAACACAAAATCGGAGGGCTATGATGAAATTAACACAAAAATAGTAAAAGCGTGCTATTATGAACTGAGCAGTATCTTGACTCACCTAATTAATACGTCGTTTATAGATGGAACTTTTCCCGATAAATTAAAACTGTCCATAATAAAGCCGATATTCAAAAAAGGAGACAAATGTGATATCGATAACTATCGTCCTATTACTTTGATTCCGATCTTGTCTAAAATATATGAAAAGTGTATGTATAAAAGACTTGCTGATTTTTGCAATAAATTTGAAATAATATGTAACGAACAGTTTGGATTCCAAAAAAATAAATCAACTTCATTAGCTATTTTCTCTCTTATAAAGTCAATTCTTACAAATATTAACAATAATCACCTGACGACGGGTCTTTTCTTTGACTTATCTAAGGCCTTTGACCTAGTATCGCACGATATATTACAAAACAAGTTAGAGTCGATCGGAGTCAGGGGACCTGCTCTTCAGTGGATATCATCATATTTAAGTAACAGACAACAATGTGTCATTATCAATAAAGTCAACAAAAATAAAGAAATGACTCCCTACTCATCACAATATAAACATAACAAGCATGGCGTTCCCCAAGGAAGCATATTGGGCCCAATTTTATTTCTCACTAGCTTCTGCCCGCGACTTCGTACGCGGCCTGTTGCTTATGCCAGCGACAACGGGGTCGTCGAAATCGAAGATCTGAAACATCTGATGTCGAATTCTATAAGCCCGGGGACGGGAAATCAATGGGATGCGCGAGACGATTCAAGATGTTCCAGATTTTTTATTTTTGTTGGTCAACAGGAAATGCCATCAGACTTAACAACTTTTGCTAAGACGCCATTTCTATTATGTATATGTTATATTGTCTCTGGGCTTTGGAGTTCCCCTACAGGTGCTCCAGATCTTCAAATTTAGTCTCACAGCAGAAAACACTCTTCACGTGGAATAGTTTTTGCAATGGCACCATTTTTATATCTCTTTCACTTTAGGTGTTCCATTTTCCAAAATAAATTATAGCCTATAATATGTTGCGTGACGTTCACGATCAGCGGTCAGTCATGCATCTCCTTCCCCCACTTATCTCTAGAGTCGATGCGTATATACGCTGAAAACTCAAGCGTCATGCTTTTTCAGTGAACGTCTCCAACTCGCGAGACAGTGCATGATGTTCACGATCAGCGGTCAGTCGCGCACATATTCTTCACTGGTCTCTAAAGACCTGGATGTAGATGCGTAAATACGCTGAGAATGCAGGCGTGCTTCGCGATCCCAAGAAGTTTCCACGGAGCGAGTTGCAGCCTCATGTTCTCGAACAGCATCAAGTCTCTCCTAACGCTCTTCGGTAGATTGTTGGGATCTTGTGGTCTTTAATCATTTAGCACCTTTGGAACATTGGGAAAAAATTGACCTCTTTCTAGGCATGGTTATAGTTTTATTGTGATGATACCTGATCAATTAAAATCTAAGTGGCTGCTCCCCTGCGTTACCGGGTAAGCTACCGTGTAACGAAGATAAATGGAAAAGGAAATTAAACACTCAAATAACATAAGCCCGAAGGCATACGATAAAAAAAATGGGAGTTTTAGCCAGTAGAGTCTAATTTTCAACGATATACCATATACCATCGTCATCGAAAATCAGTCCTGAACTGTTCCCGCCTTCACCGCGTAGTACCTCCTACTTATGTTATTTTATAATTATGCAATGAAATTAGTGATAGTTTTAATTTCTATATCAAATGTTTCTGATCTTCGATTTTTATAAGTCAACAGGAAATGCCTATCAGACCGAACAACTTTTGCTAAGACGTCATTCCTATTTGAGTTATGGTGTAGCTGGGCTCTTGGAGTTCCACAACAGGTGTTCCAGATCTTCGATTTTTATACGTCAACAGCGAGTGCTCATAAGGCTGAACAACTGTTGCTAAGACGTCATTCCAATATATGTTATAGTGTAGCTGGGCTCTTGAAGTTCCACATCAGGTGTTCCGGATCTTCATATTTATTCTCTCAGCAGAAAATGCTCATAACGTGGAACAATTTTTGCTATGGTATCATTTTTGTATCTCCTATAGTTTAGATGGTCTGTTGCGGTTCTGCATCAGGTGTTCCGGATCTTCAAATTTATTCTCTCAGCAGAAAATGCTCATCACGTGGAACAATTTTTGCTATGGGACCATTTTTGTATCGCCTATAGTTTAGCTGGTCTGTTGCGGTTCTGCATCAGGTGTTCCGGATCTTCAAATTTATTCTCTCAGCAGAAAATGCTTATCACGTGGAACAATTTTTGCTATGGGACCATTTTCGTATCGCCTATAGTTTTGCTGGTCTGTTGCGGTTCTGCATCAGGTGTTCCAGTTTCCAAAATAAATTATAGCCTATGTGTTGCCCAGACTTAATATCTATACAACAAAAAAAAATCATTCAAATCCGTCCAGTAGTTCCGAAGATTAGCGTGTGCAAACAAACAGACAAACAGACAAACAGACAAACAGACAGACTTTTTTTTTTGGATTCGTGCTCTATTACTGTTTCTAAACCCCCCTCAATTATTATTTTTTAAATATATTCAATGTACAGACACAGTTTTTTTACAGTCTTATTATATGTATAGATATATATAAATGACATTATAACCATAACCAATCATAATTGCATTCTATTTGCCGATGACATTTCTATTATAGTTACATCTGATAAAAAGAAAAATACAATTGCAGACCACGAGGTCGAAATAAATAACACTATAGACACGTTATAGCATTGGCTTGACATAAACAGCTTGAAAATTAATCTGGAAAAATCAGTATACATTCAATTTAACCAATCCAATAATTATAAAAATAGCATTAATCTTAATATAAACAAAATTAGACAGGTAACACACACAAGGTTTCTGGGAGTAACTATAGATAAGGATATAAACTGGAAAGAACACGTGGATGGAATTAGCACGAGAATCAATATGTTTGTCTACGTACTAAAACAAGTTAAAAATGTAAGTAATATTAAAACTGCCATTATATCGTACCACGCGTATGTAGAATCACTCCTCCGCTATGGTTCAGTAATGTGGGGCAATAGTGTCGATATAAATAGAGCATTTATCGCTCAAAAAAAGTGCATAAGAGCAATGTACAAACTTCAACCAGACGACTCTTGTCGACCATTGTTCATAAAACTTGGTTTTCTACCTCTACCATCTCTATATATTTATGAAACGTGTATGTTTGTTACAAAGAACAAGGAACTATTTAAGACAGCAAACGATGTATGCCCTCGGAGCAGGCGAGATCCTTATAAATTAGTACTTAATGATTTACCGAGACTTACTAAATACAACAAAAACTGCCTAGCTCTGTGTGTGCGAATCTATATTAAGATACCAAACCACTTCAAAACATTAAATAGCAGATTGTTAAAAATTAAATTACACAAGTGGTTAAGTGATACTTGTTTTTATAATTTATAAGAATTTATGGATCAGAAATGTTAGTGTAATACAAGAAGCTTTACATTTCTGGTCCAAACCTCAAATTTTTGCATGCTACGTTATAACCTAGCTGAACATGTTTGTACTTTATTTTATGTTTAACACCATTTCATACCATGTTTTACGCAAATAAATTATTTATTATTATTATTATTATTATAACTATCGAAATATAGGTATATTTTATCTGCGTAGGTACCCCTCAGAGCTAACAGACATATTGATAGGTCATGATATTGTAAGAATAAACATCCAAGCGATTCCAGCAATCACGACAGATTTGCCGTCTATTTTTGAAGAGTTCCATTGTATATCTCCAAAGATCAGCACCAGATCTTCACCAAATTAAAATGGGACCACCTCAGAAGTCTACTCTTTCAAATAAAAAAAGACTTTTGAGAATCTGTCCATAAATGGCGGATTTTTGAACCGGGTCGGATTATGGGCTATGACAAATATCACATCACTTGAAATAAATGAATCGTGTCTACTAAGTAGTACGCCAACGCCAAATCCTGTGCGTTTTGCTAAGTTTCAATTGTGTTGTTTCAGGCGGCGCAGAGCGCAACGTATCGCCGGCTTTGCGCGACGCACTCAACACCATCCGCGAGGCGTGGGCAGAGCCGCGCTCGCTACTTAGCCGTTGGTCAGTATAACTAACTACTCACCCTGCACTCGACACATCCGCGAGGCGTGGGCAGAGCCGCGCTCGCTACTTAGCCGTTGGTCAGTATAACTAACTACTCACCCTGCACTCGACACATCCGCGAGGCGTGGGCAGAGCCGCGCTCGCTACTTAGCCGTTGGTCAGTATAACTAACTACTCACCCTGCACTCGACACATCCGCGAGGCGTGGGCAGAGCCGCGCTCGCTACTTAGCCGTTGGTCAGTATAACTAACTACTCACCCTGCACTCGACACATCCGCGAGGCGTGGGCAGAGCCGCGCTCGCTACTTAGCCGTTGGTCAGTATAACTAACTACTCACCCTGCACTCGACACATCCGCAAGGCGTGGGCAGAGCCGCGCTCGCTACTTAGCCGTTGGTCAGTATAACTAACTACTCACCCTGCACTCGACACATCCGCGAGGCGTGGGCAGAGCCGCGCTCGCTACTTAGCCGTTGGTCAGTATAACTAACTACTCACCCTGCACTCGACACATCTGCGAGGCTAGCTCTCAGCAATCAGCATGCTGCGTCCGTGGCTCTAGCTGCGGCGGGCATAGCGACGCGTTGTTTAACGACGGCGCGCTTGCGTCACCGGCTATCTCTCAGCATCTATCATCTCAGTCTCTATTGCACTTATAGTTCATTGAGATATTAATTATCTATATCTATACTTATAATAAATCTGTAGAAGTAAAATTTCTGTACATTGAAAATATCAAAAAAATAAATAGCAGGGGGTGTTACTAGACCGACACCGAACCCAAAAATATGATTAAAAAAATTTTTGTCTGTCTGTCTGTCTGTCTGTCTGTCTGTCTGTCTGTCTGTCTGTCTGTCTGTATGTTCAGGTATCACGCAAAAACTACCGGTTCGATTACGATGACACTTGGTATACTTCTTCTTTAATATCCTGGGCACCACACTGGGTACTTTTTATCCCGGAAAAGTATATACAATAAAAAACAAACTTAATCTCTAGACCCGACTACTGTAACAACCGCAAATAAAAAGTTTGTCGTAGGTTACGTCACCCGCAGTGGGGTTCACCAAGGGGCGCTGCACACGGCTAAGATAGTATAATATTTTATCTTAAGATACAATATTGCTCGCCATACAATTCAATGGACTATCACACACTACGAAGATAATTATGTACATTGAATATTTATTCAAAATTAATATTGGAGGATGATAGGTGATCGATACTGATGCCAAAAATGCAATTAGTAAATGTTTTGTCTGTCTGTATCTCTGTCTGTATGTGCACGCATAATTCGAAAACTATTACTTATAGGGATTTTAACCAAACTTGGTACTGTTGTAATCAATACGCCAGCACGCGTAGCATGATCACCGAAGAAACGGTCTTTGTCGTGTCTCGGAAGAAAAGAAATCAAGTGTTCATGCTACGCAGGCCGGTTTATTGAAAGAAATTTAACAGATTGAGGTTCCTGTCTATATAATCTGTCACTTTGCCGATTCGTCTGTAGACAAAGGCCGTTTCTTCGGTGTTCAATGTGTTCATGCTACGCATGCTGGGCAGGTTAATCTTAGTCTCAGTTGTTTTACACATGATCAGTTGTACGGCGCTCTTTCCTGGCTCAGTAGTTCCAGAAATCTTTATGCATACATACCGGAAGGATCAACTTTGAAAGTAGTCTATCCGGAAGTATTATGCTAAAATTATTACGTTTATATATCAACGCTCAGCCCAAACCGCTGGTATTAGAGACATGTAACTTAAAGGGGTGTTCTTAATGATGTAAGTATCCACTAAAAAACGATTTTTGGAAATTCAACCCTTAATGGGAAAACATAGGGGACGGAAGTTCGACATCCACGCGGGCGAAGCCGCGGGCAAAAGCTAGTAATATATACAATATGACGTTTGGACCACCAAACGTCATATTGTATATATTATAATTAACATAGTGACCACACTATGTTAAATTTTGATTACTGCCACCATGTCTTTAGAGACTCTAGCAAGATTTAGACAATTTTTTTTTGCCACAGTAGAACAAACACACATACATGACATAGGCTAATAAGCAGTCGAGTACCATAGGTTGCAAAGATAAAGTTAAAGTTGTATTAGTTGCGAGTGGGAACAATGCGAGCTATGGAGTGCGCTGCACAGTGCGGCGCGTCGCACGCCTCATTGACGGCTCCTTCGCTGCAGCGCCACAAATATGCCAAGTATTTACACAGCCGTTAGCTTACCGCTCCGGTGCGGGGCCGGCTGCTCCGCGCCTCCCGCCGCGCGCGATGAACGCCGCGTGCTTTCATGATACTTCGCCTGAAATAATTATGGAATATATTTGTGTCCGCACAGCCACACATAGCTGGCAGTCGACCGCAGACGCGTCTGGCGGATACATGTGATTCAAATATATACTTTGATGAATGAGTAAAACGAATAAGAAAACGAAACGAAATTAGTATCGACGTAAACAGTTAAATTTAATAAATGATTATTTGCTGAAGCACGTGGTGTGTGCAGGCTGAGGTCGCGGCTGTGCACCGGGGACAGTGGGCAGCGCCAGGTGAGAGCTAGTGTGTGTCAGTGTTGTATGCAGGCTGAGGTCGCGGCTATGCGGCGGGGACTGTGGGCAGCGCCAGGTGAGGGCTAGAGAGTGTGTCAATGCTACTGTATGCAGGCTGAGGTCGCGGCTATGCGGCGGGGACTGTGGGCAGCGCCAGGTGAGGGCTAAAGAGTGTGTCAATGCTACTGTATGCAGGCTGAGGTCGCGGCTATGCGGCGGGGACTGTGGGCAGCGCCAGGTGAGGGCTAGAGAGTGTGTCAATGCTACTGTATGCAGGCTGAGGTCGCGGCTATGCGGCGGGGACTGTGGGCAGCGCCAGGTGAGGGCTAGAGAGTGTGTCAATGCTACTGTGTGCAGGCTGAGGTCGCGGCTATGCGGCGGGGACTGTGGGCAGCGCCAGGTGAGGGCTAGAGAGTGTGTCAGTGCTACTGTGTGCAGGCTGAGGTCGCGGCTATGCACCGGGGACAGTGGGCAGCGCCAGGTGAGAGCTAGTGTGTGTCAGTGCCGTGATGCCGCCGGGGTCCAACTCTCTGGGAGTCTCGCGGTCAATTTTCACACTACTGACACTACCTGTTGTTGGTTTGATTCTGACCCACCGTCCTAGTGGGTGTGATGTCGGGTGATTCATAGCACCGACCGTACCGAGCATTCTTAACTCTTAGGGCTTTCCCTTGGAATAACAATATTATGCTATAAACTGTAAGTTGTCTTCAAGGAAAGTAGTACTTAGAATAAAAAAGTTTACGTTTATCAAACCCAAAAAGGTGCGTCGTTTTGGGATATTGTACTTATTTGGCTAAACTATAGTTTTTGGCACTTTCCTTGTGCCATTATTACGCAACCTCTGAGCTTTGAAAAGCTTGTTTACCCATTTAGGCTGTCATTGGAAGACCTTCACGAGCTTCACGTCAGGTACGTGGGAGGCTGGTACTCTGGTAGTGAGCTGCGTCCTGTCCTGCTGTGCACTGGATGCAGCTCAAGACCAGGAACGATTGCCTGCCTGAAGCTGACCCCACCATTGTTGCTACTATCCCAACTATTTTGAGGTTATGTAGCTGTGGGCTGTGGCTGTACCCACTGAGACTGTATGTGTAGATACAACTTAGTTCCCAGGAACAGTGAACGGATTTCTGTTCGCTCAGCGAGGCGCCGCACAACACGGAACTGATAGTACAGACGCCAGCACGTCAAGTTACCCCAATGTGTCAAATTTCTTTGATCGTTTTTCAACTTTATGTCAAACAGAATAAGGTTCATATTCAATTGGGAAAATTTGACACATTGGGGTAACTTGATGTGCTGGCGTCTGTACAACTGTACAATAAACATTCGTTCAATATTAGGATTATGCGGGGTTTTGAGTGTGGTATACCCACTTGGTTAAATTTGTGGTATTCGAGGAATAAAAATCTGGTCATGGGCTCCTGGCAATCGCACTCCTTTCGTTCCGTAGACTCCGGACCCCGGGGGCGCTCATGCCTCACAGAACACAATCTCTTTAGCATATTTTCTATGACGTGCTCCGTTTGCTGTGCTCGATGGCGCGGCGAGGCTTGTATATTAATGAGCCGCACGTTGTGCCGTTTACGGTAATACTTACCGCGTGCTCACCGTGCCCACCGTGCCCACCGTGCCCACCGTGCCCACCGTGCTCACAGCGCGAGTGCGATCGAGTGCGACGCGCACAGGTGGCCGTAGAATGCACAATTGGTCCACATGATTACGTCGAGCTTAGGATGTGGTTGTGTGCCATGCTTTCAGTCCCAAATCTTCTGAATCACTGATACTCCAGAATACGTAACAACTATAATTATTATAATGGTGTAATTTATCTATAATATGTACCTATGTATTTAGAAATATAAACTGTATGTTTCTCAGCTGTTAAGTACCAACAAGCAAGCAAGCAAGCAAGCAAGCTCTCAAGTTTGACTGAGACTGGCGTTGTGTGAAAAGTTGTGGAATATTTATTTATTAGATATTTACTTATTTTATTTATGATCCTTACTTAACGGATCGAATAAAAAACGAATAACTAATGAATTTATTTTATTTGATTAGTTTATGTTTATTTACTCCTACATTACAATTCTGGTCCAGAGAGTACAACTATTTGTATAGTAGTTTACAAGTTTACATCCGATTTTCGTCATCCGTGAATCTCCATGACGTAGGTAGAAGATCATTGACGGACTGAATTTGCTTTTGTATTATTAGTAGGAACAGCGTCCGACCCAAGTTCAGGGTGGTATTGTGAAATTGTAAAAAGAAAAAGTTGGTCTACCAAAAGACGCGCCACCTTCATTTTTTTATTCTTTTGCGTCTTCGTCCGTAAAATAGCATTGCTAGAAGTTGACACCGATTTCAAAGGATTTATGATCGACGATGTGAACGTGAAGCGTGGAAGCCGTCAGCGTATCACATGCTCAAATATTAGTAGGTATTGTTGAAAACGTGTTTTCAAAACGTGGCCTGGCACTAGGTATTTCTGGTGTATCGTGGTGGCATTTACAAACATTTAAACGCTTTTCTCCTCTTTCTTCCAGTCGCACGGTGCACCGCTCGTGCGTGGTGTGCGAGCAAGTGCCCCCCACAACCCGCGCCTCGCCGCCGGCGCCCACGCCCGCCCTCATGGAGCGCGCCGCCGCCGAGATGCCGCCGCGCCCGGGAGCCTCCCCCGGCTTGCTGCGCCGTCGGTACTCCGTCCCCGAGACTATCATGAGGAAGTGAGTTGGCTGACCCGCTTGTACTTTCGTGCTCATCACATCGCGATAAGCGTCCTGCTCAGTTTTCAATTGTCTGCTGTAACGTTGCAGGTATCGTCTTGCGCAGCAGAGGTCAGACTCGGAGGAGAGCGCGCCGCCGACGAATCGTTCGGTGGCATCGGCGACGCCGCCCCGGGACGCGAGCGGCTCGCCTGGCGACACGCCGCACCGATTTGCGCGCCGCGATCGGGAGCTCATGCGCAAGTCGGCACTCATGCGGCGCATGTGGGGCCGGCCGTGCGGGCCGTGTGAGCCGGGCCCCGCTTGCTGCTGTTGCGGGGCCGAGCCCTGCGACCCTGCGCCTTACGGCGGCCGCGAGACTCGCTCGCTAGACGGCAGCCGGTCCGAGCTGCGCCAGCTGTCCAGTGGCCTGGCGTCCTCGCGCTACTCGCACGCCGCCGCCGGCTGGGCCACGCCCAAGCGCCAGCGGCTCGACTCCTCGCGAGACTTCCGTGGCAGCGACGAGATGCTCCGCGCCGCCATGAGGAATAGCTATGACCGCGCTGAAGAGTCACGCACCGACCGCACAACAAGAGCTGACTTCTCCGATTCTACTTATCGTTCCCATGTCCACGACCCCTCGTCAACTTATTTAGAGACGGTAACGGACGCGTTCACTGATAGCGATGGTTCCAAGTTCCACATCACAAGCGAGAGAAATGCATTCACGCAATACTCGGAGCGGCAATCGTCGAACACCACAACGCTGGAAGTGAAATCCACGACGGCGGACGACGTGAACGTGACGAGTGATCACTCCGCGCCGTTTGCCCTTACCGACGAGCGCTCGCTGACCGACTCGTCCGAGACGTACTCGGCGTCGTACCCCACGACAAAGGAGAGCGGACACATCGACGGACGAGTGTGCGAGCGCTCCGCCAGCCTGCTCCGCGACGACAACGATGCGGTGCCCTATGACAAGCCGCTCTCCATCCACACGCCCTCCTACGAACTGCTGGAGATTGTGGTGTCGGAGACGCTCAACGTCAGCTCTGTGCCAGCTGTCAGCGCACCCGCAGTTCCGCCGGACAAAACCACGTACAGCTTTAGAGCTCCAACGGTGAGCCAGAAGTGTGCTTCAAATATTAATATCGATGAATACGTATCTAACATTTTAGTGGAGAGTCTCAATTCATTGACGGATCAATTAGAGTGCATGAACGCGTCCATGGGAAACAATAGGAAAATTAGCATTGTCGAGAAAGAAATAAAAGTAAAGTTACAAAATACCGGAGTGAACACGATAGTACATTTAAGCCCCACTTCCAACAACCAAATCATTTTTGGTAACGAGGAACTGTGCATAAACGAGGAGCGCAAGGATAGTTGCAACAATCTGCACGAATTGCACGCCGCGCACGACTTGCACGATGGGCACGACGCACTCGCCATCCGTGAGGAGGCGCACAGTGTCGAGTCCAACAACAACTTGACATCAGTGGACTCTCCGGGCACCTGTCCGTGCGACTCCTTCGACCTGCAGCATGACCACGTCAACCAGGCCGTCCTGCAGCAAATACAGAAGCTCTTTCAGGACGAACTCCATAATCTAGACCCCAATATGGAATTTTCCAGCAAGACGATACCAGAAATATCTCATATCGAAATATCTAATGTAACAGACGTGTTCATAGACAACGAACATGATTCAGGTCCAATGGGAGCTGATAGCGGACTGGTGCACGGCACCGAGTATGAGCTCATCAGCGGCGTCGGCACCGGCAGTTACTACCCCGACGTAGACGACCAGCCCGTGGTGCCGCGCTTCTCCGCTTTCCCGCACACCGACTCCATGGAAGTGAACACCTCGTCCTCCGACGACGCGGACCTGATGGGCTCCGACTGCACCAGCCTCGTCGACAGTCTCGACGACCCCAACTCGCCGCGTTCTGTGTTGCTGCGCCGAGCCTTCACCGGGCGGCGCAGCGAGCTCGCGCGCTCCGCCATAGACGTCCTCGACTTGCTGCCAGAGAACGCTCGCAACGAGGATGTAATCACGCCCAAAGAGAAGGGCGAGTCGTTTTTTATTAAAATTAAAGACAACGAATGCGACTGCGATAAGGAAAACGTCAACGTCGCCGACCGAATGCCCGAGAAAATAAAACAGAGACTTTACCGGCGACATCGCAAGAGAGAGATGCGCATGGAGTGCGCGCGACGCACGCGAGGCAAGCAGCGTCTGAGGGAGCGCGACGGGGAGCGGCGCCACGGGGAGCTCCACCGCTCGCACCGCGACGGGGAGCGGCGCCCCAGGGAGCTCCACCGCTCGCACCGCGACGTGGAGCGCGAGTGCGTCGCCATCGTCAACGCGCTCATCGATGACGTCATCAACAGGATCACGCAGGAGGAGTACAAGTGTATGCGCATCAAGCACCGACCGCGCAAGATGGTCACCTCCAAGTCCGATGACAATGTAGCCAAGCGGACTTGGAAGAGAGAACTGGAGCCGATCAACGACAGAGATCCATTCAAATCTCTGAAGAGCAACACTACTCAATACGAATCGTATCATTCACGGAAACCCAAGGGTGAGCGACACCAAATACACGGCAAGTTGTCATTCGTAACGCGACCCGCGGCTGCCTCTGACGACCGAGCTGCAAAAAGGATATACCAAAAGTCTGAAATACACGAAGGTAATAAATGTATCGAAATATTGGAAATACTAGAATATGTAAACGGCTCACAGAGTTCACCGGAAACTACAACTTCTGACGAAAACCAAAATCATACTATGAAAAACAAAAAGTCACGTATTCCAATCCCAATTTACGAAAAAATTCAGAGGTTGCCGAATAACGAGTCGAACAAGAACAACAGCAAACACAACTCAATGCGAGCCGAGCGCAATGGCAACACCAACCGACTCATCGCAGACATGCTACTGGGCGCGCTGGCTGAACCCGGCAGGCCGCCCGCAGCGCCCCCCACCCCGCGTCGCGCCTCCGTGCCGCACGCCGAGCCGCGCTCGCGTTCTAACTCGCTACGTTTCAAGCAAATGTTCGACATCATTCCCGAGGAGCGCAGCAGCCTCAGCCTCGACTCCGGCAACGAGGACCTCAACCACAACCGCCGCGCCTCTGCGCCCGATATCGCTGACCAGTTCCGCGAGACCTCCGACGCCGAGTGCAACGACGCGCCCCCTGCGGCCCCTGCACCCACGCCCCTTCTAGCCAGATCAAGCCCGCCGCACAAACTAAAGTCTCAACCTACTTCGCCGAGACGGTGTAAAGACATGAAAAGTGCAGCTACCTCTCCCATAGCGGACATTGACGGAGACAATCGGGCGCTCAGGTCAAAAAACCAAACAACGATGACATCTCCTGCCAGCAAGTCGGCGGCGACCAGCCCCATGCGAGCCTCAGTCACAGAGGGTGGGGCAAGGGGGGATGCGGGGCTGGTAGGCAAGCGTGGGACGGGGGCGCGGGGGCGCAGTTGGTTGGGCTTCACGCGCGCGCCCCACGACGAAGGTATCTCACTGTCCGTCTCGTGCGCATCGCCGCTGCTCCCGCACCGCTCGGCTTCTTCCGTGCCCGTCGAGTAGCCGCACGCAGGCTGCACGCGAACCACTCGTGGGCCACACCCGCAGCACCTGCGCCACACTCGCGACGCGACGCTTACATTAGATTCACACCCAGCTATAGCTGATAACCGTCTCGTAGTTTCATTCTCATCTCACTCCAACACCAAAATAAAGCGAATATATATTTTTAATAGTATTATTACACGTAGGTATATACGCTTATCACTGCTGAGAGAAGTGCACCTACTACCTGCACGCCAATCGCGCAATATGTTGTAGAACATCTTGCCAGCACTCGCAACTGGCGCCCGTCGTCGTAATAAGTAATTCTATATTAGTTAAATTAGGCGTTAGGAGAGCATTTATGTAAAGCAGAGTTTGAATATTAAAATTTTAAATTTTTAAACGTTGTTTTATTCGCACGAAGGTTACAAAGAGAGGGCAGATTCTGATAAAATGCGGCCGTGCAGGACCATGACCACCCAGCACGAGCGCACTCAGGATAAGCGGACGCGCATAGAACGCGTCGGCGAGCGCTCCGAGCGCGCCGAGCGTGCCGAGCGCCCGCCCAGGCCTGCTCCACGGCGCGCACCGCCCGCCCGCTCTCCCTCCGTTGAGCGAGTGCCTGCCGCGCTCTCCGACGAACTCTCTGAACGCTCGCCGGACGACATCGCACACATCATGGGCAATAAATTTAAATCACGCAGTTTCTCTCTCGAAAGAAGTGACGACGACGGAATTCATGCTTCCTCCGTAAAGCTGCCCGAATTTAAGGGTGGCGGTGACAGCGGTGGCGGCGGTCCGAACTCTAGCGACAGCAGCGAATCCGGAGGAAGCCTGCTGTGCTCGCTCGCGCCCAAGTGGCTGTCGCAAGGCCGCGCCCGTCGGGCCGCGCGGCGGCGCGAGCAGGAGCGGGCCGCGCCTGCAGCGCCCGCACCCCGCGCGCCCGAGCCAGTCCTGCCCGACCAGCAGCCGCCAGGTAAAGCACATGCACGCTTCTACGAGTATACATTGTGACATTAGTACGGATGTTAAACATTCATGTTGTGTAATTTATGGCATAGTACGAGTCGGTATCGGTACGCGAATGTATCTAGTTGGAGCTATTATACAGTATGCATTTGACGTCTAACTTCTATGCAATAATTGAAACCGCAAGTAATATAAGTCCACAGAAGTATAGCAACAATAAAATAAAAAAAAACCCGACTGCTTTTCTGAGTATTCATAAAAAAGCGCTAAAACAAGAAAGTCGTTGTACCCGAAATTGTAGCAGTCGGGACCCATTCTAGAAAGCCAGCCGTCTAGTCAGTAGATTGGAGTAATCTGCAATGTAATATAGGTATGTGCTTATTCAAAGTCATATCTTTTTTGTTTTAACCGTTTGCCCGGGAGGAGGCACGGTTCGGGAGGAGGCACGGCTCCTTGTCGTTTCGGGTGACGCAGATACTTTCCGGGCACGGTTGCTTCGGAAAGTACTAACCTGTGTCGCATAAACAGGGAGCCGGACGCCCGGTGTCACTACTGCGTCGACTGTCGGGAGGAAACGGCGCGGCATACGCTGGCAGAGTGTGCCGCTTGGGAGGAGCCGCGCCGTGCCCTCGTCTCTGGAGTAGGCAGTGACTTGTCGCTGCCGGCCGAGGTCGAGAGGATGGTCGGCAGCGTCGAGTCCTGGGACGCGGTGGTGTCCTTCTGCGAAACAGTCATCTCGCAGAAGGAGGCTGCGGAAAGGGAGAGGGAGATTACCTCCACTCACCCTACCCGCAGCAGACGCACCGGGCGCAGGCGGAGGGCGGACAACGCCCTCTTCCAGCCCCCCTGAATGGGTCCAGGGCGACGGACGCGGGGATGTCCGCCGCCCCCACGTACATGGACCCGACGTGGCGGCGCGTCGTGTTCACGCGCGCCCTTCTTGGACGTCGCGAGTCTAACACCTCACTCCCCTCGCTGACTTGGCGAGGCCCGCCGACACCAGTCGGGGGTCGCGGAAGTATCTTCTGTTCCCGTGACCCCGGCGCAGGTGTGAGAAGGAACACGGGGTGGTTTTTAGTCAGTAAGAGTCTGACAGACCCCTCCGCCTCCCCGGGCGGGGGACATCCATGAGGAATTTCCACCCCTAGCGGCCGGCGAGTACCGGCGAAATTTTTCTAAGTATTTTTTTCATAGTGCTCCCAAGACGCACTCTGACCCAGTACGTTATGTAAAGCATACCCCCACATAATAATCATGACTGGTCTGTCGGTCTAGTAGTAGTGGCCCTGGCTCCTATACCGGAGGTCGTGGGTTCGATTCCCACCTAGGACAAATGTTTATGTGATGAGCACGATCATTTGTTCTATGTGTGGGTGTAATTTATCTATAATATGTATATGTATTTAGAAATACATATATAAGCATGTTTATCAGCTGTTTAGTACCCATAATACAAGCTCTTAGTGAACTATTCAATCTTCTCTCTCTCCCCCTCCCCCTCCATCTTCCTCCTCCCCCAACCCTCCCAATATCCCCCTCTTCCTCTCCCTCTCCCCCTCCCCTCCATCTTCCTCCTCCCCAACCCTCCCCATATCCCCCTCTCCCTCTCCCTCTCCCTCTCCCTCTCCCTGCGAACATGCGACGCCGCACAGCTTACAATAGCTTACTATAGCAAAAAGTGTCGTGACAACTTTTCGTAAGATTTTTTTCCGTCTAGCCCCCTTTCACAACGCGCGATAAGGAACTTCGTTCCAAAATCGTTTTAATAACCGTCCGACACATATACGTGTGCGAGCTCTGTTGTGCTGACAGTACTTGTGTGTGTGACAGGCGGGTGGTCAGTGACGGTGGCGGGCTCGTGCCGCGCGACACTGCCAGCCGACGTTGAGATGCGCCTGCGCTTCCCGCACGACACCCACGCCGCCGCCGACGGGCCCTGTCAGGTGCAGCACAGTACACTTTACTAACACGTTCTCGAGCAATAAGTAAAAAGGTGAAGATAGGTTAGGTTACCTAAAAAACTTTCGATCTTCCAAAATGGCACACTAACGCACGCACGCGTCCGTTGACGGCACGTCGCGACACTGAGGTCGAGTGTGGCTACTGGCTTAGCCACATTTTAACGTGTTGCTTGCTGAGCGCTTATAACCTATCTACACCTTTTTACTTCTATTCTAAACCTACTAGATAACTTTAATGACCAACGAGCAAACGACATACCTACCTACATTTAGAAATTAACGCGTAGGTAATGAAAATGTCAATAAAAAAGAGTGTTTTTGTTCAAGGTTGGGGTGATTAAGATAAACTAAGATTAAAGATTATAAAGATAGGTTACCTATATTTCAGTAATACGAATGGGAAATATGAGTACGATATTTTCTTCTAAATTATCTTACATAATACACACATCAAAAGTGTCTAGGGATCAACACATATTTTTGCAATAACTTTTCTCCTGATTGATATTAATTAAAATTTTCTTTAAGGATTCATCAAATAAAGTGTTTTCGTTTGTCACAGTAACGATAAACCAAGTCATCTTTGCATTAATAAAGAAATTTGCCATTTTCGTAATAAAGGGATTTTTGACATTTGAACCACTAACATTAAAGTTCGAAAAAAAGACTGAAATAACAGTTTTCTTTAAAATTTTATTGGGTAACTTAAACAATTAATAATCCGTGTTTCTACCGCGAACACTAACAACACAAGAACATCGGTTTGGCATACTCAAAATGAGTTCATCCAAATCACGCTGTGGAATGGCCGCCCATGTTCGTTGCAACAACAAAAAAAGGTCTTCTTGCGACTGGATACCCTCCATATTCGGCAGAGCTCTTCTCTGTAGCATATCCCATGCATGCTCAATCGGGTTCAAGTCTGGCGACTGAGCAGGCCAGGGCAGGACATTGATGTTAGCTGCGGCGAGAGTCTGTCTTACAACTCGTGAGGCTTCATCACTCTTCAGGGAACTTAATTAGCGACCAAACAGTTAGAAACCGCTTGCATGAAGTGAACCTTCATTCCCGAAGACCGCTACGGGTACCACCTATAGCAATGCACAATCGTAGGATTCGATATCAATGGGCTCTTGAACACAGAAATTGGGCAGAAGAACAATGGCGTTTCGTGTGCTTTTCTGATGAGCCTCGTTTTGGTATGAGACCGGATACAAGACGTATACGACACTGGAGAACCCCTGGACGCCAACAGCGATTAAAATCCTGCCAGGAAGTCCATCCTTATAGTGGTGGAACCATCATGGTATGGGCGGGTATTTGGATCGGCGGAAGAACTGAGTTGATTTAGATCAGAGGCAACCTCAACGCTCAAATTTATGCTGAGACGATTGTATCAGACGTCATCGTTCCTCTACAAGTGCAAATCGGTCCCTTATTTCAGTTAATGCATGATAATGCACGACCGCACACCGCAAGAGTTGTAAGACAGACTCGCGCCGGAGCTAACATCAATGTCCTGCCCTGGCCTGCTCAGTCGCCAGACTTGAACCCGATTGAGCATGCATGGGATATGCTACAGAAAAGAGCTCTGCCGAATATGGAGGGTATCCAGTCGCAAGAAGACCTTTTTTTGTTGTTGCAACGAACATGGGCGGCCATTCCACAGCGTGATTTGGATGAACTCATTTTGAGTATGCCAAACCGATGTTCTTGTGTTGTTAGTGTTCGCGGTAGAAACACGGATTATTAATTGTTTAAGTTACCCAATAAAATTTTAAAGAAAACTGTTATTTCAGTCTTTTTTTCGAATTTTAATGTTAGTGGTTCAAATGTCAAAAATCCCTTTATTAGGAAAATGGCAAATTTCTTTATTAATGCAAAGGTGACTTGGTTTATCGTTACTGTGACAAACGAAAACACTTTATTTGATGAATCCTTAAAGAAAATTTTAATTAATATCAATCAGGAGAAAAGTTATTGCAAAAATATATGTTGATCTCTAGACACTTTTGATGTGTGTATTTAAGTACTTACGATAAGACTGATGACAAGACGATGGGGAGGAGTACTTTGACGCTTGAGCGTTCCGATTTTGTTTTTTTTTTTTTTCTAGAAGGGGGTTTTTGTATTTTGTTTTTTTCGTTACTATTTTATTTGTAGTTAGTTTAAGTGTACATATTTAATTTAAAAAAAAACTTAAGATAATAATTTCGAAGAAAACACATACATACCATACATACATTTTTATTTCATAATTATAAGGTATAACGTTAAATACAATTTTCCTTAAATCTATATGAAGTTCACCCGGAATTTGTGCCTGAACTAGGTGATTCTGTGTTTCAGGCGATTGTAGGTAACATTAATCTTACAAATATCTCTTTTCTATTGAATGGTAGAAGTTAAGATATTTTAGTAAATGTGACAATGTATAGATATTATTGTTCGTGACTGTACCTACTTATGAAAATACATAAAATACAGGCATAGAGCGCGGTAACGCAATTACGCTGTCTTGTTCGGTGATTATCCCGAACAGTTTTTAAATTATAAGATTTCCAGCCATGTTAGTGTTAGACCGTGTAAAGTAAATAGTTAAAAATACCGATTGCAAAACGTCGATACAATGTCAATAGTCTTTAAGTGAAGTGGATGTGTAACTTCCCGACGGACGAACGGTCAAGACATCGGGACTTGCAAACAGACGAACAGATAAGACACAATAAATTTATAATCAGACCAGTCATTAATTAGGTACCTGCTGAGAAAGTCTGATAAGTAAATTGTACGACTTCTAATAATTATTAGGTCATTAACTCATTACATTGAAATTGGTGTTTTGTAAGGGAGAAACATAAGTTGTTTTTTTTTAATACAACATATTATGTAGGTAGGTACCATTGCTATCTATGCACTTTTGCCATCTCATAGGTAGTTCATTGATCCTTTTACTAAAAGAACAATTCGGACGGGAATCAACAAAATGCCCACTCTATAGTATTTTAAATCTATTTGGTTCTGGAGGTCGAAATTTCCAGAACAAAAACGTTGGAACCAATAACGCACTGTGTTTTCTTTTGTGACACGTTTCGAACCGGATCTGCAGCACTGGTGCCACGATGGAACTCGTATTCGTAAATAACGTAATATTTCAAGTTTTCCACTTTATAAACTGACAAAAAAACCAAAAGAGGAAAAAAACAATTGAATTACGGTTTTCCAAGCACAAAAGCATGAGTAAATAGCTGTACCAAGTACCAACACTTGAGGAGTTGCACTATATCATTACGCCTTTAATTAGGTGTTCTCTTCTAAAGGGAAGTGTTTTATGAAGCTGTAAAGTTAGAGGTATTTAAAATGTACAGTTTTCTATCAGACAACAAATTACTATTCTTGTAAAGATCGTCCGTGGAGAATCTATAAGGCTTAAAGTACATGACCTTTACGAGAGACCTCTGCACCATCTCCTTTCTAAGTCTAGGAATTTAACCTTTGTGGGGCCACGAAGGTTAAATTCCTAGACTGTATACTCCTTATCGGTATACAGTAGGTATAATATGACTGATTGTACAAGAGCAACGTTTATTTTGTTTAGTAGCTGTACGGGTCAACCACCGTACAGCACGTTTACCTGGGTCATCATTAATGCCAAAGACATTCAATACCTATAGACCGGACATCACGAACAAAATTTCATCCGCAACTTGTGTCCTGGTGGACACAAGTCTATGAGTTTTTTTTAGTACGCTCAGTTGCCGCCCCAATTTTCATATATTATTCTAGATGGCGTTACTGAAACATGGGATCAAAGTTTTTCTATGACATTTCCTCGCATGTCCGCTCTATAGTATTTAAATCTCTTTGATTATTGCGCTACCCGCTTAGTATGTTTCCATCATTTATATTATTGCACTTCCACCGCAAATAATTCAGTGCGTAATTAGGCGCATACCGTGCGCGTGACTCAAAATCCCATATCGTTCACCATTCATCCTAACTAGTATAAATTAATCTTAATCTTATATTTGTGAAAGCAGACAATATAGTGAATTTAAAAATCTTAAATTGACTTTCATCTCTTATCTCTCGTTTTTTCTATCTTAACCCAACCCCGAACAGAAGCTGTGCTGCCATTACATGTCTCAAAATCTTAAAAATGCAAATAAGTTTCCTTATCCTAGTCCTTATTGGCTCAATATGGGGGTACCACGATAAGCTCTGGTGAAGAATGACTCCGAGGTATTTTGTAGCTTACTCTCTCAATACCTTGACAATTACATTTATTACGTGGAGAACCGCCACATCCGTGAATTCTAATTCCGTAATGGTCACCAGGCTGAGATCTTTGATTTGCGGTGAAGCATATAAAGTTGGTCTTAGAGATATTGAGAGTTAACAAATTATTATTAAGCCAATCGGCCACATTGGTTACTTAGACCTCTATTAGCAGTAATCTGCACAGCATCCCAAGACTTTCCTGTGTATACTATAGCAGTGTCATCAGCATAAGAGTATATGTTCCCGCCACTGCTCCCGATATTACAAAGGTATATCAGGAACAGTGTCGGGCCAAGAACACTTCCCTGTGGGATCCCGTAGATCACTTCTTCTTCAGAGCTGTTTAAATTATTAATTTTTACCATCTGCTTTCGCCCCCGTAGATAACTTCCAAAGAGAGATAGAGCCGTGTCGCTTATGCCAATTTTTTCCAGTCTGTGCAAAATGGTGGGGATAGAAATTGTATCGAAGGCCTTTTTTATATCAGAGTGTTCTAAATTACTATTCCAACCGCACTTTGATTTAGAAGATTGATGGTGATACACCATCATACTTAAAGGCAGCAACAGCTAGATACTCATATCAAGACATATTGTATCGTTCTCTAGGAGTGCACGTGTCGCCATTGCGCCACGTGCGCGTGCTCGGAGCGCGCGGAGCGCAGCGCGGGTGCGCGGTGTGCGCCCCTCCCGCCTGCTGCGCCCTCCGCTCTCGCGCGCCTCGCTCGCACCGACTCCAGCAAGCTGACGCTCACTATGAAGAAGGAGGCGCTTGGTACCACATCCACATGCCCATTATTCACTAAGCCATTGCATGTCATAGTTGAGTGGAGCTAACTAACGTAGGTCCTGTACGTAATTTACATTCATGAATTGATTTCTAATTACAGACTCTTCCATTCTTGCCTCCAAGAGTTCGAAGAAGTCGGGCGACCCGCTCCCCGACGTGGAGACGTACCGTGCGTCGCGGAGCAAGCTCAAGAGCTCCGTCAAGGTATAACACTCCTACTGCAGACTGAAAGTGCATGGTGCTCTGTACTCGCGGGTCGTGTGCTCGCTGCGCAGACAGAATCGCGTAGTGGTTAGTGGTGGTCGTTAGCAAGCATTTACACCTAGAAGGCGGTTGTTTCAGACGCGTCGGGGGTACTCCCTGCATTGCTGGCTGCCCGACACAGAAGCCGCGCCCCTCAGGTATTATGCCTCCACCTACCGCCGCTGTCGCAACATGCCCATGTGGACAGACCCATCACCAAGCCACACGCAGGCGTTCTGTATGCGACTCTGGGTCGACTGTGTATCAGTGTGTAGGCACTGTACAGGGACGGGACATTATATTAAAATGTTTTGAACAAGATTTCATAGAAGGAACGCAAAGTATTACGATTCATCTACATATTAATAAAGTAGATAAACCTTTTTAACCTTTCTATCTCCGTGAGTCCAAAGTCCAAGCCTGTAGCTGTATTTTTCTTTCTTTCTTTACTTATAGTTTAATCATAAATTTATCCGAAATCTGTCGGTTCCTAACTGTCTGTTTTCCAGAACATGCGCCGCCACGGTTGAATAGTGTGTGTGTTGTGTGCGCAGGCCCAGTAACGGTCTGTCGGTGCTGGGCAGCGCCATCATCCCGGAGCTGAAACCGCGCGTCCCCACCATGAGCGAGCGCGACCTTACGCGCATCTACACGCCGCGGCACTACCTCCGCTCCTAGACCGGCCCCACGGCCCCCGCCGGCCCCAGCAGCCCCACCACACACACCAGACTCGAACATGTATAGATCAGCACAAATGTATTGTAGGTATTTTATAAATAAATTGTTCATTTTTATAAATTTTGGTTTTGATGATTTAAATACAGCCAGCTGGTACTATAATTTTATTTTTAACTAGCTTCTGCCCGCGACTTCGTACGCGGCCTGTTGCTTATGCCAGCGACAACGGGGTCGTCGAAATCGAAGATCTGAAACATCTGATGTCGAATTCTATAAGCCCGGGGACGGGAAATCAATGGGATGCGCGAGACGATTCAAGATGTTCCAGATTTTTTATTTTTGTTGGTCAACAGGAAATGCCATCAGACTTAACAACTTTTGCTAAGACGCCATTTCTATTATGTATATGTTATATTGTCTCTGGGCTTTGGAGTTCCCCTACAGGTGCTCCAGATCTTCAAATTTAGTCTCACAGCAGAAAACACTCTTCACGTGGAATAGTTTTTGCAATGGCACCATTTTTATATCTCTTTCACTTTAGGTGTTCCATTTTCCAAAATAAATTATAGCCTATAATATGTTGCGTGACGTTCACGATCAGCGGTCAGTCATGCATCTCCTTCCCCCACTTATCTCTAGAGTCGATGCGTATATACGCTGAAAACTCAAGCGTCATGCTTTTTCAGTGAACGTCTCCAACTCGCGAGACAGTGCATGATGTTCACGATCAGCGGTCAGTCGCGCACATATTCTTCACTGGTCTCTAAAGACCTGGATGTAGATGCGTAAATACGCTGAGAATGCAGGCGTGCTTCGCGATCCCAAGAAGTTTCCACGGAGCGAGTTGCAGCCTCATGTTCTCGAACAGCATCAAGTCTCTCCTAACGCTCTTCGGTAGATTGTTGGGATCTTGTGGTCTTTAATCATTTAGCACCTTTGGAACATTGGGAAAAAATTGACCTCTTTCTAGGCATGGTTATAGTTTTATTGTGATGATACCTGATCAATTAAAATCTAAGTGGCTGCTCCCCTGCGTTACCGGGTAAGCTACCGTGTAACGAAGATAAATGGAAAAGGAAATTAAACACTCAAATAACATAAGCCCGAAGGCATACGATAAAAAAAATGGGAGTTTTAGCCAGTAGAGTCTAATTTTCAACGATATACCATATACCATCGTCATCGAAAATCAGTCCTGAACTGTTCCCGCCTTCACCGCGTAGTACCTCCTACTTATGTTATTTTATAATTATGCAATGAAATTAGTGATAGTTTTAATTTCTATATCAAATGTTTCTGATCTTCGATTTTTATAAGTCAACAGGAAATGCCTATCAGACCGAACAACTTTTGCTAAGACGTCATTCCTATTTGAGTTATGGTGTAGCTGGGCTCTTGGAGTTCCACAACAGGTGTTCCAGATCTTCGATTTTTATACGTCAACAGCGAGTGCTCATAAGGCTGAACAACTGTTGCTAAGACGTCATTCCAATATATGTTATAGTGTAGCTGGGCTCTTGAAGTTCCACATCAGGTGTTCCGGATCTTCATATTTATTCTCTCAGCAGAAAATGCTCATCACGTGGAACAATTTTTGCTATGGTATCATTTTTGTATCTCCTATAGTTTAGATGGTCTGTTGCGGTTCTGCATCAGGTGTTCCGGATCTTCAAATTTTTCTCTCAGCAGAAAATGCTCATCACGTGGAACAATTTTTGCTATGGGACCATTTTTGTATCGCCTATAGTTTAGCTGGTCTGTTGCGGTTCTGCATCAGGTGTTCCGGATCTTCAAATTTATTCTCTCAGCAGAAAATGCTTATCACGTGGAACAATTTTTGCTATGGGACCATTTTCGTATCGCCTATAGTTTTGCTGGTCTGTTGCGGTTCTGCATCAGGTGTTCCAGTTTCCAAAATAAATTATAGCCTATGTGTTGCCCAGACTTAATATCTATACAACAAAAAAAAATCATTCAAATCCGTCCAGTAGTTCCGAAGATTAGCGTGTGCAAACAAACAGACAAACAGACAAACAGACAAACAGACAAACAGACAGACTTTTTTTTTGGATTCGTGCTCTATTACTGTTTCTAAACCCCCCTCAATTATTATTTTTTAAATATATTCAATGTACAGACACAGTTTTTTTACAGTCTTATTATATGTATAGATAAGATTATTTATAAGTCATGTTAGGGTCGGTTTCCGTTTTCGTCCGCGAATTTGTAAGCGTAACTAAACAAAACTAAACCAAAAATGGCAGTGCGGATTTCTCACACACCGGAAAAGGAGTAGATTATGGAATCTCGACGCACAAACAATATTGCTATAACCTCAGACCAATTTGGTCTGAGGCTATAACACGATGCTACAAAACCGCGGATGCACGTAACCGCGCTGCCAGTCTGAGGGTATGTCAGAATAGCAATCACATGTGTTGCTGTTTCCATTTATCACATGGAAGCACATAATAAAGCTGGCGATTATTTTTTGCGGCAACGTGCATTGACATCCCGTAGTATTGCAGTGAAGATCTATCGCGGTAAGGTGCATCGACAACCCGTAGTAACCCGGTGACCGTCTTTCGCTGTAACATGCAATCTCAACTGGGTCTTGGAGCTTTCACAACTTGACTCAAGTCAGCAAACAAAAACACCTTATTCATTACTTATTCGATTTTTTTTAAAGAAATTACCTTTATAAATAAAAACAAAAACAATCAAAGTAGCAGCTACACGAAAAATTGTGCTCACACCATTTAAACATTTACCTAACTTATCACTATACGTGAGGATTTGTAATTGGCTTTCTGGTGACTATGGTTTCTTTTTTTTTTTGTTTGTTTTTATTAGCTGTAAGTCCTCCATGTACTAAATCTATACATATAATAAGACTGTAAAAAAACTGTGTCTGTACATTGAATATATTTAAAAAATAATAATTGAGGGGGGTTTAGAAACAGTAATAGAACACGAATCCAAAAAAAAAGTCTGTCTGTTTGTCTGTTTGTCTGTTTGTCTGTTTGTTTGCACACGCTAATCTTCGGAACTACTGGATGGATTTGAATGATTTTTTTTTTGTTGTATTAATATTAAGTCTGGTCAACACTGGAACACCTGATGCAGAACCGCAACAGACCAGCTAAACTATAGGCGATACAAAAATGGTCCCATAGCAAAAATTGTTCCACGTGACGAGCATTTTCTGCTGAGAGAATAAATTTGAAGATCCGGAACACCTTATGCAGAACCGCAACAGACCAGCTAAACTATAGGCGATACAAAAATGGTCCCATAGCAAAAATTGTTCCACGTGATGAGCATTTTCTGCTGAGAGAATTAATTTGAAGATCCGGAACACTTGATGCAGAACCGCAACAGACCAGCTAAACTATAGGAGATACAAAAATGGTCCCATAGCAAAAATTGTTCCACGTGATGAGCATTTTCTGCTAAGAGAATAAATTTGAAGATCCGGAACACCTGATGCAGAACCGCAACAGACCAGCTAAACCATAGGCGATACAAAAATGGTCCCATAGCAAAAATTGTTCCACGTGATGAGCATTTTCTGCTGAGAGAATTAATTTTTGAAGATCCGGAACACCTGATGCAGAACCGCAACAGACCAGCTAAACTATAGGCGATACAAAAATGGCCCCATAGCAAAAATTGTTCCACGTGATGAGCATTTTCTGCTGAGAGAATTAATTTGAAGATCCAGAACACCTGATGCAGAACCGCAACAGACCAGCTAAACTATAGGAGATAAAAAAATGGTCCCATAGCAAAAATTGTTCCACGTTATGAGCATTTTCTGCTGAGAGAATAAATTTGAAGATCCGGAACACCTGATGTGGAACTTCAAGAGCCCAGCTACACTATAACATATATTAGAATGACGTCTTAGCAAGAGTTGTTCAGCCTTATGAGCACTCGCTGTTGACGTATAAAAATCGAAGATCTGGAACACCTGTTGTGGAACTCCAAGAGCCCAGCTACACCATAACTCAAATAGGAATGACGTCTTAGCAAAAGTTGTTCGGTCTGATAGGCATTTCCTAGGATGGATGGAGTAGGGCATATTCTCACCTGTACGCAAAATACGCGCTTGGTCGTGGAGTTGCGGACACCTGCCCGTTAAACCTAACCTAACCTAACCTAGGCATTTCCTGTTGACTTATAAAAATCGAAGATCAGAAACATTTGATATAGAAATTAAAACTATCACTAATTTCATTGCATAATTATAAAATAACATAAGTAGGAGGTACTACGCGGTGAAGGCGGGAACAGTTCAGGACTGATTTTCGATGACGATGGTATATCGTTGAAAATTAGACTCTACTGGCTAAAACTTCCATTTTTTTATCGTGTGCCTTCGGGCTTATGTTATTTGAGTATTTAATTTCCTTTTCCATTTATCTTCGTTACACGGTAGCTTACCCGGTAACGCAGGGGAGCAGCCACTTAGATTTTAATTGATCAGGTATCATAACAATAAAACTATTACCATGCCTAGAAAGAGGTCAAATTTTTCCCAATGTTCCAAAGGTGCTAAATGATTAAAGACCATAAGATCCCAACAATCTACCGAAGAGCGTTAGGAGAGACTTGATGCTGTTCGAGAACATGAGGCTGCAACTCGCTCCGTGGAAACTTCTTGGGATCGCGAAGCACGCCTGCATTCTCAGCGTATTTACGCATCTACATCCAGGTCTCTAGAGACCAGTGAAGAATATGTGCGCGACTGACCGCTGATCGTGAACATCATGCACTTTCTCGCGAGTTGGAGACGTTCACGGAAAAAGCATAACGCTTGAGTTTTCAGCGTATATACGCATCGACTCTAGAGATAAGTGGGGGAAGGAGATGCGCGACTGACCGCTGATCGTGAACGTCACGCAACATATAGGGTATAATTTATTTTGGAAAATGGAACACCTAAAGTAAAAGAGATATAAAAATGGTGCCATTGCAAAAACTATTCCACGTGAAGAGTGTTTTCTGCTGTGAGACTAAATTTGAAGATCTGGAGCACCTGTAGGGGAACTCCAAAGCCCAGAGACAATATAACATATACATAATAGAAATGGCGTCTTAGCAAAAGTTGTTTAGTCTGATGGCATTTCCTGTTGACCAACAAAAATAAAAAATCTGGAACATCTTGAATCGTCTCGCGCATCCCATTGATTTCCCGTCCCCGGGCTTATAGAATTCGACATCAGATGTTTCAGATCTTCGATTTTGACGACCCCGTTGTCGCTGGCATAAGCAACAGGATCCGCGTACGAAGTCGCGGGCAGAAGCTAGTAAATAAATAAATAAATAAATAAATAAAGCTTGATGCGTGAGCGTCAGTAATACGTCTCGGAATGTGAAGGTTTTGTAAATTGGATAACTGATTAGTGTACTTCGTCCAAGTTAGATGAATATCATCGGGTACTGGTTCATTCCATGACGTTCATAGTAACCACAAGCGTTGAATAAGAAATTTAGCTAAAAAAGTCAACGGTGTGAGAAGACCAATGGGGTCATAGATGCGAGCAAGCTCGGATAGCATTGTTCGTTTGGTACAATCGCGTGGAATTTGATTAACTTGATAATTAAAAACGTCTTTATGTGCGTTCCTGGCTAGCCCGAGAACCTTGACAAAGAGAGTGTCACTATCGAACGTCAAATCTGGAACCAATTTATGATCTTCTGGTATATTTTGCAGTACAGCCACATGATTGCAGCTAGACCACTTTCTGAGCTCAAAACCACCAGCAGCCATAATTTCGGTCAATTCCTGCTGTAGATGAATTGCCTGCTCTACGATGTTACAGCCAGTGACTACATCATCCACATAGAGATCTTTTTGCAGAACCTTAGCTGCGGTTGGATAAGACTCTTGTTCGTCTTGAGCCAGTTGATGCATAGTGCGAATGGCCAGAAATGGTGCCGACGATACTCCGAAGGTCACGCGATTGATTCTAAATTCTTGAATAGGTTCTTCAGGCCGTCAACCGGAAGAGAATACGCTGATAATCCCTATGCTCTTGGGTAACGACAATTCTGCGGTACATTTGACGTACATCCGCTGATAAGACGTAAAATTATATTTGTGATATCTGCTTGTAACTTACAACCAGTTAAAAGAGTGTCATTGAGTGATTTTCCAAGTTTATCCTTGGCCGAGGCATCGTATACAACTCCCAACCGAGTGGAAACACTGCTAGGCTTTACTACCGCATGATGTGGAATATAGTAAGCGGTAGGAGACGGATACTCGTCAGATGAAACGTGTTCCATCTGATTACTTGTTAAATATTCCGTGATAAATGCTTTATAATCGTTCCCAAATTAAGGGTTTTGAAGCAGGCGCTTTTCCAGCTGCTTAAAACGCCGAAGCGCTATATTATATGAATCGCTAAAAATTGGAAGAGATTGGTCTTGAAATGGCAACTGAACGAAATAACGACCGTCAGCATCACGTTTATGCGTTGCCTTATATAATATGTCCTCAGCATCTGATAATCTTTTGAAAGCTATATTGCGTTTAGACTCATGGTGAGCCGCCATTGCTTCACTCATCATGATTGGATTTGAAATTCAGAAAATTAATATAAATACCTATTTACTGGTTAAACTATTTGAGTCTAGTTATTATAAGCTATTGTTTTAGAACTAGTATCTAATTTCAAAATGAGTAAGTTTGAAAACAATTTGACATTTGTTTACAAATATAATAAAATAAAACAGTAACGAAAGAAAAACTGTACATTGAGAATTTTCGAGAAAAAAAAAACTAACAGGTGAAAAATAACTCCAGTTTCGGAAGTCTGTGGCTTTGGTGGTTTTGTTTTGTTCATTATTAGCCACCGACTTCCGAAACTGGAGTTATTTTTTACCTGTTAGTTTTTTTTTAAGAAGTCGGTTGTTTTTTTTGTAAAAAAGTGTTTATTTTGTACTTTTTAGTTTCTTTGTATATAAAGAAAGTCTTTCAAAACTTGAAAGAATCATTGAAATTGGATAACAATTGCTAAAGAAGTTCTATCTCTAAACATTAATCTGTACAGATCTCTGCCGGCCCCTTTTAAAATAGAATGGCGTAATGTTATGTTGTGGAAATACAAAAGCTCAGCATAGACATCTGACTATAGAAATTGCAAATAATTTGCTGTTATGCGTTGAAGAGTTCCGTTGCCTGTCTTCTTCATCAGTTTTTCATCACCAAATGATACTTTCTAAATGAAAATGCTTGGTTTGTTACCAAAAATGTTGAAATTGGTGCATGGTGAGCGTCAAGATCGCGGGACCAAACCCCCAATTTAAAATTTAGCACATTACAGCGTTTGTACTACATATGTACTATTTGTACCCTAAACACGAAATTTGTACCTCTAAAGGTAAAGGAAGTACGTCAAAACGTTTCTGGTCCCGGCACTTTGACGTCAAAGTGGCAGGACCACCTGGAAGCGCTACTCAGAGGCAGGTTATTCATACCCGAAGAATTAGTACCCCATTTGTACAAGTATATACTCGATTTTCAATACAATTGTAAGTGCCAAATTAAAGTTACGTGATTAAAACATTGGTCCCGCCAATTTGATGATTAATGTTATCGCTGTATTCATGTCGTGGAAACTTAGTACGTCCAAAGTACATAAACATAATTAATTTTTATATTCCTAACTAATGCACATCAAAAGTTATCTATCATTCATCGTTTCATTATATAATTTTATCTTTGAATGGACACATATATGCAGAAATGAAACAAGCAAAAATAGTTTTGTTAATTAAAGGTTGGAAGGTTTTTTTCTGGTGCTGTTTTTGCTTCAAACTGTAAAAAAACATGATAACATTATCATTCCTATAAGGCTAGCTTATGAGCGGAGCACCATTGAAAAATGTTGCAAAAACGGGGAACACAAAAGACGCTGAATGTCAGTAAATCAGATCAAGTATGATTGCATCATAAATAAGAAAAAAACCTAGCTTTATGAGCGGAGCACCATTGAAAAATGTCGCAAAAACGGAGAAAATGAGACGCAAACGAAGTTGCGTATGTCAGCTAGTATAATAAATAATAATAATAATAATAATTTATTTAACAAACATCAGAGGTCTGTCTTCTTCATCAGTTCTTCTTCACCAAATCATACTTTCTAAATGGAAATGCTTGATTTGTTACTAGAATGTTAAAAGCGGTGCATGTGTGCCTATATTTTTTGAGGAGTTTCCTCAATTCCTCGAAGATCCCTCATCAGGTATGAGTTTTGATACAAATGGGACCAATCTGTTAGTATACCCTATCAAACAAAATGAGAATTTTGAAAATCGGTCCATAAATGACGAAGTAACAAACCCTAAAAAAAAAAAAAAAAACAACCGAATTGAGAACCTCCTCCTTTTTTGAAGTCGGTTAAAAATAGCTGGCTTTTGTTAGAAAAACGTAACTGGTGACAAAAAGTGACTTTTTAACCCCCGACGCAAAAAGAGGGGTGTTATAGTTAAAGTTTCACCGCTATGTGTGTGTGTCTGTCTGTCTGTCTGTCTGTCTGTGGCACCGTAGCGCCCAAACGGGTAAACCGATTTGGATGCGGTTTTTTTTATTTGAAAGCAGGGTTTCTTGCGATGGTTCTTAGACATAATTTATCAAAATCGGTTCAGCCGTTTCAAGGTTATCGGCTCTTTTGTGTTAGCTACCGTTGCTATTTTAGACGTCTATGGGTATTAACTTTACTTAAAAACATATGTGTGTCTTAAAATTTCAAACACCCATGTGTGTAATATTAATAATGTTGTAGCTGCATTCCAAAACCATATGATCGGCGTGCGCGTGCGGCCAGCACCGCGCACGCCGCTACACTAAAGCAGCGAGCGGCCGGCACCCATATTTATAACCTCAGGACAAACAGATCGGCAGCGCTACCCGCACCAATATTCTTAGCTAAGTGACAAGTAACGTGATTGGTCAAAACATAAACACCTTTGTTTACCTGTTTTAACACTACTTGCAACCCCTAGAAATTGTACTTAAGTAGACACAATAAATATATTTTTATGCTATTTCAAGCTAGTGTTATCATTTACCCTAATACACACTACAGTGGTGACCCCGACTAAGAATAAGCAACATGACTAGTGGAGGACAAGAACTCTCCGGCGTCTCAACTGCGCTTCGTATCCCACCCATATGGCGAGATAAGATACGACTGTGGTTTGCACAGTTCGAAGCGATCATGTCTCCACACAAGAAAGGTGATCAATCTATGTACGAATTGGTCATCGGGCAACTCGAACGACAGGATCTCGACGAGATTACTGACATCATTCTTCACCCACCTGAGACGAAGCGGTATGAAATGCTGAAAAATCGCCTGCTACAAGTTTATGAAGAATCGGAGCAACGTCAAGTCCAGCGTTTACTGTCAGAAATGGAACTCGGTGACATGAAACCATCTCAGCTTCTACGCCGCATGAAAAATCTCGCTAGTGACAACATCTCCGACTCGGCGCTCAGGATTATGTGGACAAATCACTTGCCACAATCAATACGAGCAGTGCTTGCTGTAAGTGAGAACATAGCCAAGAAAACCGACATACATGACCTCGCACTAATGGCAGACAAGATATTAGAGCAGACCCAGCCGCAAGCTATTGTAGCCGCCGTTTCCACAAGCTCACAGGAACCTTCTCGTGCTAATACAACCCTGGAAGAAAAAATCGACATGCTCGCGAGAGAAATCGCAGAATTGAAAACAAATCAACGCTCTCAACACAGTCGAAAAACATACCACCGCTACCGTTCAAGATCTCGCTCGCAAAACTCGCCGAATCGACAACGCACATCTCACGCATCCCGCAGCAAAACGCCACACCGCACCGACCAATCAGAAACGTGCTATTATCATCGCAGATTTGGTAAACAAGCACAACGATGCACGCGGCCGTGTAGTTTTGATAATGAACACACTACGCCGGAAAACTAAAACCAGCGTTGGATGAGGCGGGAACCGGCGCAAAAGACATATCATACCGCCTATTTATAACAGATCGCAACTCCCGGATGTCATTTTTGATCGACACCGGGGCGAATATATCCGTCATACCACGAAGGGCAGGAATGAAAGCTGCGCCAACCGACTTTCACCTGTACGCTGCAAACAATACCACCATTCCCACCTACGGCGAGAAGTCACTGCAATTGGATTTTAATTTACGAAGACCATACAGGTGGAATTTCGTCATTGCTGCAGTCAGTAAGCCTATCATCGGCGCTGATTTTTTAAAGCATCACCAACTCCTAGTCGACATTGCTGGCCGATGTCTCATCGACAAAGTGACGAAACTTACTGTGAAGGCACCAATATCATACTCCTCCGAGCCCACAGTACGAAGTATTGACGTCGAACAGCAGTACCACAAGCTACTCAGCATCTTCCCGGACATCACCAGACCATCGTGCAGTAAAGAAACACCCAAACATCAGGTTGAACATCATATCGAGACTAAAGGACCGCCACTACACTGCAAAGCCCGACCCTTACCACCACATCGATACTTGGCAGCAAAAAAGGAGTTTGAGATCATGATGCAGCAGGGAATTTGCCGTCCCAGTAAAAGCCCGTGGTCCAGCCCGCTGCACGTCGTACCCAAAAAGAATGGTGACATTCGCGTGTGTGGTGACTATAGAAGATTAAACGCAATCACTACACCAGACAGGTATCCAGTGCCGCGTCTCAAGGATTTCACCAACCACCTGCATGACAAAAACATCTTCTCAACCTTGGACCTCAATCGAGCATACATGCAACTGCCAGTATTCGAGCCTGACATTGAGAAGACAGCTTTAATAACGCCATTCGGACTATTCGAGTTTCCCCGAATGTGCCCAGGTTTAAAAAATGCAGGGCAGACATTCCAGAGATTCATCCACCGTGTACTGAATGGATTGGATTACGTTTTCCCATTCATTGATGACGTCATCGTCGCATCAGAAAACGAAGAACAGCACAAACAAGACTTACAAGTTGTCCTACAAAGATTAAACGACTACGGTATAACAATCAATCCATCAAAATGTAACTTCGGCAAAGGAAGCGTCAAGTTCCTGGGTTACGAAGTGTCGAGCGAGGGAATCAAACCGCCGACTGACAAAGCCAAGGTCATCGCCGACTACCCAAAACCAGAAACTATTCACGATCTTCGTCGTTTCCTGGGCATGGTGAACTTCTACCGCGACAGCATTCCAAACGCCGCGCATATTCAAGCACCACTTAATACTTACCTGCACAACTGTAAGAAGCGTGACAAGACCAAGATAAATTGGACTGCGGAAGCAACAGAAGCTTTTGAGTCCTGTAAGGCCAGCATCCAAAACGCAGCCTTACTCGCTCACCCATCACCGTCCGCAGCCATGTCACTAATGTGCGACGCTTCAAATACGTGCGCAGGTGCCGTACTACAGCAGCGTGTCAATAACAAGTGGATTCCGCTCGGCTATTTCTCAAAAAAGCTATCAGAAACACAGCAGCGATATAGTACATTTGACCGCGAATTGCTATCCATCTATATGGCCATCAAGCATTTCAGGAATACATTTGAAGGAAGAGAGCTAATAGTCTACACGGACCATAAGCCGCTCACATACGCAATAAACAAGCCTCCGTCGAACAGCGATACACAACGACGAACACGTCAACTACTATTCATCAGTGAGTTTACGACGGACATACGACACATAAGCGGTACAAATAATGTGGTCGCCGACGCACTATCACGCATCGAAACAATTGACATACCAACCAACATTGATTACAACCAATTAGCACAAGCACAAGAAAATGACTCATCGATATATACGCTACAACAACAAAAAAACCTACAACTTAAAAAGATCGTAGTTCCTGGAACAAACAAGTTAATTTGGTGCGAAACGTCAACAAAAAACATACGACCGTACCTACCAGATGACTATCGTCGCATTGCATTCAACGCAATACACGATAACAGTCACCCCGGAGTACGAACAACACGAAAAATGATACAGCAAAGATTTTTTTGGCCATCAATGAACAAGGATGTCAACAATTGGGCAAAATCATGTACCCCGTGTCAGCAGTCCAAAGTTCAGCGTCACACACACACAGACAGTGATAATTACCCACCGAGTGAGCGATTTCATCACATCCACGTCGATATCGTCGGAAAGCTATACATCAGTATTTACTCACCATCATCGATCGTCAAACCCGCTGGCCCGAAGCGATACCAATGCGAGACATAACAGCTGATACCGTAGCAAAGAAAATATATGAGTCATGGATAGCTCGTTTCGGGTGCCCCAGCAAAATAACGACCGATCAAGGACGTCAGTTCGAGAGCCAGTTATTTCACGAACTCGCAAGATTACTGGGAGCAGAAAAAACTCGTACTACTGCCTACCACCCGCAGAGTAACGGGATAGTTGAGCGATGGCACCGCTCGCTAAAGGTAGCACTAATGACGCGACTATCAAACAATAACAAATGGATAGATGAACTACCAACTGTGCTACTTGGACTACGGGCAGCTATTCGGACCGACACTAATACCAGTGCCGCGCAATTAACGTATGGACAAGCATTACGGCTGCCCGGAGAATTCATTACACCATCGTCTACCACGTCTACACTGAAGATGAATCATAATTACGTCGAACACCTGCACTACGTTATCGCGCAACTAACGCCGACATACCATCCGCATTCCAGCGCGCGGTCTGTGTTCGTACACCAAGACTTGAAGACATGCAAATCTGTGTTCGTACGCGTAGATGCAGTCCGGAAGCCATTGCAACGCCCATATGAAGGTCCGTATATGGTCATCGAGAAGCATGAAAAGTACTACAAGCTACAGCTGCCAGGACGTACTGCCAATGTATCGATCGACCGATTAAAGCCAGCTTACACCACGAACACGGACACATTAAATAACAGCAGCTACATGAATGAAGCGACGCCAACCTCAGGCGACCACTCCACCCAACCTCACAGAACCAGATACGGTAGAATCGTCAAGATGCCCGTACGCTTCGCTAGAGGGGGAGCACTGTAGCTGCATTCCAAAACCATATGATCGGCGTGCGCGTGCGGCCAGCACCGCGCACGCCGCTACACTAAAGCAGCGAGCGGCCGGCACCCATATTTATAACCTCAGGACAAACAGATCGGCAGCGCTACCCGCACCAATATTCTTAGCTAAGTGACAAGTAACGTGATTGGTCAAAACATAAACACCTTTGTTTACCTGTTTTAACACTACTTGCAACCCCTAGAAATTGTACTTAAGTAGACACAATAAATATATTTTTATGCTATTTCAAGCTAGTGTTATCATTTACCCTAATACACACTACAATGTCATAAGCAACATTATGGTGTATTTGGTCTGATGCAGCCAGGATATCTAGCAGAACTATACACTCTTGGGAAAATAACACTGAAAAAATCTCATAACTGTATACTCTATAAAACAAAATTAATGCGTTTAAAAATTTTGAAATAAAAATTAAATTTAAAATTTAAAAACCCCCACCGCAAAAAAAGTAAAACATTTAAAAAGTTTAAAATAACACTTTAGCCATGAAATTTTACGTAACGTCGGGGTACCTACATTACTACAAGTACTAGGAACATTCCTTACTGAAGCGGTACCCCGACGTGAAGTAAAATTTCATGGCTAAAGTGTTATTTTAAACTTTTTAAATGTTTTACTTTTTTTTGCGGTGGGGGTTTTTTAGAATTTTTGTGTGTTTGTCTGTATGTATGTCCGGGGTAAACTCAAAAAGTACTGCATGGATTTACTTAAAATTTTGCATGAATATTGTAACGTAACAGAACTTACCTACCTAGGAGGAGAGCACTGTTGTAGGAAAAGATTAGAGGGAATAAATAAGAATTTATTAATACCAGGCCTACCTAGTGGAGCTAGGGTAAAGAAGAGAGGAAAACTGATGAATGAAAGATGAAGGATGAAATGTAGAAGAGGTGGCCCTCTCTCAGCAGTAGTTGTGGCTGAGGGGCATCAGGCTTCGGTCTTCAGTAGCGGAGGAGGAGGCCGTCAGGTGAAGGAGTCCGTCAGAGGAGGAATCCGTCAGAGGTGGTCCTCTCGACTCTTGTAATGGCCGAGGGACTTCAGGCTTGAGTCTTCAGCAGCGGAGGAGGAGGCCGTCAGAGGTGGTCCTCTCGGCTCTAGTAATGGCCGAGGGACGTTAGGCTTCAGACTTCTGCAGAGGAGGCAGAGGACGTCAGCTTAGAGGGCCGGAGGACAGAGAGGCCATATGTATTAGACTCGCAGCTCATATAAGTGACTTGCTAAGCCTTTCAGATCAGAACCAAGACTGCCAAATTCCACCTGGCTCCAAGATAAATGGACAGAATGACAGATGATTGAATTTTGGAAAGGTTTTAGAACACAATTCAAAGCAAAGTAAAAGAAAAATAATGAGGTCGATGTGGTTTACATATACGACCTACAACTAGCTCCAGACAAATTAAAAATAAAACTAGACCTGTCACTAGCAGACATTACGAATGTAAACAAACATAATTTATAGAAAAACTTAAATAATAAATATGATAATATAAGACAAAAGGTATGCTTTGCCTCCAAGTAATGAGCATGTAGCTACCTAGGGAGGGTGAATGCTTTAAAATTTCAGGTTAAACAATGCACAAAAATGTAAGTAAAATCACAATGTAAAGACAACATTACAATATTACTAATAGGTCGGATCAACACATAGGCTATATTTTATCACGCTATTACCTACGGGGGAAGAGCAGTGAATCTTTATTTTTCTTACGCATTCTGTGACAGTGTTTAATCTAACGACGCATATTTAAATGTTGTTTTTGAGTAAGCTATGCTATAATCTAGCTTTACACTATAAAAACTACGCCATATAAGTAACTTTGGCAGAGAAACATACTTTAATGAATGTTAGTAGTATAAAGACAATTTGAAATCAGCGCCATCTATGAGAATTCATAAAAAATTAAATTAAAAATTTAAAAAACCCCCACCGCAAAAAAGAAAAACATTTAAAAAGTTAAAAATAACACTTTAGCTATGAAATTTTACTTCACGTCGGGGTACCGCTTAAGTAAGGAATGTTCCTAGTACTTGTAGGTATGTAGGTACTTATTTTAACGGTACCCCGACGTTACGTAAAATTTCATAGCTAAAGTGTTATTTTTAATTTTTTAAATGTTTTTCTTTTTTGCGGTGGGGGTTTTTTAAATTTTTAATTTAATTTTATTTTAAATTTTTTAAAAGTATTCGTTTTGTTTTATAGAGCATACAGTTATGAGATTTTTGCAGTGCATTGTATGTAGAGTCAAATGCTGGTTAAAATGAATCCAAACACGACATATCTGCTATTATTTTGTCAAGAGTCTACCTACTGGTGTGCTGGATAGCCTGGCTGCAGCATCAGCTCATCCTGTTGCCATCAGTGCATTGTGTGCAAAATCAAATGCTGGTTAAAATGAATCCAAACACGACATATCTGCTGTTATTTTCCCAAGAGTCTACCTACTGGTGTGCTGGATAGCCTGGTTGCAGCATCAGCTCATCCTGTTGCCATCAGTGCATTGTGTGCAGAATCAAATGCTGGTTAAAATGAATCCAAACACGATATATCTGCTGTTATTTTCCCAAGACCGTATTAGCCTGCTAGATATCCTGGCTGCATCAGACCAAATACACCATAATGTTGCTTATTAATATTACACACATGGGTGTTTAAAATTTTAAGACACAAATATTTTTATAAGTAAAGTTTATACCCAAAGACGTCTAAAATAGCAACGGTAGCTAACACAAAAGAGCTGACAACCTTGAAACGGCTGAACCAATTTTGATGAATTATGTCTAAGAACCATCGCAAGAAACCCTGCTTTCAAATAAAAAAAACCGCATCTAAATCCGTTCACCCGTTTGGGCGCTACGGTGCCACAGACAGACAGACAGACAGACAGACAGACAGACAGACAGACAGACAGACAGACAGACACACACACATAGCGGTGAAACTTATAACACCTCTCTTTTTGCGTCGGGGGTTAAAAATCAAATCAAGTTACACGTTACTACTTTTTGGAAAAAAATTAAATTAAAAATTTAAAAAACCCCCTTCGCAAAAAAGTAAAACATTTAAAAAGTTAAAAATAACACTTTAACCATGAAGTTTTACTTCACGTCGGGGTACCGCTTAAGTAAGAAATGTTCCTAGTACTTGTAGGTATGTAGGTACTTATTTTAACGGTACCCCGACGTTACGTAAAATTTCATGGCTAAAGTATTATTTTTAACTTTTTAAATGTTTTACTTTTTTGCGAAGGGGGTTTTTTAAATTTTTAATTTAATTTTTATTTTATATTTTTTAAACGCTAATTTTGTTTTATAGTCTTTACAGTTATGAGAATTTTTCAGTGTATTGTACGTAGAGTCGAATGCTGGTTAAAACGAATCCAAACACGACATATCTGCTATTATTTTGTCAAGGGTTTACCTACTGGTGTGCTGGATAGCCTGGCTGCAGCATCAGCTCATCCTGTTGCCATCAGTGCATTGTGTTTAGAATAGAATGCTGGTTGAAATGAATCCAAACACGACATATCTGCTATTATTTTGTCAAGAGTCTACCTACTGGTCTGTTGCATAGCCTGGCTGCAGCATCAGCTCATCCTGTTGCCATCAAGGCATTGTGTGCAGAATCAAATACTGGTTGAAATGAATCCAAACACGACATATCTGCTATCATTTTGTCAAGAGTCTACCTACTGATGTGCTGGATAGCCTGGCTGCAGCATCAGCTCATCCAGTTGCTATCAGTGCATTGTGTGCAGAATCAAATGCAGGTTAAAATGAATCCAAACACGACATATCTGCTGTTATTTTTCCAAGAGTGTATTAGTCTGCTAGATATCCTGGCTGCATCAGACCAAATACACCACAATGTTGCTTATTATTATTACACACATGGGTATTTGAAAATTAAGACACACATATGTTTGTAAGTAAAGATAATACCCATAGACGTCTAAAATAGCAACGGTAGCTAACACAAAAGAGCTGATAACCTTGAAACGGCTGAACCGATTTTGATGAAATATGTCTAAGAACCATCGCAAGAAACCCTGTTTTCAAATAAAAAAAACCGCATCTAAATCGGTTCAACCGTTTGGGCGCTACGGTGCCACAGACAGACAGACAGACAGACAGACAGACAGACAGACAGACAGACAGACACACACACATAGCGGTGAAACTTATAACACCCCTCTTTTTGCGTCGGGGGTTAAAAATGACTGTTCATAAGAGGTCTTGATTCCAACACTTGTATGGAAGTAAAATTTGAGTACAATAAGTAAACAAAGACTGTTGAATTACACTCGCAACACTACTTAGAGAATTTAATACTACAGTCTTTCTTTTCTTAGACACACTCCCATTCTTCCTTTTGTAATATCTATCCAAATCTTACTTCCATACACAATCTGTCTAGGTTTACCTTTCCCGCTCGGAGACAGGCATGATCAGATATATTTTTGCACTTGACAAAACAAAATAGTCTCTTCAGAAAACGTATTTTGTGATCTGTAGCAAGTAAGATGCATTTTCAACTAACTTACACTAATCTTTATGCATAAGTAAATCACATTTAGGAACTTTTTTGGCATTAATTATTTATTATGAAACTAGCTTCTGCCCGCGACTTCGTACGTGGATCCTGTTGCTTATGCCAGCGACAACGGGGTCGTCAAAATCGAAGATCTGAAACATCTGATGTCGAATTCTAAAAGCCCGGGGACGGGAAATCAATGGGATGCGCAAGACGATTCAAGATGTTCCAGATTTTTTATTTTTGTTGGTCAACAGGAAATGCCATCAGACTTAACAACTTTTGCTAAGACGCCATTTCTATTATGTATATGTTATATTGTCGCTGGGCTTTGGAGTTCCACTACAGGTGCTCCAGATCTTCAAATTTAGTCTCACAGCAGAAAACACTCTTTTCGTGGAATAGTTTTTGCAATGGCACCATTTTTATATCTCATTTTAACCCCCGACGCAAAAAGAGGGGTGCTATAAGTTTCACCGCTATGTGTGTGTGTCTGTCTGTCTGTCTGTCTGTCTGTCTGTCTGTCTGTCTGTCTGTCTGTGGCACCGTAGCGCCCAAACGGGTGAACCGATTTAAATGCGGTTTTTTTTATTTGAAAGCAGGGTTTCTTGCGATGGTTCTTAGACATAATTTATCAAAATCGGTTCAGCCGTTTCAAGGTTATCAGCTCTTTTGTGCTAGCTACCGTTGCTATTTTAGACGTCTATGGGTATTAACTTTACTTAAAAACATATGAGTGTCTTAAAATTTCAAACACCCATGTGTGTAATATTAATAAGCAACATTATGGTGTACTTGGTTTGATGCAGCCAGGATATCTAGCAGACTAATACACTCTTGGGAAAATAACAGCAGATATGTCGTGTTTGGATTCATTTTAACCAGCATTTGACTATACGCATAATGCACTGGTGGCAACAGGATGAGCTGATGCTGCAGCCAGGCTATCCAGCACACCAGTAGGTAGACTCTTAACAAAATAATAGCAGATACGTCGTGTTCGGATTCATTTTAACCAGCATTTGATTCTGCACACAATGCCTCGATGGCAACAGGATGAGCTGATGCTGCAGCTAGGCTATCCAGCACACCAGTAGGTAGACTCTTGACAAAATAATAGCAGATATGTCGTGTTTGGATTCATTTCAACCAGCATTTGATTCTAAACACAATGCACTGATGGCAACAGGATGAGCTGATGCTGCAGCCAGACTATATCCCTCACACCAGTAGGTAGACTCCAAACAAAATAATAGCAGATATGTCGTGTTTGAATTCGTTTTAACCTACATTTGACTCCACATACAATGCACTGAAAAATTCTCATAACTGTAATCTCTATAAAACAAAATTAATGCGTTTAAAAAAATTAAAATAAAAATTAAATTAAAAAATTAAAAAACCCCCACCGCAAAAAAAGGAAACATTTAAAAAGCCATGAAATTTTACGTAACGTCGGGGTACCGTTAAAATAAGTACCTACATACCTACAAGTACTAGGAAAATTCCTTACTTAAGC
Organism: Euplexia lucipara; assembly: GCA_921972225.1. Taxonomy (NCBI): domain Eukaryota; kingdom Metazoa; phylum Arthropoda; class Insecta; order Lepidoptera; family Noctuidae; genus Euplexia; species Euplexia lucipara. Next base: position 247,785 of record OV179164.1, on the reverse strand, counting down.
GGTACCCCGACGTGAAGTAAAATTTCATGGCTTTTTAAATGTTTACTTTTTTTGCGGTGGGGGTTTTTTAATTTTTTAATTTAATTTTTACTTTAGGTGTTCCATTTTCCAAAATAAATTATAGCCTATATGTTGCATACACGATCAGCGGTCAGTCGCGCATCTCCTTCACCCACTTATCTCTAGAGTCGATGCGTATATACGCTGGAAACTCAAGCGTCATGCTTTTTCCGTGAACGTCTCCAACTCGCGAGACAGTGCATGATGTTCACGATCAGCGGTCAGTCGCGCACATATTCTTCACTGATCTCTAGAGACCTGGATGTAGATGCGTAAAAACGCTGAGAATGCAGGCGTGCTTCGCGATCCCAAGAAGTTTCCACGGAGCGAGTTGCAGCCTCATGTTCTCGAACAGCATCAAGTCTCTCCTAACGCTCTTCGGTAGATTGTTGGGATCTTATGGTCTTTAATCATTTAGCACCTTTGGAACATTGGGAAAAATTTGACCTCTTTCTAGGCATGGTTATAGTTTTATTGTGATGATACCTGATCAATTAAAATCTAAGTGGCTGCTCCCCTGCGTTACCGGGTAAGCTACCGTGAAGATAAATGGAAAAGGAAATTAAACACTCAAATAACATAAGCCCGACGGCATACGATAAAAAAATGGGAGTTTTAGCCAGTAGAGTCTAATTTTCAACGATATACTTACCATCGTCATCGAAAATCAGTCCTGAACTGTTCCCGCCTTCACCGCGTAGTACCTCCTACTTATGTTATTTTATAATTATGCAATGAAATTAGTGATAGTTTTAATTTCTATAATGTTTGTTAGGTCTGTGGTTGTATAAAAGGAAGGAATGAGTAGAAGTATGAGTGAGTGAAGTAAGCTAGGGCACTATGGCGTACGTTAAATTCAAGTGCACATGTTGCTCTGTAACTGGTTCTGCAATAAAAGCATAATATACATTTTGAGGGTTTAATTATCTCAATTCCTACATATTATCAAATGTTTCAGATCTTCGATTTTTATAAGTGAACAGGAAATGCCTATCAGACCGAACAATTTTTGCTAAGACGTCATTCCTATTTGAGTTATGGTGTAGCTGGGCTCTTGGAGTTCCACAACAGGTGTTCCAGATCTTCAAATTTATTCTCTCAGCAGAAAATGCTCATAACGTGAACAATTTTTGCTATGGTACCATTTTTGTATCTCCTATAGTTTAGATGGTCTGTTGCGGTTCTGCATCAGGTGTTCCGAATCTTCAAATTTATTCTCTCAGCAGAAAATGCTCATCACGTGGAACAATTTTTGCTATGGGGCCATTTTTGTATCGCCTATAGTTTAGCTGGTCTGTTGCGGTTCTGTATCAGGTGTTCCGGATCTTCAAATTTATTCTCTCAGCAGAAAATGCTCATAACGTGGAACAATTTTTGCTATGGTACCATTTTTGTATCTCCTATAGTTTAGATGGTCTGTTGCGGTTCTGCATCAGGTGTTCCGGATCTTCAAATTTATTCTCTCAGCAGAAAATGCTCATCACGTGGAACAATTTTTGCTATGGTACCATTTTTGTATCGCCTATAGTTTAGCTGGTCTGTTGCGGTTCTGCATCAGGTGTTCTATAGCCTATGTGTTGACCAAACTTAATATCTACACAACAACAAAAAAAAACATTCAAATCCGTCCAGTAGTTCCGAAGATTAGCGTGTGCAAACAAACAGACAAACAGACAAACAGACAAACAGACAGACTTTTTTTTTGGATTCGTGCTCTATTACTGTTTCTGAACCCCCCTCAATTATTATTTTTTAAATATATTCAATGTACAGACACAGTTTATTTACAGTCTTATTATATGTATATAGATTATGCAAAATTATTGCTTCGTTGCCACTAGTACCATTAATAGTTCCATGATGGAACTACTGATGTTTTTTTTAACCACTAGTTCCATTTTTAGAAAATTTGAAAATAATGGAACTACTGGTCACCGCTTCGTTGCCACTAGTACCATTAACAGTTCCATGATGGAACTATTACTATTGATGTTTTTTTAAATCACTAGTTCCATTTTAAAAGAGTCTGAAAATAATGGAACTAATGGTGATTTTTTTTATTACTAGTTCCACGTTATTATTTTAGGCACTTGTGAAATTTTTTAGGGGTGTAAAAACACTAGAGGTAAAAACACTTAGGTGTCATAATCAGGTTATTCAATGATATCAACAATTTTTTTTTTTTTTCAATTAAGATTTGTATTCAGTATGGAGACAACAATCGTATTTGTAAATAAGGATGGAAAGTAAAGTCAAAGTCAAAGTCAAATCATTTATTTCAATTAGGCCATTTAAAAGGCACTTTTGAACGTTAAACTTACAAGTTAAGTAAAATTTAATGATTCTAGTTGCCCCTTCCAAAAGGTAGTTTTGTATGGAGAAGAATGGGCAAGAAACTCCATACTTACTCTTTTAAAATAGTTTTTACAATATTTGTATACAATAAAAAATACATTATATGTGAATACGATGTACCTAGATTAAACAAAGTAAAATAAAAAAAAAAAAAAATTTAAAAAAAAAAAAAAAAAATAACATACTATGCTAAGATAGATTAAGCATTTTAGTAGATAAGTACATAATTATGTGGATAGATACATGGTACTCTCACATTTACAAATATTAAAATCACGGATTAATATTTAACAAATCAAGAAAAGGTAAGGTCCAGAACCCCCAATTGTTCAGATGGGATAGCGTTTGGACCGGTTCAAATCCTTCTTGGGAGGCGAATAGTTTTCCATCCCCCTTTATTTTTGGAATTTTATTTTATTTATTAGGGACCAAAAACAGTTAAGAGCAATACAATAAATCCTTAAATGAAAAAAAAAAACAAACACGTAACTCTCACCATTGTCCACATAATAACAAAAAAAAATAGGTAGAAGTGGAAAACAAAACGTATGCGAAGACAAGTGTGTGTAATTTAATGGAGTAATGTTTATGGAGGTTATAATACTTCATTTTCGTCCGTATCGCTATGGCCGTTTTCTTAAAAAGTTGGATTAAAAGTGTGAATATGTGAAATTCCATAAAGTACTTATTATATGCCTCTACAAGGTGACGAAGAGGTGCGCGTTACCTGGCGTTTGTTTTCCACATGTCTGTGTGAAACAGTCGAGGCACGCGCACCCCTCGTTGGATAACAGTTCTAGGCACTAAGTATGTAACGTATTTTATTCACTAAGTGAGGACAGTCGAACTTATTTTACATGAGCCATGCAGAGCTATTACGCCCAGAAGCAATCACTTGGACTTCAAACTCAGAATGCCGTATCTATGCAGTGACTGCGTGTAGGGAACTTTTGTATGATGGCATTTATAATAACACGGGAGAATTGATCGTTAGAACTTTTTTTGTACCATTTCTATTTGAGAGCAGTATTTCTCATAAAAAGAGTTCCAGATCTGGGTAGCGTATTCCAATTGTGACCGTAACAATGTTGTGTATACTAATAAGAATATGGAATCATCTCTATTCATTACCAACAGCACGCGCTCTAAGGTCCCTAATAAATAAAATAAAATTCCAAAAATAAAGGGGATGGAAAACTATTCGCCTCCCAAGAAGGATTTGAACCGGTCCAAACGCTATCCCATCTGAACAATTGGGGGTTTTGGACCTTACGTTCCATACTTATTTACATATACGATTGTTTTAATCTCCATACTGAATCCAAATCTTAATTGAAAAAAAAAAAATGTTGATTTCATTGAATAACCTTATTATGAAACCTAAGTGTTTTTACCTCTAGTGTTTTTACACCCCTAAAAAATTTCACAAGTGCCTGAAATAATAACGTGGAACTAGTGATAAAAAAATCACCATTAGTTCCATTATTTTTAGATTCTTTTAAAATAGAACTAGTGATTTAAAAAAACATCAATAGTTCCATCATGGAACTGTTAATGGTACTGGTGGCAACGAAGCGGTCACCAGTAGTTCCATTATTTTCAAATTTTCTAAAAATGGAACTAGTGATTAAAAAAAACATCAGTAGTTCCATCATGGAACTGTTGATGGTACTAGTGACAACGAAGCAAATTATTAAATAATCAGATATGGAGGTACTTAAAAAAAGTAAAGGAGAATGCCAATTTGTGCCCCAGAGTGTACACAAATACTTCTTCTGTTATGTACATACGTAACCTCTTTGTTCTGCTGTCATACGTTATTCTTTTTCTTACAAGATATGACTTGGCTTGTCATTGTTAAAATATTATAGAATGAATTAATACAATGCATGTAGTATTATTTAATAAATAAATAAATATACAACATTGCCGGAGGTTCGATTCCCACCCAGGACAAATGTTTGTGTGATGAGCACGATCATTTGTTCTGTGTCTGGGTGTAATTTATCTATAATATGTATGTATTTAGAAATATATAAGTATGTTTATTAGCTATTTAGTACCCATAACACAAGCTCTCAAGCTTAACTTGGGACTAAATGGCGTTGTGTGAAAAAAAAAAGTTGTTGAATATTTATTTATTATTTATTATTTATTGGCGACGATGGAGGAAGAACTGGCGCGACTTACTCGCCTACGAGCAACAATACGCGGCCAGCTCACCAGATTACAACAAACGTTGAAACAACTACAAGATCCTACAGACTACGAAGTAAGTACAAGGCTTACGAATCTTAATAATTATGAACAAAAATTTGAAAAGTTACAAAACGACATAGAATTACGCACTTCGAACTTAGAAGCAGAAATGGAGCAACGACACACAACGGAAGAGCACATTTTAGAACTTAAAGTTATGTTGCATGGTTTACGCCCTACACCACCAACCACACCGTCAACTTACGTCACGGCGTCTCCAGAAATTACACCTAAAAATAATTTTCAACCAACGCCAGAGCAAGAAAACTTCAATAACTTTGTTCAGAGATTTAAAACATACATGAAACTTAATAATTGTTACAATTCTGAAACCCAAACTTTGTCGCTGCTTAGTTTATTGCCACCAGAATTACACCAGAAAGCTTACGACTTGTGTGCACCGAACAATCCTTGTGAACTAAAATTTGACAGTCTGGTTCTAATTTTACAAAACTATATAGATCCCAAACCAAGCATTTGGGCTCGTCAACATAAATTTATTTCAAGACTTCAAAGCTCGGAAGAAACAGTCACGTCATACTCGTCAGAATTAAAGCATCTAGCTCAAGATTGTGAGTTTACGTGCAATAACTGTAAGAAGTCAATCTGTGACAATTTCCTTACTTTACAATTTATAAGAGGGTTAAATGACACCGACATTCGAACCAAAATACTACAAGAAACAATAATGACCGATTTTGCTGATATTATAAATAAAGCAACGGCGATCGAATTAGCCAAATCTGACAGCAGTTACATGTCACTAGCACACACATCGAACCAAGGTCTACACGTGAAAACCGTCCAAGCTGACACCAAACCTCGCAGACAAGAGCAAGAAAACCTTAGACCTTTAAGTATAAAGGACTTACGAGGGCGATGTTTTCGCTGTGGAAGTAAGGAACATCGAGCTGATAAATGTCGTAGCGTCAAGGATACTTGCAGTAAGTGCAAACGAATCGGCCACTTAGCACGTGTTTGTCTGCAATCTACACCTGAGAACAACCAACTGGAGCCTGAGCACGCGGAGGTACAAGACGAGGATCATTCAACAGATACAATCGACGACACCCCTCGGGATATGAATCTAGTACGGTCAAACAACACGGACAAATTTATGATAAATGTACCTACGCATCAATAACACCAAACTGAAAATGGAAGTAGATACTGGAGCCGCTCTGTCATCTATTTCTTACAAAGATTTTAAAACATTGAATTCTGGATGCAAGATTTACAAAACTAATATAACAATGAGAACATACACTGGGGAAATCTTTGCTCCTCTCGGAGTGGCATATGTAACATGTAAATACAATGACCAAACATTTGAGGGGAAATTATACATCATCAAGCAAAATGTTGACCCTATCTTTGGTCGAGCATGGATTCGGGCAATTAATTTAGATCTGGCAAACATTAATGTAGTTACTACTAAAGAACATCCAGAACTAGATAAACTACTTGCTGAATTCTCGAAGGTGTTCGATGGCACCCTTGGGTGCATACCTGATTACAAGGCTCATTTGACCCTAAAAGAAGATATCTCACCAATCTTTATTAAGCCTAGACGTATACCTTATGCTCTTAAAAAGAAAGTTGATGATGAAATAGATCGACTCTGTGAACAAGGGGTGATAACAAAAGTGGATAGTTCTGAGTGGGGAACACCAGTGGTTCCTATTGTCAAACCTAATGGAAGTATACGTTTATGCGCGGACTACAAAGTCACATTAAATAACGCGATGAAGGATGAACAATACCCTATACCGATCATCGAGGACATTCTAGTAGAGATGAACGGCGGTCAAGTATTTTGTACACTAGATATCAGTCAAGCTTATCTAAATATGATGATGGACGAAGAGAGCGCTATGATGCAAACATTAAGCACACACAAAGGTACGTTTAAAGTAAATAGACTTATGTTTGGCGTCAAGATGGCCCCGAATTTATGGCAAAAATATATGGATCGTTTGCTTCAAGGAGTTCCTGGAGTGAAATGTTTTTTCGACGATATAATAATCCAAGGACGTTCAGAAGAACAACTTCTAACAAGACTCCGTTTGATATTACAAAAAATACAAGCCAGTAATTTGAGACTCAATAAAGAAAAATGCATTTTTTTTCAAGAAAGTATTGAATACATAAGACTATTGATAAATATGGACTGCACAAAAACAGAAACAAGGTGAAAGCTATTTTGGATGCAAAATGTCCCAAAAACATCAACGAACTGCGGACATTTTTAGGAATGGCTAATTATTATAACAAGTTCATACCAAATTTAGCATCTCTCTCCAGTCCTCTTAATAACCTACTCAAGAAAGACATTAAATACGAATGGACGCACAAATGTAATGAGAGTTTCAAGAAAATTAAGCGTGAAATCGTTAGCGATAGAGTTTTAATACATTTTGACCCTGAAAAACCTTTGGTTCTTGCTACAGACGCGTCACCTTTTGGACTTGGAGCAGTTCTATCGCATCGGTTTTTAGACGGATCTGATCGGCCAATTGCTTTTGCAACACGCTCATTGACTAGTAGTGAACAAAAATACAGTCAAATCGATAAGGAAGCCACTTCCTTATTCTGGGGTTTAAAGAAATTCTTTCACTACTGCTACGGAAGAAAATTTATACTTATTACAGACCATAAACAATTAACTTCGATCTTCCATCCGCACAAAACGTTGCCGGCGATGAGTACAATGAGGCTCTTTCATTATGCACATTTTTTATCTGGTTTTGACTACACTATTGAATATAGAACATCAAATGATCATAGCAATGCAGATTATCTATCAAGATTTCCGGTAGACATAGTAGCTGATAATATTATTGATGTACATACCGCATTTCATTTAAACCAGATGAACACAATTGCCGTCAACCCTATAAAAATCGCCGAGAAGTCCAGATGCGATAACGAATATTACAATTTATTAGAAGCTTTAAAAAATGGTACATCAGTAAGAAAATACGGCTACAATGACAACAAGCTGACTATTCAAGACGGTTGCATAATAAAAGGAACACGAGTGATGATCCCGGCTGATCTAAGACCACAGGTATTAGAAGAACTACATACAGCTTGGCAAAAAAGTATAGAAACGGAACTAAATTTTTGTCTGTTGGCAACATTTCCAAAATAATGACATCTCATCATAAACAAAGTTCACGATTTCGTACAATTTTAATTTCGACCACCAAACGTTGATTAATAAAGGTAAAAAGTGAAGAATAATGAATAAAACCATTCGGAGTGCTGGCAGGGAGGTTATTTATAAGGTGTACAGGCGATGTCTGGCTGAACATGAGGCCCAAACTATTCTTTCTGAACTTCACAATGTTTACCAAAGAACCGCTGATAAGACAGGTATGTAAGAGTTTGTTTTGTTGATTTTAGTTGAATCAAGTGTCAATAAAATTGATGATTACAAAGCTATATTAATTGGCTTGTATAAGGAATAACTAGAAATTTGAAACAATAAATGTCGAGCACATAGGTTATGTTTACATTTTTTCTGCATTACTCGGTTATAGCGCGCTGAGATAAATTGATACTTTGGTGACTTGACTTTTAACTGAATGAAAATTCAATTTCTACGTAAATTATACTTTAAGTGCGATATCAAGGGAGAGAATTGTTTGTTCTAGCGTTTGCATTAGAAATGTAAAAGGTCGTGCCACTGTCTAAATCTATTATTTAATTCAGGGAAATCTGTTATCGTTCTAAGCAAAATCGTGCTGGGAGGAGATAATAGTTATTTGTTATACAAGAGTGCAAAGTTGCTTTTTAACCGCGTGTTCAATTTTGATGACTGAGCAAGCGAAGGATTCTTAACCAGATGGATTAAGTGGAAAATCATAGAATAAATAATGATTAATAAAGATTTAATTTGAAGCACGTCCGTTACATAATACGCCAGTCGCCATTAGCAGTAAAGAACTTATGTATGACAAAATTAGAATCCTGAGCGTCAGCGAGGGAATCAAAAGAGCACGAGGTGAAAAATCTTTGCACTCGAGTGCAACACGTAACTTTTCATTCCACCTCAGCGAGGAAATGACTAAATGCAAAAAAAAACGTTTTCTGAGAAAGTTTTGGCTCCTTTTGCTAGTCGCCACGTGTTGAACATATCGTACTGTTTTAAATACTTCTCGCATGATTGTTGAGGGAGAAAGCTCATTTGCGCATTATTAACAGTTTCAGTCAATTCTGCTGGCGTCAAACCAACTTCCTCGTCGCTAGAATCACTCATTTTAGTTTTTTCACTTGTTTTCAAGTTTCTTGTTTTTAATATAAGGTTTAACAATGACGTGAAAAAATGCCGCTTATAGAACCGCGTACAAAGCAAATTGAAAAAAGAACACCAAGAAGGTTCCGAGTCTGAGTTTATAACAAATTAAAAAAAGTTGTATGATATATTCGGCACCATAGAGGTAGCAGTAAATAGGTTTAATGTTTTTTTTAATTCACAAACTTAGTGCACACGATGTTCTAAATTCAATTTACTTTATCCTCTAGAGAATAAAAACGGCTTTTCCACTCAGATATTGAAGATTAAAAATACTCTTTCCGAGATGGTGGGATGAAAACAAATTTTCTACATCCGGCTTAAAAAGTATGTGATAAAAATGTTTTACTTTTAATATTGTTAGGGATAAATGAAATATTTCGTCTTTACAGGAAGCAGCTGAACGTGCATTCTAAGCTATTACTAATTAAGGAGGATTGGAAGAACTCGTGCTAACGTGTAATAAAAATAGAAAAGGATTACTGGAAACAAAATAACTATGAACGAGGAAATAGACCGATTAGTAATAAATCTAGAAGATGATAGCAGCATCACCTCTGAACCCGAACATGACTCAGATGAGTTTACGGCCTACGTGTTCGGGGTAGAATATTGAGAAGAAGATTTACTAGAATAAAATATTGAAATTATGTTATATAATGTAATGTTTTCTTTTTTTTATAATTCCTAAACAATGTTGTGAACTTAGGAGTATTTACCCAATTTGTTATTTTTAGGTAAGTAATCAGTTGCGTGTCGAGAACACTTCCTTGTTCAATTAATTACTGATTTAAAAATATAATACACAATTAGATTAATTTGTCTAAAAAAATAGCTAAGTATCAAGACTAGGTTGGTACGCTATGCGGTTGCCACGGGTTGCCATACGAAGAGCACAGTGGCGCCTCCATTATTTTCTACTCTTTTTTGCCAAGCTGTACAGGCCATCTTGGTATAGTTAAAATGAAATTACTGGCACGTGGATACGTATACTGGAGCCATATGGACAAAGACATAGAAGACATAGTTAAAGGCTGCCGAGAATGCCGATTGAAACAAAATCAACCTGCATGAGCAGTATTACATCACTGGGATTTGCCCTCAGGTCCATGGCAAAGAATACATATTGATTTTGCTGGGCCGATCAAGAGTTACTCGCTATTCATAATAGTGGATGCTTTTACAAAATGGGTGGAAATTATAGAAACTAAAACGACAACCGGTGCATGGTGTGTTCGCCAACTTAAAGAACTTTTTGTAACCTTTGGATTCCCGTTGACTTTAGTATCAGACAATGGGCGACAATTTGTTTCAAATGAATTTGAATCTTTCCTCAAAGAGAGCGGGGTTATTCATAAAACCACAGCTCCATACCATCCAGCCGCGAATGGACAGGCGGAGCGTTACGTTCAAACAATTAAAAAGGCAATACATAGTATAAATGTAGAGCCAGGCTCCTTACAGGACAAACTACTGGGTATTAAAGAACGCTTACGGAGGACGCCGAGCAGCAGCACAAACAAAAGTCCATATGAACTAATGTTTGGCAGAGAGATTAGAAACACCCTTAGTGTTATTTTCAAGGCGAGGACGAGGGAGGAAACAAGACCGCCGACTGATGAGGCATCTGTGCGCACATTTTCTGTTGGGCAGAGAGTACAAATACGCAGCTATACAGATTCCCGAATCAAATGGGAATTCGGAACAATTCTAAGGACATTAGGTCAATTACACTACGAAATAGAAACTGATTCTGGTCAGATATGCAAATGACATGTTGATCAAATGCTGGTTACCTTAATACCAAGAGAGGGCCAGTAGAAACAAGGCATTGTTTGGTACTTGACAATTTGGGACGGAGGTGTTATGTACATACATACGTAACCTCTTTGTTCTGCTGTCATACGTTATTCTTTTTCTTACAAGATATGACTTATCTTGTCATTGTAAAAATATTATAGGATGAATTAATACAATGCATGTAGTATTATTTAATAAATAAATAAATATACAACACATTCCATACCAGACGTGGAAAAAACTCACAATAAAAAGTATCTTTCTTTTTATTTTACTTGAAAGTACCCTCAACATTGCCATATAATATTAACAAAGAGCAAAACAGGGAAAAACTATCTTAACACATACCTGGCCTAAAGTGTTAAATATCTGTAAGTTAGCGTAACTTAAAATGTAATACATTATTATAAGTGTTTAATGTCTTCTTATTCATAAATTGAACTGTAATATTGTTAGATTAATAGTTTAAAATAACCCGAGCATTCATATCTAACATTATTTTACTTTTGCTTTGGCAACACTCAAGTCTTCGATCAAACGTCAAATGTCATTATGTCACAAAATATTCGTTTTATCTTAAAATATTGCGCCCGCAGTTTGTTTTGTGTTAAATCACAATAAGTTTCAGTTTATATTTTATAGTGTCATTAGCCCCACGCGAGTGCTTCACTAATTGTATATTGCGAACATAATACTTAACATTACAAGCGTGTGCTAACTGTGGTATCACAATAATAGAGAACGTATCAGGTGACATGTAATATCATCATTACCTCCAAATATGACTGTTTTTTTATCGGAGTGGATAGCTTTAGAGGTAAGTTCTAGTTTATTTAAGTCCTATATACCTACAATGTGTATATTAAATGCCTGGAACAGATATCTAAACATGTTTATACCTTAATGTTTACAATAATCATACAAATACTTTAGCCGGTAGGTACAAAAACGGTTTCTTTAAACCTTTATAACTTTTGTCCACGACTGCTGAGCAATATGCGCCTTTCATACTTTTGTTGTAGAAGATCTTTACTATTAAATTACATAAATTTCATTTATGTACATCCTGGGGCACAGGTTCATACAATTTTTGACATTGTCTTTTCAGAGATCATCGTCTCTTTTTAAAACCAGACATGAAAAAAATTTAAAAACCCCCACCGCAAAAAAAGTAAAACATTAAAAATTAAAAATTTAAAAACCCCCACCGCAAAAAAGAAAAACATTTAAAAAGTTAAAAATAACACTTTAGCTATGAAATTTTACTTCACGTCGGGGTACCGCTTAAGTAAGGAATGTTCCTAGTACTTGTAGGTATGTAGGTACTTATTTTAACGGTACCCCGACGTTACGTAAAATTTCATAGCTAAAGTGTTATTTTTAACTTTTTAAATGTTTTTCTTTTTTGCGGTGGGGGTTTTTAAAATTTTTAATATAATTTTATTTTAAAAATTTTAAACGTATTCGTTTTGTTTTATAGAGCATACAGTTATGAGATTTTTGCAGTGCATTGTATGTAGAGTCAAATGCTGGTTAAAATGAATCCAAACACGACATATCTGCTATTATTTTGTCAAGAGTCTACCTACTGGTGTGCTGGATAGCCTGGCTGCAGCATCAGCTTATCCTGTTGCCATCAGTGCATTGTGTGCAAAATCAAATGGTGGTTAAAATGAATCCAAACACGACATATCTGCTGTTATTTTCCCAAGAGTATACCTACTGGTGTGCTGGATAGCCTGGTTGCAGCATCAGCTCATCCTGTTGCCATCAGTGCATTGTGTGCAGAATCAAATGCTGGTTAAAATGAATCCAAACACGACATATCTGCTGTTATTTTCCCAAGACCGTATTAGCCTGCTAGATATCCTGGCTGCATCAGACCAAATACACCATAATGTTGCTTATTAATATTACACACATGGGTGTTTAAAATTTTAAGACACAAATATTTTTATGAGTAAAGTTTATACCCAAAGACGTCTAAAATAGCAACGGTAGCTAACACAAAAGAGCTGATAACCTTGAAATGGCTGAACCAATTTTGATAAATTATGTCTAAGAACCATAGCAAGAAACCCTGCTTTCAAATAAAAAAAACCGCTTCTAAATCCGTTCACCCGTTTGGGCGCTACGGTGCCACAGACAGACAGACAGACAGACAGACACACACACATAGCGGTGAAACTTATAACGCCCCTCTTTTTGCGTCGGGGGTTAAAAAATATATTGATATATTAATAAAATAAAAATATAATAACTGCTTTGAATTCAATTCATTTCATTTCATTTCATTTCATTTCATTTCATTTCATTTCATTTCATTTCATTTCATTAACCCCCGACGCAAAAAGAGGGGTGTTATAAGTTTCACCGCTATGTGTGTGTGTCTGTCTGTCTGTCTGTCTGTCTGTCTGTCTGTCTGTGGCACCGTAGCGCCCAAACGTGTGAACCGATTTAGATGCGGTTTTTTTTATTTGAAAGCAGGGTTTCTTGCGATGGTTCTTAGACATAATTCATTAAAATCGGTTCAGCCGTTTCAAGGTTATCAGCTCTTTTGTGTTAGCTACCGTTGCTATTTTAGACGTCTATGGGTATTAACTTTACTTATGAACATATGTGTGTCTCAAAATTTCAAACACCCATGTCTGTAATATTAATAAGCAACATTATGGTGTATTTGGTCTGATGCAGCCAGGATATCTAGCAGACTAATACACTCTTCGGAAAATAACAGCAGATATGTCGTGTTTGGATTCATTTTAATCTGCATTTGATGCTGCACACAATGCACTGATTGCAACTGGATGAGCTGATGCTGCAGTCAGGCTATCCAGCACACCAGTAGGTAGACTCTTGACAAAATAATAGCAGATATGTCGTGTTTGGATTCATTTCAACCAGCATTTGATTCTGCACACAATGCCCTGATGGCAACAGGATGAGCTGATGCTGCAGCCAGGCTATCCAGCACACCAGTAGGTAGACTCTTGACAAAATAATAGCAGATGTGTCGTGTTTGGATTCGTTTTAACCAGCATTTGACTCTACATACAATACACTGAAAAATTCGCATAACTGTAAACTCTATGAAACAAAATTAATGCGTTTAAAAATTATAAAATAAAAATTAAATTAAAAATTTAAAAAACCCCCACCGCAAAAAAGTAAAACATTTAAAAAGTTAAAAATAATACTTTAGCCATGAAATTTTACGTAACGTCGGGGTACCGTTAAAATAAGTACCTACACACCTACAAGTAGGTACTAGAAATATTCCTTACTTAAGCGGTACCTCGACGTGAAGTAAAATTTCATGGCTAAAGTATTATTTTTAACTTTTTAAATGTTTTACTTTTTTGCGGTGGGGGTTTTTTTTCCTTTCATTTCATTTCGAAGTTCGTCACGTCACTATGCGAAGTTCGTCACGGTATTATCCGAAGTTCGCCCTGTCATTATCCGAAGTTTGTCACAGCATAATCCGAAGTTCGTCGCGTCATGATCCGAATTTCGTCATGTCACTATCCGAAGTTTGTCACATAATCCAAAGTTCGTCACGTCATTGTCTGAAATTCGTCACAGCTTAATCCAAAGTTGGTCACGTCACTATCCAAAGTTCGTCACAATAATCCGAAGTTCGTCACATCATTATCCGAAGTTTGTCACAGCATAATCTGAATTTTGTCACGTCACTATCCGAAGTTCGTCACAATAATCTGAAGTTCGTCACGTCATTATCCGAAGTTCGTCACTGCATAATCTGAAGTTTGTCACGTCATTATCCGCAGTTATTATATTTTTATTTTATTAATATATCAATATATTTTTTCATGTCTGGTTTTAACAAAAAAGTAAAACATTTAAAAAGTTAAAAATAACACTTTAGCCATGAAATTTTACGTAACGTCGGGGTACCGCTTAAGTAAGGAATGTTCCTAGTGCTTGTAGGTATGTAGGTACTTATTTTAACGGTACCCCGACGTTACGTAAAATTTCATGGCTAAAGTGTTATTTTTAACTTTTTAAATGTTTTACTTTTTTGCGATGGGGGTTTTTTAAATTTTTAATTTAATTTTTATTTTAAAATTTTTAAACGCATTAATTTTGTTTTATAGAGTTGACAGTTATGAGATTTTTTCAGTGCATTGTATGTAGAGTCGAATGCTGGTTAAAACGAATCCAAACACGACATATCTGCTATTATTTTGTCAAGAGTCCACCTACTGGTGTGTTGGATAGCCTGGCTGCAGCATCAGCTCACTCTGTTGCCATCAGTGCATTGTGTTTAGAATCAAATGCTGGTTGAAATGAATCCAAACACGACATATCTGCTATTATTTTGTCAAGAGTCTACCTACTGGTGTGCTGGATAGCCTGGCTGCAGCATCAGCTCATCCAGTTGCCATCAGTGCATTGTGTGCAGAATCAAATACTGGTTAAAATGAATCCAAACACGACATATCTGCTGTTATTTTCCCAAGAGTGTATTAGTCTGCTAGATATCCTGGCTGCATCAGATCAAATACACCATAATATTGCTTATTAATATTACACACATGGGTGTTTGAAATTTTAAGCCACACATATGTTTGTAAGTAAAGTTAATACCCACAGACGTCTAAAATAGCAACGGTAGCTAACTCAAAAGAGCTGATAACCTTGAAACGGCTGAACCGATTTTGATGAGTTATGTCTAAGAACCATCGCAAGAAACCCTGCTTTCAAATAAAAAAAACCGCATCTGAATCGGTTCACCCGTTTGGGCGCTACGGTGCCACAGACAGACAGACAGACAGACAGACAGACAGACAGACAGACAGACAGACAGACACACACACATAGCGGTGAAACTTATAACACCCCTCTTTTTGCGTCGGGGGTTAAAAAGAGACGATGATCCCTGAAAAGACAATGCCAAAAATTGTATGAACCTGTGCCCCAGGCTGTACATAAATGAAATTTATGTAATTTAATAGCAAAGATTTTCTACAACAAAAGTATGAAAGGCGCATATTGCTCAGCAGTCGTGGACAAATGAAATGAAATGAAATGAAATGAATTTCAGGGATCATCGTCTCTTTTTAAAACCAGACATGAAAAAATATATTGATAAATTAATAAAATAAAAATATATTAGCTTCGGATAATGACGTGACAAACTTCAGATTATGCAGTGACGAACTTCGGCTAATGACGTGACGTACTTCAGATTATTGTGACGAACTCCGAAAAGTAACGTGACGAAAATCGGATGATTAAATTGTGACGAAATTCAGATAGTGACTTGACGAACTTCGGATTATGACGTGACGAACTTCGGATTATTGTGACGAACTTCGGATAGTGCCGTGACGAACTTCGGATTATTGTGACGAACTTCGGATGATTGTGACGAACTTCGGATTATTGTGACGAACTTCGGATTATTGTGACGAACTTCGGACAGTGACGTTACGAACTTCGGATTATTGTGACGAACTTCGGATAGTGACGTGACGAACTTCGGACTATTGTGACGAACTTCGGATAGTGACGTGACGAACTTCGGATAAAGACGTGACGAAATTCGGATAGTTGTGACGAACTTCGGATTATTGTGACGAACTTCAGATAGTGACGTGACGAAATTCGAATAATTGTGACGAACTTCGGATTATTGTGACGAACTTCGGAAAGTGACGTGACGAAGTTCGGATAATTGTGACGAAATTTGGTTAGTGCTGTGACAAACTTTGGATAGTGACGTGACTAACTTCGGATTATTGTGACGAACTTCGGATAATGACGTGACGAAATTCGGATTCTTGTGACGAACTTCGGATTATGACGAGACGAACTTCGGATTATTGTGACGAACTTCGGATATTGACGTGACGAACTTCAGATTATTGTGACGAACTTCAGATAGTGACGTTACGAACTTCGGATTATTGTGACGAACTTCAGATTATTGTGACGAACATCAGATAGTGACGTGACGAAATTCGAATAATTGTGACGAACTTCGGATTATTGTGACGAACTTCGGAAAGTGACGTGACGAAGTTCGGATAATTGTGACGAAATTTGGTTAGTGCTGTGACAAACTTTGGATAGTGACGTGACGAACTTCGGATTATTGTGACGAACTTCGGATAGTGACGTGACGAAATTCAGATTCTTGTGACGAACTTCGGATTATGACGTGACGAACTTCGGATTATTGTGACGAACTTCAGATAGTGACGTGACGAACTTCGGATTATTGTGACGAACTTCAGATAGTGACGTGACGAACTTCGTATTCTTGTGACGAACTTCGGATTATGACGAGACGAACTTCGGATTATTGTGACGAACTTCGGATATTGACGTGACGAACTTCAGATAAAGACGTGACGAAATTCGGATAGTTGTGACGAACTTCGGATTATTGTGACGAACTTCAGATAGTGACGTGACGAAATTCGAATAATTGTGACGAACTTCGGATTATTGTGACGTACTTCGAAAAGTGACGTGACGAAGTTCGGATAATTGTGACGAAATTTGGTTAGTGCTGTGACAAACTTTGGATAGTGACGTGACTAACTTCGGATTATTGTGACGAACTTCGGATAATGACGTGACGAAATTCGGATTCTTGTGACGAACTTCGGATTATGACGAGACGAACTTCGGATTATTGTGACGAACTTCGGATATTGACGTGACGAACTTCAGATTATTGTGACGAACTTCAGATAGTGACGTAACGAACTTCGGATTATTGTGACGAACTTCGGATTATTGTGACGAACTTCAGATAGTGACGTGACGAAATTCGAATAATTGTGACGAACTTCGGATTATTGTGACGAACTTCAGATAGTGACGTGACGAAATTCGAATAATTGTGACGAACTTCGGATTATTGTGACGAACTTCGGAAAGTGACGTGACGAAGTTCGGATAATTGTGACGAAATTTGGTTAGTGCTGTGACAAACTTTGGATAGTGACGTGACGAACTTCGGATTATTGTGACGAACTTCGGATAGTGACGTGACGAAATTCAGATTCTTGTGACGAACTTCGGATTATGACGTGACGAACTTTGGATTATTGTGACGAACTTCAGATAGTGACGTGACGAACTTCGGATTATTGTGACGAACTTCAGATAGTGACGTGACGAACTTCGGATTATTGTGACGAACTCCGAAAAGTAACGTGACGAAAATCGGATGATTAAGACGAAATTCGGATAGTGACTTGAAGAACTTCGGATTATGACGTGACGAACTTCGGATTATTATGACGAACTTCGGATAGTGACGTGACGAACTTCGGATTATTGTGACGAACTTCGGATAGTGACGTGGCGAACTTCGGATTATTGTGACGAACTTCGGAAAGTGACGTGACGAAGTTCGGATAATTGTGACGAAATTCGGTTAGTGCTGTGACGAACTCTGGATAGTGACTTGACGAACTTCGGATAGTGACGTGACGAACTTCGGATTATTGTGACGAACTTCGGATAAGGACGTGACGAACTTCGGATGATTGTGATGAACTTCGGATTATTGTGACGAAGTCCGAAAAGTAACGTGACGAACATCGGATTATTGTGACGAAATTCGGATTATTGTGACGAAATTTGGTTAGTGCTGTGACAAACTTTGGATAGTGACGTGACTAACTTCGGATTATTGTGACGAACTTCGGATAGTGACGTGACGAAATTCGGATTCTTGTGACGAACTTCGGATTATGACTAGACGAACTTCGGATTATTGTGACGAACTTCGGATTATGACGAGACGAACTTCGGATTATTGTGACGAACTTCGGATATTGACGTGACGAACTTCAGATTATTGTGACGAACTTCAGATAGTGACGTTACGATTTTCGGATAATTGTGACGAACTCCGAAAAGTAACGTAACGAAAATCGGATAATTGTAACGAACTTCGGATAGTGACGTGACGAACTTCGGATTATTGTGACGAACTTCGGATAGTGACGTGACGATATTCGGATAGTTGTGACGAACTTCGGATTATTGTGACGAACTTCAGATAGTGACGTGACGAAATTCGAATAATTGTGACGAACTTCGGATTATTGTGACGAACTTCGGAAAGTGACGTGACGGAGTTCGGATAATTGTGACGAAATTTGGTTAGTGCTGTGACAAACTTTGGATAGTGACGTGACGAACTTCGGATTATTGTGACGAACTTCGGATAGTGACGTGACGAAATTCGGATTCTTGCGACGAACTTCGGATTATGACGTGACGAATTTCGGATTATTGTGACGAACTTCAGATAGTGACGTGACGAACTTCGGATTATTGTGACGAATTTCAGATAGTGATGTGACGAACTTCAGATTATTGTGACGAACTTCGGATTATTGTGACGAACTCCGAAAAGTAACGTGACGAAAATCGGATGATTAAGACGAAATTCGGATAGTGACTTGAAGAACTTCGGATTATGACGTGACGAACTTCGGATTATTATGACGAACTTCGGATAGTGACGTGACGAACTTCGGATTATTGTGACGAACTTCGGATAGTGACGTGACGAACTTCGGATTATTGTGACGAACTTCGGAAAGTGACGTGACGAAGTTCGGATAATTGTGACGAAATTCGGTTAGTGCTGTGACGAACTCTGGATAGTGACTTGACGAACTTCGGATAGTGACGTGACGAACTTCGGATTATTGTGACGAACTTCGGATAAGGACGTGACGAACTTCGGATGATTGTGATGAACTTTGGATTATTGTGACGAAGTCCGAAAAGTAACGTGACGAACTTCGGATTATTGTGACGAAATTCGGATAGTGACTTGACGAACTTCGGATTATGACGTGACGAACTTCGGATTATTGTGACGAACTTCGGATAGTGACGTGACGAACTTCCGATTATTGTGACGAACTTCGGTAATGACGTGACGAACTTTAGATTATTGTGACGAACTTCGGAAAGTGACGTGACGAACTTCGGGTAATTGTGACGAAATTCGGTTAGTGCTGTGACGAACTTTGGATAGTGACGTGATGAACTTTGGATTATGACGTGAGGAACTTCGGATTATTGTTACGAACTTCGGATAGTGACGTGACGAACTTCGGATTATTGTGACGAACTTCGGATAGTGACGTGACGATCTTCGGATTATTGTGACGAACTTCGGAAAGTGACGTGACGAAGTTCGGATAATTGTGACGAAGTCCGAAAAGTAACGTGACGAAAATCGGATTATTGTGACGAAATTCGGATAGTGACTTGACGAACTTCGGATTATGACGTGACGAACTTCGGATTATTGTGACGAACTTCGGATAGTGACGTGACGAACTTCGGATTATTGTGACGAACTTCGGTAATGACGTGACGAACTTCGGATTATCAAATCAAATCAAATCATTTATTTTTTGCCAACATGGGTAGGGGTACAGATGTAATACAAGTTTTGCTAGTGTTCTCCATGCTCTGCCGTCAGATGGGCGTGCAAAATTTACACATAAATTACAATCTACTATCAAAATACATTAGAACCAATTTTATCATTCAAGGTCAAGAAGTATCTAGTAGTCAATAATTAAATGAATGTCATATTAAATTGTGAAATAAATGAAAGTCCTAGATTAATAATAATTGTGAGTTACAAATGTCATTTCTATTATTCAATAACTGATCAATATTATTGGCCATAAGGATTCCCTTTTAGATGCTCCTTCACACTGTAATACACTTTATCTGTTAGAAATTCCTTTAGATAAATCCGCTTAAATATATGCAAGATATCAATGTCTGTAATATGACATGGCAATTTATTATAAATCTTAGATGTCATGCAATATACACTGGAATCCATTAAGTATGTTCTGCAGGGTACAGTCTAAACTTTATTTTTATATCTAGCGCTTCGGAATTTTTCATACATATGTATATTACTTTTGACAAAGACTGACATTTCATAAATATATAGGCTAGGTAAGGTAAGAATCTTGAGTTTTTTGAAATATGTTTCACAGCAATCAGTGGTTTTAAGTTTACACATTGCCCGTATGCACTTTTTTTTGGGATTTAAAAACAGACTCCCATTCCGTCGAGTTCCCCCAGAAAATTACACCATATCTCAGTGTGGATACCAAATATGCATGGTAGGCTGTCATGACAGTGGATAAATTAACAATTTTTGTGAGCATATACAACATATAGGAATAGCTATTTAATTTTAAGCAGACAGATTCCACATGTGATTTCCAATTTAAATTACAATCTACATTTAAACCCAAGAATTTCGTCACATCTACTTCATTAATTTCTGTTCCAGCATAATTTATATTTAAGTCTGTTGGTGGATTAGTCCTGTTTCTGAAAATCATGAAATTAGTTTTCTGTAAATTAATTAGAAGATTGTTTGCTCTTAACCAATCAACAATGCGTACTAATGTGGCGTTAATGTCATTTTCCAATGATGCATAATCTTTATTACAAAATATGACTGTACTGTCATCTGCAAAAAGAATCATTGGAAAGTCCACGGTTTTCGGAAAGTCATTAATGTAAATTAAGAATAATATGGGCCCTAGCACACTGCCCTGTGGTACGCCATATGTCACTTCTACATAGTCTGAAACATGATCAGTTTCCTGTTTATTAAAAGAGCAGAATTTCGATATTAATGTGGCTTGTTTCCTATTACTTAAATATGATACAATGAGATCTAAGGCATTGCCTCAAATCCCATAAGCATAAAGCTTGCTTCTTAGTGTTCTATGGTTATTGTGACGAACTTCGGAAAAAGACGTGACGAAGTTCGGATAATTGTGACGAAATTCGGTTAGTGCTGTGACGAACTTTGGATAGTGACGTGACGAACTTCGGATTATGACGTGACGAACTTCGGATTATTGTGACGATCTTCGGATAGTGACGTGACGAAGTTCGGATTATTGTGACGAACTTCGGAAAGTGACGTGACGAAGTTCCGATAATTGTGACAAAATTCGGTAAGTGACAAGACGAAATTCGGATAATTGTGACGAACTTCGGATAGTGCTGTGACGAACTTTGGATAGTGACGTGACGAACTTCGGATTATTGTGACGAACTCCGAAAAGTAACGTGACGAAAATCGGATAATTGTGACGAACTTCAGATAGTGACGTGACGAAATACGGATTATTGTGACGAACTTTGGACTATTGTGACGAACTTCGGATAGTGTAGTGACGAAATTCGGATGATTGTGACGAACTTCGGATAGTGACGTGACGAAAATCGGATAATTGTGACGAAATTCGGATAGTGACGTGACGAACTTCGGACTATGACGTGACGAACTTTTGATTATTGTGACGAACTTCGGATAGTGACGTGACGAACTTCGGATTATTGTGACGAACTTCAGATAGTGACATGACGAACTTCGGAATATTGTGACGAACTTCGAAAAGTAACGTGACGAAAATCGGATAATTGTAATGAACTTCGGATAGTGACGTGACGAGATACGGATTATTGTGACGAACTTTGGATTATTGTGACGAACTTCGGATAGTGTAGTGACTAAATTCGGATGATTGTGACGAAATCGGATAGTGACGTGACAAACTTTTGATTACTGTGACGAACTTCAGATAGTGACGTGACGAACTTCGGATTATTGTGACGAACTTCGGATAGTGACGTGAAGAACTTCGGATTATTGTGACGTACTTCGGATAAGGACGTGACGAATTTCGGATGATTGTGACGAACTTCGGATAGTGACGTGACGAAATTCGGATTCTTGTGACGAATTTTGGATAAGGACGTGAAAAACTTCGGATTATGACGTGACGAACTTCGGATTATTGTGACGAACTTCGGATAGTGACGTGACGAACTTCGGATTATTGAGACGAACTCCGGAAAGTGACGTGACGAAAATCGGATAATTGTGACGAAATTGGGATAGTGACAGAACGAACTTCAGATTATTGTAACGAATTTCGGATAGTGACGTGGCGAAGTTCGGATATTTGTGACGAAATTGGGATAGTGACGTGACAAACTTCGGATAGTGACGTGACGAACTTCGGATTATGCTGTGACGAACTTCGGGTAAGGACGTGACGAACTTCGGATTATTGTGACGAACTTCGGATAGTGACGTGACGAACTTCGGATTATTGAGACGAACTCCGGAAAGTGACGTGACGAAAATCGGATAATTGTGACGAAATTGGGATAGTGACAGAACGAACTTCAAATTATTGTAACGAATTTCGGATAGTGACGTGACGAAGTTCGGATATTTGTGACGAAATTGGGATAGTGACGTGACAAACTTCGGATAGTGACGTGACGAACTTCGGATTATGCTGTGACGAACTTCGGGTAAGGACGTGACGAACTTCGGATTATTGTGATGAAATTCGGATAGTGACGTGACGAAATTCGGATTATGCTAAGACGCACTTCGGGTAAAGACGTGACAAACATCGGATAGTGACGTGACGAACTTCGGATTATGCTGTGACGAACTTTGGGTAAGGACGTGACGAACTTCGGATTATTGTGATGAAATTCGGATAGTGACGTGACGAAATTCGGATTATGCTGTGACGCACTTCGGGTAAGGACGTGGCGAACTTTGGATAGTGACGTGACGAATTTCGGATAATTGTGACGAAATTCGGATTATTGTGACGAATTTCGGATTGTGACGTGACGAACTTCGGATTATATAACTTTAAATTATTGTGACGAAGTTCGGAAAATGACGCGACAAAGTTTGGATAATTGTGACGAAATTCGGATAGTGACGTGACAAACTTCGGATATTGAGACGAACTTCGGATAGTGACGTGACGAAATTCGGATAGTGACGTAACGAATTTCGGATAATTGTGACGAAATTCGGATTATTGTGACGAACTTCGGATAGTGACGTAACGAACTTCGGATTATTGTGACGAACTTTAAATTATTGTGACGAACTTTAAATTATTGTGACGAAAATCAGAAAGTGACGCGACAAAGTTTGGATAATTGTGACGAAATTCGGATAGTGACGTGACGAACTTCGGATTATTGTGACGAACTTCGGATAGTGACGTGACGAAATTCGGATAGTGACGTGACGAACTTCGGATTATGACGTGACGAACTTCGGATTATTGTGACGAACTTCGGAAAGTGACGTGACGAACTTCCGATTATTGTGACGAACTTCGGTAATGACGTGACGAACTTTGGATTATTGTGACGAACTTCGGAAAGTGACGTGACAAACTTCGGGTAATTGTGACATAATTCGGTTAGTGCTGTGACGAACTTTGGATAGTGACGTGATGAACTTTGGATTATGACGTGAGGAACTTCGGATAATTGTGATGAAATTCGGATAGTGACGTTACAAACTTCGGATAGTGACGTGACGAAATTCGAATAATGAAGAAGAAATTCGGATAGTGACGTGAAGAACTTTAGATTATTGTGACAAACTTTGGATTATTGTGACGAACTTCGGATAGTGACGTGACGAACTTCGGATTATTGTGACGAACTTCGGATAGTGCTGTGACGAAATTCGGATAATTGTGACGAAATTCGGTAAGTGACGTGACGAACTTTGGATTATGACGTGACGAACTTCGGATTATTGTAACAAACTTCGGATAGTGACGTGACGAAATTCGGATAATTATGACGAAATTCGGATAGTGACGTGACGATTTTTGGATTCTTGTGGTCAATTTCGGTAAATGACGAGAATAACTTCGGATAGTGACGTTACGAACTTCGGAGTATATCGTGACGAACTTCGGATTATTGTGACGAACTTCGGATAGTGACGTGACGAACTTCGGATTATTGTGACGAACTTCGGATAGTGACGTGACGAAGTTCGGATAATTGTGACGAAATTCGGTAAGTGACGTGACGAAGTTCGGATAATGACGTGACGAAATTCGGATTATTGTGACAAACTTCAGATAATGACGTGAGGAAATTCGGATTATTGTGACGATCTTCGGATAATGACGTGACGAACTTCGGATTATTGTAACGAACTTCGGATAGTGACGTGACGAATTTCGGATAGTGACGTGACGAATTTCGGATAATTGTGACGAAATTCTGATTATTGTGACGAACTTCGGATAGTGACGTGACGAATTTCAGATAATTGTGACGAAATTCGGATTATTGTGATGAACTTCGGATAGTAACGTGACGAACTTCGGATTATTGTGACGAACTTTAAATACTTGTGACGAACTTTAAATTATTGTGACGAAGTTCGGATAGTGACGTGACGAAATTCGGATAGCGAAGTGACGAATTTCGGATAATTGTGACAAAATTTGGATTATTGTGACGAACTTCGGATAATGACGTGACGAATTTCGGATAATTGTGACGAAATTCGGATTATTGTGACGAACTTCGGATAGTAACGTGACGAACTTCGGATTATTGTGACGTACTTTAAATTATTGTGACGAACTTTAAATTATTGTGACGAAGTTCGGATAGTGACGTGACGAAATTCAGAAAGCGACTTGACGAATTTCGGATGATTGTGACAAAATTCGGATTATTGTGACGAACTTCGGATAGTGACGTGACGAACTTCGGATTATTGTGATGAACTTTAAATTATTGTGACGAACTTTAAATTATTGTGACGAAGTTCGGATAGTGACGTGACGAAATTCGGATAGCGACGTGACGAATTTCGGATAATTGTGACAAAATTCGGATTATTGTGACGGACTCCGGATAGTGACGTGACGAACTTCGGATTATTGTGACGAACTTCGGATAGTGCTGTGACGAAATTCGGATAATTGTGACGAAATTCGGATAATTGTGACAAAATTCGGTAAGTGACGTGACGAACTTTGGATTATGACGTGACGAACTTCGGATTATTGTAACGAACTTCGGATAGTGACGTGACGAAATTCGGATAATTGTGACGAAATTCGGATAGTGACGTGACGATTTTTGGATTCTTGTGGTCAATTTCGGTAAATGACGAGAATAACTTCGGATAGTGACGTGACGAACTTCGGAGTATATCGTGACGAACTTCGGATTATTGTGACGAACTTCGGATAGTGACGTGACGAACTTCGGATTATTGTGACGAACTTCGGATAGTGACGTGACGAAGTTCGGATAATTGTGACGAAATTCGGTAAGTGACGTGACGAAGTTCGGATAATGACGTGAGAAATTCGGATTATTGTGACAAACTTCAGATAATGACGTGACGAAATTCGGATTATTGTGACGATCTTCGGATAATGACGTGACGAACTTCGGATTATTGTGACGAACTTCGGATAGTGACGTGACGAAATTCGGATAGTGACGTGACGAATTTCGGATAATTGTGACGAAATTTGGATTATTGTGACGAACTTCGGATAGTGACGTGACGAATTTCGGATAATTGTGACGAAATTCTGATTATTGTGACGAACTTCGGATAGTGACGTGACGAATTTCAGATAATTGTGACGAAATTCGGATTATTGTGATGAACTTCGGATAGTAACGTGACGAACTTCGGATTATTGTGACGAACTTTAAATACTTGTGACGAACTTTAAATTATTGTGACGAAGTTCGGATAGTGACGTGACGAAATTCGGATAGCGACGTGATGAATTTCGGATAATTGTGACAAAATTCGGATTATTGGGACGAACTTCGGATAGTGACGTGACGAATTTCGGATAATTGTGACGAAATTCGGATTATTGTGACGAACTTCGGATAGTAACGTGACGAACTTCGGATTATTGTGACGAACTTTAAATTATTGTGACGAACTTTAAATTATTGTGACGAAGTTCGGATAGTGACGTGACGAAATTCGGATAGCGACTTGACGAATTTCGGATAATTGTGACAAAATTCGGATTATTGTGACGAACTTCGGATAGTGACGTGACGAACTTCGGATTATTGTGATGAACTTTAAATTATTGTGACGAACTTTAAATTATTGTGACGAAGTTCAGATAGTGACGTGACGAAATTCGGATAGCGACGTGACGAATTTCGGATAATTGTGACAAAATTCGGATTATTGTGACGGACTTCGGATAGTGACGTGACGAACTTCGGATTATTGTGACGAACTTCGGATAGTGCTGTGACGAAATTCGGATAATTGTGACGAAATTCGGATAATTGTGACAAAATTCGGTAAGTGACGTGACGAACTTTGGATTATGACGTGACGAACTTCGGATTATTGTAACGAACTTCGGATAGTGACGTGACGAAATTCGGATAATTGTGACGAAATTCGGATAGTGACGTGACGATTTTTGGATTCTTGTGGTCAATTTCGGTAAATGACGAGAATAACTTCGGATAGTGACGTGACGAACTTCGGAGTATATCGTGACGAACTTCGGATTATTGTGACGAACTTCGGATAGTGACGTGACGAACTTCGGATTATTGAGACGAACTCCGGAAAGTGACGTGACGAAAATCGGATAATTGTGACGAAATTGGGATAGTGACAGAACGAACTTCAGATTATTGTAACGAATTTCGGATAGTGACGTGACGAAGTTCGGATATTTGTGACGAAATTGGGATAGTGACGTGACAAACTTCGGATAGTGACGTGACGAACTTCGGATTATGCTGTGACGAACTTCGGGTAAGGACGTGACGAACTTCGGATTATTGTGATGAAATTCGGATAGTGACGTGACGAAATTCGGATTATGCTAAGACGCACTTCGGGTAAAGACGTGACAAACTTCGGATAGTGACGTGACGAACTTCGGATTATGCTGTGACGAACTTTGGGTAAGGACGTGACGAACTTCGGATTATTGTGATGAAATTCGGATAGTGACGTGACGAAATTCGGATTATGCTGTGACGCACTTCGGGTAAGGACGTGGCGAACTTTGGATAGTGACGTGACGAATTTCGGATAATTGTGACGAAATTCGGATTATTGTGACGAATTTCGGATTGTGACGTGACGAACTTCGGATTATATAACTTTAAATTATTGTGACGAAGTTCGGAAAGTGACGCGACTAAGTTTGGATAATTGTGACGAAATTCGGATAGTGACGTGACAAACTTCGGATATTGAGACGAACTTCGGATAGTGACGTGACGAAATTCGGATAGTGACGTGACGAATTTCAGATAATTGTGACGAAATTCGGATTATTGTGACGAACTTCGGATAGTGACGTAACGAACTTCGGATTATTGTGACGAACTTTAAATTATTGTGACGAACTTTAAATTATTGTGACGAAGTTCAGAAAGTGACGCGACAAAGTTTGGATAATTGTGACGAAATTCGGATAGTGACGTGACGAACTTCGGATTATTGTGACGAACTTCGGATAGTGACGTGACGAAATTCGGATAGTGACGTGACGAACTTCGGATTATGACGTGACGAACTTCGGATTATTGTGACGAACTTCGGAAAGTGACGTGACGAACTTCCGATTATTGTGACAAACTTCGGTAATGACGTGACGAACTTTGGATTATTGTTACGAACTTCGGAAAGTGACGTGACAAACTTCGGGTAATTGTGACATAATTCGGTTAGTGCTGTGACGAACTTTGGATAGTGACGTGATGAACTTTGGATTATGACGTGAGGAACTTCGGATAATTGTGATGAAATTCGGATAGTGACGTTACAAACTTCGGATAGTGACGTGACGAAATTCGAATAATGAAGAAGAAATTCGGATACTGACGTGAAGAACTTTAGATTATTGTGACAAACTTTGGATTATTG
Source organism: Euplexia lucipara (assembly GCA_921972225.1). Taxonomy (NCBI): domain Eukaryota; kingdom Metazoa; phylum Arthropoda; class Insecta; order Lepidoptera; family Noctuidae; genus Euplexia; species Euplexia lucipara. The sequence goes on along the minus strand of OV179164.1, from coordinate 219,211 downwards.
TGACGAACTTCGGATAGTGACGTGACGAACTTCGGATTATTGTGACGAACTTCGGATAGTGCTGTGACGAAATTCGGATAATTGTGACGAAATTCGGTAAGTGACGTGACGAACTTTGGATTATGACGTGACGAACTTCGGATTATTGTAACAAACTTCGGATAGTGACGTGACAAACTTTTGATTACTGTGACGAACTTCAGATAGTGACGTGACGAACTTCGGATTATTGTGACGAACTTCGGATAGTGACGTGAAGAACTTCGGATTATTGTGACGTACTTCGGATAAGGACGTGACGAATTTCGGATGATTGTGACGAACTTCGGATAGTGACGTGACGAAATTCGGATTCTTGTGACGAATTTTGGATAAGGACGTGAAAAACTTCGGATTATGACGTGACGAACTTCGGATTATTGTGACGAACTTCGGATAATGACGTGACGAACTTCGGATTATTGAGACGAACTCCGGAAAGTGACGTGACGAAAATCGGATAATTGTGACGAAATTGGGATAGTGACAGAACGAACTTCAGATTATTGTAACGAATTTCGGATAGTGACGTGACGAAGTTCGGATATTTGTGACGAAATTGGGATAGTGACGTGACAAACTTCGGATAGTGACGTGACGAACTTCGGATTATGCTGTGACGAACTTCGGGTAAGGACGTGACGAACTTCGGATTATTGTGACGAACTTCGGATAGTGACGTGACGAACTTCGGATTATTGAGACGAACTCCGGAAAGTGACGTGACGAAAATCGGATAATTGTGACGAAATTGGGATAGTGACAGAACGAACTTCAGATTATTGTAACGAATTTCGGATAGTGACGTGACGAAGTTCGGATATTTGTGACGAAATTGGGATAGTGACGTGACAAACTTCGGATAGTGACGTGACGAACTTCGGATTATGCTGTGACGAACTTCGGGTAAGGACGTGACGAACTTCGGATTATTGTGATGAAATTCGGATAGTGACGTGACGAAATTCGGATTATGCTAAGTCGCACTTCGGGTAAAGACGTGACAAACTTCGGATAGTGACGTGACGAACTTCGGATTATGCTGTGACGAACTTTGGGTAAGGACGTGACGAACTTCGGATTATTGTGATGAAATTCGGATAGTGACGTGACGAAATTCGGATTATGCTGTGACGCACTTCGGGTAAGGACGTGGCGAACTTTGGATAGTGACGTGACGAATTTCGGATAATTGTGACGAAATTCGGATTATTGTGACGAATTTCGGATTGTGACGTGACGAACTTCGGATTATATAACTAAAAATTATTGTGACGAAGTTCGGAAAATGACGCGACAAAGTTTGGATAATTGTGACGAAATTCGGATAGTGACGTGACAAACTTCGGATATTGAGACGAACTTCGGATAGTGACGTGACGAAATTCGGATAGTGACGTGACGAATTTCGGATAATTGTGACGAAATTCGGATTATTGTGACGAACTTCGGATAGTGACGTAACGAACTTCGGATTATTGTGACGAACTTTAAATTATTGTGACGAAGTTCAGAAAGTGACGCGACAAAGTTTGGATAATTGTGACGAAATTCGGATAGTGACGTGACGAACTTCGGATTATTGTGACGAACTTCGGATAGTGACGTGACGAAATTCGGATAGTGACGTGACGAACTTCGGATTATGACGTGACGAACTTCGGATTATTGTGACGAACTTCGGAAAGTGACGTGACGAACTTCCGATTATTGTGACGAACTTCGGTAATGACGTGACGAACTTTGGATTATTGTGACGAACTTCGGAAAGTGACGTGACAAACTTCGGGTAATTGTGACATAATTCGGTTAGTGCTGTGACGAACTTTGGATAGTGACGTGATGAACTTTGGATTATGACGTGAGGAACTTCGGATAATTGTGATGAAATTCGGATAGTGACGTTACAAACTTCGGATAGTGACGTGACGAAATTCGAATAATGAAGAAGAAATTCGGATAGTGACGTGAAGAACTTTAGATTATTGTGACAAACTTTGGATTATTGTGACGAACTTCGGATAGTGACGTGACGAACTTCGGATTATTGTGACGAACTTCGGATAGTGACGAGAATAACTTCGGATAGTGACGTGACGAACTTCGGAGTATATCGTGACGAACTTCGGATTATTGTGACGAACTTCGGATAGTGACGTGACGAACTTCGGATTATTGTGACGAACTTCGGATAGTGACGTGACGAAGTTCGGATAATTGTGACGAAATTCGGTAAGTGACGTGACGAACTTCGGATAATGACGTGACGAAATTCGGATTATTGTGACAAACTTCAGATAATGACGTGACGAAATTCGGATTATTGTGACGATCTGCGGATAATGACGTGACGAACTTCGGATTATTGTAACGAACTTCGGATAGTGACGTGACGAATTTCGGATAGTGACGTGACGAATTTCGGATAATTGTGACGAAATTCTGATTATTGTGACGAACTTCGGATAGTGACGTGACGAATTTCAGATAATTGTGACGAAATTCGGATTATTGTGATGAACTTCGGATAGTAACGTGACGAACTTCGGATTATTGTGACGAACTTTAAATACTTGTGACGAACTTTAAATTATTGTGACGAAGTTCGGATAGTGACGTGACGAAATTCAGATAGCGACGTGACGAATTTCGGATAATTGTGACAAAATTCGGATTATTGTGACGAACTTCGGATAATGACGTGACGAATTTCGGATAATTGTGAAGAAATTCGGATTATTGTGACGAATTTCGGATAGTTACGTGACGAACTTCGGATTATTGTGACGAACTTTAAATTATTGTGACGAACTTTAAATTATTGTGACGAAGTTCGGATAGTGACGTGACGAAATTCGGATAGCGACTTGACGAATTTCGGATAATTGTGACAAAATTCGGATTATTGTGACGAACTTCGGATAGTGACGTGACGAACTTCGGATTATTGTGATGAACTTTAAATTATTGTGACGAACTTTAAATTATTGTGACGAAGTTCGGATAGTGACGTGACGAAATTCGGATAGCGACGTGACGAATTTAGGATAATTGTGACAAAATTCGGATTATTGTGACGGACTTCGGATAGTGACGTGACGAACTTCGGATAATTGTGACGAACTTCGGATAGTGCTGTGACGAAATTCGGATAATTGTGACGAAATTCGGATAATTGTGACAAAATTCGGTAAGTGACGTGACGAACTTTGGATTATGACGTGACGAACTTCGGATTATTGTAACGAACTTCGGATAGTGACGTGACGAAATTCGGATAATTGTGACGAAATTCGGATAATTGTGACGAAATTAAGATAGTGACGTGACGATTTTTAGATTCTTGTGGTCAATTTCGGTAAATGTCGAGAATAACTCCGGATAGTGACGTGACGAACTTCGGAGTATATCGTGACGAACTTCGGATTATTGTGACGAACTTCGGATAGTGACGTGACGAACTTCGGATTATTGTGACGAACTTCGGATAGTGACGTGACGAAGTTCGGATAATTGTGACGAAATTCGGTAAGTGACGTGACGAAGTTCGGATAATGACGTGAGAAATTCGGATTATTGTGACAAACTTCAGATAATGACGTGACGAAATTCGGATTATTGTGACGATCTTCGGATAATGACGTGACGAACTTCGGATTATTGTGACGAACTTCGGATAGTGACGTGACGAAATTCGGATAGTGACGTGACGAATTTCGGATAATTGTGACGAAATTTGGATTATTGTGACGAACTTCGGATAGTGACGTGACGAATTTCGGATAATTGTGACGAAATTCTGATTATTGTGACGAACTTCGGATAGTGACGTGACGAATTTCAGATAATTGTGACGAAATTCGGATTATTGTGATGAACTTCGGATAGTAACGTGACGAACTTCGGATTATTGTGACGAACTTTAAATACTTGTGACGAACTTTAAATTATTGTGACGAAGTTCGGATAGTGACGTGACGAAATTCGGATAGCGACGTGACGAATTTCGGATAATTGTGACAAAATTCGGATTATTGTGACGAACTTCGGATAGTGACGTGACTAATTTCGGATAATTGTGACGTAATTCGGATTGCTGTGACGAACTTCGGATAGTAACGTGACGAACTTCGGATTATTGTGACGAACTTTAAATTATTGTGACGAACTTTAAATTATTGTGACGAAGTTCGGATAGTGACGTGACGAAATTCGGATAGCGACTTGACGAATTTCGGATAATTGTGACAAAATTCGGATAATTGTGACGAACTTCGGATAGTGACGTGACGAACTTCGGATTATTGTGATGAACTTTAAATTATTGTGACGAACTTTAAATTATTGTGACGAAGTTCAGATAGTGACGTGACGAAATTCGGATAGCGACGTGACGAATTTCGGATAATTGTGACAAAATTCGGATTATTGTGACGGACTTCGGATAGTGACGTGACGAACTTCGGATTATTGTGACGAACTTCGGATAGTGCTGTGACGAAATTCGGATAATTGTGACGAAATTCGGATAATTGTGACAAAATTCGGTAAGTGACGTGACGAACTTTGGATTATGACGTGACGAACTTCGGATTATTGTAACGAACTTCGGATAGTGACGTGACAAAATTCGGATAATTGTGACGAAATTAAGATAGTGACGTGACGATTTTTGGATTCTTGTGGTCAATTTCGGTAAATGACGAGAATAACTTCGGATAGTGACGTGACGAACTTCGGAGTATATCGTGACGAACTTCGGATTATTGTGACGAACTTCGGATAGTGACGTGACGAACTTCGGATTATTGAGACGAACTCCGGAAAGTGACGTGACGAAAATCGGATAATTGTGACGAAATTGGGATAGTGACAGAACGAACTTCAGATTATTGTAACGAATTTCGGATAGTGACGTGACGAAGTTCGGATATTTGTGACGAAATTGGGATAGTGACGTGACAAACTTCGGATAGTGACGTGACGAACTTCGGATTATGCTGTGACGAACTTCGGGTAAGGACGTGACGAACTTCGGATTATTGTGATGAAATTCGGATAGTGACGTGACGAAATTCGGATTATGCTAAGACGCACTTCGGGTAAAGACGTGACAAACTTCGGATAGTGACGTGACGAACTTCGGATTATGTTGTGACGAACTTTGGGTAAGGACGTGACGAACTTCGGATTATTGTGATGAAATTCGGATAGTGACGTGACGAACTTCGGATTATGCTGTGACGCACTTCGGGTAAGGACTTGGCGAACTTTGGATAGTGACGTGACGAATTTCGGATAATTGTGACGAAATTCGGATTATTGTGACGAATTTCGGATTGTGACGTGACGAACTTCGGATTATATAACTTTAAATTATTGTGACGAAGTTCGGAAAGTGACGCGACTAAGTTTGGATAATTGTGACGAAATTCGGATAGTGACGTGACAAACTTCGGATATTGAGACGAACTTCGGATAGTGACGTGACGAAATTCGGATAGTGACGTGACGAATTTCGGATAATTGTGACGAAATTCGGATTATTGTGACGAACTTCGGATAGTGACGTAACGAACTTCGGATTATTGTGACGAACTTTAAATTATTGTGACGAACTTTAAATTATTGTGACGAAGTTCAGAAAGTGACGCGACAAAGTTTGGATAATTGTGACGAAATTCGGATAGTGACGTGACGAACTTCGGATTATTGTGACGAACTTCGGATAGTGACGTGACGAAATTCGGATAGTGACGTGACGAGCTTCGGATTATGACGTGACGAACTTCGGATTATTGTGACGAACTTCGGAAAGTGACGTGACGAACTTCCGATTATTGTGACAAACTTCGGTAATGACGTGATGAACTTTGGATTATTGTTACGAACTTCGGAAAGTGACGTGACAAACTTCGGGTAATTGTGACATAATTCGGTTAGTGCTGTGACGAACTTTGGATAGTGACGTGATGAACTTTGGATAATGACGTAAGGAACTTCGGATAATTGTGATGAAATTCGGATAGTGACGTTACAAACTTCGGATAGTGACGTGACGAAATTCGAATAATGAAGAAGAAATTCGGATAGTGACGTGAAGAACTTTAGATTATTGTGACAAACTTTGGATTATTGTGACGAACTTCGGATAGTGACGTGACGAACTTCGGATTATTGTGACGAACTTCGGATAGTGCTGTGACGAAATTCGGATAATTGTGACGAAATTCGGTAAGTGACGTGACGAACTTTGGATTATGACGTGACGAACTTCGGATTATTGTAACAAACTTCGGATAGTGACGTGACGATTTTTGGATTCTTGTGGTCAATTTCGGTAAATGACGAGAATAACTTCGGATAGTGACGTGACGAACTTCGGAGTATATCGTGACGAACTTCGGATTATTGTGACGAACTTCGGGTAGTGACGTGACGAACTTCGGATTATTGTGACGAACTTCGGATAGTGACGTGACGAAGTTCGGATAATTGTGACGAAATTCGGTAAGTGACGTGACGAACTTCGGATAATGACGTGACGAAATTCGGATTATTGTGACAAACTTCAGATAATGACGTGACGAAATTCGGATTATTGTGACGATCTTCGGATAATGACGTGACGAACTTCGGATTATTGTAACGAACTTCGGATAGTGACGTGACGAATTTCGGATAGTGACGTGACGAATTTCGGATAATTGTGACGAAATTCTGATTATTGTGACGAACTTCGGATAGTGACGTGACGAATTTCAGATAATTGTGACGAAATTCGGATTATTGTGATGAACTTCGGATAGTAACGTGACGAACTTCGGATTATTGTGACGAACTTTAAATTATTGTGACGAACTATAAATTATTGTGACGAAGTTCGGATAGTGACGTGACGAAATTCGGATAGCGACGTGACGAATATCGGATAATTGTGACAAAATTCGGATTATTGTGACGAACTTCGGATAGTGACGTGACGAATTTCGGATAATTGTGACGAAATTCGGATTATTGTGATGAACTTCGGATAGTAACGTGACGAACTTCGGATTATTGTGACGAACTTTAAATACTTGTGACGAACTTTAAATTATTGTGACGAAGTTCGGATAGTGACGTGACGAAATTCGGATAGCGACGTGACGAATTTCGGATAATTGTGACAAAATTCGGATTATTGTGACGAACTTCGGATAGTGACGTGACTAATTTCGGATAATTGTGACGAAATTCGGATTGCTGTGACGAACTTCGGATAGTAACGTGACGAACTTCGGATTATTGTGACGAACTTTAAATTATTGTGACGAACTTTAAATTATTGTGACGAAGTTCGGATAGTGACGTGACGAAATTCGGATAGCGACTTGACGAATTTCGGATAATTGTGACAAAATTCGGATAATTGTGACGAACTTCGGATAGTGACGTGACGAACTTCGGATTATTGTGACAAAATTCGGATTATTGTGACGGACTTCGGATAGTGACGTGACGAACTTCGGATTATTGTGACGAACTTCGGATAATGACGTGACGAAATTCGGATAATTGTGACGAAATTCGGTAAGTGACGTGACGAACTTCGGATAATGACGTAAGAAATTCGGATAATTGTGACAAACTTCAGAAAATGACGTGACGAAATTCGGATTATTGTGACGATCTTCGGATAATGACGTGAAGAACTTCGGATTATTGTGACGAACTTCGGATAGTGACGTGACGAAATTCGGATAGTGACGTGACGAATTTCGGATAATTGTTACGAAATTCGGATAATTGTGACGAACTTCGGATAGTGATGTGACGAATTTCGGATAATTGTGACGAAATTCGGATTATTGTGACGAACTTCGGATAGTAACGTGACGAACTTCGGATAATTGTGACGAACTTTAAATTATTGTGACGAACTTTAAATTATTGTGACGAACTTTAAATTATTGTGACGAAGTTCGGAAAGTGACGTGACGAACTTCGGATTATTGTGACGAACATCGGATAGTGACGTGACGAAATTCGGATTATTGTGACGATCTTCGGATTATTGTGACGAACTTCGGATAGTGACGTGACGAACTTCGGATTATTGTGACGAACTTCGAATAATGACGTGACGAACTTCGGATTATTGTGACGAACTTCGGATAGTGACGTGACGAAATTTGGATAGTGACGTGACGAATTTCGGATAATTGTGACGAACTTCGGATAGTGACGTGACGAAATTCGGATAGTGACGTGACGAATTTCGGATAATTGTGACGAACTTCGGATTATTGTGACGAACTTCGGATAGTGACGTGACGAACTTCGGATTATTGTGTCGAACTTCGGATTATTGTGACGAACTTCGGATAGTGACGTGACGAACTTCGGATTATTGTGACGAACTTCGGATAGTGACGTGACGAAATTCGGATAGTGACGTGACGAATTTCGGATAATTGTGACGAACTTCGGATTATTGTGACGAACTTCGGATAGTGACGTGACGAACTTCGGATTATTGTGACGAACTTCGGATAGTGACGTGACGAACTTCGGATTATTGTGACGAACTCCGGATAGTGACATGACGAACTCCGGATTATTGTGACGAAATTCGGATAGTGACGTGACGAAATTCGGATTATGCTAAGACGCACTTCGGGTAAAGACGTGACAAACATCGGATAGTGACGTGACGAACTTCGGATTATGCTGTGACGAACTTTGGGTAAGGACGTGACGAACTTCGGATTATTGTGATGAAATTCGGATAACGACGTGACGAACTTCGGATTATGCTGTGACGAACTTCGGGTAAGGACGTGACGAACTTCGGATTATTGTGATGAAATTCGGATAGTGACGTGACGAAATTCGGATTATGCTAAGACGCACTTCGGGTAAAGACGTGACAAACATCGGATAGTGACGTGACGAACTTCGGATTATGCTGTGACGAACTTTGGGTAAGGACGTGACGAACTTCGGATTATTGTGATGAAATTCGGATAGTGACGTGACGAAATTCGGATTATGCTGTGACGCACTTCGGGTAAGGACGTGGCGAACTTTGGATAGTGACGTGACGAATTTCGGATAATTGTGACGAAATTCGGATTATTGTGACGAATTTCGGATTGTGACGTGACGAACTTCGGATTATATAACTTTAAATTATTGTGACGAAGTTCGGAAAATGACGCGACAAAGTTTGGATAATTGTGACGAAATTCGGATAGTGACGTGACAAACTTCGGATATTGAGACGAACTTCGGATAGTGACGTGACGAAATTCGGATAGTGACGTAACGAATTTCGGATAATTGTGACGAAATTCGGATTATTGTGACGAACTTCGGATAGTGACGTAACGAACTTCGGATTATTGTGACGAACTTTAAATTATTGTGACGAACTTTAAATTATTGTGACGAAAATCAGAAAGTGACGCGACAAAGTTTGGATAATTGTGACGAAATTCGGATAGTGACGTGACGAACTTCGGATTATTGTGACGAACTTCGGATAGTGACGTGACGAAATTCGGATAGTGACGTGACGAACTTCGGATTATGACGTGACGAACTTCGGATTATTGTGACGAACTTCGGAAAGTGACGTGACGAACTTCCGATTATTGTGACGAACTTCGGTAATGACGTGACGAACTTTGGATTATTGTGACGAACTTCGGAAAGTGACGTGACAAACTTCGGGTAATTGTGACATAATTCGGTTAGTGCTGTGACGAACTTTGGATAGTGACGTGATGAACTTTGGATTATGACGTGAGGAACTTCGGATAATTGTGATGAAATTCGGATAGTGACGTTACAAACTTCGGATAGTGACGTGACGAAATTCGAATAATGAAGAAGAAATTCGGATAGTGACGTGAAGAACTTTAGATTATTGTGACAAACTTTGGATTATTGTGACGAACTTCGGATAGTGACGTGACGAACTTCGGATTATTGTGACGAACTTCGGATAGTGCTGTGACGAAATTCGGATAATTGTGACGAAATGCGGTAAGTGACGTGACGAACTTTGGATTATGACGTGACGAACTTCGGATTATTGTAACAAACTTCGGATAGTGACGTGACGAAATTCGGATAATTATGACGAAATTCGGATAGTGACGTGACGATTTTTGGATTCTTGTGGTCAATTTCGGTTAATGACGAGAATAACTTCGGATAGTGACGTTACGAACTTCGGAGTATATCGTGACGAACTTCGGATTATTGTGACGAACTTCGGATAGTGACGTGACGAACTTCGGATTATTGTGACGAACTTCGGATAGTGACGTGACGAAGTTCGGATAATTGTGACGAAATTCGGTAAGTGACGTGACGAAGTTCGGATAATGACGTGACGAAATTCGGATTATTGTGACAAACTTCAGATAATGACGTGAGGAAATTCGGATTATTGTGACGATCTTCGGATAATGACGTGACGAACTTCGGATTATTGTAACGAACTTCGGATAGTGACGTGACGAATTTCGGATAGTGACGTGACGAATTTCGGATAATTGTGACGAAATTCTGATTATTGTGACGAACTTCGGATAGTGACGTGACGAATTTCAGATAATTGTGACGAAATTCGGATTATTGTGATGAACTTCGGATAGTAACGTGACGAACTTCGGATTATTGTGACGAACTTTAAATACTTGTGACGAACTTTAAATTATTGTGACGAAGTTCGGATAGTGACGTGACGAAATTCGGATAGCGAAGTGACGAATTTCGGATAATTGTGACAAAATTTGGATTATTGTGACGAACTTCGGATAGTGACGTGACGAATTTCGGATAATTGTGACGAAATTCGGATTATTGTGACGAACTTCGGATAGTAACGTGACGAACTTCGGATTATTGTGACGTACTTTAAATTATTGTGACGAACTTTAAATTATTGTGACGAAGTTCGGATAGTGACGTGACGAAATTCAGAAAGCGACTTGACGAATTTCGGATGATTGTGACAAAATTCGGATTATTGTGACGAACTTCGGATAGTGACGTGACGAACTTCGGATTATTGTGATGAACTTTAAATTATTGTGACGAACTTTAAATTATTGTGACGAAGTTCGGATAGTGACGTGACGAAATTCGGATAGCGACGTGACGAATTTCGGATAATTGTGACAAAATTCGGATTATTGTGACGGACTCCGGATAGTGACGTGACGAACTTCGGATTATTGTGACGAACTTCGGATAGTGCTGTGACGAAATTCGGATAATTGTGACGAAATTCGGATAATTGTGACAAAATTCGGTAAGTGACGTGACGAACTTTGGATTATGACGTGACGAACTTCGGATTATTGTAACGAACTTCGGATAGTGACGTGACGAAATTCGGATAATTGTGACGAAATTCGGATAGTGACGTGACGATTTTTGGATTCTTGTGGTCAATTTCGGTAAATGACGAGAATAACTTCGGATAGTGACGTGACGAACTTCGGAGTATATCGTGACGAACTTCGGATTATTGTGACGAACTTCGGATAGTGACGTGACGAACTTCGGATTATTGTGACGAACTTCGGATAGTGACGTGACGAAGTTCGGATAATTGTGACGAAATTCGGTAAGTGACGTGACGAAGTTCGGATAATGACGTGAGAAATTCGGATTATTGTGACAAACTTCAGATAATGACGTGACGAAATTCGGATTATTGTGACGATCTTCGGATAATGACGTGACGAACTTCGGATTATTGTGACGAACTTCGGATAGTGACGTGACGAAATTCGGATAGTGACGTGACGAATTTCGGATAATTGTGACGAAATTTGGATTATTGTGACGAACTTCGGATAGTGACGTGACGAATTTCGGATAATTGTGACGAAATTCTGATTATTGTGACGAACTTCGGATAGTGACGTGACGAATTTCAGATAATTGTGACGAAATTCGGATTATTGTGATGAACTTCGGATAGTAACGTGACGAACTTCGGATTATTGTGACGAACTTTAAATACTTGTGACGAACTTTAAATTATTGTGACGAAGTTCGGATAGTGACGTGACGAAATTCGGATAGCGACGTGATGAATTTCGGATAATTGTGACAAAATTCGGATTATTGGGACGAACTTCGGATAGTGACGTGACGAATTTCGGATAATTGTGACGAAATTCGGATTATTGTGACGAACTTCGGATAGTAACGTGACGAACTTCGGATTATTGTGACGAACTTTAAATTATTGTGACGAACTTTAAATTATTGTGACGAAGTTCGGATAGTGACGTGACGAAATTCGGATAGCGACTTGACGAATTTCGGATAATTGTGACAAAATTCGGATTATTGTGACGAACTTCGGATAGTGACGTGACGAACTTCGGATTATTGTGATGAACTTTAAATTATTGTGACGAACTTTAAATTATTGTGACGAAGTTCAGATAGTGACGTGACGAAATTCGGATAGCGACGTGACGAATTTCGGATAATTGTGACAAAATTCGGATTATTGTGACGGACTTCGGATAGTGACGTGACGAACTTCGGATTATTGTGACGAACTTCGGATAGTGCTGTGACGAAATTCGGATAATTGTGACGAAATTCGGATAATTGTGACAAAATTCGGTAAGTGACGTGACGAACTTTGGATTATGACGTGACGAACTTCGGATTATTGTAACGAACTTCGGATAGTGACGTGACGAAATTCGGATAATTGTGACGAAATTCGGATAGTGACGTGACGATTTTTGGATTCTTGTGGTCAATTTCGGTAAATGACGAGAATAACTTCGGATAGTGACGTGACGAACTTCGGAGTATATCGTGACGAACTTCGGATTATTGTGACGAACTTCGGATAGTGACGTGACGAACTTCGGATTATTGAGACGAACTCCGGAAAGTGACGTGACGAAAATCGGATAATTGTGACGAAATTGGGATAGTGACAGAACGAACTTCAGATTATTGTAACGAATTTCGGATAGTGACGTGACGAAGTTCGGATATTTGTGACGAAATTGGGATAGTGACGTGACAAACTTCGGATAGTGACGTGACGAACTTCGGATTATGCTGTGACGAACTTCGGGTAAGGACGTGACGAACTTCGGATTATTGTGATGAAATTCGGATAGTGACGTGACGAAATTCGGATTATGCTAAGACGCACTTCGGGTAAAGACGTGACAAACTTCGGATAGTGACGTGACGAACTTCGGATTATGCTGTGACGAACTTTGGGTAAGGACGTGACGAACTTCGGATTATTGTGATGAAATTCGGATAGTGACGTGACGAAATTCGGATTATGCTGTGACGCACTTCGGGTAAGGACGTGGCGAACTTTGGATAGTGACGTGACGAATTTCGGATAATTGTGACGAAATTCGGATTATTGTGACGAATTTCGGATTGTGACGTGACGAACTTCGGATTATATAACTTTAAATTATTGTGACGAAGTTCGGAAAGTGACGCGACTAAGTTTGGATAATTGTGACGAAATTCGGATAGTGACGTGACAAACTTCGGATATTGAGACGAACTTCGGATAGTGACGTGACGAAATTCGGATAGTGACGTGACGAATTTCAGATAATTGTGACGAAATTCGGATTATTGTGACGAACTTCGGATAGTGACGTAACGAACTTCGGATTATTGTGACGAACTTTAAATTATTGTGACGAACTTTAAATTATTGTGACGAAGTTCAGAAAGTGACGCGACAAAGTTTGGATAATTGTGACGAAATTCGGATAGTGACGTGACGAACTTCGGATTATTGTGACAAACTTCGGATAGTGACGTGACGAAATTCGGATAGTGACGTGACGAACTTCGGATTATGACGTGACGAACTTCGGATTATTGTGACGAACTTCGGAAAGTGACGTGACGAACTTCCGATTATTGTGACAAACTTCGGTAATGACGTGACGAACTTTGGATTATTGTTACGAACTTCGGAAAGTGACGTGACAAACTTCGGGTAATTGTGACATAATTCGGTTAGTGCTGTGACGAACTTTGGATAGTGACGTGATGAACTTTGGATTATGACGTGAGGAACTTCGGATAATTGTGATGAAATTCGGATAGTGACGTTACAAACTTCGGATAGTGACGTGACGAAATTCGAATAATGAAGAAGAAATTCGGATACTGACGTGAAGAACTTTAGATTATTGTGACAAACTTTGGATTATTGTGACGAACTTCGGATAGTGACGTGACGAACTTCGGATTATTGTGACGAACTTCGGATAGTGCTGTGACGAAATTCGGATAATTGTGACGAAATTCGGTAAGTGACGTGACGAACTTTGGATTATGACGTGACGAACTTCGGATTATTGTAACAAACTTCGGATAGTGACGTGACAAACTTTTGATTACTGTGACGAACTTCAGATAGTGACGTGACGAACTTCGGATTATTGTGACGAACTTCGGATAGTGACGTGAAGAACTTCGGATTATTGTGACGTACTTCGGATAAGGACGTGACGAATTTCGGATGATTGTGACGAACTTCGGATAGTGACGTGACGAAATTCGGATTCTTGTGACGAATTTTGGATAAGGACGTGAAAAACTTCGGATTATGACGTGACGAACTTCGGATTATTGTGACGAACTTCGGATAATGACGTGACGAACTTCGGATTATTGAGACGAACTCCGGAAAGTGACGTGACGAAAATCGGATAATTGTGACGAAATTGGGATAGTGACAGAACGAACTTCAGATTATTGTAACGAATTTCGGATAGTGACGTGACGAAGTTCGGATATTTGTGACGAAATTGGGATAGTGACGTGACAAACTTCGGATAGTGACGTGACGAACTTCGGATTATGCTGTGACGAACTTCGGGTAAGGACGTGACGAACTTCGGATTATTGTGACGAACTTCGGATAGTGACGTGACGAACTTCGGATTATTGAGACGAACTCCGGAAAGTGACGTGACGAAAATCGGATAATTGTGACGAAATTGGGATAGTGACAGAACGAACTTCAGATTATTGTAACGAATTTCGGATAGTGACGTGACGAAGTTCGGATATTTGTGACGAAATTGGGATAGTGACGTGACAAACTTCGGATAGTGACGTGACGAACTTCGGATTATGCTGTGACGAACTTCGGGTAAGGACGTGACGAACTTCGGATTATTGTGATGAAATTCGGATAGTGACGTGACGAAATTCGGATTATGCTAAGTCGCACTTCGGGTAAAGACGTGACAAACTTCGGATAGTGACGTGACGAACTTCGGATTATGCTGTGACGAACTTTGGGTAAGGACGTGACGAACTTCGGATTATTGTGATGAAATTCGGATAGTGACGTGACGAAATTCGGATTATGCTGTGACGCACTTCGGGTAAGGACGTGGCGAACTTTGGATAGTGACGTGACGAATTTCGGATAATTGTGACGAAATTCGGATTATTGTGACGAATTTCGGATTGTGACGTGACGAACTTCGGATTATATAACTAAAAATTATTGTGACGAAGTTCGGAAAATGACGCGACAAAGTTTGGATAATTGTGACGAAATTCGGATAGTGACGTGACAAACTTCGGATATTGAGACGAACTTCGGATAGTGACGTGACGAAATTCGGATAGTGACGTGACGAATTTCGGATAATTGTGACGAAATTCGGATTATTGTGACGAACTTCGGATAGTGACGTAACGAACTTCGGATTATTGTGACGAACTTTAAATTATTGTGACGAAGTTCAGAAAGTGACGCGACAAAGTTTGGATAATTGTGACGAAATTCGGATAGTGACGTGACGAACTTCGGATTATTGTGACGAACTTCGGATAGTGACGTGACGAAATTCGGATAGTGACGTGACGAACTTCGGATTATGACGTGACGAACTTCGGATTATTGTGACGAACTTCGGAAAGTGACGTGACGAACTTCCGATTATTGTGACGAACTTCGGTAATGACGTGACGAACTTTGGATTATTGTGACGAACTTCGGAAAGTGACGTGACAAACTTCGGGTAATTGTGACATAATTCGGTTAGTGCTGTGACGAACTTTGGATAGTGACGTGATGAACTTTGGATTATGACGTGAGGAACTTCGGATAATTGTGATGAAATTCGGATAGTGACGTTACAAACTTCGGATAGTGACGTGACGAAATTCGAATAATGAAGAAGAAATTCGGATAGTGACGTGAAGAACTTTAGATTATTGTGACAAACTTTGGATTATTGTGACGAACTTCGGATAGTGACGTGACGAACTTCGGATTATTGTGACGAACTTCGGATAGTGACGAGAATAACTTCGGATAGTGACGTGACGAACTTCGGAGTATATCGTGACGAACTTCGGATTATTGTGACGAACTTCGGATAGTGACGTGACGAACTTCGGATTATTGTGACGAACTTCGGATAGTGACGTGACGAAGTTCGGATAATTGTGACGAAATTCGGTAAGTGACGTGACGAACTTCGGATAATGACGTGACGAAATTCGGATTATTGTGACAAACTTCAGATAATGACGTGACGAAATTCGGATTATTGTGACGATCTGCGGATAATGACGTGACGAACTTCGGATTATTGTAACGAACTTCGGATAGTGACGTGACGAATTTCGAATAGTGACGTGACGAATTTCGGATAATTGTGACGAAATTCTGATTATTGTGACGAACTTCGGATAGTGACGTGACGAATTTCAGATAATTGTGACGAAATTCGGATTATTGTGATGAACTTCGGATAGTAACGTGACGAACTTCGGATTATTGTGACGAACTTTAAATACTTGTGACGAACTTTAAATTATTGTGACGAAGTTCGGATAGTGACGTGACGAAATTCAGATAGCGACGTGACGAATTTCGGATAATTGTGACAAAATTCGGATTATTGTGACGAACTTCGGATAATGACGTGACGAATTTCGGATAATTGTGACGAAATTCGGATTATTGTGACGAATTTCGGATAGTTACGTGACGAACTTCGGATTATTGTGACGAACTTTAAATTATTGTGACGAACTTTAAATTATTGTGACGAAGTTCGGATAGTGACGTGACGAAATTCGGATAGCGACTTGACGAATTTCGGATAATTGTGACAAAATTCGGATTATTGTGACGAACTTCGGATAGTGACGTGACGAACTTCGGATTATTGTGATAAACTTTAAATTATTGTGACGAACTTTAAATTATTGTGACGAAGTTCGGATAGTGACGTGACGAAATTCGGATAGCGACGTGACGAATTTAGGATAATTGTGACAAAATTCGGATTATTGTGACGGACTTCGGATAGTGACGTGACGAACTTCGGATAATTGTGACGAACTTCGGATAGTGCTGTGACGAAATTCGGATAATTGTGACGAAATTCGGATAATTGTGACAAAATTCGGTAAGTGACGTGACGAACTTTGGATTATGACGTGACGAACTTCGGATTATTGTAACGAACTTCGGATAGTGACGTGACGAAATTCGGATAATTGTGACGAAATTAAGATAGTGACGTGACGATTTTTAGATTCTTGTGGTCAATTTCGGTAAATGTCGAGAATAACTTCGGATAGTGACGTGACGAACTTCGGAGTATATCGTGACGAACTTCGGATTATTGTGACGAACTTCGGATAGTGACGTGACGAACTTCGGATTATTGTGACGAACTTCGGATAGTGACGTGACGAAGTTCGGATAATTGTGACGAAATTCGGTAAGTGACGTGACGAAGTTCGGATAATGACGTGAGAAATTCGGATTATTGTGACAAACTTCAGATAATGACGTGACGAAATTCGGATTATTGTGACGATCTTCGGATAATGACGTGACGAACTTCGGATTATTGTGACGAACTTCGGATAGTGACGTGACGAAATTCGGATAGTGACGTGACGAATTTCGGATAATTGTGACGAAATTTGGATTATTGTGACGAACTTCGGATAGTGACGTGACGAATTTCGGATAATTGTGACGAAATTCTGATTATTGTGACGAACTTCGGATAGTGACGTGACGAATTTCAGATAATTGTGACGAAATTCGGATTATTGTGATGAACTTCGGATAGTAACGTGACGAACTTCGGATTATTGTGACGAACTTTAAATACTTGTGACGAACTTTAAATTATTGTGACGAAGTTCGGATAGTGACGTGACGAAATTCGGATAGCGACGTGACGAATTTCGGATAATTGTGACAAAATTCGGATTATTGTGACGAACTTCGGATAGTGACGTGACTAATTTCGGATAATTGTGACGAAATTCGGATTGCTGTGACGAACTTCGGATAGTAACGTGACGAACTTCGGATTATTGTGACGAACTTTAAATTATTGTGACGAACTTTAAATTATTGTGACGAAGTTCGGATAGTGACGTGACGAAATTCGGATAGCGACTTGACGAATTTCGGATAATTGTGACAAAATTCGGATAATTGTGACGAACTTCGGATAGTGACGTGACGAACTTCGGATTATTGTGATGAACTTTAAATTATTGTGACGAACTTTAAATTATTGTGACGAAGTTCAGATAGTGACGTGACGAAATTCGGATAGCGACGTGACGAATTTCGGATAATTGTGACAAAATTCGGATTATTGTGACGGACTTCGGATAGTGACGTGACGAACTTCGGATTATTGTGACGAACTTCGGATAGTGCTGTGACGAAATTCGGATAATTGTGATGAAATTCGGATAATTGTGACAAAATTCGGTAAGTGACGTGACGAACTTTGGATTATGACGTGACGAACTTCGGATTATTGTAACGAACTTCGGATAGTGACGTGACGAAATTCGGATAATTGTGACGAAATTAAGATAGTGACGTGACGATTTTTGGATTCTTGTGGTCAATTTCGGTAAATGACGAGAATAACTTCGGATAGTGACGTGACGAACTTCGGAGTATATCGTGACGAACTTCGGATTATTGTGACGAACTTCGGATAGTGACGTGACGAACTTCGGATTATTGAGACGAACTCCGGAAAGTGACGTGACGAAAATCGGATAATTGTGACGAAATTGGGATAGTGACAGAACGAACTTCAGATTATTGTAACGAATTTCGGATAGTGACGTGACGAAGTTCGGATATTTGTGACGAAATTGGGATAGTGACGTGACAAACTTCGGATAGTGACGTGACGAACTTCGGATTATGCTGTGACGAACTTCGGGTAAGGACGTGACGAACTTCGGGTTATTGTGATGAAATTCGGATAGTGACGTGACGAAATTCGGATTATGCTAAGACGCACTTCGGGTAAAGACGTGACAAACTTCGGATAGTGACGTGACGAACTTCGGATTATGTTGTGACGAACTTTGGGTAAGGACGTGACGAACTTCGGATTATTGTGATGAAATTCGGATAGTGACGTGACGAACTTCGGATTATGCTGTGACGCACTTCGGGTAAGGACTTGGCGAACTTTGGATAGTGACGTGACGAATTTCGGATAATTGTGACGAAATTCGGATTATTGTGACGAATTTCGCATTGTGACGTGACGAACTTCGGATTATATAACTTTAAATTATTGTGACGAAGTTCGGAAAGTGACGCGACTAAGTTTGGATAATTGTGACGAAATTCGGATAGTGACGTGACAAACTTCGGATATTGAGACGAACTTCGGATAGTGACGTGACGAAATTCGGATAGTGACGTGACGAATTTCGGATAATTGTGACGAAATTCGGATTATTGTGACGAACTTCGGATAGTGACGTAACGAACTTCGGATTATTGTGACGAACTTTAAATTATTGTGACGAACTTTAAATTATTGTGACGAAGTTCAGAAAGTGACGCGACAAAGTTTGGATAATTGTGACGAAATTCGGATAGTGACGTGACGAACTTCGGATTATTGTGACGAACTTCGGATAGTGACGTGACGAAATTCGGATAGTGACGTGACGAGCTTCGGATTATGACGTGATGAACTTCGGATTATTGTGACGAACTTCGGAAAGTGACGTGACGAACTTCCGATTATTGTGACAAACTTCGGTAATGACGTGATGAACTTTGGATTATTGTTACGAACTTCGGAAAGTGACGTGACAAACTTCGGGTAATTGTGACATAATTCGGTTAGTGCTGTGACGAACTTTGGATAGTGACGTGATGAACTTTGGATAATGACGTAAGGAACTTCGGATAATTGTGATGAAATTCGGATAGTGACGTTACAAACTTCGGATAGTGACGTGACGAAATTCGAATAATGAAGAAGAAATTCGGATAGTGACGTGAAGAACTTTAGATTATTGTGACAAACTTTGGATTATTGTGACGAACTTCGGATAGTGACGTGACGAACTTCGGATTATTGTGACGAACTTCGGATAGTGCTGTGACGAAATTCGGATAATTGTGACGAAATTCGGTAAGTGACGTGACGAACTTTGGATTATGACGTGACGAACTTCGGATTATTGTAACAAACTTCGGATAGTGACGTGACGATTTTTGGATTCTTGTGGTCAATTTCGGTAAATGACGAGAATAACTTCGGATAGTGACGTGACGAACTTCGGAGTATATCGTGACGAACTTCGGATTATTGTGACGAACTTCGGGTAGTGACGTGACGAACTTCGGATTATTGTGACGAACTTCGGATAGTGACGTGACGAAGTTCGGATAATTGTGACGAAATTCGGTAAGTGACGTGACGAACTTCGGATAATGACGTGACGAAATTCGGATTATTGTGACAAACTTCAGATAATGACGTGACGAAATTCGGATTATTGTGACGATCTTCGGATAATGACGTGACGAACTTCGGATTATTGTAACGAACTTCGGATAGTGACGTGACGAATTTCGGATAGTGACGTGACGAATTTCGGATAATTGTGACGAAATTCTGATTATTGTGACGAACTTCGGATAGTGACGTGACGAATTTCAGATAATTGTGACGAAATTCGGATTATTGTGATGAACTTCGGATAGTAACGTGACGAACTTCGGATTATTGTGACGAACTTTAAATTATTGTGACGAACTATAAATTATTGTGACGAAGTTCGGATAGTGACGTGACGAAATTCGGATAGCGACGTGACGAATATCGGATAATTGTGACAAAATTCGGATTATTGTGACGAACTTCGGATAGTGACGTGACGAATTTCGGATAATTGTGACGAAATTCGGATTATTGTGATGAACTTCGGATAGTAACGTGACGAACTTCGGATTATTGTGACGAACTTTAAATACTTGTGACGAACTTTAAATTATTGTGACGAAGTTCGGATAGTGACGTGACGAAATTCGGATAGCGACGTGACGAATTTCGGATAATTGTGACAAAATTCGGATTATTGTGACGAACTTCGGATAGTGACGTGACTAATTTCGGATAATTGTGACGAAATTCGGATTGCTGTGACGAACTTCGGATAGTAACGTGACGAACTTCGGATTATTGTGACGAACTTTAAATTATTGTGACGAACTTTAAATTATTGTGACGAAGTTCGGATAGTGACGTGACGAAATTCGGATAGCGACTTGACGAATTTCGGATAATTGTGACAAAATTCGGATAATTGTGACGAACTTCGGATAGTGACGTGACGAACTTCGGATTATTGTGATGAACTTTAAATTATTGTGACGAACTTTAAATTATTGTGACGAAATTCAGATAGTGACGTGACGAAATTCGGATAGCGACGTGACGAATTTCGGATAATTGTGACAAAATTCGGATTATTGTGACGGACTTCGGATAGTGACGTGACGAACTTCGGATTATTGTGACGAACTTCGGATAATGACGTGACGAAATTCGGATAATTGTGACGAAATTCGGTAAGTGACGTGACGAACTTCGGATAATGACGTAAGAAATTCGGATAATTGTGACAAACTTCAGAAAATGACGTGACGAAATTCGGATTATTGTGACGATCTTCGGATAATGACGTGACGAACTTCGGATTATTGTGACGAACTTCGGATAGTGACGTGACGAAATTCGGATAGTGACGTGACGAATTTCGGATAATTGTTACGAAATTCGGATAATTGTGACGAACTTCGGATAGTGATGTGACGAATTTCGGATAATTGTGACGAAATTCGGATTATTGTGACGAACTTCGGATAGTAACGTGACGAACTTCGGATAATTGTGACGAACTTTAAATTATTGTGACGAACTTTAAATTATTGTGACGAAGTTCGGAAAGTGACGTGACGAACTTCGGATTATTGTGACGAACATCGGATAGTGACGTGACGAAATTCGGATTATTGTGACGATCTTCGGATTATTGTGACGAACTTCGGATAGTGACGTGACGAACTTCGGATTATTGTGACGAACTTCGAATAATGACGTGACGAACTTCGGATTATTGTGACGAACTTCGGATAGTGACGTGACGAAATTTGGATAGTGACGTGACGAATTTCGGATAATTGTGACGAACTTCGGATAGTGACGTGACGAAATTCGGATAGTGACGTGACGAATTTCGGATAATTGTGACGAACTTCGGATTATTGTGACGAACTTCGGATAGTGACGTGACGAACTTCGGATTATTGTGACGAACTTCGGATTATTGTGACGAACTTCGGATAGTGACGTGACGAACTTCGGATTATTGTGACGAACTTCGGATAGTGACGTGACGAAATTCGGATAGTGACGTGACGAATTTCGGATAATTGTGACGAACTTCGGATTATTGTGACGAACTTCGGATAGTGACGTGACGAACTTCGGATTATTGTGACGAACTTCGGATAGTGACGTGACGAACTTCGGATTATTGTGACGAACTCCGGATAGTGACATGACGAACTCCGGATTATTGTGACGAAATTCGGTAAGTGACGTGACGAACGTGAATGAAATGTTATGTAATGTAATGTAATGTAAAGTAATGTAATGTAATGTAATGTAATGTAATGTAATGTAATGTAATGTAATGTAATGTAATGTAATGTAATGTAATGTAATGTAATGTAATGTAATGTAATGTAATGTAATGTAATGTAATGTAATGTAATGTAATGTAATGTAATGTAATGTAATGTAATGTAATGTAATGTAATGTAATGTAATGTAATGTAATGTAATGTAATAAAATGTAATAAAATGACGATGAATTGTGACGTGACGAAATTCGGATAATTGTGATGAAATTCGGATTGTGACGTAAAAATTTTCGGATAGTGACGTGACGAAATTCGAATAATGAAGAAGAAATTCGGATAGTGACGTGAAGAACTTCAGATTATTGTGACGAACTTTAAATTATTGTGACGAACTTTAATTTTATGTGACGAAGTTCGGAAAGTGACGCGACAAAGTTTGGATAATTGTGACGAAATTCGGATTATTGTGACGAACTTCGGATAGTGACGTAACGAACTTCGGATTATTGTGACGAACTTTAAATTATTGTGACGAACTTTAATTTTATGTGACGAAGTTCGGAAAGTGACGCGACAAAGTTTGGATAATTGTGACGAAATTCGGATAGTGACGTGACGAACTTCGGATTATTGTGACGAACTTCGGATAGTGACGTGACGAAATTCGGATAGTGACGTGACGAAATTCGGATAGCGACGTGACGAACTTCGGATTATTGTGACGAAGTTCGGATTATTGTGACGAAGTTCGGATAATTGTGACGAAATTCGGTAAGTGACGTGACGAACTTTGGATCATGACGTGACGAACTTCGGATTATTGTAACGAACTTCGGATAGTGACGTGACAAAATTCGGATAATTGTGACGAACTTCGGATAGTGCTGTGACGAAATTCGGATAGTGACGTGACGAACGTGAATGAAATGTAATGTAATGTAATGTAATGTAATGTAGTGTTATGTAATGTAATGTAATGTAATGTAATGTAATGTAATGTAATGTAATGTAATGTAATGTAATGTAATGTAATGTAATGTTATGTAATGTAATGTAATGTAATGTAATGTAATGTAATGTAATGTAATGTAATGTAATGTAATGTAATGTAATGTAATGTAATGTAATGTAATGTAATGTAATGTAATGTAATGTAATGTAATGTAATGTAATGTAATGTAATGTAATGTAATGTAATGTAATGTAATGTAATGTAATGTAATGTAATGTAATGTAATGTAATGTAACAAAATGACGATGAATTGTGACGTGACGAAATTCGGATTATTGTGACGAACTTCGGATAGTGACGTGACGAATTTCGGATAAATGTGACGAAATTCGGATTATTGTGACGAACTTCGGATAGTAACGTGACGAACTTCGGATTATTGTGACGAACTTTAAATTATTGTGACGAACTATAAATTATTGTGACGAAGTTCGGATAGTGACGTGACGAAATTCGGATAGCGACGTGACGAATTTCGGATAATTGTGACAAAATTCGGATTAGTGTGACGAACTTCGGATGGTGACGTGACGAAATTCGGATAATTGTGACGAAATTCGGATAGTGCTGTGACGAAATTCGGATAATTGTGACGAAATTCGGTAAGTGACGTGACGAACTTTGGATTATGACGTGACGAACTTCGGATTATTGTAACGAACTTCGGATAGTGACGTGACGAAATTCGGATAATTGTGACGAAATTCGGATAGTGACGTGACGATTTTTGGATTCTTGTGGTCATTTTCGGTAAATGACGAGAATAACTTCGGATAGTGACGTGACGAACTTCGGAGTATATCGTGACGAACTTCGGATTATTGTGACGAACTTCGGATAGTGACGTGACGAACTTCGGATTATTGTGACGATCTTCGGATAGTGACGTGACGAAGTTCGGATAATTGTGAGGAAATTCGGTAAGTGACGTGACGAACTTCGGATAATGACGTGAGAAATTCGGATAATTGTGACAAACTTCAGAAAATGACGTGACGAAATTCGGATTATTGTGACGATCTTCGGGTAATGACGTGACGAATTTCGGATTATTGTGACGAATTCCAGATAGTGACGTGACGAAATTCGGATAGTGACGTGACGAATTTCGGATAATTGTTACGAAATTCGGATTATTGTGACGAACTTCGGATAGTGATGTGACGAATTTCGGATAATTGTGAAGAAATTCGGATTATTGTGACGAACTTCGGATAGTAACGTGACGAACTTCGGATAATTGTGACGAACTTTAAATTATTGTGACGAACTTTAAATTATTGTGACGAAGTTCGGAAAGTGACGTGACAAACTTCGGATTATTGTGACGAACATCGGATAGTGACGTGACGAAATTCGGATTATTGTGACGATCTTCGGATTATTGTGACGAACTTCGGATAGTGACGTGACGAACTTCGGATTTTTGAGACGAACTTCGGATAATGACGTGACGAACTTCGGATTATTGTGACGAACTTCGGATAGTGACGTGACGAAATTCGGATAGTGACGTGACGAATTTCGGATAATTGTGACGAACTTCGGATTAATGTGACGAACTTCGGATAGTGACGTGACGAACTTCGGATTATTGTGACGAACTTCGGATAGTGACGTGACAAACTTCGGATTATTGTGACGAACTCCGGATAGTGACATGACGAACTCCGGATTATTGTTACGAACTTCGGATAGTGACGTGACGAACTTCAGATTATTGTGACGAACTTCGGATAGTGACGTGACGAAGTTCGGATAATTGTGACGAAATTCGGTAAGTGACGTGACGGACTTCGGATAATGACGTAAGAAATTCGGATAATTGTGACAAACTTCAGATAATGACGTGACGAAATTCGGATTATTGTGACGATCTTCGGATAATGACGTGACGAACTTCGGATTATTGTGACGAACTTCGGATAGTGACGTGACGAAATTCGGATAGTGACGTGACGAATTTCGGATAATTGTGACGATATTCGGATTATTGTGACGAACTTCGGATAGTGACGTGACGAACTTCGGATTATTGTGACGAACTCCAGATAGTGACATGACGAACTTCGGATTATTGTGACGAACTTCGGATAGTGACGTGACGAACTTCGGATTATTGTGACGAACTTCGGATAGTGACGTGACGAACTTCGGATTATTGTGACGAACTTCGGATAGTGACGTGACGAAGTTCGGATAATTGTGACGAAATTCGGATTATTGTTACGATCTTCGGATTATTGTGACGAACTTCGGATAGTGACGTGACGAACTTCGGATTATTGTGACGAACTTCAGATAATGACGTAACGAACTTCGGATTATTGTGACGAACTTCGGATAGTGACGTGACGAAATTCGGATAGTGACGTGACGAATTTCGGATAATTGTGACGAACTTCGGATTATTGTGACGAACTTCGGATAGTGACGTGACGAACTTCGGATTATTGTGACGAACTTCGGATAGTGACGTGACGAACTTCGGATTATTGTGACGAACTCCGGATAGTGACATGACGAACTTCGGATTATTGTGACGAACTTCGGATAGTGACGTGACGAACTTCGGATTATTGTGACGAACTTCGGATAGTGACGTGACGAACTTCGGATTATTGTGACGAACTTCGGATAGTGACGTGACGAAGTTCGGATAATTGTGACGAAATTCGGTAAGTGACGTGACGAACGTGAATGTAATGTAATGTAATGTAATGTAATGTAATGTAATGTAATGTAATGTAATGTAATGTAATGTAATGTAATGTAATGTAATGTAATGTAATGTAATGTAATGTAATGTAATGTAATGTAATGTAATGTAATGTAATGTAATGTAATGTAATGTAATGTAATGTAATGTAATGTAATGTAATGTAATGTAATGTAATGTAATGTAATGTAATGTAATGTAATGTAATGTAATGTAATGTAATGTAATGTAATGTAATGTAATGTAATGTAATGTAATGTAATGTAATAAAATGACGATGAATTGTGACGTGACGAAATTCGGATAATTGTGATGAAATTCGGATTGTGACGTAAAAAATTTCGGATAGTGACGTGACGAAATTCGAATATTGAAGAAGAAATTCGGTAAGTGACGTGAAGAACTTCAGATTATTGTGACGAACTTTAAATTATTGTGACGAACTTTAATTTTATGTGACGAAGTTCGGAAAGTGACGCGACAAAGTTTGGATAATTGTGACGAAATTCGGATTATTGTGACGAACTTCGGATAGTGACGTAACGAACTTCGGATTATTGTGACGAACTTTAAATTATTGTGACGAACTTTAATTTTATGTGACGAAGTTCGGAAAGTGACGCGACAAAGTTTGGATAATTGTGACGAAATTCGGATAGTGACGTGACGAACTTCGGATTATTGTGACGAACTTCGGATAGTGACGTGACGAAATTCGGATAGTGACGTGACAAACTTCGGATATTGAGACGAACTTCGGATAGTGACGTGACAAAGTTTGGATAATTGTGACGAAATTCGGATTATTGTGACGAACTTCGGATAGTGACGTAACGAACTTCGGATTATTGTGACGAACTTTAAATTATTGTGACGAACTTTAATTTTATGTGACGAAGTTCGGAAAGTGACGCGACAAAGTTTGGATAATTGTGACGAAATTCGGATAGTGACGTGACGAACTTCGGATTATTGTGACGAACTTCGGATAGTGACGTGACGAAATTCGGATAGTGACGTGACGAAATTCGGATAGCGACGTGACGAACTTCGGATTATTGTGACGAAGTTCGGATAATTGTGACGAAATTCGGTAAGTGACGTGACGAACTTTGGATCATGACGTGACGAACTTCGGATTATTGTAACGAACTTCGGATAGTGACGTGACAAAATTCGGATAATTGTGACGAACTTCGGATAGTGCTGTGACGAAATTCGGATAGTAACGTGACGAACGTGAATGAAATGTAATGTAATGTAGTGTTATGTAATGTAATGTAATGTAATGTAATGTAATGTAATGTAATGTAATGTAATGTAATGTAATGTAATGTAATGTAATGTAATGTAATGTAATGTAATGTAATGTAATGTAATGTAATGTAATGTAATGTGATGTAATGTAATGTAATGTAATGTGATGTGATGTAATGTAATGTAATGTAATGTAATGTAATGTAATGTAATGTAATGTAATGTAATGTAATGTAATGTAATGTTATGTAATGTAATGTAATGTAATGTAATGTAATGTAATGTAATGTAATGTAATGTAATGTAATGTAATGTAATGTAATGTAATGTAATGTAATGTAATGTAATGTAATGTAATGTAATGTAATGTAATGTAATGTAATGTAATGTAATGTAATGTAATGTAATGTAATGTAATGTAATGTAATGTAATGTAATGTAATGTAATGTAATGTAATGTAATGTAATGTAATGTAATGTAATGTAATGTAATGTAATGTAATGTAATGTAATGTAATGTTATGTAATGTAATGTAATAAAATGACGATGAATTGTGACGTGACGAAATTCGGATTATTGTGACGAACTTCGGATAGTGACGTGACGAATTTCGGATAAATGTGACGAAATTCGGATTATTGTGACGAACTTCGGATAGTAACGTGCCGAACTTCGGATTATTGTGACGAACTTTAAATTATTGTGACGAACTATAAATTATTGTGACGAAGTTCGGATAGTGACGTGACGAAATTCGGATAGCGACGTGACGAATTTCGGATAATTGTGACAAAATTCGGATTATTGTGACGAACTTCGGATAGTGACGTGACGAATTTCGGATAATTGTGACGAAATTCGGATTATTGTGACGATTTTCGGATAGTAACGTGACGAACTTCGGATTATTGTGACGAACTTCGGATAGTGACGTGACGAACTTCGGATTATTGTGACGAACTTCGGATAGTGCTGTGACGAAATTCGGATAATTGTGACGAAATTCGGTAAGTGACGTGACGAACTTTGGATTATGACGTGACGAACTTCGGATTATTGTCACGAACTTCGGATAGTGACGTGACGAAATTCGGATAATTGTGACGAAATTCGGATAGTGACGTGACGATTTTTGGATTCTTGTGGTCAATTTCGGTAAATGACGAGAATAACTTCGGATAGTGACGTGACGAACTTCGGAGTATATCGTGACGAACTTCGGATTATTGTGACGAACTTCGGATAGTGACGTGACGAACTTCGGATTATTGTGACGAACTTCGGATAGTGACGTGACGAAGTTCGGATAATTGTGACGAAATTCGGTAAGTGACGTGACGAACTTCGGATAATGACGTGAGAAATTCGGATTATTGTGACAAACTTCAGATAATGACGTGACGAAATTCGGATTATTGTGACGAACTTCGGATAGTAACGTGACGAACTTCGGATAATTGTGACGAAATTCGGTAAGTGACGTGACGAACTTCGGATAATGACGTGAGAAATTCGGATAATTGTGACAAACTTCAGAAAATGACGTGACGAAATTCGGATTATTGTGACGATCTTCGGATAATGACGTGACGAACTTCGGATTATTGTGACGAACTTCGGATAGTGACGTGACGAAATTCGGATAGTGACGTGACGAATTTCGGATAATTGTTACGAAATTCGGATAATTGTGACGAACTTCGGATAGTGATGTGACGAATTTCGGATAATTGTGACGAAATTCGGATTATTGTGACGAACTTCGGATAGTAACGTGACGAACTTCGGATAATTGTGACGAACTTTAAATTATTGTGACGAACTTTAAATTATTGTGACGAAGTTCGGAAAGTGACGTGACGAACTTCGGATTATTGTGACGAACATCGGATAGTGACGTGACGAAATTCGGATTATTGTGACGATCTTCGGATTATTGTGACGAACTTCGGATAGTGACGTGACGAACTTCGGATTATTGTGACGAACTTCGAATAATGACGTGACGAACTTCGGATTATTGTGACGAACTTCGGATAGTGACGTGACGAAATTTGGATAGTGACGTGACGAATTTCGGATAATTGTGACGAACTTCGGATAGTGACGTGACGAAATTCGGATAGTGACGTGACGAATTTCGGATAATTGTGACGAACTTCGGATTATTGTGACGAACTTCGGATAGTGACGTGACGAACTTCGGATTATTGTGTCGAACTTCGGATTATTGTGACGAACTTCGGATAGTGACGTGACGAACTTCGGATTATTGTGACGAACTTCGGATAGTGACGTGACGAAATTCGGATAGTGACGTGACGAATTTCGGATAATTGTGACGAACTTCGGATTATTGTGACGAACTTCGGATAGTGACGTGACGAACTTCGGATTATTGTGACGAACTTCGGATAGTGACGTGACGAACTTCGGATTATTGTGACGAACTCCGGATAGTGACATGACGAACTCCGGATTATTGTGACGAAATTCGGTAAGTGACGTGACGAACGTGAATGAAATGTTATGTAATGTAATGTAATGTAATGTAATGTAATGTAATGTAATGTAATGTAATGTAATGTAATGTAATGTAATGTAATGTAATGTAATGTAATGTAATGTAATGTAATGTAATGTAATGTAATGTAATGTAATGTAATGTAATGTAATGTAATGTAATGTAATGTAATGTAATGTAATGTAATGTAATGTAATGTAATGTAATGTAATGTAATGTAATGTAATGTAATGTAATGTAATGTAATGTAATGTAATGTAATGTAATGTAATGTAATGTAATGTAATGTAATGTAATGTAATGTAATGTAATGTAATGTAATGTAATGTAATGTAATGTAATGTAATGTAATGTAATGTAATGTAATGTAATGTAATGTAATGTAATGTAATGTAATGTAATGTAATGTAATGTAATGTAATGTAATGTAATGTAATGTAATGTAATGTAATGTAATGTAATGTAATGTAATGTAATGTAATGTAATGTAATGTAATGTAATGTAATGTAATGTAATGTAATGTAATGTAATGTAATGTAATGTAATGTAATGTAATGTAATAAAATGACGATGAATTGTGACGTGACGAAATTCGGATAATTGTGATGAAATTCGGATTGTGACGTAAAAAATTTCGGATAGTGACGTGACGAAATTCGAATATTGAAGAAGAAATTCGGATAGTGACGTGAAGAACTTCAGATTATTGTGACGAACTTTAAATTATTGTGACGAACTTTAATTTTATGTGACGAAGTTCGGAAAGTGACGCGACAAAGTTTGGATAATTGTGACGAAATTCGGATTATTGTGACGAACTTCGGATAGTGACGTAACGAACTTCGGATTATTGTGACGAACTTTAAATTATTGTGACGAACTTTAATTTTATGTGACGAAGTTCGGAAAGTGACGCGACAAAGTTTGGATAATTGTGACGAAATTCGGATAGTGACGTGACGAACTTCGGATTATTGTGACGAACTTCGGATAGTGACGTGACGAAATTCGGATAGTGACGTGACGAAATTCGGATAGCGACGTGACGAACTTCGGATTATTGTGACGAAGTTCGGATAATTGTGACGAAATTCGGTAAGTGACGTGACGAACTTTGGATCATGACGTGACGAACTTCGGATTATTGTAACGAACTTCGGATAGTGACGTGACAAAATTCGGATAATTGTGACGAACTTCGGATAGTGCTGTGACGAAATTCGGATAGTAACGTGACGAACGTGAATGAAATGTAATGTAATGTAGTGTTATGTAATGTAATGTAATGTAATGTAATGTAATGTAATGTAATGTAATGTAATGTAATGTAATGTAATGTAATGTAATGTAATGTAATGTAATGTAATGTAATGTAATGTAATGTGATGTGATGTAATGTAATGTAATGTAATGTTATGTAATGTTATGTAATGTAATGTAATGTAATGTAATGTAATGTAATGTAATGTAATGTAATGTAATGTAATGTAATGTAATGTAATGTAATGTAATGTAATGTAATGTAATGTAATGTAATGTAATGTAATGTAATGTAATGTAATGTAATGTAATGTAATGTAATGTAATGTAATGTAATGTAATGTAATGTAATGTAATGTAATGTAATGTAATGTAATGTAATGTAATGTAATGTAATGTAATGTAATGTTATGTAATGTAATGTAATAAAATGACGATGAATTGTGACGTGACGAAATTCGGATTATTGTGACGAACTTCGGATAGTGACGTGACGAATTTCGGATAAATGTGACGAAATTCGGATTATTGTGACGAACTTCGGATAGTAACGTGCCGAACTTCGGATTATTGTGACGAACTTTAAATTATTGTGACGAACTATAAATTATTGTGACGAAGTTCGGATAGTGACGTGACGAAATTCGGATAGCGACGTGACGAATTTCGGATAATTGTGACAAAATTCGGATTATTGTGACGAACTTCGGATAGTGACGTGACGAATTTCGGATAATTGTGACGAAATTCGGATTATTGTGACGATTTTCGGATAGTAACGTGACGAACTTCGGATTATTGTGACGAACTTCGGATAGTGACGTGACGAACTTCGGATTATTGTGACGAACTTCGGATAGTGCTGTGACGAAATTCGGATAATTGTGACGAAATTCGGTAAGTGACGTGACGAACTTTGGATTATGACGTGACGAACTTCGGATTATTGTCACGAACTTCGGATAGTGACGTGACGAAATTCGGATAATTGTGACGAAATTCGGATAGTGACGTGACGATTTTTGGATTCTTGTGGTCAATTTCGGTAAATGACGAGAATAACTTCGGATAGTGACGTGACGAACTTCGGAGTATATCGTGACGAACTTCGGATTATTGTGACGAACTTCGGATAGTGACGTGACGAACTTCGGATTATTGTGACGAACTTCGGATAGTGACGTGACGAAGTTCGGATAATTGTGACGAAATTCGGTAAGTGACGTGACGAACTTCGGATAATGACGTGAGAAATTCGGATTATTGTGACAAACTTCAGATAATGACGTGACGAAATTCGGATTATTGTGACGAACTTCGGATAGTAACGTGACGAACTTCGGATTATTGTGACGAACTTTAAATTATTGTGACGAACTTTAAATTATTGTGACGAAGTTCGGATAGTGACGTGACGAAATTCGGATAGCGACGTGACGAATTTCGGATAATTGTGACAAAATTCGGATTATTGTGACGAACTTCGGATAATTGTGACAAACTTCAGAAAATGACGTTACGAAATTCGGATTATTGTGACGATCTTCGGATAATGACGTGACGAACTTCGGATTATTGTGACGAACTTCAGATAGTGACGTGACGAAATTCGGATAGTGACGTGACGAATTTCGGATAATTGTTACGAAATTCGGATTATTGTGACGAACTTCGGATAGTGATGTGACGAATTTCGGATAATTGTGACGAAATTCGGATTATTGTGACGAACTTCGGATAGTAACGTGACGAACTTCGGATAATTGTGACGAACTTTAAATTATTGTGACGAACTTTAAATTATTGTGACGAAGTTCGGAAAGTGACGTGACGAACTTCGGATTATTGTGACGAACATCGGATAGTGACGTGACGGAATTCGGATTATTGTGACGATCTTCGGATTATTGTGACGAACTTCGGATAGTGACGTGACGAACTTCGGATTTTTGAGACGAACTTCGGATAATGACGTGACGAACTTCGGATTATTGTGACGAACTTCGGATAGTGACGTGAGTAAATTCGGATAGTGACGTGACGAATTTCGGATAATTGTGACGAACTTCGGATTAATGTGACGAACTTCGGATAGTGACGTGACGAACTTCGGATTATTGTGACGAACTTCGGATAGTGACGTGACGAACTTCGGATTATTGTGACGAACTCCGGATAGTGACATGACGAACTCCGGATTATTGTTACGAACTTCGGATAGTGACGTGACGAACTTCAGATTATTGTGACGAACTTCGGATAGTGACGTGACGAAGTTCGGATAATTGTAACGAAATTCGGTAAGTGACGTGACGGACTTCGGATAATGACGTAAGAAATTCGGATTATTGTGACAAACTTCAGATAATGACGTGACGAAATTCGGATTATTGTGACGATCTTCGGATAATGACGTGACGAACTTCGGATTATTGTGACGAACTTCGGATAGTAACGTGACGAACTTCGGATTATTGTGACGAACTTTAAATTATTGTGACGAACTATAAATTATTGTGACGAAGTTCGGATAGTGACGTGACGAAATTCGGATAGCGACGTGACGAATTTCGGATAATTGTGACAAAATTCGGATTATTGTGACGAACTTCGGATAGTGACGTGACGAATTTCGGATAATTGTGACGAAATTCGGATAGTGCTGTGACGAAATTCGGATAATTGTGACGAAATTCGGTAAGTGACGTGACGAACTTTGGATTATGACGTGACGAACTTCGGATTATTGTAACGAACTTCGGATAGTGACGTGACGAAATTCGGATAATTGTGACGAAATTCGGATAGTGACGTGACGATTTTTGGATTCTTGTGGTCAATTTCGGTAAATGACGAGAATAACTTCGGATAGTGACGTGACGAACTTCGGAGTATATCGTGACGAACTTCGGATTATTGTGACGAACTTCGGATAGTGACGTGACGAACTTCGGATTATTGTGACGAACTTCGGATAGTGACGTGACGAAGTTCGGATTATTGTGACGAACTTTAAATTATTGTGACGAACTATAAATTATTGTGACGAAGTTCGGATAGTGACGTGACGAAATTCGGATAGCGACGTGACGAATTTCGGATAATTGTGACAAAATTCGGATTATTGTGACGAACTTCGGATAGTGACGTGACGAATTTCGGATAATTGTGATGAAATTCGGATAGTGCTGTGACGAAATTCGGATAATTGTGACGAAATTCGGTAAGTGACGTGACGAACTTCAGAAAATGACGTGACGAAATTCGGATTATTGTGACGATCTTCGGATAATGACGTGACGAACTTCGGATTATTGTGACGAACTTCAGATAGTGACGTGACGAAATTCGGATAGTGACGTGACGAATTTCGGATAATTGTTACGAAATTCGGATTATTGTGACGAACTTCGGATAGTGATGTGACGAATTTCGGATAATTGTGACGAAATTCGGATTATTGTGACGAACTTCGGATAGTAACGTGACGAACTTCGGATAATTGTGACGAACTTTAAATTATTGTGACGAACTTTAAATTATTGTGACGAAGTTTGGAAAGTGACGTGACGAACTTCGGATTATTGTGACGAACATCGGATAGTGACGTGACGAAATTCGGATTATTGTGACGATCTTCGGATTATTGTGACGAACTTCGGATAGTGACGTGACGAACTTCGGATTTTTGAGACGAACTTCGGATAATGACGTGACGAACTTCGGATTATTGTGGATCTTCGGATAGTGACGTGACGAAATTCGGATAGTGACGTGACGAATTTCGGATAATTGTGACGAACTTCGGATTAATGTGACGAACTTCGGATAGTGACGTGACGAACTTCGGATTATTGTGACGAACTTCGGATAGTGACGTGACGAACTTCGGATTATTGTGACGAACTCCGGATAGTGACATGACGAACTCCGGATTATTGTTACGAACTTCGGATAGTGACGTGACGAACTTCAGATTATTGTGACGAACTTCGGATAGTGACGTGACGAAGTTCGGATAATTGTGACGAAATTCGGTAAGTGACGTGACGGAATTCGGATAATGACGTAAGAAATTCGGATAATTGTGACAAACTTCAGATAATGACGTGACGAAATTCGGATTATTGTGACGATCTTCGGATAATGACGTGACGAACTTCGGATTATTGTGACGAACTTCGGATAGTGACGTGACGAAATTCGGATAGTGACGTGACGAATTTCGGATAATTGTGACGATATTCGGATTATTGTGACGAACTTCGGATAGTGACGTGACGAACTTCGGATTATTGTGACGAACTCCGGATAGTGACATGACGAACTTCGGATTATTGTGACGAACTTCGGATAGTGACGTGACGAACTTCGGATTATTGTGACGAACTTCGGATAGTGACGTGACGAACTTCGGATTATTGTGACGAACTTCGGATAGTGACGTGACGAAGTTCGGATAATTGTGACGAAATTCGGATTATTGTGACGATCTTCGGATTATTGTGACGAACTTCGGATAGTGACGTGACTAACTTCGGATTATTGTGACGAACTTTGGATAATGACGTAACGAACTTCGGATTATTGTGACGAACTTCGGATAGTGACGTGACGAAATTCGGATAGTGACGTGATGAATTTCGGATAATTGTGACGAACTTCGGATTATTGTGACGAACTTCGGATAGTGACGTGACGAACTTCGGATTATTGTGACGAACTTCGGATAGTGACGTGACGAACTTCGGATTATTGTGACGAACTCCGGATAGTGACGTGACGAACTTCGGATTATTGTGACGAACTCCGGATAGTGACATGACGAACTTCGGATTATTGTGACGAACTTCGGATAGTGACGTGACTAACTTCGGATTATTGTGACGAACTTTGGATAATGACGTAACGAACTTCGGATTATTGTGACGAACTTCGGATAGTGACGTGACGAAATTCGGATAGTGACGTGATGAATTTCGGATAATTGTGACGAACTTCGGATTATTGTGACGAACTTCGGATAGTGACGTGACGAACTTCGGATTATTGTGACGAACTTCGGATAGTGACGTGACGAACTTCGGATTATTGTGACGAACTCCGGATAGTGACATGACGAACTTCGGATTATTGTGACGAACTTCGGATAGTGACGTGACGAACTTCGGATTATTGTGACGAACTTCGGATAGTGACGTGACGAACTTCGGATTATTGTGACGAACTTCGGATAGTGACGTGACGAAGTTCGGATAATTGTGACGAAATTCGGTAAGTGACGTGACGAACGTGAATGTAATGTAATGTAATGTAATGTAATGTAATGTAATGTAATGTAATGTAATGTAATGTAATGTAATGTAATGTAATGTAATGTAATGTAATGTAATGTAATGTAATGTAATGTAATGTAATGTAATGTAATGTAATGTAATGTAATGTAATGTAATGTAATGTAATGTAATGTAATGTAATGTAATGTAATGTAATGTAATGTAATGTAATGTAATGTAATGTAATGTAATGTAATGTAATGTAATGTAATGTAATGTAATGTAATGTAATGTAATGTAATGTAATGTAATGTAATGTAATGTAATGTAATGTAATGTAATGTAATGTAATGTAATGTAATGTAATGTAATGTAATGTAATGTAATGTAATAAAATGACGATGAATTGTGACGTGACGAAATTCGGATAATTGTGATGAAATTCGGATTGTGACGTAAAAAATTTCGGATAGTGACGTTTTGAAATTCGAATATTGAAGAAGAAATTCGGATAGTGACGTGAAGAACTTCAGATTATTGTGACGAACTTTAAATTATTGTGACGAACTTTAATTTTATGTGACGAAGTTCGGAAAGTGACGCGACAAAGTTTGGATAATTGTGACGAAATTCGGATTATTGTGACGAACTTCGGA
The DNA here is from genome assembly GCA_921972225.1 of Euplexia lucipara. Taxonomy (NCBI): domain Eukaryota; kingdom Metazoa; phylum Arthropoda; class Insecta; order Lepidoptera; family Noctuidae; genus Euplexia; species Euplexia lucipara. The sequence goes on along the minus strand of OV179164.1, from coordinate 181,458 downwards.
TAGTGACGTAACGAACTTCGGATTATTGTGACGAACTTTAAATTATTGTGACGAACTTTAATTTTATGTGACGAAGTTCGGAAAGTGACGCGACAAAGTTTGGATAATTGTGACGAAATTCGGATAGTGACGTGACGAACTTCGGATTATTGTGACGAACTTCGGATAGTGACGTGACGAAATTCGGATAGTGACGTGACGAAATTCGGATAGCGACGTGACGAACTTCGGATTATTGTGACGAAGTTCGGATAATTGTGACGAAATTCGGTAAGTGACGTGACGAACTTTGGATCATGACGTGACGAACTTCGGATTATTGTAACGAACTTCGGATAGTGACGTGACAAAATTCGGATAATTGTGACGAACTTCGGATAGTGCTGTGACGAAATTCGGATAGTAACGTGACGAACGTGAATGAAATGTAATGTAATGTAGTGTTATGTAATGTAATGTAATGTAATGTAATGTAATGTAATGTAATGTAATGTAATGTAATGTAATGTAATGTAATGTAATGTAATGTAATGTAATGTAATGTAATGTAATGTAATGTAATGTAATGTAATGTAATGTAATGTAATGTAATGTAATGTGATGTGATGTAATGTAATGTAATGTAATGTAATGTAATGTAATGTAATGTAATGTAATGTAATGTTATGTAATGTTATGTAATGTAATGTAATGTAATGTAATGTAATGTAATGTAATGTAATGTAATGTAATGTAATGTAATGTAATGTAATGTAATGTAATGTAATGTAATGTAATGTAATGTAATGTAATGTAATGTAATGTAATGTAATGTAATGTAATGTAATGTAATGTAATGTTATGTAATGTAATGTAATAAAATGACGATGAATTGTGACGTGACGAAATTCGGATTATTGTGACGAACTTCGGATAGTGACGTGACGAATTTCGGATAAATGTGACGAAATTCGGATTATTGTGACGAACTTCGGATAGTAACGTGCCGAACTTCGGATTATTGTGACGAACTTTAAATTATTGTGACGAACTATAAATTATTGTGACGAAGTTCGGTTAGTGACGTGACGAAATTCGGATAGCGACGTGACGAATTTCGGATAATTGTGACAAAATTCGGATTATTGTGACGAACTTCGGATAGTGACGTGACGAATTTCGGATAATTGTGACGAAATTCGGATTATTGTGACGATTTTCGGATAGTAACGTGACGAACTTCGGATTATTGTGACGAACTTCGGATAGTGACGTGACGAACTTCGGATTATTGTGACGAACTTCGGATAGTGCTGTGACGAAATTCGGATAATTGTGACGAAATTCGGTAAGTGACGTGACGAACTTTGGATTATGACGTGACGAACTTCGGATTATTGTCACGAACTTCGGATAGTGACGTGACGAAATTCGGATAATTGTGACGAAATTCGGATAGTGACGTGACGATTTTTGGATTCTTGTGGTCAATTTCGGTAAATGACGAGAATAACTTCGGATAGTGACGTGACGAACTTCGGAGTATATCGTGACGAACTTCGGATTATTGTGACGAACTTCGGATAGTGACGTGACGAACTTCGGATTATTGTGACGAACTTCGGATAGTGACGTGACGAAGTTCGGATAATTGTGACGAAATTCGGTAAGTGACGTGACGAACTTCGGATAATGACGTGAGAAATTCGGATTATTGTGACAAACTTCAGATAATGACGTGACGAAATTCGGATTATTGTGACGAACTTCGGATAGTAACGTGACGAACTTCGGATTATTGTGACGAACTTTAAATTATTGTGACGAACTTTAAATTATTGTGACGAAGTTCGGATAGTGACGTGACGAAATTCGGATAGCGACGTGACGAATTTCGGATAATTGTGACAAAATTCGGATTATTGTGACGAACTTCGGATAATTGTGACAAACTTCAGAAAATGACGTTACGAAATTCGGATTATTGTGACGATCTTCGGATAATGACGTGACGAACTTCGGATTATTGTGACGAACTTCAGATAGTGACGTGACGAAATTCGGATAGTGACGTGACGAATTTCGGATAATTGTTACGAAATTCGGATTATTGTGACGAACTTCAGATAGTGATGTGACGAATTTCGGATAATTGTGACGAAATTCGGATTATTGTGACGAACTTCGGATAGTAACGTGACGAACTTCGGATAATTGTGACGAACTTTAAATTATTGTGACGAACTTTAAATTATTGTGACGAAGTTCGGAAAGTGACGTGACGAACTTCGGATTATTGTGACGAACATCGGATAGTGACGTGACGAAATTCGGATTATTGTGACGATCTTCGGATTATTGTGACGAACTTCGGATAGTGACGTGACGAACTTCGGATTTTTGAGACGAACTTCGGATAATGACGTGACGAACTTCGGATTATTGTGACGAACTTCGGATTGTGACGTGAGTAAATTCGGATAGTGACGTGACGAATTTCGGATAATTGTGACGAACTTCGGATTAATGTGACGAACTTCGGATAGTGACGTGACGAACTTCGGATTATTGTGACGAACTTCGGATAGTGACGTGACGAACTTCGGATTATTGTGACGAACTCCGGATAGTGACATGACGAACTCCGGATTATTGTTACGAACTTCGGATAGTGACGTGACGAACTTCAGATTATTGTGACGAACTTCGGATAGTGACGTGACGAAGTTCGGATAATTGTAACGAAATTCGGTAAGTGACGTGACGGACTTCGGATAATGACGTAAGAAATTCGGATTATTGTGACAAACTTCAGATAATGACGTGACGAAATTCGGATTATTGTGACGATCTTCGGATAATGACGTGACGAACTTCGGATTATTGTGACGAACTTCGGATAGTGACGTGACGAAATTCGGATAGTGACGTGACGAATTTCGGATAATTGTGACGATATTCGGATTATTGTGACGAACTTCGGATAGTGACGTGACGAACTTCGGATTATTGTGACGAACTCCGGATAGTGACATGACGAACTTCGGATTATTGTGACGAACTTCGGATAGTGACGTGACGAACTTCGGATTATTGTGACGAACTTCGGATAGTGACGTGACGAACTTCGGATTATTGTGACGAACTTCGGATATTGACGTGACGAAGTTCGGATAATTGTGACGAAATTCGGATTATTGTGACGATCTTCGGATTATTGTGACGAACTTCGGATAGTGACGTGACGAACTTCGGATTATTGTGACGAACTTCGGATAATGACGTAACGAACTTCGGATTATTGTGACGAACTTCGGATAGTGACGTGACGAAATTCGGATAGTGACGTGACGAATTTCGGATAATTGTGACGAACTTCGGATTATTGTGACGAACTTCGGATAGTGACGTGACGAACTTCGGATTATTAAGACGAACATCGGATAGTGACGTGACGAACTTCGGATTATTGTGACGAACTCCGGATAGTGACATGACGAACTTCGGATTATTGTGACGAACTTCGGATAGTGACGTGACGAACTTCGGATTATTGTGACGAACTTCGGATAGTGACGTGACGAACTTCGGATTATTGTGACGAACTTCGGATAGTGACGTGACGAAGTTCGGATAATTGTGACGAAATTCGGTAAGTGTCGTGACGAACGTGAATGAAATGTATTGTAATGTAATGTAATGTTATGTAATGTAATGTAATGTAATGTAATGTAATGTAATGTAATGTAATGTAATGTAATGTAATGTAATGTAATGTAATGTAATGTAATGTAATGTAATGTAATGTAATGTAATGTAATAAAATGACGATGAATTGTGACGTGACGAAATTCGGATAATTGTGATGAAATTCGGATTGTGACGTAAAAAATTTCGGATAGTGACGTGACGAAATTCGAATATTGAAGAAGAAATTCGGATAGTGACGTGAAGAACTTCAGATTATTGTGACGAACTTTAAATTATTGTGACGAACTTTAATTTTATGTGACGAAGTTCGGAAAGTGACGCGACAAAGTTTGGATAATTGTGACGAAATTCGGATTATTGTGACGAACTTCGGATAGTGACGTAACGAACTTCGGATTATTGTGACGAACTTTAAATTATTGTGACGAACTTTAATTTTATGTGACGAAGTTCGGAAAGTGACACGACAAAGTTTGGATAATTGTGACGAAATTCGGATAGTGACGTGACGAACTTCGGATTATTGTGACGAACTTCGGATAGTGACGTGACGAAATTCGGATAGTGACGTGACGAAATTCGGATAGCGACGTGACGAACTTCGGATTATTGTGACGAACTTCGGATAGTGACGTGACGAACTTCGGATTATTGTGACGAACTTCGGATAGTGACGTGACGAACTTCGGATTATTGTGACGAACTTCGGATAGTGACGTGACGAAGTTCGGATAATTGTGACGAAATTCGGTAAGTGTCGTGACGAACGTGAATGAAATGTATTGTAATGTAATGTAATGTAATGTAATGTAATGTAATGTAATGTAATGTAATGTAATGTAATGTAATGTAATGTAATGTAATGTAATGTAATGTAATGTAATGTAATGTAATGTAATGTAATGTAATGTAATGTAATGTAATGTAATGTAATGTAATGTAATGTAATGTAATGTAATGTAATGTAATGTAATGTAATGTAATGTAATGTAATGTAATGTAATGTAATGTAATGTAATGTAATGTAATGTAATGTAATGTAATGTAATGTAATGTAATGTAATGTAATGTAATGTAATGTAATGTAATGTAATGTAATGTAATGTAATGTAATGTAATGTAATGTAATGTAATAAAATGACGATGAATTGTGACGTGACGAAATTCGGATAATTGTGATGAAATTCGGATTGTGACGTAAAAAATTTCGGATAGTGACGTGACGAAATTCGAATATTGAAGAAGAAATTCGGATAGTGACGTGAAGAACTTCAGATTATTGTGACGAACTTTAAATTATTGTGACGAACTTTAATTTTATGTGACGAAGTTCGGAAAGTGACGCGACAAAGTTTGGATAATTGTGACGAAATTCGGATTATTGTGACGAACTTCGGATACTGACGTAACGAACTTCGGATTATTGTGACGAACTTTAAATTATTGTGACGAACTTTAATTTTATGTGACGAAGTTCGGAAAGTGACGCGACAAAGTTTGGATAATTGTGACGAAATTCGGATAGTGACGTGACGAACTTCGGATTATTGTGACGAACTTCGGATAGTGACGTGACGAAATTCGGATAGTGACGTGACGAAATTCGGATAGCGACGTGACGAACTTCGGATTATTGTGACGAAGTTCGGATAATTGTGACGAAATTCGGTAAGTGACGTGACGAACTTTGGATCATGACGTGACGAACTTCGAATTATTGTAACGAACTTCGGATAGTGACGTGACAAAATTCGGATAATTGTGACGAACTTCGGATAGTGCTGTGACGAAATTCGGATACTGACGTGACGAACGTGAATGAAATGTAATGTAATGTAATGTAATGTAATGTAATGTAATGTAATGTAATGTTATGTAATGTAATGTAATGTAATGTAATGTAATGTAATGTAATGTAATGTAATGTAATGTAATAAAATGACGATGAATTGTGACGTGACGAAATTCGGATTATTGTGACGAACTTCGGATAGTGACGTGACGAATTTCGGATAAATGTGACGAAATTCGGATTATTGTGACGAACTTCGGATAGTAACGTGACGAACTTCGGATTATTGTGACGAACTTTAAATTATTGTGACGAACTATAAATTATTGTGACGAAGTTCGGATAGTGACGTGACGAAATTCGGATAGCGACGTGACGAATTTCGGATAATTGTGACAAAATTCGGATTATTGTGACGAACTTCGGATAGTGACGTGACGAATTTCGGATAATTGTGACGAAATTCGGATTATTGTGACGATTTTCGGTTAGTAACGTGACGAACTTCGGATTATTGTGACGAACTTCGGATAGTGACGTGACGAACTTCGGATTATTGTGACGAACTTCGGATAGTGCTGTGACGAAATTCGGATAATTGTGACGAAATTCGGTAAGTGACGTGACGAACTTTGGATTATGACGTGACGAACTTCGGATTATTGTCACGAACTTCGGATAGTGACGTGACGAAATTCGGATAATTGTGACGAAATTCGGATAGTGACGTGACGATTTTTGGATTCTTGTGGTCAATTTCGGTAAATGACGAGAATAACTTCGGATAGTGACGTGACGAACTTCGGAGTATATCGTGACGAACTTCGGATTATTGTGACGAACTTCGGATAGTGACGTGACGAACTTCGGATTATTGTGCCGAACTTCGGATAGTGACGTGACGAAGTTCGGATAATTGTGACGAAATTCGGTAAGTGACGTGACGAACTTCGGATAATGACGTGAGAAATTCGGATTATTGTGACAAACTTCAGATAATGACGTGACGAAATTCGGATTTATGTGACGATCTTCGGATAATGACGTGACGAACTTCGGATTATTGTGACGAACTTCGGATAGTGACGTGACGAAATTCGGATAGTGACGTGACGAATTTCGGATAATTGTGACGAAATTTGGATTATTGTGACGAACTTCGGATAGTTACGTGACGAATTTCGGAAAATTGTGACGAAATTCGGATTATTGTGACGAACTTCGGATAGTAACGTGACGAACTTCGGATTATTGTGACGAACTTTAAATTATTGTGACGAACTTTAAATTATTGTGACGAAGTTCGGATAGTGACGTGACGAAATTCGGATAGCGACGTGACGAATTTCGGATAATTGTGACAAAATTCGGATTATTGTGACGAACTTCGGATTATTGTGACGAACTTCGGATAGTGCTGTGACGAAATTCGGATAGTTGTGACGAAATTCGGTAAGTGACGTGACGAACTTTGGATTATGACGTGACGAACTTCGGATTATTGTAACGAACTTCGGATAGTGACGTGACGAAATTCGGATAATTGTGACGAAATTCGGATAGTGACGTGACGATTTTTGGATTCTTGTGGTCAATTTCGGTAAATGACGAGAATAACTTCAGATAGTGACGTGACGAACTTCGGAGTATATCGTGACGAACTTCGGATTATTGTGACGAACTTCGGATAGTGACGTGACGAACTTCGGATTATTGTGACCAACTTCGGATAGTGACGTGACGAAGTTCGGATAATTGTGACGAAATTCGGTAAGTGACGTGACGAAATTCGGATAGTGACGTGACGAATTTCGGATAATTGTGACGAACTTCGGATTAATGTGACGAACTTCGGATAGTGACGTGACGAACTTCGGATTATTGTGACGAACTTCGGATAGTGACGTGACGAACTTCGGATTATTGTGACGAACTCCGGATAGTGACATGACGAACTCCGGATTATTGTTACGAACTTCGGATAGTGACGTGACGAACTTCAGATTATTGTGACGAACTTCGGATAGTGACGTGACGAAGTTCGGATAATTGTGACGAAATTCGGTAAAAGACGTGACGGACTTCGGATAATGACGTAAGAAATTCGGATAATTGTGACAAACTTCAGATAATGACGTGACGAAATTCGGATTATTGTGACGATCTTCGGATAATGACGTGACGAACTTCGGATTATTGTGACGAACTTCGGATAGTGACGTGACGAAATTCGGATAGTGACGTGACGAATTTCGGATAATTGTGACGATATTCGGATTATTGTGACGAACTTCGGATAGTGACGTGACGAACTTCGGATTATTGTGACGAACTCCGGATAGTGACATGACGAACTTCGGATTATTGTGACGAACTTCGGATAGTGACGTGACGAACTTCGGATTATTGTGACGAACTTCGGATAGTGACGTGACGAACTTCGGATTATTGTGACGAGTTTCGGATAGTGACGTGACGAAGTTCGGATAATTGTGACGAAATTCGGATTATTGTGACGATCTTCGGATTATTGTGACGAACTTCGGATAGTGACGTGACGAACTTCGGATTATTGTGACGAACTTCGGATAATGACGTAACGAACTTCGGATTATTGTGACGAACTTCGGATAGTGACGTGACGAAATTCGGATAGTGACGTGACGAATTTCGGATAATTGTGACTAACTTCGGATTATTGTGACGAACTTCGGATAGCGACGTGACGAACTTCGGATTATTGTGACGAACTTCGGATAGTGACGTGACGAACTTCGGATTATTGTGACGAACTCCGGATAGTGACATGACGAACTTCGGATTATTGTGACGAACTTCGGATAGTGACGTGACGAACTTCGGATTATTGTGACGAACTTCGGATAGTGACGTGACAAACTTCGGATTATTGTGACGAACTTCGGATAGTGACGTGACGAAGTTCGGATAATTGTGACGAAATTCGGTAAGTGACGTGACGAACGTGAATGAAATGTAATGTAATGTAATGTAATGTAATGTAATGTAATGTAATGTAATGTAATGTAATGTAATGTAATGTAATGTAATGTAATGTAATGTAATGTAATGTAATGTAATGTAATGTAATGTAATGTAATGTAATGTAATGTAATGTAATGTAATGTAATGTAATGTAATGTAATGTAATGTAATGTAATGTAATGTAATGTAATGTAATGTAATGTAATGTAATGTAATGTAATGTAATGTAATGTAATAAAATGACGATGAATTGTGACGTGACGAAATTCGGATAATTGTGATGAAATTCGGATTGTGACGTAAAAAATTTCGGATAGTGACGTGACGAAATTCGAATATTGAAAAAGAAATTCGGATAGTGACGTGAAGAACTTCAGATTATTGTGACGAACTTTAAATTATTGTGACGAACTTTAATTTTATGTGACGAAGTTCGGAAAGTGACGCGACAAAGTTTGGATAATTGTGACGAAATTCGGATTATTGTGACGAACTTCGGATAGTGACGTAACGAACTTCGGATTATTGTGACGAACTTTAAATTATTGTGACGAACTTTAATTTTATGTGACGAAGTTCGGAAAGTGACGCGACAAAGTTTGGATAATTGTGACGAAATTCGGATAGTGACGTGACGAACTTCGGATTATTGTGACGAACTTCGGATAGTGACGTGACGAAATTCGGATAGTGACGTGACGAAATTCGGATAGCGACGTGACGAACTTCGGATTATTGTGACGAAGTTCGGATAATTGTGACGAAATTCGGTAAGTGACGTGACGAACTTTGGATCATGACGTGACGAACTTCGGATTATTGTAACGAACTTCGGATAGTGACGTGACAAAATTCGGATAATTGTGACGAACTTCGGATAGTGCTGTGACGAAATTCGGATAGTGACGTGACGAACGTGAATGAAATGTAATGTAATGTAATGTAATGTAATGTAGTGTTATGTAATGTAATGTAATGTAATGTAATGTAATGTAATGTAATGTAATGTAATGTAATGTAATGTAATGTAATGTAATGTAATGTAATGTAATGTAATGTAATGTAATGTAATGTAATGTAATGTAATGTAATGTAATGTAATGTAATGTAATGTAATGTAATGTAATGTAATGTAATGTAATGTAATGTAATGTAATGTAATGTAATGTAATGTAATGTAATGTAATGTAATGTAATGTAATGTAATGTAATGTAATGTAATGTAATGTAATGTAATGTAATAAAATGACGATGAATTGTGACGTGACGAAATTCGGATTATTGTGACGAACTTCGGATAGTGACGTGACGAATTTCGGATAAATGTGACGAAATTCGGATTATTGTGACGAACTTCGGATAGTAACGTGACGAACTTCGGATTATTGTGACGAACTTTAAATTATTGTGACGAACTATAAATTATTGTGACGAAGTTCGGATAGTGACGTGACGAAATTCGGATAGCGACGTGACGAATTTCGGATAATTGTGACAAAATTCGGATTATTGTGACGAACGAAAAAAAAATGTAATGTAATGTAATGTAATGTAATGTAATGTAATGTAATAAAATGACGATGAATTGTGACGTGACGAAATTCGGATTATTGTGACGAACTTCGGATAGTGACGTGACGAATTTCGGATAAATGTGACGAAATTCGGATTATTGTGACGAACTTCGGATAGTAACGTGACGAACTTCGGATTATTGTGACGAACTTTAAATTATTGTGACGAACTATAAATTATTGTGACGAAGTTCGGATAGTGACGTGACGAAATTCGGATAGCGACGTGACGAATTTCGGATAATTGTGACAAAATTCGGATTATTGTGACGAACTTCGGATAGTGACGTGACGAATTTCGGATAATTGTGACGAAATTCGGATTATTGTGACGATTTTCGGATAGTAACGTGACGAACTTCGGATTATTGTGACGAACTTCGGATAGTGACGTGACGAACTTCGGATTATTGTGACGAACTTCGGATAGTGCTGTGACGAAATTCGGATAATTGTGACGAAATTCGGTAAGTGACGTGACGAACTTTGGATTATGACGTGACGAACTTCGGATTATTGTCACGAACTTCGGATAGTGACGTGACGAAATTCGGATAATTGTGACGAAATTCGGATAGTGACGTGACGATTTTTGGATTCTTGTGGTCAATTTCGGTAAATGACGAGAAAAACTTCGGATAGTGACGTGACGAACTTCGGAGTATATCGTAACGAACTTCGGATTATTGTGACGAACTTCGGATAGTGACGTGACGAACTTCGGATTATTGTGACGAACTTCGGATAGTGACGTGACGAAGTTCGGATAATTGTGACGAAATTCGGTAAGTGACGTGACGAACTTCGGATAATGACGTGAGAAATTCGGATTATTGTGACAAACTTCAGATAATGACGTGACGAAATTCGGATTTATGTGACGATCTTCGGATAATGACGTGACGAACTTCGGATTATTGTGACGAACTTCGGATAGTGACGTGACGAAATTCGGATAGTGACGTGACGAATTTCGGATAATTGTGACGAAATTTGGATTATTGTGACGAACTTCGGATAGTGACGTGACGAATTTCGGAAAATTGTGACGAAATTCGGATTATTGTGACGAACTTCGGATAGTAACGTGACGAACTTCGGATTATTGTGACGAACTTTAAATTATTGTGACGAACTTTAAATTATTGTGACGAAGTTCGGATAGTGACGTGACGAAATTCGGATAGCGACGTGACGAATTTCGGATAATTGTGACAAAATTCGGATTATTGTGACGAACTTCGGATTATTGTGACGAACTTCGGATAGTGCTGTGACGAAATTCGGATAATTGTGACGAAATTCGGTAAGTGACGTGACGAACTTTGGATTATGACGTGACGAACTTCGGATTATTGTAACGAACTTCGGATAGTGACGTGACGAAATTCGGATAATTGTGACGAAATTCGGATAGTGACGTGACGATTTTTGGATTCTTGTGGTCAATTTCGGTAAATGACGAGAATAACTTCGGATAGTGACGTGACGAACTTCGGAGTATATCGTGACGAACTTCGGATTATTGTGATTAACTTCGGATAGTGACGTGACGAACTTCGGATTATTGTGACCAACTTCGGATAGTGACGTGACGAAGTTCGGATAATTGTGACGAAATTCGGTAAGTGACGTGACGAACTTCGGATAATGACGTGAGAAATTCGGATAATTGTGACAAACTTCAGATAATGACGTGACGAAATTCGGATTATTGTAACGATCTTCGGATAATTGTGACGAACTTCGGATAGTGACGTGACGAAGTTCGGATAATTGTGACGAAATTCGGTAAGTGACGTGACGAACTTCGGATAATGACGTGAGAAATTCGGATAATTGTGACAAACTTCAGATAATGACGTGACGAAATTCGGATTTATGTGACGATCTTCGGATAATGACGTGACGAACTTCGGATTATTGTGACGAACTTCGGATAGTGACGTGACGAAATTCGGATAGTGACGTGACGAATTTCGGATAATTGTGACGAAATTTGGATTATTGTGACGAACTTCGGATTATTGTGACGAACTTCGGATAGTGCTGTGACGAAATTCGGATAATTGTGACGAAATTCGGTAAGTGACGTGACGAACTTTGGATTATGACGTGACGAACTTCGGATTATTGTAACGAACTTCGGATAGTGACGTGACGAAATTCGGATAATTGTGACGAAATTCGGATAGTGACGTGACGATTTTTGGATTCTTGTGGTCAATTTCGGTAAATGACGAGAATAACTTCGGATAGTGACGTGACGAACTTCGGAGTATATCGTGACGAACTTCGGATTATTGTGACGAACTTCGGATAGTGACGTGACGAACTTCGGATTATTGTGACCAACTTCGGATAGTGACGTGACGAAGTTCGGATAATTGTGACGAAATTCGGTAAGTGACGGGACGAACTTCGGATAATGACGTGAGAAATTCGGATAATTGTGACGAAATTCGGATAGTGACGTGACGATTTTTGGATTCTTGTGGTCAATTTCGGTAAATGACGAGAATAACTTTGGATAGTGACGTGACGAACTTCGGAGTATATCGTGACGAAATTCGGATAGTGACGTGACGAATTTCGGATAATTGTTACGAAATTCGGATTATTGTGACGAACTTCGGATAGTGATGTGACGAATTTCGGATAATTGTGACGAAATTCGGATTATTGTGATGAACTTCGGATAGTGACGTGACGAACTTCGGATTATTGTGACGAACTTCGGATAGTGCTGTGACGAAATTCGGATAATTGTGACGAAATTCGGTAAGTGACGTGACGAACTTTGGATTATGACGTGACGAACTTCGAATTATTGTAACGAACTTCGGATAGTGATGTGACGAATTTCGGATAATTGTTACGAAATTCGGATTATTGTGACGAACTTCGGATAGTGATGTGACAAACTTCGGAGTATATCGTGACGAACTTCGGATTATTGTGACGAACTTCGGATAGTGACGTGACGAAATTCGGATTATTGTGACCAACTTCGGATAGTGACGTGACGAAGTTCGGATAATTGTGACGAAATTCGGTAAGTGACGGGACGAACTTCGGATAATGACGTGAGAAATTCGGATAATTGTGACAAACTTCAGATAATGACGTGACGAAATTCGGATTATTGTGACGATCTTCGGATAATGACGTGACGAACTTCGGATTATTGTGACGAACTTCGGATAGTGACGTGACGAAATTCGGATAGTGACGTGACGAATTTCGGATAATTGTTACGAAATTCGGATTATTGTGACGAACTTCGGATAGTGATGTGACGAATTTCGGATAATTGTGACGAAATTCGGATTATTGTGATGAACTTCGGATAGTGACGTGACGAACTTCGGATTATTGTGACGAACTTCGGATAGTGCTGTGACGAAATTCGGATAATTGTGACGAAATTCGGTAAGTGACGTGACGAACTTTGGATTATGACTTGACGAACTTCAGATTATTGTAACAAACTTCGGATAGTGACGTGACGAAATTCGGATAATTGTGACGAAATTCGGATAGTGACGTGACCATTTTTGGATTCTTGTGGTCAATTTCGGTAAATGACGAGAATAACTTCGGATAGTGACGTGACGAACTTCGGAGTATATCGTGACGAACTTCGGATTATTGTGACGAACTTCGGATAGTGACGTGACGAACTTCGGATTATTGTGACGAACTTCGGATAGTGACGTGACGAACTTCGGAGTATATCGTGACGAACTTCGGATTATTGTGACGAACTTCGGATAGTGACGTGACGAACTTCGGAGTATATCGTGACGAACTTCGGATTATTGTGACGAACTTCGGATAGTGACGTGACGAACTTCGGATTATTGTGACGAACTTCGGATAGTGACGTGACGAACTTCGGAGTATATCGTGACGAACTTCGGATTATTGTGACGAACTTCGGATAGTGACGTGACGAACTTCGGATTATTGTGACGAACTTCGGATAGTGACGTGACGAAGTTCGGATAATTGTGACGAAATTCGGTAAGTGACGTGACGAACTTCGGATAATGACGTGAGAAATTCGGATTATTGTGACAAACTTCAGATAATGACGTGACGAAATTCGGATTATTGTGACGATCTTCGGATAATGACGTGACGAACTTCGGATTATTGTGACGAACTTTGGATAGTGACGTGACGAAATTCGGATAGTGACGTGACGAATTTCGGATAATTGTTACGAAATTCGGATTATTGTGACGAACTTCGGATAGTGATGTGACGAATTTCGGATAATTGTTACGAAATTCGGATTATTGTGACGAACTTCGGATAGTGATGTGACAAATTTCGGATAATTGTGACGAAATTCGGATTATTGTGATGAACTTCGGATAGTGACGTGACGAACTTCGGATTATTGTGACGAACTTCGGATAAAGCTGTGACGAAATTCGGATAATTGTGACGAAATTCGGTAAGTGACGTGACGAACTTTGGATTATGACGTGACGAACTTCAGATTATTGTAACAAACTTCGGATAGTGACGTGACGAAATTCGGATAATTGTGACGAAATTCGGATAGTGACGTGACGATTTTTGGATTCTTATGGTCAATTTCGGTAAATGACGAGAATAACTTCGGATAGTGACGTGACGAACTTCGGAGTATATCGTGACGAACTTCGGATTATTGTGACGAACTTCGGATAGTGACGTGACGAACTTCGGATTATTGTGACGAACTTCGGATAGTGACGTGACGAACTTCGGAGTATATCGTGACGAACTTCGGATTATTGTGACGAACTTCGGATAGTGACGTGACGAACTTCGGATTATTGTGACGAACTTCGGATAGTGACGTGACGAAGTTCGGATAATTGTGACGAAATTCGGTAAGTGACGTGACGAACTTCGGATAATGACGTGAGAAATTCGGATTATTGTGACAAACTTTAGATAATGTTGTGACGAAATTCGGATTATTGTGACGATCTTCGGATAATGACGTGACGAACTTCGGATTATTGTGACGAACTTCGGATAGTGACGTGACGAAATTCAAATAGTGACGTGACGAATTTCGGATAATTGTGACGAAATTTGGATTATTGTGACGAACAACGGATAGTTACGTGACGAATTTCGGATAATTGTGACGAAATTCGGATTATTGTGACGAACTTCGGATAGTAACGTGACGAACTTCGGATTATTGTGACGAACTTTAAATTATTGTGACGAACTTTGAATTATTGTGACGAAGTTCGGATAGTGACGTGACGAAATTCGGATAGCGACGTGACGAATTTCGGATAATTGTGACAAAATTCGGATTATTGTGACGAACTTCGGATAGTGACGTGACGAACTTCGGATTATTGTGACGAACTTCGGATAGTGCTGTGACGAAATTCGGATAATTGTGACGAAATTCGGTAAGTGACGTGACGAACTTTGGATTATGACGTGACGAACTTCGGATTATTGTAACGAACTTCGGATAGTGACGTGACGAAATTCGGATAATTGTGACGAAATTCGGATAGTGACGTGACGATTTTTGGATTCTTGTGGTCAATTTCGGTAAATGACGAGAATAACTTCGGATAGTGACGTGACGAACTTCGGAGTATATCGTGACGAACTTCGGATTATTGTGACGAACTTCGGATAGTGACGTGACGAACTTCGGATTATTGTGACGAACTTCGGATAGTGACGTGACGAAGTTCGGATAATTGTGACGAAATTCGGTAAGTGACGTGACGAACTTCGGATAATGACGTGAGAAATTCGGATAATTGTGACGAACTTCAGAAAATGACGTGACGACATTCGGATTATTGTGACGATCTTCGGATAATGACGTGACGAACTTTGGATTATGACGTGACGAACTTCGAATTATTGTAACGAACTTCGGATAGTGATGTGACGAATTTCGGATAATTGTTACGAAATTCGGATTATTGTGACGAACTTCGGATAGTGATGTGACAAATTTCGGATAATTGTGACGAAATTCGGATTATTGTGATGAACTTCGGATAGTGACGTGACGAACTTCGGATTATTGTGACGAACTTCGGATAGTGCTGTGACGAAATTCGGATAATTGTGACGAAATTCGGTAAGTGACGTGACGAACTTTGGATTATGACGTGACGAACTTCAGATTATTGTAACAAACTTCGGATAGTGACGTGACGAAATTCGGATAATTGTGACGAAATTCGGATAGTGACGTGACGATTTTTGGATTCTTGTGGTCAATTTCGGTAAATGACAAAAATAACTTCGGAAAGTGACGTGACGAACTTCGGAGTATATCGTGACGAACTTCGGATTATTGTGACGAACTTCGGATAGTGACGTGACGAACTTCGGATTATTGTGACGAACTTCGGATAGTGACGTGACGAACTTCGGAGTATATCGTGACGAACTTCGGATTATTGTGACGAACTTCGGATAGTGACGTGACGAACTTCGGATTATTGTGACGAACTTCGGATAGTGACGTGACGAAGTTCGGATAATTGTGACGAAATTCGGTAAGTGACGTGACGAACTTCGGATAATGACGTGAGAAATTCGGATTATTGTGACAAACTTCAGATAATGACGTGACGAAATTCGGATTATTGTGACGATCTTCGGATAATGACGTGACGAACTTCGGATTATTGTGACGAACTTCGGATAGTGACGTGACGAAATTCAAATAGTGACGTGGCGAATTTCGAATAATTGTGACGAAATTTTGATTATTGTGACGAACAACGGATAGTTACGTGACGAATTTCGGATAATTGTGACGAAATTCGGATTATTGTGACGAACTTCGGATAGTAACGTGACGAACTTCGGATTATTGTGACGAACTTTAAATTATTGTGACGAACTTTAAATTATTTTGACGAAGTTCGGATAGTGACGTGACGAAATTCGGATAGCGACGCGACGAATTTCGGATAATTGTGACAAAATTCGGATTATTGTGACGAACTTCGGATAGTGACGTGACGAACTTTGGATTATTGTGACGAACTTCGGATAGTGCTTTGACGAAATTCGGATAATTGTGACGAAATTCGGATAGTGACGTGACGAACTTTGGATTATGACGTGACGAACTTCAGATTATTGTAACAAACTTCGGATAGTGACGTGACGAAATTCGGATAATTGTGACGAAATTCGGATAGTGACGTGACGATTTTTGGATTCTTGTGGTCAATTTCGGTAAATGACAAAAATAACTTCGGAAAGTGACGTGACGAACTTCGGAGTATATCGTGACGAACTTCGGATTATTGTGACGAACTTCGGATAGTGACGTGACGAACTTCGGATTATTGTGACGAACTTCGGATAGTGACGTGACGAACTTCGGAGTATATCGTGACGAACTTCGGATTATTGTGACGAACTTCGGATAGTGACGTGACGAACTTCGGATTATTGTGACGAACTTCGGATAGTGACGTGACGAAGTTCGGATAATTGTGACGAAATTCGGTAAGTGACGTGACGAACTTCGGATAATGACGTGAGAAATTCGGATTATTGTGACAAACTTCAGATAATGACGTGACGAAATTCGGATTATTGTGACGATCTTCGGATAATGACGTGACGAACTTCGGATTATTGTGACGAACTTCGGATAGTGACGTGACGAAATTCAAATAGTGACGTGGCGAATTTCGAATAATTGTGACGAAATTTTGATTATTGTGACGAACAACGGATAGTTACGTGACGAATTTCGGATAATTGTGACGAAATTCGGATTATTGTGACGAACTTCGGATAGTAACGTGACGAACTTCGGATTATTGTGACGAACTTTAAATTATTGTGACGAACTTTAAATTATTGTGACGAAGTTCGGATAGTGACGTGACGAAATTCGGATAGCGACGCGACGAATTTCGGATAATTGTGACAAAATTCGGATTATTGTGACGAACTTCGGATAGTGACGTGACGAACTTTGGATTATTGTGACGAACTTCGGATAGTGCTTTGACGAAATTCGGATAATTGTGACGAAATTCGGTAAGTGACGTGACGAACTTTGGATTATGACGTGACGAACTTCGGATTATTGTAACGAACTTCGGATAGTGACGTGACGAAATTCGGTTAATTGTGACGAAATTCGGATAGTGACGTGACGATTTTTGGATTCTTGTGGTTAATTTCGGTAAATGACGAGAATAACTTCGGATAGTGACGTGACGAACTTCGGAGTATATCGTGACGAACTTCGGATTATTGTGACGAACTTCGGATAGTGACGTGACGAACTTCGGATTATTGTGACGAACTTCGGATAGTGACGTGACGAAGTTCGGATAATTGTGACGAAATTCGGTAAGTGACGTGACGAACTTCGGATAATGACGTGAGAAATTCGGATAATTGTGACAAACTTCAGAAAATGACGTGACGAAATTCGGATTATTGTGACGATCTTCGGATAATGACGTGACGAACTTCGGATTATTGTAACGAACTTCGGATAGTGACGTGACGAAATTCGGATAGTGACGTGACGAATTTCGGATAATTGTTACGAAATTAGGATTATTGTGACGAACTTCGGATAGTGATGTGACGAATTTCGGATAATTGTGACGAAATTCGGATTATTGTGACGAACTTCGGATAGTAACGTGACGAACTTCGGATAATTGTGACGAACTTTAAATTATTGTGACAAACTTTAAATTATTGTGACGAAGTTCGGAAAGTGACGTGACGAACTTCGGATTATTGTGACGAACATCGGATAGTGACGTGACGAAATTCGGATTATTGTGACGATCTTTGGATTATTGTGACGAACTTCGGATAGTGACGTGACGAACTTCGGATTTTTGTGACGAACTTCGGATAATGACGTGACGAACTTCGGATTATTGTGACGAACTTCGGATAGTGACGTGACGAAATTCGGATAGTGACGTGACGAATTTCGGATAATTGTGACGAACTTCGGATTAATGTGACGAACTTCGGATAGTGACGTGACGAACTTCGGATTATTGTGACGAACTTCGGATAGTGACGTGACGAACTTCGGATTATTGTGACGAACTCCGGATAGTGACATGACGAACTCCGGATTATTGTTACGAACTTCGGATAGTGACGTGACGAACTTCAGATTATTGTGACGAACTTCGGATAGTGATGTGACGAACTTCGGATTATTGTGACGAACTTCGGATAGTGACGTGACGAAGTTCGGATAATTGTGACGAAATTCGGTAAGTGACGTGACGAACGTGAATGAAATGTAATGTAATGTAATGTAATGTAATGTAATGTAATGTAATGTAATGTAATGTAATGTAATGTAATGTAATGTAATGTAATGTAATGTAATGTAATGTAATGTAATGTAATGTAATGTAATGTAATGTAATGTAATGTAATGTAATGTAATGTAATGTAATGTAATGTAATGTAATGTAATGTAATGTAATGTAATGTAATGTAATGTAATGTAATAAAATGACGATGAATTGTGACGTGACGAAATTTGAATAATTGTGATGAAATTCGGATTGTGACGTAACAAATTTCGGATAGTGACGTGACGAAATTCGAATAATGAAGATGAAATTCGGATAGTGACGTGAAGAACTTCAGATTATTGTGACGAACTTTGGATTATTGTGACGAATTTCGGATAGTTACGTGAGGAAATTCGGATAGTGACGTGACAAACTTCGGATATTGAGACGAACTTCGGATAGTGACGTGACGAAATTCGGATAGTGGATTGACGAATTTCGGATAATTGTGACGAAATTCGGATTATTGTGACGAACTTCGGATAGTGACGTAACAAACTTCGGATTATTGTGACGAACTTTAAATTATTGTGACGAACTTTAATTTAATGTGACGAAGTTCGGAAAGTGACGCGACAAAGTTTGGATAATTGTGACGAAATTCGGATAGTGACGTGACGAACTTCGGATTATTGTGACGAACTTCGGATAGTGACGTGACGAAATTCGGATAGTGACGTGACGAAATTCGGATAGCGACGTGACGAACTTCGGATTATTGTGACGAAGTTCGGATAATTGTGACGAAATTCGGTAAGTGACGTGACGAACTTTGGATCATGACGTGACGAACTTCGGATTATTGTAACGAACTTCGGATAGTGACGTGACAAAATTCGGATAATTGTGACGAACTTCGGATAGTGCTGTGACGAAATTCGGATAGTGACGTGACGAACGTGAATGAAATGTAATGTAATGTAATGTAATGTAATGTAATGTAATGTATTGTAATGTAGTGTTTTGTAATGTAATGTAATGTAATGTATTGTAATATAATGTAATGTAATGTAATGTTATGTAATGTAATGTAATGTAATGTAATGTAATGTAATGTAATTTAATGTAATGTAATGTAATGTAATGTAATGTTATGTGTTGTAATGTAATGTAATGTAATGTAATGTAATGTAATGTAATGTAATGTAATGTAATGTAATAAAATGACGATGAATTGTGACGTGACGAAATTCGGATAATTGTGATGAAATTCGGATAGTGACGTTACAAACTTCGGATAGTGACATGATGAAATTCGAATAATGAAGAAGAAATTCGGATAGTGACGTGAAGAACTTTAGATTATTGTGACGAACTTTGGATTATTGTGACGAACTTCGGATAGTGACGTGACGAACTTCGGATAATTGTGACGAACTTCGGATAGTGTTGTGACGAAATTCGGATAATTGTGACGAAATTCGGTAAGTGACGTGACGAACTTTGGATTATGACGTGACGAACTTCGGATTATTGTAACGAACTTCGGATAGTGACGTGACGAAGTTCGGATAATTAAGACGAAATTTGGTAAGTGACGTGACGAACTTCGGATAATGACGTGAGAAATTCGGATAATTGTGACAAACTTCAGAAAATGACGTGACGAAATTCGGATTATTGTGACGATCCTCGGATAATGACGTGACGAACTTCGGATTATTGTGACGAACTTCGGATAGTGACGTGACGAAATTCGGATAGTGACGTGACGAATTTCGGATAATTGTTACGAAATTCGGATTATTGTGACGAACTTCGGATAGTGATGTGACGAATTTCGGATAATTGTGACGAAATTCGGATTTTTGTGACGAACTTCGGATAGTAACGTGACGAACTTCGGATAATTGTGACGAACTTTAAATTATTGTGACGAACTTTAAATTATTGTGACGAAGTTCGGAAAGTGACGTGACGAACTTCGGATTATCGTGACGAACATCGGATAGTGACGTGACGAAATTCGGATTATTGTGACGATCTTCGGATTATTGTGACGAACTTCGGATAGTGACGTGACGAACTTCGGATTTTTGTGACGAACTTCGGATAATGACGTGACGAACTTCGGATTATTGTGACGAACTTCGGATAGTGACGTGACGAAATTCGGATAGTGACGTGACGAATTTCGGATAATTGTGACGAACTTCGGATAGTGACGTGACGAACTTCGGATTATTGTGACGAACTTCGGATAGTGACGTGACGAACTTCGGATTATTGTGACGAACTCCGGATAGTGACATGACGAACTCCGGATTATTGTTACGAACTTCGGATAGTGACGTGACGAACTTCAGATTATTGTGACGAACTTCGGATAGTGACGTGACGAACTTCGGATTATTGTGACGAACTTCGGATAGTGACGTGACGAAGATCGGATAATTGTGACGAAATTCGGTAAGTGACGTGACGAACGTGAATGAAATGTAATGTAATGTAATGTAATGTAATGAAATGTAATGTAATGTAATGTAATGTAATGTAATGTAATGTAATGTAATGTAATGTAATGTAATGTAATGTAATGTAATGTAATGTAATGTAATGTAATGTAATGTAATGTAATGTAATGTAATGTAATGTAATGTAATGTAAAGTAATGTAATGTAATGTAATGTAATGTAATGTAATGTAATGTAATGTAATGTAATGTAATGTAATGTAATGTAATGTAATGTAATGTAATGTAATGTAATGTAATGTAATGTAATGTAATTAAATGACGATGAATTGTGACGTGACGAAATTTGGATAATTGTGATGAAATTCGGATTGTGACGTAACATATTTCGGATAGTGACGTGACGAAATTCGAATAATGAAGAAGAAATTCGGATAGTGACGTGAAGAACTTCAGATTATTGTGACGAACTTTGGATTATTGTGACGAATTTCGGATAGTTACGTGACGAAATTCGGATAGTGACGTGACAAACTTCGGATATTGAGACGAACTTCGGATAGTGACGTGACGAAATTCGGATAGTGACGTGACGAATTTCGGATAATTGTGACGAAATTCGGATAATTGTGACGAACTTCGGATAGTGACGTAACGAACTTCGGATTATTGTGACGAACTTTAAATTATTGTGACGAACTTTAATTTAATGTGACGAAGTTCGGAAAGTGACGCGACAAAGTTTGGATAATTGTGACGAAATTCGGATAGTGACGTGACGAACTTCGGATTATTGTGACGAACTTCGGATAGTGACGTGACGAAATTCGGATAGTGACGTGACGAAATTCGGATAGCGACTTGACGAACTTCGGATTATTGTGACGAAGTTCGGATAATTGTGACGAAATTCGGTAAGTGACGTGACGAACTTTGGATCATGACGTGACGAACTTCGGATTATTGTAACGAACTTCGGATAGTGACGTGACAAAATTCGGATAATTGTGACGAACTTCGGATAGTGCTGTGACGAAATTCGGATAGTGACGTGACGAACGTGAATGAAATGTAATGTAATGTAATGTAATGTAATGTCATGTAGTGTTTTGTAATGTAATGTAATGTAATGTAATGTATTGTAATATAATGCAATGTAATGTAATGTTATGTAATGTAATGTAATGTTATGTAATGTAATTTAATGTAATGTAATGTAATGTAATAAAATGTAATGTAATGTAATGTAATGTAATGTAATGTAATGTAATGTAATGTAATGTAATGTAATAAAATGACGATGAATTGTGACGTGACGAAATTCGAATAATGAAGAAGAAATTCGGATAGTGACGTGAAGAACTTTAGATTATTGTGACGAACTTTGGATTATTGTGACGAACTTCGGATAGTGACGTGACGAACTTCGGATAATTGTGACGAACTTCGGATAGTGCTGTGACGAAATTCGGATAATTGTGACGAAATTCGGTAAGTGACGTGACGAACTTTGGATTATGACGTGACGAACTTCGGATTATTGTAACGAACTTCGGATAGTGACGTGACGAAATTCGGATAATTGTGACGAAATTCGGATAGTGACGTGACGATTTTTGGATTCTTGTGGTTAATTTCGGTAAATGACAAGAATAACTTCGGATAGTGACGTGACGAACTTCGGATTATTGTGACGAACTTCGGATAGTGACGTGACGAAGTTCGTATAATTGTGACGAAATTCGGTAAGTGACGTGACGAACTTCGGATAATGACGTGACGAAATTCGGATAATTGTGACAAACTTCAGATAATGACGTGACGAAATTCGGATTATTGTGACGATCTTCGGATAATGACGTGACCAACTTCGGATTATTGTAACGAACTTCGGA
Organism: Euplexia lucipara; assembly: GCA_921972225.1. Lineage (NCBI taxonomy): Eukaryota > Metazoa > Arthropoda > Insecta > Lepidoptera > Noctuidae > Euplexia > Euplexia lucipara. Next base: position 157,723 of record OV179164.1, on the reverse strand, counting down.
TAGTGACGTGACGAAATTCGGATAGTGACGTGACGAATTTCGGATAATTGTGACGAAATTCGGATTATTGTGACGAACTTCGGATAGTGACGTGACGAATTTCGGATAAATGTGACGAAATTCAGATTATTGTGACGAACTTCGGATAGTAACGTGACGAACTTCGGATTATTGTGACGAACTTTAAATTATTGTGACGAACTATAAATTATTGTGACGAACTTCGGATAGTGACTTGACGAAATTCGGATAGCGACGTGACGAATTTCGGATAATTGTGACAAAATTCGGATTATTGTGACGAACTTCGGATAGTGACGTGACGAATTTCGGATAATTGTGACGAAATTCGGATTATTGTGACGAACTTCGGATAGTAACGTGACGAACTTCGGACTATTGTGACGAAATTCGGTAAGTGACGTGACGAACTTCGGATAATGACGTGAGAAATTCGGATTATTGTGACAAACTTCAGATAATGACGTGACGAAATTCGGATTTATGTGACGATCTTCGGATAATGACGTGACGAACTTCGGATTATTGTAACGAACTTCGGATAGTGACGTGACGAAATTCGGATAGTGACGTTACGAATTTCGGATAATTGTGACGAAATTTGGATTATTGTGACGAACTTCGGATAGTTACGTGACGTATTTCGGAAAATTGTGACGAAATTCGGATTATCGTGACGAACTTCGGATAGTAACGTGACGAACTTCGGATTATTGTGACGAACTTTAAATTATTGTGACGAACTTTAAATTATTGTGACGAAGTTCGGATAGTGACGTGACGAAATTCGGATAGCGACGTGGCGAATTTCGGATAATTGTGACAAAATTCGGATTATTGTGACGAACTTCGGATTATTGTGACGAACTTCGGATAGTGCTGTGACGAAATTCGGATAATTGTGACGAAATTCGGATAGTGACGTGACGATTTTTGGATTCTTGTGGTCAATTTCGGTAAATGACGAGAATAACTTCGGATAGTGACGTGACAAACTTCGGAGTATATCGTGACGAACTTCGGATTATTGTGACGAACTTCGGATAGTGACGTGACGAAATTCGGATTATTGTGACCAACTTCGGATAGTGACGTGACGAAGTTCGGATAATTGTGACGAAATTCGGTAAGTGACGGGACGAACTTCGGATAATGACGTGAGAAATTCGGATAATTGTGACAAACTTCAGATAATGACGTGACGAAATTCGGATTATTGTGACGATCTTCGGATAATGACGTGACGAACTTCGGATTATTGTGACGAACTTCGGATAGTGACGTGACGAAATTCGGATAGTGACGTGACGAATTTCGGATAATTGTTACGAAATTCGGATTATTGTGACGAACTTCGGATAGTGATGTGACGAATTTCGGATAATTGTGACGAAATTCGGATTATTGTGATGAACTTCGGATAGTGACGTGACGAACTCCGGATTATTGTGACGAACTTCGGATAGTGCTGTGACGAAATTCGGATAATTGTGACGAAATTCGGTAAGTGACGTGACGAACTTTGGATTATGACGTGACGAACTTCAGATTATTGTTACAAACTTCGGATAGTGACGTGACGAAATTCGGATAATTGTGACGAAATTCGGATAGTGACGTGACGATTTTTTGATTCTTGTGGTCAATTTCGGTAAATGACGAGAATAACTTCGGATAGTGACGTGACGAACTTCGGAGTATATCGTGACGAACTTCGGATTATTGTGACGAACTTCGGATAGTGACGTGACGAACTTCGGATTATTGTGACGAACTTCGGATAGTGACGTGACGAACTTCGGAGTATATCGTGACGAACTTCGGATTATTGTGACGAACTTCGGATAGTGACGTGACGAACTTCGGATTATTGTGACGAACTTCGGATAGTGACGTGACGAAGTTCGGATAATTGTGACGAAATTCGGTAAGTGACGTGACGAACTTCGGATAATGAAGTGAGAAATTCGGATTATTGTGACAAACTTCAGATAATGACGTGACGAAATTCGGATTATTGTGACGATCTTCGGATAATGACGTGACGAACTTCGGATTATTGTGACGAACTTCGGATAGTGACGTGACGAAATTCGGATAGTGACGTGACGAATTTCGGATAATTGTTACGAAATTCGGATTATTGTGACGAACTTCGGATAGTGATGTGACGAATTTCGGATAATTGTTACGAAATTCGGATTATTGTGACGAACTTCGGATAGTGATGTGACAAATTTCGGATAATTGTGACGAAATTCGGATTATTGTGATGAACTTCGGATAGTGACGTGACGAACTTCGGATTATTGTGACGAACTTCGGATAAAGCTTTGACGAAATTCGGATAATTGTGACGAAATTCGGTAAGTGACGTGACGAACTTTGGATTATGACGTGACGAACTTCAGATTATTGTAACAAACTTCGGATAGTGACGTGACGAAATTCGGATAATTGTGACGAAATTCGGATAGTGACGTGACGATTTTTGGATTCTTGTGGTCAATTTCGGTAACTGACGAGAATAACTTCGGATAGTGACGTGACGAATTTCGGAGTATATCGTGACGAACTTCGGATTATTGTGACGAACTTCGGATAGTGACGTGACGAACTTCGGATTATTGTGACGAACTTCGGATAGTGACGTGACGAACTTCGGAGTATATCGTGACGAACTTCGGATTATTGTGACGAACTTCGGATAGTGACGTGACGAACTTCGGATTATTGTGACGAACTTCGGATAGTGACGTGACGAAGTTCGGATAATTGTGACGAAATTCGGTAAGTGACGTGACGAACTTCGGATAATGACGTGAGAAATTCGGATTATTGTGACAAACTTTAGATAATGTTGTGACGAAATTCGGATTATTGTGACGATCTTCGGATAATGACGTGACGAACTTCGGATTATTGTGACGAACTTCGGATAGTGACGTGACGAAATTCAAATAGTGACGTGACGAATTTCGGATAATTGTGACGAAATTTGGATTATTGTGACGAACAACGGATAGTTACGTGACGAATTTCGGATAATTGTGACGAAATTTGGATTATTGTGACGAACTTCGGATAGTAACGTGACGAACTTCGGATTATTGTGACGAACTTTAAATTATTGTGACGAACTTTAAATTATTGTGACGAAGTTCGGATAGTGACGTGTCGAAATTCGGATAGCGACGTGACGAATTTCGGATAATTGTGACAAAATTCGGATTATTGTGACGAACTTCGGATAGTGACGTGACGAACTTCGGATTATTGTGACGAACTTCGGATAGTGCTGTGACGAAATTCGGATAATTGTGACGAAATTCGGTAAGTGACGTGACGAACTTTGGATTATGACGTGACGAACTTCGGATTATTGTAACGAACTTCGGATAGTGACGTGACGAAATTCGGATAATTGTGACGAAATTCGGATAGTGACGTGACGATTTTTGGATTCTTGTGGTCAATTTCGGTAAATGACGAGAATAACTTTGGATAGTGACGTGACGAACTTCGGAGTTTATCGTGACGAACTTCGGATTATTGTGACGAACTTCGGATAGTGACGTGACGAACTTCGGATTATTGTGACGAACTTCGGATAGTGACGTGACGAAGTTCGGATAATTGTGACGAAATTCGGTAAGTGACGTGACGAACTTCGGATAATGACGTGAGAAATTCGGATAATTGTGACAAACTTCAGAAAATGACGTGACGAAATTCGGATTATTGTGACGATCTTCGGATAATGACGTGACGAACTTTGGATTATGACGTGACGAACTTCGAATTATTGTAACGAACTTCGGATAGTGATGTGACGAATTTCGGATAATTGTTACGAAATTCGGATTATTGTGACGAACTTCGGATAGTGATGTGACAAACTTCGGAGTATATCGTGACGAACTTCGGATTATTGTGACGAACTTCGGATAGTGACGTGACGAAATTCGGATTATTGTGACCAACTTCGGATAGTGACGTGACGAAGTTCGGATAATTGTGACGAAATTCGGTAAGTGACGGGACGAACTTCGGATAATGACGTGAGAAATTCGGATAATTGTGACAAACTTCAGATAATGCCGTGACGAAATTCGGATTATTGTGACGATCTTCGGATAATGACGTGACGAACTTCGGATTATTGTGACGAACTTCGGATAGTGACGTGACGAAATTCGGATAGTGACGTGACGAATTTCGGATAATTGTTACGAAATTCGGATTATTGTGACGAACTTCGGATAGTGATGTGACGAATTTCGGATAATTGTGACGAAATTCGGATTATTGTGATGAACTTCGGATAGTGACGTGACGAACTTCGGATTATTGTGACGAACTTCGGATAGTGCTGTGACGAAATTCGGATAATTTTGACGAAATTCGGTAAGTGACGTGACGAACTTTGGATTATGACGTGACGAACTTCAGATTATTGTAACAAACTTCGGATAGTGACGTGACGAAATTCGGATAATTGTGACGAAATTCGGATAGTGACGTGACGATTTTTGGATTCTTGTGGTCAATTTCGGTAAATGACGAGAATAACTTCGGATAGTGACGTGACGAACTTCGGAGTATATCGTGACGAACTTCGGATTATTGTGACGAACTTCGGATAGTGACGTGACGAACTTCGGATTATTGTGACGAACTTCGGATAGTGACGTGACGAACTTCGGAGTATATCGTGACGAACTTCGGATTATTGTGACGAACTTCGGATAGTGACGTGACGAACTTCGGATTATTGTGACGAACTTCGGAAAGTGACGTGACGAAGTTCGGATAATTGTGACGAAATTCGGTAAGTGACGTGACGAACTTCGGATAATGACGTGAGAAATTCGGATTATTGTGACAAACTTCAGATAATGACGTGACGAAATTCGGATTATTGTGACGATCTTCGGATAATGACGTGACGAACTTCGGATTATTGTGACGAACTTCGGATAGTGACGTGACGAAATTCGGATAGTGACGTGACGAATTTCGGATAATTGTTACGAAATTCGGATTATTGTGACGAACTTCGGATAGTGATGTGACGAATTTCGGATAATTGTTACGAAATTCGGATTATTGTGACGAACTTCGGATAGTGATGTGACAAATTTCGGATAATTGTGACGAAATTCGGATTATTGTGATGAACTTCGGATAGTGACGTGACGAACTTCGGATTATTGTGACGAACTTCGGATAAAGCTGTGACGAAATTCGGATAATTGTGACGAAATTCGGTAAGTGACGTGACGAACTTTGGATTATGACGTGACGAACTTCAGATTATTGTAACAAACTTCGGATAGTGACGTGACGAAATTCGGATAATTGTGACGAAATTCGGATAGTGACGTGACGATTTTTGGATTCTTGTGGTCAATTTCGGTAATTGACGAGAATAACTTCGGATAGTGACGTGACGAACTTCGGAGTATATCGTGACGAACTTCGGATTATTGTGACGAACTTCGGATAGTGACGTGACGAACTTCGGATTATTGTGACGAACTTCGGATAGTGACGTGACGAACTTCGGAGTATATCGTGACGAACTTCGGATTATTGTGACGAACTTCGGATAGTGACGTGACGAACTTCGGATTATTGTGACGAACTTCGGATAGTGACGTGACGAAGTTCGGATAATTGTGACGAAATTCGGTAAGTGACGTGACGAACTTCGGATAATGACGTGAGAAATTCGGATTATATTGACAAACTTTAGATAATGTTGTGACGAAATTCGGATTATTGTGACGATCTTCGGATAATGACGTGACGAACTTCGGATTATTGTGACGAACTTCGGATAGTGACGTGACGAAATTCAAATAGTGACGTGACGAATTTCGGATAATTGTGACGAAATTTGGATTATTGTGACGAACAACGGATAGTTACGTGACGAATTTCGGATAATTGTGACGAAATTCGGATTATTGTGACGAACTTCGGATAGTAACGTGACGAACTTCGGATTATTGTGACGAACTTTAAATTATTGTGACGAACTTCGGATTATTGTGACGAACTTCGGATAGTGCTGTGACGAAATTCGGATAATTGTGACGAAATTCGGTAAGTGACGTGACGAACTTTGGATTATGACGTGACGAACTTCGGATTATTGTAACGAACTTCGGATAGTGACGTGACGAAATTCGGATAATTGTGACGAAATTCGGATAGTGACGTGACGATTTTTGGATTCTTGTGGTCAATTTCGGTAAATGACGAGAATAACTTCGGATAGTGACGTGACGAACTTCGGAGTATATCGTGACGAACTTCGGATTATTGTGACGAACTTCGGATAGTGACGTGACGAACTTCGGATTATTGTGACGAACTTCGGATAGTGACGTGACGAAGTTCGGATAATTGTGACGAAATTCGGTAAGTGACGTGACGAACTTCGGATAATGACGTGAGAAATTCGGATAATTGTGACAAACTTCAGAAAATGACGTGACGACATTCGGATTATTGTGACGATCTTCGGATAATGACGTGACGAACTTTGGATTATGACGTGACGAACTTCGAATTATTGTAACGAACTTCGGATAGTGATGTGACGAATTTCGGATAATTGTTACGAAATTCGGATTATTGTGACGAACTTCGGATAGTGATGTGACAAATTTCGGATAATTGTGACGAAATTCGGATTATTGTGATGAACTTCGGATAGTGACGTGACGAACTTCGGATTATTGTGACGAACTTCGGATAGTGCTGTGACGAAATTCGGATAATTGTGACGAAATTCGGTAAGTGACGTGACGAACTTTGGATTATGACGTGACGAACTTCAGATTATTGTAACAAACTTCGGATAGTGACGTGACGAAATTCGGATAATTGTGACGAAATTCGGATAGTGACGTGACGATTTTTGGATTCCTGTGGTCAATTTCGGTAAATGACGAGAATAACTTCGGATAGTGACGTGACGAACTTCGGAGTATATCGTGACGAACTTCGGATTATTGTGACGAACTTCGGATAGTGACGTGACGAACTTCGGATTATTGTGACGAACTTCGGATAGTGACGTGACGAACTTCGGAGTATATCGTGACGAACTTCGGATTATTGTGACGAACTTCGGATAGTGACGTGACGAACTTCGGATTATTGTGACGAACTTCGGATAGTGACGTGACGAAGTTCGGATAATTGTGACGAAATTCGGTAAGTGACGTGACGAACTTCGGATAATGACGTGAGAAATTCGGATTATTGTGACAAACTTCAGATAATGACGTGACGAAATTCGGATTATTGTGACGATCTTCGGATAATGACGTGACGAACTTCGGATTATTGTGACGAACTTCGGATAGTGACGTGACGAAATTCAAATAGTGACGTGACGAATTTCGAATAATTGTGACGAAATTTGGATTATTGTGACGAACAACGGATAGTTACGTGACGAATTTCGGATAATTGTGACGAAATTCGGATTATTGTGACGAACTTCGGATAGTAACGTGACGAACTTCGGATTATTGTGACGAACTTTAAATTATTGTGACGAACTTTAAATTATTGTGACGAAGTTCGGATAGTGACGTGACGAAATTCGGATAGCGACGCGACGAATTTCGGATAATTGTGACAAAATTCGGATTATTGTGACGAACTTCGGATAGTGACGTGACGAACTTTGGATTATTGTGACGAACTTCGGATAGTGCTTTGACGAAATTCGGATAATTGTGACGAAATTCGGTAAGTGACGTGACGAACTTTGGATTATGACGTGACGAACTTCGGATTATTGTAACGAACTTCGGATAGTGACGTGACGAAATTCGGATAATTGTGACGAAATTCGGATAGTGACGTGACGATTTTTGGATTCTTGTGGTCAATTTCGGTAAATGACGAGAATAACTTCGGATAGTGACGTGACGAACTTCGGAGTATATCGTGACGAACTTCGGATTATTGTGACGAACTTCGGATAGTGACGTGACGAACTTCGGATTATTGTGACGAACTTCGGATAGTGACGTGACGAAGTTCGGATAATTGTGACGAAATTCGGTAAGTGACGTGACGAACTTCGGATAATGACGTGAGAAATTCGGATAATTGTGACAAACTTCAGAAAATGACGTGACGAAATTCGGATTATTGTGACGATCTTCGGATAATGACGTGACGAACTTCGGATTATTGTGACGAACTTCGGATAGTGACGTGACGAAATTCGGATAGTGACGTGACGAATTTCGGATAATTGTTACGAAATTCGGATTATTGTGACGAACTTCGGATAGTGATGTGACGAATTTCGGATAATTGTGACGAAATTCGGATTATTGTGACGAACTTCGGATAGTAACGTGACGAACTTCGGATAATTGTGACGAACTTTAAATTATTGTGACAAACTTTAAATTATTGTGACGAAGTTCGGAAAGTGACGTGACGAACTTCGGATTATTGTGACGAACATCGGATAGTGACGTGACGAAATTGGGATTATTGTGACGATCTTTGGATTATTGTGACGAACTTCGAATAGTGCCGTGACGAACTTCGGATTTTTGTGACGAACTTCGGATAATGACGTGACGAACTTCGGATTATTGTGACGAACTTCGGATAGTGACGTGACGAAATTCGGATAGTGACGTGACGAATTTCGGATAATTGTGACGAACTTCGGATTAATGTGACGAACTTCGGATAGTGACGTGACGAACTTCGGATTATTGTGACGAACTTCGGATAGTGACGTGACGAACTTCGGATTATTGTGACGAACTCCGGATAGTGACATGACGAACTCCGGATTATTGTTACGAACTTCGGATAGTGACGTGACGAACTTCAGATTATTGTGACGAACTTCGGATAGTGATGTGACGAACTTCGGATTATTGTGACGAACTTCGGATAGTGACGTGACGAAGTTCGGATAATTGTGACGAAATTCGGTAAGTGACGTGACGAACGTGAATGAAATGTAATGTAATGTAATGTAATGTAATGTAATGTAATGTAATGTAATGTAATGAAATGTAATGTAATGTAATGTAATGTAATGTAATGTAATGTAATGTAATGTAATGTAATGTAATGTAATGTAATGTTATGTAATGTAATGTAATGTAATGTAATGTAATAAAATGACGATGAATTGTGACGTGACGAAATTTGGATAATTGTGATGAAATTCGGATTGTGACGTAACAAATTTCGGATAGTGACGTGACGAAATTCGAATAATGAAGATGAAATTCGGATAGTGACGTGAAGAACTTCAGATTATTGTGACGAACTTTGGATTATTGTGACGAATGTCGGATAGTTACGTGAGGAAATTCGGATAGTGACGTGACAAACTTCGGATATTGAGACGAACTTCGGATAGTGACGTGACGAAATTCGGATAGTGGATTGACGAATTTCGGATAATTGTGACGAAATTCGGATTATTGTGACGAACTTCGGATAGTGACGTAACAAACTTCGGATTATTGTGACGAACTTTAAATTATTGTGACGAACTTTAATTTAATGTGACGAAGTTCGGAAAGTGACGCGACAAAGTTTGGATAATTGTGACGAAATTCGGATAGTGACGTGACGAACTTCGGATTATTGTGACGAACTTCGGATAGTGACGTGACGAAATTCGGATAGTGACGTGACGAAATTCGGATAGCGACGTGACGAACTTCGGATTATTGTGACGAAGTTCGGATAATTGTGACGAAATTCGGTAAGTGACGTGACGAACTTTGGATCATGACGTGACGAACTTCGGATTATTGTAACGAACTTCGGATAGTGACGTGACAAAATTCGGATAATTGTGACGAACTTCGGATAGTGCTGTGACGAAATTCGGATAGTGACGTGACGAACGTGAATGAAATGTAATGTAATGTAATGTAATGTAATGTAATGTAATGTAATGTAATGTAGTGTTTTGTAATGTAATGTAATGTAATGTAATGTATTGTAATATAATGTAATGTTATGTAATGTAATGTAATGTTATGTAATGTAATGTAATGTAATGTAATGTAATTTAATGTAATGTAATGTAATGTAATGTAATGTAATGTAATGTGTTGTAATGTAATGTAATGTAATGTAATGTAATGTAATGTAATGTAATGTAATGTAATGTAATAAAATGACGATGAATTGTGACGTGACGAAATTCGGATAATTGTGATGAAATTCGGATAGTGACGTTACAAACTTCGGATAGTGACATGATGAAATTCGAATAATGAAGAAGAAATTCGGATAGTGACGTGAAGAACTTTAGATTATTGTGACGAACTTTGGATTATTGTGACGAACTTCGGATAGTGACGTGACGAACTTCGGATAGTGACGTGACGAATTTTGGATAATTGTGACGAAATTCGGATTATTGTGACGAACTTCGGATAGTGCTTTGACGAAATTCGGATAATTGTGACGAAATTCGGTAAGTGACGTGACGAACTTTGGATTATGACGTGACGAACTTCGGATTATTGTAACGAACTTCGGATAGTGACGTGACGAAACAAACTTCGGATAGTGACATGATGAAATTCGAATAATGAAGAAGAAATTCGGATAGTGACGTGAAGAACTTTAGATTATTGTGACGAACATTGGATTATTGTGACGAACTTCGGATAGTGACGTGACGAACTTCGGATAATTGTGACGAACTTCGGATAGTGTTGTGACGAAATTCGGATAATTGTGACGAAATTCGGTAAGTGACGTGACGAACTTTGGATTATGACGTGACGAACTTCGGATTATTGTAACGAACTTCGGATAGTGACGTGACGAAATTCGGATAATTGTGACGAAATTCGGATAGTGACGTGACGATTTTTGGATTCTTGTGGTTAATTTCGGTAAATGACGAGAATAACTTCGGATAGTGACGTGACGAACTTCGGATTATTGTGACGAACTTCGGATAGTGACGTGACGAAGTTCGGATAATTGTGACGAAATTCGGTAAGTGACGTGACGAACTTCGGATAATGACGTGACGAAATTCGGATAATTGTGACAAACTTCAGATAATGACGTGACGAAATTCGGATTATTGTGACGATCTTCGGATAATGACGTGACCAACTTCGGATTATTGTAACGAACTTCGGATAGTGACGTGACGAAATTCGGATAGTGACGTGACGAATTTCGGATAATTGTGACGAAATTCGGATTATTGTGACGAACTTCGGATAGTGCTTTGACGAAATTCGGATAATTGTGACGAAATTCGGTAAGTGACGTGACGAACTTTGGATTATGACGTGACGAACTTCGGATTGGATAGTGACGTGACGAAATTCGGATAATTGTGACGAAATTCGGATAGTGACGTGACGATTTTTGGATTCTTGTGGTCAATTTCGGTAAATGACGAGAATAACTTCGGATAGTGACGTGACGAACTTCGGAGTATATCGTGACGATTTTCGGATTATTGTGACGAACTTCGGATAGTGACGTGACGAACTTCGGATTATTGTGACGAACTTCGGATAGTGACGTGACGAAGTTCGGATAATTGTGACGAAATTCGGTAAGTGACGTGACGAACTTCGGATAATGACGTGAGAAATTCGGATAATTGTGACAAACTTCAGAAAATGACGTGACGAAATTCGGATTATTGTGACGATCTTCGGATAATGACGTGACGAACTTCGGATTATTGTGACGAACTTCGGATAGTGACGTGACGAAATTCGGATAGTGACGTGACGAATTTCGGATAATTGTTACGAAATTCGGATTATTGTGACGAACTTCGGATAGTGATGTGACGAATTTCGGATAATTGTGACGAAATTCGGATTATTGTGACGAACTTCGGATAGTAACGTGACGAACTTCGGATAATTGTGATGAACTTTAAATTATTGTGACAAACTTTAAATTATTGTGACGAAGTTCGGAAAGTGACGTGACGAACTTCGGATTATTGTGACGAACATCGGATAGTGACGTGACGAAATTCGGATTATTGTGACGATCTTTGGATTATTGTGACGAACTTCGGATAGTGACGTGACGAACTTCGGATTTTTGTGACGAACTTCGGATAATGACGTGACGAACTTCGGATTATTGTGACGAACTTCGGATAGTGACGTGACGAAATTCGGATAGTGACGTGACGAATTTCGGATAATTGTGACGAACTTCGGATTAATGTGACGAACTTCGGATAGTGACGTGACGAACTTCGGATTATTGTGACGAACTTCGGATAGTGACGTGACGAACTTCGGATTATTGTGACGAACTCCGGATAGTGACATGACGAACTCCGGATTATTGTTACGAACTTCGGATAGTGACGTGACGAACTTCAGATTATTGTGACGAACTTCGGATAGTGATGTGACGAACTTCGGATTATTGTGACGAACTTCGGATAGTGACGTGACGAAGTTCGGATAATTGTGACGAAATTCGGTAAGTGACGTGACGAACGTGAATGAAATGTAATGTAATGTAATGTAATGTAATGTAATGTAATGTAATGTAATGTAATGAAATGTAATGTAATGTAATGTAATGTAATGTAATGTAATGTAATGTAATGTAATGTAATGTAATGTAATGTAATGTAATGTAATGTAATGTAATGTAATGTAATGTAATGTAATGTAATGTAATGTAATGTAATGTAATGTAATGTAATGTAATGTAATGTAATGTAATGTAATGTAATGTAATGTAATGTAATGTAATGTAATGTAATGTAATGTAATGTAATGTAATGTAATGTAATGTAATGTAATGTAATGTAATGTAATGTAATGTAATGTAATGTAATAAAATGACGATGAATTGTGACGTGACGAAATTTGGATAATTGTGATGAAATTCGGATTGTGACGTAACAAATTTCGGATAGTGACGTGACGAAATTCGAATAATGAAGATGAAATTCGGATAGTGACGTGAAGAACTTCAGATTATTGTGACGAACTTTGGATTATTGTGACGAATTTCGGATAGTTACGTGAGGAAATTCGGATAGTGACGTGACAAACTTCGGATATTGAGACGAACTTCGGATAGTGACGTGACGAAATTCGGATAGTGGATTGACGAATTTCGGATAATTGTGACGAAATTCGGATTATTGTGACGAACTTCGGATAGTGACGTAACAAACTTCGGATTATTGTGACGAACTTTAAATTATTGTGACGAACTTTTATTTAATGTGACGAAGTTCGGAAAGTGACGCGACAAAGTTTGGATAATTGTGACGAAATTCGGATAGTGACGTGACGAACTTCGGATTATTGTGACGAACTTCGGATAGTGACGTGACGAAATTCGGATAGTGACGTGACGAAATTCGGATAGCGACGTGACGAACTTCGGATTATTGTGACGAAGTTCGGATAATTGTGACGAAATTCGGTAAGTGACGTGACGAACTTTGGATCATGACGTGACGAACTTCGGATTATTGTAACGAACTTCGGATAGTGACGTGACAAAATTCGGATAATTGTGACGAACTTCGGATAGTGCTGTGACGAAATTCGGATAGTGACGTGACGAACGTGAATGAAATGTAATGTAATGTAATGTAATGTAATGTTATGTAATGTAATGTAATGTAGTGTTTTGTAATGTAATGTAATGTAATGTAATGTATTGTAATATAATGTAATGTAATGTAATGTAATGTAATGTTATGTTATGTAATGTAATGTAATGTAATGTAATTTAATGTAATGTAATGTAATGTAATGTAATGTAATGTAATGTAATGTGTTGTAATGTAATGTAATGTAATGTAATGTAATGTAATGTAATGTAATGTAATGTAATGTAATGTAATAAAATGACGATGAATTGTGACGTGACGAAATTCGGATAATTGTGATGAAATTCGGATAGTGACGTTACAAACTTCGGATAGTGACATGATGAAATTCGAATAATGAAGAAGAAATTCGGATAGTGACGTGAAGAACTTTAGATTATTGTGACGAACTTTGGATTATTGTGACGAACTTCGGATAGTGACGTGACGAACTTCGGATAATTGTGACGAACTTCGGATAGTGTTGTGACGAAATTCGGATAATTGTGACGAAATTCGGTAAGTGACGTGACGAACTTTGGATTATGACGTGACGAACTTCGGATTATTGTAACGAACTTCGGATAGTGACGTGACGAAATTCGGATAATTGTGACGAAATTCGGATAGTGACGTGACGATTTTTGGATTCTTGTGGTTAATTTCGGTAAATGACGAGAATAACTTCGGATAGTGACGTGACGGACTTCGGATTATTGTGACGAACTTCGGATAGTGACGTGACGAAGTTCGGATAATTGTGACAAAATTCGGTAAGTGACGTGACGAACTTCGGATAATGACGTGACGAAATTCGGATAATTGTGACAAACTTCAGATAATGACGTGACGAAATTCGGATTATTGTGACGATCTTCGGATAATGACGTGACCAACTTCGGATTATTGTAACGAACTTCGGATAGTGACGTGACGAAATTCGGATAGTGACGTGACGAATTTCGGATAATTGTGACGAAATTCGGATTATTGTGACGAACTTCGGATAGTGACGTGACGAATTTCGGATAAATGTGACGAAATTCGGATTATTGTGACGAACTTCGGATAGTAACGTGACGAACTTCGGATTATTGTGACGAACTTTAAATTATTGTGACGAACTATAAATTATTGTGACGAAGTTCGGATAGTGACTTGACGAAATTCGGATAGCGACGTGACGAATTTCGGATAATTGTGACAAAATTCGGATTATTGTGACGAACTTCGGATAGTGACGTGACGAATTTCGGATAATTGTGACGAAATTCGGATTATTGTGACGAACTTCGGATAGTAACGTGACGAACTTCGGATTATTGTGACGAACTTTAAATTATTGTGACGAACTTTAAATTATTGTGACGAAGTTCGGATAGTGACGTGACGAAATTCGGATAGCGACGTGACGAATTTCGGATAATTGTGACAAAATTCGGATTATTGTGACGAACTTCGGATAGTGACGTGACGAACTTCAGATTATTTTGACGAACTTCGGATAGTGCTGTGACGAAATTCGGATAATTGTGACGAAATTCGGTAAGTGACGTGACGAACTTTGGATTATGACGTGACGAACTTCGGATTATTGTAACGAACTTCGGATAGTGACGTGACGAAATTCGGATAATTGTGACGAAATTCGGATAGTGACGTGACGATTTTTGGATTCTTGTGGTCAATTTCGGTAAATGACGAGAATAACTTCGGATAGTGACGTGACGAACTTCGGAGTATACAGTGACGAACTTCGGATTATTGTGACGAACTTCGGATAGTGACGTGACGAACTTCGGATTATTGTGACGAACTTCGGATAGTGACGTGACGAACTTCGGAGTATATCGTGACGAACTTCGGATTATTGTGACGAACTTCGGATAGTGACGTGACGAACTTCGGATTATTGTGACGAACTTCGGATAGTGACGTGACGAAGTTCGGATAATTGTGACGAAATTCGGTAAGTGACGTGACGAACTTCGGATAATGACGTGAGAAATTCGGATTATTGTGACAAACTTCAGATAATGACGTGACGAAATTCGGATTATTGTGACGATCTTCGGATAATGACGTGACGAACTTCGGATTATTGTGACGAACTTCGGATAGTGACGTGACGAAATTCAAATAGTGACGTGACGAATTTCGGATAATTGTGACGAAATTTGGATTATTGTGACGAACAACGGATAGTTACGTGACGAATTTCGGATAATTGTGACGAAATTCGGATTATTGTGACGAACTTCGGATAGTAACGTGACGAACTTCGGATTATTGTGACGAACTTTAAATTATTGTGACGAAGTTCGGATAGTGACGTGACGAAATTCGGATAGCGACGTGACGAATTTCGGATAATTGTGACAAAATTCGGATTATTGTGACGAACTTCGGATAGTGACGTGACGAACTTCGGATTATTGTGACGAACTTCGGATAGTGCTGTGACGAAATTCGGATAATTGTGACGAAATTCGGTAAGTGACGTGACGAACTTTGGATTATGACGTGACGAACTTCGAATTATTGTAACGAACTTCGGATAGTGACGTGACGAAATTCGGATAATTGTGACGAAATTCGGATAGTGACGTGACGATTTTTGGATTCTTGTGGTCAATTTCGGTAAATGACGAGAATTACTTCGGATAGTGACGTGACGAACTTCGGAGTATATCGTGACGAACTTCGGATTATTGTGACGAACTTCGGATAGTGACGTGACGAACTTCGGATTATTGTGACGAACTACGGATAGTGACTTGACGAAGTTCGGATAATTGTGACGAAATTCGGTAAGTGAGGTGACGAACTTCGGATAATGACGTGAGAAATTCGGATTATTGTGACGATCTTCGGATAATGACGTGACGAACTTCGGATTATTGTGACGAACTTCAGATAGTGACGTGACGAAATTCGGATAGTGACGTGACGAATTTCGGATAATTGTAACGAAATTCGGATTATTGTGACGAACTTCGGATAGTGATGTGACGAATTTCGGATAATTGTGACGAAATTCGGATTATTGTGACGAACTTCGGATAGTGACGTGACGAACTTCGGATTATTGTGACGAACTTCGGATAGTGACGTGACGAAGTTCGGATAATTGTGACGAAATTCGGTAAGTGACGTGACGAACTTCGGATAATGACGTGAGAAATTCGGATTATTGTGACAAACTTCAAATAATGACGTGACGAAATTCAGATTATTGTGACGATCTTCGGATAATGACGTGACGAACTTCGGATTATTGTGACGAACTTCGGATAGTGACGTGACGAAATTCGGATAGTGACGTGACGAATTTCGGATAATTGTTACGAAATTCGGATTATTGTGACGAACTTCGGATAGTGATGTGACGAATTTCGGATAATTGTTACGAAATTCGGATTATTGTGACGAACTTCGGATAGTGATGTGACAAATTTCGGATAATTGTGACGAAATTCGGATTATTGTGATGAACCTCGGATAGTGACGTGACGAACTTCGGATTATTGTGACGAACTTCGGATAAAGCTGTGACGAAATTCGGATAATTGTGACGAAATTCGGTAAGTGACGTGACGAACTTTGGATTATGACGTGACGAACTTCAGATTATTTTAACAAACTTCGGATAGTGACGTGACGAAATTCGGATAATTGTGACGAAATTCGGATAGTGACGTGACGATTTTTGGATTCTTGTGGTCAATTTCGGTAAATGACGAGAATAACTTCGGATAGTGACGTGACGAACTTCGGAGTATATCGTGACGAACTTCGGATTATTGTGACGAACTTCGGATAGTGACGTGACGAACTTCGGATTATTGTGACGAACTTCGGATAGTGACGTGACGAACTTCGGAGTATATCGTGACGAACTTCGGATTATTGTGACGAACTTCGGATAGTGACGTGACGAACTTCGGATTATTGTGACGAACTTCGGATAGTGACGTGACGAAGTTCGGATAATTGTGACGAAATTCGGTAAGTGACGTGACGAACTTCGGATAATGACGTGAGAAATTCGGATTATTGTGACAAACTTTAGATAATGTTGTGACGAAATTCGGATTATTGTGACGATCTTCGGATAATGACGTGACGAACTTCGGATTATTGTGACGAACTTCGGATAGTGACGTGACGAAATTCAAATAGTGACGTGACGAATTTCGGATAATTGTGACGAAATTTGGATTATTGTGACGAACAACGGATAGTTACGTGACGAATTTCGGATAATTGTGACGAAATTCGGATTATTGTGACGAACTTCGGATAGTAACGTGACGAACTTCGGATTATTGTGACGAACTTTAAATTATTGTGACGAACTTTGAATTATTGTGACGAAGTTCGGATAGTGACGTGACGAAATTCGGATAGCGACTTGACGAATTTCGGATAATTGTGACAAAATTCGGATTATTGTGACGAACTTCGGATAGTGACGTGACGAACTTCGGATTATTGTGACGAACTTCGGATAGTGCTGTGACGAAATTCGGATAATTGTGACGAAATTCGGTAAGTGACGTGACGAACTTTGGATTATGACGTGACGAACTTCGGATTATTGTAACGAACTTCGGATAGTGACGTGACGAAATTCGGATAATTGTGACGAAATTCGGATAGTGACGTGACGATTTTTGGATTCTTGTGGTCAATTTCGGTAAATGACGAGAATAACTTCGGATAGTGACGTGACGAACTTCGGAGTATATCGTGACGAACTTCGGATTATTGTGACGAACTTCGGATAGTGACGTGACGAACTTCGGATTATTGTGACGAACTTCGGATAGTGACGTGACGAAGTTCGGATAATTGTGACGAAATTCGGTAAGTGACGTGACGAACTTCGGATAATGACGTGAGAAATTCGGATAATTGTGACAAACTTCAGAAAATGACGTGACGACATTCGGATTATTGTGACGATCTTCGGATAATGACGTGACGAACTTTGGATTATGACGTGACGAACTTCGAATTATTGTAACGAACTTCGGATAGTGATGTGACGAATTTCGGATAATTGTTACGAAATTCGGATTATTGTGACGAACTTCGGATAGTGATGTGACAAATTTCGGATAAATGTGACGAAATTCGGATTATTGTGATGAACTTCGGATAGTGACGTGACGAACTTCGGATTATTGTGACGAACTTCGGATAGTGCTGTGACGAAATTCGGATAATTGTGACGAAATTCGGTAAGTGACGTGACGAACTTTGGATTATGACGTGACGAACTTCAGATTATTGTAACAAACTTCGGATAGTGACGTGACGAAATTCGGATAATTGTGACGAAATTCGGATAGTGACGTGACGATTTTTGGATTCCTGTGGTCAATTTCGGTAAATGACGAGAATAACTTCGGATAGTGACGTGACGAACTTCGGAGTATATCGTGACGAACTTCGGATTATTGTGACGAACTTCGGATAGTGACGTGACGAACTTCGGATTATTGTGACGAACTTCGGATAGTGACGTGACGAACTTCGGAGTATATCGTGACGAAGTTCGGATTATTGTGACGAAATTCGGATAGTGACGTGACGAACTTCGGATTATTGTGACGAACTTCGGATAGTGACGTGACGAAGTTCGGATAATTGTGACGAAATTCGGTAAGTGACGTGACGAACTTCGGATAATGACGTGAGAAATTCGGATTATTGTGACAAACTTCAGATAATGACGTGACGAAATTCGGATTATTGTGACGATCTTCGGATAATGACGTGACGAACTTCGGATTATTGTGACGAACTTCGGATAGTGACGTGACGAAATTCAAATAGTGACGTGACGAATTTCGAATAATTGTGACGAAATTTGGATTATTGTGACGAACAACGGATAGTTACGTGACGAATTTCGGATAATTGTGACGAAATTCGGATTATTGTGACGAACTTCGGATAGTAACGTGACGAACTTCGGATTATTGTGACGAACTTTAAATTATTGTGACGAACTTTAAATTATTGTGACGAAGTTCGGATAGTGACGTGACGAAATTCGGATAGCGACGCGACGAATTTCGGATAATTGTGACAAAATTCGGATTATTGTGACGAACTTCGGATAGTGACGTGACGAACTTTGGATTATTGTGACGAACTTCGGATAGTGCTTTGACGAAATTCGGATAATTGTGACGAAATTCGGTAAGTGACGTGACGAACTTTGGATTATGACGTGACGAACTTCGGATTATTGTAACGAACTTCGGATAGTGACGTGACGAAATTCGGATAATTGTGACGAAATTCGGATAGTGACGTGACGATTTTTGGATTCTTGTGGTCAATTTCGGTAAATGACGAGAATAACTTTGGATAGTGACGTGACGAACTTCGGAGTATATCGTGACGAACTTCGGATTATTGTGACGAACTTCGGATAGTGACGTGACGAACTTCGGATTATTGTGACGAACTTCGGATAGTGACGTGACGAAGTTCGGATAATTGTGACGAAATTCGGTAAGTGACGTGACGAACTTCGGATAATGACGTGAGAAATTCGGATAATTGTGACAAACTTCAGAAAATGACGTGACGAAATTCGGATTATTGTGACGATCTTCGGATAATGACGTGACGAACTTCGGATTATTGTGACGAACTTCGGATAGTGACGTGACGAAATTCGGATAGTGACGTGACGAATTTCGGATAATTGTTACGAAATTCGGATTATTGTGACGAACTTCGGATAGTAACGTGACGAACTTCGGATAATTGTGACGAACTTTAAATTATTGTGACGAACTTTAAATTATTGTGACGAAGTTCGGAAAGTGACGTGACGAACTTCGGATTATTGTGACGAACATCGGATAGTGACGTGACGAAATTCGGATTGCGACGTGACGAACTTCGGATTATTGTGACGAACTTCGGATAGTGACGTGACGATTTTTGGATTCTTGTAGTCAATTTCGGTAAATGACGAGAATAACTTCGGATAGTGACGTGACGAACTTCGGAGTATATCGTGACGAACTTCGGATTATTGTGACGAACTTCGGATAGTGACGTGACGAACTTCGGATTATTGTGACGAACTTCGGATAGTGACGTGACGAAGTTCGGATAATTATGACGAACTTTAAATTATTGTGACGAACTTTAAATTATTGTGACGAAGTTCGGATAGTGACGTGACGAAATTCGGATAGCGACGTGACGAATTTCGGATAATTGTGACAAAATTCGGATTATTGTGACGAACTTCGGATTATTGTGACGAACTTCGGATAGTGCTGTGACGAAATTCGGATAATTGTGACGAAATTCGGTAAGTGACGTGACGAACTTTGGATTATGACGTGACGAACTTCGGATTATTGCAACGAACTTCGGATAGTGACGTGACGAAATTCGGATAATTGTGACGAAATTCGGATAGTGACGTGACGATTTTTGGATTCTTGTGGTCAATTTCGGTAAATGACGAGAATAACTTCGGATAGTGACGTGACGAACTTCGGATTATATCGTGACGAACTTCGGATTATTGTGACGAACTTCGGATAGTGACGTGACGAACTTCGGATTATTGTGACGAACTTCGGATAGTGACGTGACGAAGTTCGGATAATTGTAACGAACTTCGGATAGTGACGTGACGAAATTCGGATATTTGTGACGAAATTCGGATAGTGACGTGACGATTTTTGGATTCTTGTGGTCAATTTCGGTAAATGACGAGAATAACTTCGGATAGTGACGTGACGAACTTCGGAGTATATCGTGACGAACTTCGGATTATTGTGACGAACTTCGGATAGTGACGTGACAAACTTCGGATATTGAGACGAACTTTGGATAGTGACGTGACGAAATTCGGATAGTGACGTGACGAATTTCGGATAATTGTGACGAAATTCAGATAGTGACGTGACGAAGTTCGGATATTTGTGACGAAATTCGGTAAGTGACGTGACGAACTTCGGATAATGACGTGAGAAATTCGGATAATTGTGACGAACTTCGGAGTATATCGTGACGAACTTCGGATTTTTGTGACGAACTTCGGATAGTGACGTGACGAACTTCGGATTATTGTGACGAACTTCGGATAGTGACGTGACGAAGTTCGGATATTTGTGACGAAATTCGGTAAGTGACGTGACGAACTTCGGATAATGACGTGAGAAATTCAGATAATTGTGACAAACTTCAGAAAATGACGTGACGAAATTCGGATTATTGTGACGATCTTCGGATAATGACGTGACGAACTTCGGATTATTGTGACGAACTTCGGATAGTGACGTGACGAAATTCGGATAGTGACGTGACGAATTTCGGATAATTGTTACGAAATTCAGATTATTGTGACGAACTTCGGATAGTGACGTGACGAAATTCGGATAGTGACGTGACGAATTTCGGATAATTGTGACGAACTTCGGATTAATGTGACGAACTTCGGATAGTGACGTGACGAACTTCGGATTATTGTGACGAACTTCGGATAATGACGTGACGAACTTCGGATTATTGTGACGAACTTCGGATAATGACGTGACCAACTTCGGATTATTGTAACGAACTTCGGATAGTGACGTGACGAAATTCGGATAGTGACGTGACGAATTTCGGATAATTGTGACGAAATTCGGATTATTGTGACGAACTTCGGATAGTGACGTGACGAACTTCGGATTATTGTGACGAACTTCGGATAGTGCTGTGACGAAATTCGGATAATTGTGACGAAATTCGGTAAGTGACGTGACGAACTTTGGATTATGACGTGACGAACTTCAGATTATTGTAACAAACTTCGGATAGTGACGTGACGAAATTCGGATAATTGTGACGAAATTCGGATAGTGACGTGACGATTTTTGGATTCTTGTGGTCAATTTCGGTAAATGACGAGAATAACTTCGGATAGTGACGTGACGAACTTCGGAGTATATCGTGACGAACTTCGGATTATTGTGACGAACTTCGGATAGTGACGTGACGAACTTCGGATTATTGTGACGAACTTCGGATAGTGACGTGACGAACTTCGTATTATAGTGACGAACTTCGGATAGTGACGTGACGAAGTTCGTATAATTGTGACGAAATTCGGTAAGTGACGTGACGAACTTCGGATAATGACGTGAGAAATTCGGATTATTGTGACAAACTTCAGATAATGACGTGACGAAATTCGGATTATTGTGACTATCTTCGGATAATGACGTGACGAACTTCGGATTATTGTGACGAACTTCGGATAGTGACGTGACGAAATTCAAATAGTGACGTGACGAATTTCGGATAATTGTGACGAAATTTGGATTATTGTGACGAACAACGGATAGTTACGTGACGAATTTCGGATAATTGTGACGAAATTCGGATTATTGTGACGAACTTCGGATAGTAACGTGACGAACTTCGGATTATTGTGACGAACTTTAAATTATTGTGACGAACTTTAAATTATTGTGACGAAGTTCGGATAGTGACGTGACGAAATTCGGATAGCGACGTAACGAATTTCGGATAATTGTGACAAAATTCGGATTATTGTGACGAACTTCGGATAGTGACGTGACGAACTTTGGATTATTGTGACGAACTTCGGATAGTGCTGTGACGAAATTCGGATAATTGTGACGAAATTCGGTAAGTGACGTGACGAACTTTGGATTATGACGTGACGAACTTCGGATTATTGTAACGAACTTCGGATAGTGACGTGACGAAATTCGGATAATTGTGACGAAATTCGGATAGTGACGTGACGATTTTTGGATTCTTGTGGTCAATTTCGGTAAATGACGAGAATAACTTCGGATAGTGACGTGACGAACTTGGGAGTATATCGTGACGAACTTCGGATTATTGTGACGAACTTCGGATAGTGACGTGACGAACTTCGGATTATTGTGACGAACTTCGGATAGTGAAGTGACGAAGTTCGGATAATTGTGACGAAATTCGGTAAGTGACGTGACGAACTTCGGATAATGACGTGAGAAATTCGGATAATTGTGACAAACTTCAGAAAATGACGTGACGAAATTCGGATTATTGTGACGATCTTCGGATAATGACGTGACGAACTTCGGATTATTGTGACGAACTTCGGATAGTGACGTGACGAAATTCGGATAGTGACGTGACGAATTTCGGATAATTGTTACGAAATTCGGATTATTGTGACGAACTTCGGATAGTCATGTGACGAATTTCGGATAATTGTGACGAAATTCGGATTATTGTGACGAACTTCGGATAGTGACGTGACAAAATTCGGATAATTGTGACGAACTTCGGATAGTGCTGTGACGAATGTGAATGAAATGTAATGTAATATAATGTAATGTAATGTAGTGTAGTGTAATGTAATGTAATGTAATGTAATGTAATGTAATGTAATGTAATGTAATGTAATGTAATGTAATGTAATGTAATGTAATGTAATGTAATGTAATGTAATGTAATGTAATGTAATGTAATGTAATGTAATGTAATGTAATGTAATGTAATGTAATGTAATGTAATGTAATGTAATGTAATGTAATGTAATGTAATGTAATGTAATGTAATGTAATGAAATGAAATGAAATGAAATGAAATGAAATGAAATGAAATGAAATGAAATGAAATGAAATGAAATGAAATGAAATGAAATGAAATGAAATGAAATGAAATGAAATGAAATGAAATGAAATGAAATGAAATGAAATGAAATGAAATGAAATGAAATGAAATGAAATGAAATGAAATGAAATGAAATGAAATGAAATGAAATGAAATGAAATGAAATGAAATGAAATGAAATGAAATGAAATGAAATGAAATGAAATGAAATGAAATGAAATGAAATGAAATGAAATGAAATGAAATGAAATGAAATGAAATGAAATGAAATGAAATGAAATGAAATGAAATGAAATGAAATGAAATGAAATGAAATGAAATGAAATGAAATGAAATGAAATGAAATGAAATGAAATGAAATGAAATGAAATGAAATGAAATGAAATGAAATGAAATGAAATGAAATGAAATGAAATGAAATGAAATGAAATGAAATGAAATGAAATGAAATGAAATGAAATGAAATGAAATGAAATGAAATGAAATGAAATGAAATGAAATGAAATGAAATGAAATGAAATGAAATGAAATGAAATGAAATGAAATGAAATGAAATGAAATGAAATGAAATGAAATGAAATGAAATGAAATGAAATGAAATGAAATGAAATGAAATGAAATGAAATGAAATGAAATGAAATGAAATGAAATGAAATGAAATGAAATGAAATGAAATGAAATGAAATGAAATGAAATGAAATGAAATGTAATGTAATGTAATAAAGTGACGATGAATTGTGACGTGACGAAATTCGGATAATTGTGATGAAATTCGGATAGTGACGTTACAAACTTCGGATAGTGACATGATGAAATTCGAATAATGAAGAAGAAATTCGGATAGTGACGTGAAGAACTTTAGATTATTGTGACGAACTTCGGATTATTGTGACGAACTTCGGATAGTGACGTGACGAACTTCGGATTATTGTGACGAACTCCGGATAGTGACATGACGAACTCCGGATTATTGTTACGAACTTCGGATAGTGACGTGACGAACTTCAGATTATTGTGACGAACTTCGGAGTATATCGTGACGAACTTCGGATTATTGTGACGAACTTCGGATAGTGACGTGACGAACTTCGGATTATTGTGACGAACTTCGGATAGTGACGTGACGAAGTTCGGATTATTGTAACGAACTTCGGATAGTGACGTGACGAAATTCGGATAATTGTGACGAAATTCGGATAGTGACGTGACGATTTTTGGATTCTTGTGGTCAATTTCGGTAAATGACGAGAATAACTTCGGATAGTGACGTGACGAACTTCGGAGTATATCGTGACGAACTTCGGATTATTGTGACGAACTTCGGATAGTGACGTGACAAACTTCGGATATTGAGACGAACTTTGGATAGTGACGTGACGAAATTCGGATAGTGACGTGACGAATTTCGGATAATTGTGACGAAATTCAGATAATGACGTGACGAAGTTCGGATATTTGTGACGAAATTCGGTAAGTGACGTGACGAACTTCGGATAATGACGTGAGAAATTCGGATAATTGTGACAAACTTCAGATAATGACGTGACGAAATTCGGATTATTGTGACGATCTTCGGATAATGACGTGACGAACTTCGGATTATTGTGGCGAACTTCGGATAGTGACGTGACGAAATTCGGATAGTGACGTGACGAATTTCGGATAATTGTGACGAAATTCGGATTATTGTGACGAACTTCGGATAGTGACGTGACGAATTTCGGATAATTGTGACGAAATTCGGATTATTGTGACGAGCTTCGGATAGTAACGTGACGAACTTCGGATAATTGTGACGAACTTTAAATTATTGTGACGAACTTTAAATTATTGTGACGAAGTTCGGAAAGTGACGTGACGAACTTCGGTAAGTGACGTGACGAACTTTGGATCATGACGTGACGAACTTCGGATTATTGTAACGAACTTCGGATAGTGACGTGACAAAATTCGGATAATTGTGACGAAATTCGGATTATTGTGACGAACTTCGGATAGTGACGTGACGAAATTCGGATAGTGACGTGACGAAATTCGGATAGTGACGTGACGAAGTTCGTATAATTGTGACGAAATTCGGTAAGTGACGTGACGAACTTTGGATCATGACGTGACGAACTTCGGATTATTGTAACGAACTTCGGATAGTGACGTGACAAAATTCGGATAATTGTGACGAACTTCGGATAGTGCTGTGACGAATGTGAATGAAATGTAATGTAATGTAATGTAATGTAATGTAATGTAATGTAATGTAATGTAATGAAATGAAATGTAATGTAATGTAATGTAATGTAATGAAATGTAATGTAATGAAATGAAATGAAATGAAATGAAATGAAATGAAATGAAATGAAATGAAATGAAATGAAATGAAATGAAATGAAATGAAATGAAATGAAATGAAATGAAATGAAATGAAATGAAATGAAATGAAATGAAATGAAATGAAATGAAATGAAATGAAATGAAATGAAATGAAATGAAATGAAATGAAATGAAATGAAATGAAATGAAATGAAATGAAATGAAATGAAATGAAATGAAACGAAACGAAACGAAACGAAACGAAACGAAACGAAACGAAACGAAACGAAACGAAACGAAACGAAACGAAACGAAACGAAACGAAACGAAACGAAACGAAACGAAACGAAACGAAACGAAACGAAACGAAACGAAACGAAACGAAACGAAACGAAACGAAACGAAACGAAACGAAACGAAACGAAACGAAACGAAACGAAACGAAACGAAACGAAATGAAATGAAATGAAATGAAATGAAATGAAATGAAATGAAATGAAAAGAAATGAAATGAAATGAAATGAAATGAAATGAAATGAAATGAAATGAAATGAAATGAAATGAAATGAAATGAAATGAAATGAAATGAAATGAAATGAAATGAAATGAAATGAAATGAAATGAAATGAAATGAAATGAAATGAAATGAAATGAAATGAAATGAAATGAAATGAAATGAAATGAAATGAAATGAAATGAAATGAAATGAAATGAAATGAAATGAAATGAAATGAAATGAAATGAAATGAAATGAAATGAAATGAAATGAAATGAAATGAAATGTAATGTAATGTAATGTAATGTAATAAAGTGACGATGAATTGTGACGTGACGAAATTCGGATAATTGTGATGAAATTCGGATAGTGACGTTACAAACTTCGGATAGTGACATGATGAAATTCGAATAATGAAGAAGAAATTCGGATAGTGACGTGAAGAACTTTAGATTATTGTGACGAACTTCGGATTATTGTGACGAACTTCGGATAGTGACGTGACGAACTTCGGATTATTGTGACGAACTCCGGATAGTGACATGACGAACTCCGGATTATTGTTACGAACTTCGGATAGTGACGTGACGAACTTCAGATTATTGTGACGAACTTCGGAGTATATCGTGACGAACTTCGGATTATTGTGACGAACTTCGGATAGTGACGTGACGAACTTCGGATTATTGTGACGAACTTCGGATAGTGACGTGACGAAGTTCGGATTATTGTAACGAACTTCGGATAGTGACGTGACGAAATTCGGATAATTGTGACGAAATTCGGATAGTGACGTGACGATTTTTGGATTCTTGTGGTCAATTTCGGTAAATGACGAGAATAACTTCGGATAGTGACGTGACGAACTTCGGAGTATATCGTGACGAACTTCGGATTATTGTGACGAACTTCGGATAGTGACGTGACAAACTTCGGATATTGAGACGAACTTTGGATAGTGACGTGACGAAATTCGGATAGTGACGTGACGAATTTCGGATAATTGTGACGAAATTCAGATAATGACGTGACGAAGTTCGGATATTTGTGACGAAATTCGGTAAGTGACGTGACGAACTTCGGATAATGACGTGAGAAATTCGGATAATTGTGACAAACTTCAGATAATGACGTGACGAAATTCGGATTATTGTGACGATCTTCGGATAATGACGTGACGAACTTCGGATTATTGTGGCGAACTTCGGATAGTGACGTGACGAAATTCGGATAGTGACGTGACGAATTTCGGATAATTGTGACGAAATTCGGATTATTGTGACGAACTTCGGATAGTGACGTGACGAATTTCGGATAATTGTGACGAAATTCGGATTATTGTGACGAGCTTCGGATAGTAACGTGACGAACTTCGGATAATTGTGACGAACTTTAAATTATTGTGACGAACTTTAAATTATTGTGACGAAGTTCGGAAAGTGACGTGACGAACTTCGGTAAGTGACGTGACGAACTTTGGATCATGACGTGACGAACTTCGGATTATTGTAACGAACTTCGGATAGTGACGTGACAAAATTCGGATAATTGTGACGAAATTCGGATTATTGTGACGAACTTCGGATAGTGACGTGACGAAATTCGGATAGTGACGTGACGAAATTCGGATAGCGACGTGACGAACTTCGGATTATTGTGACGAAGTTCGTATAATTGTGACGAAATTCGGTAAGTGACGTGACGAACTTTGGATCATGACGTGACGAACTTCGGATTATTGTAACGAACTTCGGATAGTGACGTGACAAAATTCGGATAATTGTGACGAACTTTGGATAGTGCTGTGACGAATGTGAATGAAATGTAATGTAATGTAATGTAATGTAATGTAATGTAATGTAATGTAATGTAATGTAATGTAATGAAATGAAATGTAATGTAATGTAATGTAATGTAATGAAATGTAATGTAATGTAATGTAATGAAATGAAATGAAATGAAATGAAATGAAATGAAATAAAATGAAATGTAATGTAATGTAATGTAATGAAATGAAATGAAATGAAATGAAATGAAATGAAATGAAATGAAATGAAATGAAATGAAATGAAATGAAATGAAATGAAATGAAATGAAATGAAATGAAATGAAATGAAATGAAATGAAATGAAATGAAATGAAATGAAATGAAATGTAATGTAATGTAATAAAGTGACGATGAATTGTGACGTGACGAAATTCGGATAATTGTGATGAAATTCGGATAGTGACGTTACAAACTTCGGATAGTGACATGATGAAATTCGAATAATGAAGAAGAAATTCGGATAGTGACGTGAAGAACTTTAGATTATTGTGACGAACTTTGGATTATTGTGACGAACTTCGGATAGTGACGTGACGAACTTCGGATAATTGTGACGAACTTCGGATAGTGCTGTGACGAAATTCGGATAATTGTGACGAAATTCGGTAAGTGACGTGACGAACTTTGGATTATGACGTGACGAACTTCGGATTATTGTAACGAACTTCGGATAGGGACGTGACGAAAATCGGATAATTGTGACGAAATTCGGATAGTGACGTGACGATTTTTGGATTCTTGTGGTTAATTTCGGTAAATGACGAGAATAAGTTCGGGTAGTGACGTGACGAACTTCGGAGTATATCGTGACGAACTTCGGATTATTGTGACGAACTTCGGATAGTGACGTGACGAACTTCGGATTATTGTGACGAACTTCGGATAGTGACGTGACGAAGTTCGGATTATTGTGACGAATTTCGGATAGTTACGTGACGAATTTCGGATAATTGTGACGAAATTCGGATTATTGTGACGAACTTCGGATAGTAACGTGACGAACTTCGGATTATTGTGACGAACTTTAAATTATTGTGACGAACTTTAAATTATTGTGACGAAGTTCGGATAGTGACGTGACGAAATTCGGATAGCGACGTGATGAATTTCGGATAATTGTGACAAAATTCGGATTATTGTGACGAACTTCGGATAGTGACGTGACGAACTTCGGATTATTGTGACGAACTTCGGATAGTGCTGTGACGAAATTCGGATAATTGTGACGAAATTCGGTAAGTGACGTGACGAACTTTGGATTATGACGTGACGAACTTCGGATTATTGTAACGAACTTCGGATAGTGACGTGACGAAATTCGGATAATTGTGACGAAATTCGGATAGTGACGTGACGATTTTTGGATTCTTGTGGTCAATTTCGGTAAATGACGAGAATAACTTCGGAAAGTGACGTGACGAACTTCGGAGTATATCGTGACGAACTTCGGATTATTGTGACGAACTTCGGATAGTGACGTGACGAACTTCGGATTATTGTGACGAACTTCGGATAGTGACGTGACGAAGTTCAGATAATTGTGACGAAATTCGGTAAGTGACGTGACGAACTTCGGATAATGACGTGAGAAATTCGGATAATTGTGACAAACTTCAGATAATGACGTGACGAAATTCGGATTATTGTGACGATCTTCGGATAATGACGTGACGAACTTCGGATTATTGTGACGAACTTCGGATAGTGACGTGACGAAATTCGGATAGTGACGTGACGAATTTCGGATAATTGTTACGAAATTCGGATTATTGTGACGAACTTCGGATAGTGATGTGACGAATTTCGGATAATTGTGACGAAATTCGGATTATTGTGACGAACTTCGGATAGTAACGTGACGAACTTCGGATAATTGTGACGAACTTTAAATTATTGTGACGAACTTTAAATTATTGTGACGAAGTTCGGAAAGTGACGTGACGAACTTCGGATTATTGTGACGAACATCGGATAGTGACGTGACGAAATTCGGATTGCGACGTGACGAACTTCGGATTATTGTGACGAACTTCGGATAGTGACGTGACGATTTTTGGATTCTTGTAGTCAATTTCGGTAAATGACGAGAATAACTTCAGATAGTGACGTGACGAACTTCGGAGTATATCGTGACGAACTTCGGATTATTGTGACGAACTTCGGATAGTGACGTGACGAACTTCGGATTATTGTGACGAACTTCGGATAGTGACGTGACGAAGTTCGGATAATTATGACGAACTTTAAATTATTGTGACGAACTTTAAATTATTGTGACGAACATCGGATAGTGACGTGACGAAATTCGGATTGCGACGTGACGAACTTCGGATTATTGTGACGAACTTCGGATAGTGACGTGACGATTTTTGGATTCTTGTAGTCAATTTCGGTAAATGACGAGAATAACTTCAGATAGTGACGTGACGAACTTCGGAGTATATCGTGACGAACTTCGGATTATTGTGACGAACTTCGGATAGTGACGTGACGAACTTCGGATTATTGTGACGAACTTCGGATAGTGACGTGACGAAGTTCGGATAATTATGACGAACTTTAAATTATTGTGACGAACTTTAAATTATTGTGACGAACTTCGGATTATTGTGACGAACTTCGGATAGTGCTGTGACGAAATTCGGATAATTGTGACGAAATTCGGTAAGTGACGTGACGAACTTTGGATTATGACGTGACGAACTTCGGATTATTGTAACGAACTTCGGATAGTGACGTGACGAAATTCGGATAATTGTGACGAAATTCGGATAGTGACGTGACGATTTTTGGATTCTTGTGGTCAATTTCGGTAAATGACAAAAATAACTTCGGAAAGTGACGTGACGAACTTCGGAGTATATCGTGACGAACTTCGGATTATTGTGACGAACTTCGGATAGTGACGTGACGAACTTCGGATTATTGTGACGAACTTCGGATAGTGACGTGACGAAGTTCGGATTATTGTGACGAACTTCGGATAGTTACGTGACGAATTTCGGATAATTGTGACGAAATTCGGATTATTGTGACGAACTTCGGATAGTAACGTGACGAACTTCGGATTATTGTGACGAACTTTAAATTATTGTGACGAACTTTAAATTATTGTGACGAAGTTCGGATAGTGACGTGACGAAATTCGGATAGCGACGTGACGAATTTCGGATAATTGTGACAAAATTCGGATTATTGTGACGAACTTCGGATAGTGACGTGACGAACTTCGGATTATTGTGACGAACTTCGGATAGTGCTGTGACGAAATTCGGATAATTGTGACGAAATTCGGTAAGTGACGTGACGAACTTTGGATTATGACGTGACGAACTTCGGATTATTGTAACGAACTTCGGATAGTGACGTGACGAAATTCGGATAATTGTGACGAAATTCGGATAGTGACGTGACGATTTTTGGATTCTTGTGGTCAATTTCGGTAAATGACGAGAATAACTTCGGATAGTGACGTGACGAACTTCGGAGTATATCGTGACGAACTTCGGATTATTGTGACGAACTTCGGATAGTGACGTGACGAACTTCGGATTATTGTGACGAACTTCGGATAGTGACGTGACGAAGTTCAGATAATTGTGACGAAATTCGGTAAGTGACGTGACGAACTTCGGATAATGACGTGAGAAATTCGGATAATTGTGACAAACTTCAGATAATGACGTGACGAAATTCGGATTATTGTGACGATCTTCGGATAATGACGTGACGAACTTCGGATTATTGTGACGAACTTCGGAAAGTGACGTGACGAAATTCGGATAGTGACGTGACGAATTTCGGATAATTGTTACGAAATTCGGATTATTGTGACGAACTTCGGATAGTGATGTGACGAATTTCGGATAATTGTGACGAAATTCGGATTATTGTGACGAACTTCGGATAGTAACGTGACGAACTTCGGATAATTGTGACGAACTTTAAATTATTGTGACGAACTTTAAATTATTGTGACGAAGTTCGGAAAGTGACGTGACGAACTTCGGATTATTGTGACGAACATCGGATAGTGACGTGACGAAATTCGGATTGCGACGTGACGAACTTCGGATTATTGTGACGAACTTCGGATAGTGACGTGACGATTTTTGGATTCTTGTAGTCAATTTCGGTAAATGACGAGAATAACTTCGGATAGTGACGTGACGAACTTCGGAGTATATCGTGACGAACTTCGGATTATTGTGACGAACTTCGGATAGTGACGTGACGAACTTCGGATTATTGTGACGAACTTCGGATAGTGACGTGACGAAGTTCGGATAATTATGACGAACTTTAAATTATTGTGACGAACTTTAAATTATTGTGACGAAGTTCGGATAGTGACGTGACGAAATTCGGATAGCGACGTGACGAATTTCGGATAATTGTGACAAAATTCGGATTATTGTGACGAACTTCGGATTATTGTGACGAACTTCGGATAGTGCTGTGACGAAATTCGGATAATTGTGACGAAATTCGGTAAGTGACGTGACGAACTTTGGATTATGACGAGACGAACTTCGGATTATTGCAACGAACTTCGGATAGTGACGTGACGAAATTCGGATAATTGTGACGAAATTCGGATAGTGACGTGACGATTTTTGGATTCTTGTGGACAATTTCGGTAAATGACGAGAATAACTTCGGATAGTGACGTGACGAACTTCGGAGTATATCGTGACGAACTTCGGATTATTGTGACGAACTTCGGATAGTTACGTGACGAACTTCGGATTATTGTGACGAACTTCGGATAGTGACGTGACGAAGTTCGGATAATTGTAACGAACTTCGGATAGTGACGTGACGAAATTCGGATATTTGTGACGAAATTCGGATAGTGACGTGACGATTTTTGGATTCTTGTGGTCAATTTCGGTAAATGACGAGAATAACTTCGGATAGTGACGTGACGAACTTCGGAGTATATCGTGACGAACTTCGGATTATTGTGACGAACTTCGGATAGTGACGTGACAAACTTCGGATATTGAGACGAACTTTGGATAGTGACGTGACGAAATTCGGATAGTGACGTGACGAATTTCGGATAATTGTGACGAAATTCAGATAGTGACGTGACGAAGTTCGGATATTTGTGACGAAATTCGGTAAGTGACGTGACGAACTTCGGATAATGACGTGAGAAATTCGGATAATTGTGACGAACTTCGGAGTATATCGTGACGAACTTCGGATTTTTGTGACGAACTTCGGATAGTGACGTGACGAACTTCGGATTATTGTGACGAACTTCGGATAGTGACGTGACGAAGTTCGGATAATTGTGACGAAATTCGGTAAGTGACGTGACGAACTTCGGATTATGACGTGAGAAATTCGGATAATTGTGACAAACTTCAGAAAATGACGTGACGAAATTCGGATTATTGTGACGATCTTCGGATAATGACGTGACGAACTTCGGATTATTGTGACGAACTTCGGATAGTGACGTGACGAAATTCGGATAGTGACGTGACGAATTTCGGATAATTGTTACGAAATTCGGATTATTGTGACGAACTTCGGATAGTGATGTGACGAATTTCGGATAATTGTGACGAAATTCGGATTATTGTGACGAACTTCGGATAGTTACGTGACGAACTTCGGATAATTGTGACGAACTTTAAATTATTGTGACGAACTTTAAATTATTGTGACGAAGTTCGGAAAGTGACGTGACGAACTTCGGATTATTGTGACGAACATCGGATAGTGACGTGACGAAATTCGGATTATTGTGACGATCTTCGGATTATTGTGACGAACTTCGGATAGTGACGTGACGAACTTCGGATTTTTGTGACGAACTTCGGATAATGACGTGACGAACTTCGGATTATTGTGACGAACTTCGGATAGTGACGTGACGAAATTCGGATAGTGACGTGACGAATTTCGGATAATTGTGACGAACTTCGGATTAATGTGACGAACTTCGGATAGTGACGTGACGAACTTCGGATTATTGTGACGAATTTCGGATAGTGACGTGACGAACTTCGGATTATTGTGACGAACTCCGGATAGTGACATGACGAACTCCGGATTATTGTTACGAACTTCGGATAGTGACGTGACGAACTTCAGATTATTGTGACGAACTTTGGAGTATATCGTGACGAACTTCGGATTATTGTGACGAACTTCGGATAGTGACGTGACGAACTTCGGATTATTGTGACGAACTTCGGATAGTGACGTGACGAAGTTCGGATAATTGTAACGAACTTCGGATAGTGACGTGACGAAATTCGGAAATTTGTGACGAAATTCGGATAGTGACGTGACGATTTTTGGATTCTTGTGGTCAATTTCGGTAAATGACGAGAATAACTTCGGATAGTGACGTGACGAACTTCGGAGTATATCGTGACGAACTTCGGATTATTGTGACGAACTTCGGATAGTGACGTGACAAACTTCGGATATTGAGACGAACTTTGGATAGTGACGTGACGAAATTCGGATAGTGACGTGACGAATTTCGGATAATTGTGACGAAATTCAGATAGTGACGTGACGAAGTTCGGATATTTGTGACGAAATTCGGTAAGTGACGTGACGAACTTCGGATAATGACGTGAGAAATTCGGATAATTGTGACAAACTTCAGATAATGACGTGACGAAATTCGGATTATTGTGACGATCTTCGGATAATGACGTGACGAACTTCGGATTATTGTGGCGAACTTCGGATAGTGACGTGACGAAATTCGGATAGTGACGTGACGAATTTCGGATAATTGTGACGAAATTCGGATTATTGTGACGAACTTCGGAGTATATCGTGACGAACTTCGGATTATTGTGACGAACTTCGGATAGTGACGTGACGAACTTCGGATTATTGTGACGAACTTCGGATAGTGACGTGACGAAGTTCGGATTATTGTGACGAACTTCGGATAGTTACGTGACGAATTTCGGATAATTGTGACGAAATTCGGATTATTGTGACGAACTTCGGATAGTAACGTGACGAACTTCGGATTATTGTGACGAACTTTAAATTATTGTGACGAACTTTAAATTATTGTGACGAAGTTCGGATAGTGACGTGACGAAATTCGGATAGCGACGTGACGAATTTCGGATAATTGTGACAAAATTCGGATTATTATGACGAACTTCGGATAGTGACGTGACGAACTTCGGATTATTGTGACGAACTTCGGATAGTGCTGTGACGAAATTCGGATAATTGTGACGAAATTCGGTAAGTGACGTGACGAACTTTGGATTATGACGTGACGAACTTCGGATTATTGTAACGAACTTCGGATAGTGACGTGACGAAATTCGGATAATTGTGACGAAATTCGGATAGTGACGTGACGATTTTTGGATTCTTGTGGTCAATTTCGGTAAATGACGAGAATAACTTCGGATAGTGACGTGACGAACTTCGGAGTATATCGTGACGAACTTCGGATTATTGTGACGAACTTCGGATAGTGACGTGACGAACTTCGGATTATTGTGACGAACTTCGGATAGTGACGTGACGAAGTTCAGATAATTGTGACGAAATTCGGTAAGTGACGTGACGAACTTCGGATAATGACGTGAGAAATTCGGATAATTGTGACAAACTTCAGATAATGACGTGACGAAATTCGGATTATTGTGACGATCTTCGGATAATGACGTGACGAACTTCGGATTATTGTGACGAACTTCGGATAGTGACGTGACGAAATTCGGATAGTGACGTGACGAATTTCGGATAATTGTTACGAAATTCGGATTATTGTGACGAACTTCGGATAGTGATGTGACGAATTTCGGATAATTGTGACGAAATTCGGATTATTGTGACGAACTTCGGATAGTAACGTGACGAACTTCGGATAATTGTGACGAACTTTAAATTATTGTGACGAACTTTAAATTATTGTGACGAAGTTCGGAAAGTGACGTGACGAACTTCGGATTATTGTGACGAACATCGGATAGTGACGTGACGAAATTCGGATTGCGACGTGACGAACTTCGGATTATTGTGACGAACTTCGGATAGTGACGTGACGATTTTTGGATTCTTGTAGTCAATTTCGGTAAATGACGAGAATAACTTCGGATAGTGACGTGACGAACTTCGGAGTATATCGTGACGAACTTCGGATTATTGTGACGAACTTCGGATAGTGACGTGACGAACTTCGGATTATTGTGACGAACTTCGGATAGTGACGTGACGAAGTTCGGATAATTATGACGAACTTTAAATTATTGTGACGAACTTTAAATTATTGTGACGAAGTTCGGATAGTGACGTGACGAAATTCGGATAGCGACGTGACGAATTTCGGATAATTGTGACAAAATTCGGATTATTGTGACGAACTTCGGATTATTGTGACGAACTTCGGATAGTGCTGTGACGAAATTCGGATAATTGTGACGAAATTCGGTAAGTGACGTGACGAACTTTGGATTATGACGTGACGAACTTCGGATTATTGTAACGAACTTCGGATAGTGACGTGACGAAATTCGGATAATTGTGACGAAATTAGGATAGTGACGTGACGATTTTTGGATTCTTGTGGTCAATTTCGGTAAATGACGAGAATAACTTCGGAAAGTGACGTGACGAACTTCGGAGTATATCGTGACGAACTTCGGATTATTGTGACGAACTTCGGATAGTGACGTGACGAACTTCGGATTATTGTGACGTACTTCGGATAGTGACGTGACGAAGTTCGGATAATTGTTACGAAATTCGGTAAGTGACGTGACGAACTTCGGATAATGACGTGAGAAATTCGGATTATTGTGACAAACTTCAGATAATGACGTGACGAAATTCGGATTATTGTGACGATCTTCGGATAATGACGTGACGAACTTCGGATTATTGTGACGAACTTCGGATAGTGACGTGACGAAATTCGGATAGTGACGTGACGAATTTCGGATAATTGTGACGAAATTTGGATTATTGTGACGAACTTCGGATAGTTACGTGACGAATATCGGATAATTGTGACGAAATTCGGATTATTGTGACGAACTTCGGATAGTAACGTGACGAACTTCGGATTATTGTGACGAACTTTAAATTATTGTGACGAATTTTAAATTATTTTGACGAAGTTCGGATAGTGACGTGACGAAATTCGGATAGCGACGTGACGAATTTCGGATAAATGTGACAAAATTCGGATTATTGTGACGAACTTCGGATAGTGACGTGACGAACTTCGGATTATTGTAACGAACTTCGGATAGTGCTGTGACGAAATTCGGATAATTGTGACGAAATTCGGTAAGTGACGTGACGAACTTTGGATTATGACGTGACGAACTTCGGATTATTGTAACGAACTTCGGATAGTGACGTGACGAAATTCGGATAATTGTGACGAAATTCGGATAGTGACGTGACGATTTTTGGATTCTTGTGGTCAATTTCGGTAAATGACGAGAATAACTTCGGATAGTGACGTGACGAACTTCGGAGTATATCGTGACGAACTTCGGATTATTGTGACGAACTTCGGATAGTGACGTGACGAATTTCGGATAATTGTTACGAAATTCGGATTATTGTGACGAACTTCGGATAGTGATGTGACGAATTTCGGATAATTGTGACGAAATTCAGATTATTGTGACGAACTTCGGATAGTAACGTGACGAACTTCGGATAATTGTGACGAACTTTAAATTATTGTGACGAACTTTAAATTATTGTGACGAAGTTCGGAAAGTGACGTGACGAGCTTCGGATTATATCGTGACGAACTTCGGATTATTGTGACGAACTTCGGATAGTGACGTGACGAACTTCGGATTATTGTGACGAACTTCGGATAGTGACGTGACGAAGTTCGGATAATTGTGACAAAATTCGGTAAGTGACGTGACGAACTTCGGATAATGACGTGAGAAATTCGGATAATTGTGACAAACTTCAGATAATGACGTGACGAAATTCGGATTATTGTGACGATCTTCGGATAATGACGTGACGAACTTCGGATTATTGTGACGAACTTCGGATAGTGACGTGACGAAATTCGGATAGTGACGTGACGAATTTCGGATAATTGTTACGAAATTCGGATTATTGTGACGAACTTCGGATAGTGATGTGACGAATTTCGGATAATTGTGACGAAATTCGGATTATTGTGACGAACTTCGGATAGTAACGTGACGAACTTCGGATAATTGTGACGAACTTTAAATTATTGTGACGAACTTTAAATTATTGTGACGAAGTTCGGAAAGTGACGTGACGAACTTCGGATTATTGTGACGAACATCGGATAGTGACGTGACGAAATTCGGATTGCGACGTGACGAACTTCGGATTATTGTGACGAACTTCGAATAGTGACGTGACGAAGTTCGGATAATTGTGACGAAATTCGGTAAGTGACGTGACGAACTTTGGATCATGACGTGACAAACTTCGGATTATTGTAACGAACTTCGGATAGTGACGTGAAAAAATTCGGATAATTGTGACGAACTTCGGATAGTGCTATGACGAAATTCGGATAGTGACGTGACGAACGTGAATGAAATGTAATGTAATGTAATGTAATGTAATGTAATGTAATGTAATGTAATGTAATGTAATGTAATGTAATATAACGTAACGTAACGTAACGTAACGAAACGATTATAACGTAACGTAACGTAACGTAATGTAATGTAATGTAATGTGATGTAATGTAATGTAATGTAATGTAATGTAATGTAATGTAATGTAATGTAATGTAATGTAATGTAATGTAATGTAATGTAATGTAATGTAATGTAATGTAATGTAATGTAATGTAATGTAATGTAATGTAATGTAATGTAATGTAATGTAATGTAATGTAATGTAATGTAATGTAATGTAATGTAATGTAATGTAATGTAATGTAATGTAATGTAATGTAATGTAATAAAATGACGATGAATTGTGATGTGACGAAATTCGGATAATTGTAATGAAATTCGGATAGTGACGTTACAAACTTCGGATAGTGACGTGACGAAATTCGAATAATGAAGAAGAAATTCGGATAGTGACGTGAAGAACTTCGGATAATTGTGACGAACTTCGGATAGTGCTGTGACGAAATTCGGATAATTGTGACGAAATTCGGTAAATGACGTGACGAACTTTGGATTATGACGTGACGAACTTCGGATTATTGTAACGAACTTCGGATAGTGACGTGACGAAATTCGGATAATTGTGACGAAATTCGGATAGTGACGTGACGATTTTTGGATTCTTGTGGTTAATTTCGGTAAATGACGAGAATAACTTCGGGTAGTGACGTGACGAACTTCGGAGTATATCGT
Source organism: Euplexia lucipara (assembly GCA_921972225.1). Taxonomy (NCBI): domain Eukaryota; kingdom Metazoa; phylum Arthropoda; class Insecta; order Lepidoptera; family Noctuidae; genus Euplexia; species Euplexia lucipara. The sequence continues at coordinate 117,419 of OV179164.1, read as the reverse complement.
GACGAACTTCGGATTATTGTGACGAACTTCGGATAGTGACGTGACGAACTTCGGATTATTGTGACGAACTTCGGATAGTGACGTGACGAAGTTCGGATAATTGTGACGAAATTCGGTAAGTGACGTGACGAACTTCGGATAATGACGTGACGAAATTCGGATTATTGTGACAAACTTCAGATAATGACGTGACGAAATTCGGATTATTGTAACGAACTTCGGATAGTGACGTGACGAATTTCGGATAATTGTGACGAAATACGGATCATTGTGACGAACTTCGGATAGTAACGTGACGAACTTCGGATTATTGTGACGAACTTTAAATTATTGTGACAAACTATAAATTATTGTGACGAAGTTCGGATTATTGTGACAAACTTCGGATAGTAACGTGACGAACTTCGGATTATTGTGACGAACTTGAAATTATTGTGACGAACTTTAATTTATTGTGACGATGTTCGGATAGTGACGTGACGAAATTCGGATAGCGACGTGATGAATTTCGAATAATTGTGACAAAATTCGGATTATTGTGACGAACTTCGGATAGTGACGTGACGAACTTCGGATTATTGTGACGAACTTCGGATAGTGCTGTGACGAAATTCGGATAATTGTGACGAAATTCGGTAAGTGACGTGACGAACTTTGGATTATGACGTGACGAACTTCGGATTATTGTAACGAACTTCGGATAGTGACGTGACGAAATTCGGAAAATTGTGACGAAATTCGGATAGTGACGTGACGATTTTTGGATTCTTGTGGTCAATTTCGGTAAATGACGAGAATAACTTCGGATAGTGACGTGACGAACTTCGGAGTATATCGTGACGAACTTCGGATTATTGTGACGAACTTCGGATAGTGACGTGACGAACTTCGGATTATTGTGACGAACTTCGGATAGTGACGTGACGAAGTTCGGATAATTGTAACGAACTTCGGATAGTGACGTGACGAAATTCGGATATTTGTGACGAAATTCGGATAGTGACGTGACGATTTTTGGATTCTTGTGGTCAATTTCGGTAAATGACGAGAATAACTTCGGATAGTGACGTGACGAACTTCGGAGTATATCGTGACGAACTTCGGATTATTGTGACGAACTTCGGATAGTGACGTGACAAACTTCGGATATTGAGACGAACTTTGGATAGTGACGTGACGAAATTCGGATAGTGACGTGACGAATTTCGGATAATTGTGACGAAATTCAGATAGTGACGTGACGAAGTTCGGATAATTGTGACGAAATTCGGTAAGTGACGTGACGAACTTCGGATAATGACGTGAGAAATTCGGATAATTGTGACAAACTTCAGATAATGACGTGACGAAATTCGGATTATTGTGACGATCTTCGGATAATGTCGTGACGACCTTCGGATTATTGTGGCGAACTTCGGATAGTGGCGTGACGAAATTCGGATAGTGACGTGACGAATTTCGGATAATTGTGACGAAATTCAGATTATTGTGACGAACTTCGGATAGTGACGTGACGAATTTCGGATAATTGTGACGAAATTCGGATTATTGTGACGAACTTCGGATAGTAACGTGACGAACTTGGGATAATTGTGACGAACTTTAAATTATTGTGACGAAATTTAAATTATTGTGACGAAGTTTGGAAAGTGACGTGACGAACTTCGGTAAGTGACGTGACGAACTTTGGATCATGACGTGACGAACTTCGGATTATTGTAACGAACTTCGGATAGTGACGTGACAAAATTCGGATAATTGTGACGAAATTCGGATTATTGTGACGAACTTCGGATAGTGACGTGACGAAATTCGGATAGTGACGTGACGAAATTCGGATAGCGACGTGACGAACTTCGGATTATTGTGACGAAGTTCGGATAGGGACGTGACGAAATTCGGATAATTGTGATGAAATTCGGATAGTGACGTGACGATTTTTGGATTCTTGTGGTTAATTTCGGTAAATGACGAGAATAACTTCGGGTAGTGACGTGACGAACTTCGGAGTATATCGTGACGAACTTCGGATTATTGTGACGAACTTCGGATAGTGACGTGACGAACTTCGGATTATTGTGACGAACTTCGGATAGTGACGTGACGAAGTTCGGATTATTGTGACGAACTTCGGATAGTTACGTGACGAATTTCGGATAATTGTGACGAAATTCGGATTATTGTGACGAACTTCGGATAGTAACGTGACGAACTTTGGATTATTGTGACGAACTTTAAATTATTGTGACGAACTTTAAATTATTGTGACGAAGTTCGGATAGTGACGTGACGAAATTCGGATAGCGACGTGACGAATTTCGGATAATTGTGACAAAATTCGGATTATTGTGACGAACTTCGGATAGTGACGTGACGAACTTCGGATTATTGTGACGAACTTCGGATAGTGCTGTGACGAAATTCGGATAATTGTGACGAAATTCGGTAAGTGACGTTACGAACTTTGGATTATAACGTGACGAACTTCGGATTATTGTAACGAATTTCGGATAGTGACGTGACGAAATTCGGATAATTGTGACGAAATTCGGATAGTGACGTGACGATTTTTGGATTCTTGTGGTCAATTTCGGTAAATGACGAGAATAACTTCGGATAGTGACGTGACGAACTACGGAGTATATCGTGACGAACTTCGGATTATTGTGACGAACTTCGGATAGTGACGTGACGAACTTCGGATTATTGTGACGAACTTCGGATAGTGACGTGACGAAGTTCGGATAATTGTGACGAAATTCGGTGAGTGACGTGACGAACTTCGAATAATGACGTGAGAAATTCGGATAATTGTGACAAACTTCAGATAATGACGTGACGAAATTCGGATTATTGTGACGATCTTCGGATAATGACGTGACGAACTTCGGATTATTGTGACGAACTTCGGATAGTGACGTGACGAAATTCGGATAGTGACGTGACGAATTTCGGATAATTGTTACGAAATTCGGATTATTGTGACGAACTTCGGATAGTGATGTGACGAATTTCGGATAATTGTGACGAAATTCGGATTATTGTGACGAACTTCGAATAGTAACGTGACGAACTTCTAATAATTGTGACGAACTTTAAATTATTGTGACGAACTTTAAATTATTGTGACGAAGTTCGGAAAGTGACGTGACGAACTTCGGATTATTGTGACGAACATCGGATAGTGACGTGACGAAATTCGGATTGCGACGTGACGAACTTCGGATTATTGTGACGAACTTCGGATAGTGACGTGACGATTTTTGGATTCTTGTAGTTAATTTCGGTAAATGACGAGAATAACTTCGGATAGTGACGTGACGAAATTCGGATAGTGACGTGACGAATTTCGGATAATTGTTACGAAATTCGGATTATTGTGACGAACTTCGGATAGTGATGTGACGAATTTCGGATAATTGTGACGAAATTCGGATTATTGTGACGAACTTCGAATAGTAACGTGACGAACTTCTAATAATTGTGACGAACTTTAAATTATTGTGACGAACTTTAAATTATTGTGACGAAGTTCGGAAAGTGACGTGACGAACTTCGGATTATTGTGACGAACATCGGATAGTGACGTGACGAAATTCGGATTGCGACGTGACGAACTTCGGATTATTGTGACGAACTTCGGATAGTGACGTGACGATTTTTGGATTCTTGTAGTTAATTTCGGTAAATGACGAGAATAACTTCGGATAGTGACGTGACGAACTTCGGATTATTGTGACGAACTTCGGATAGTGACGTGACGAACTTCGGATTATTGTGACGAACTTCGGATAGTGACGTGACGAAGTTCGGATTATTGTAACGAACTTCGGATAGTGACGTGACGAAATTCGAATAATTGTGACGAAATTCGGATAGTGACGTGACGATTTTTGGATTCTTGTGGTCAATTTCGGTAAATGACGAGAATAACTTCGGATAGTGACGTGACGAACTTCGGAGTATATCGTGACGAACTTCGGATTATTGTGACGAACTTCGGATAGTGACGTGACGAACTTCGGATTATTGTGACGAACTTCGGATAGTGACGTGACGAAGTTCGGATAATTGTGACAAAATTCGGTAAGTGACGTGACGAACTTCGGATAATGACGTGAGAAATTCGGATTATTGTGACAAACTTCAGATAATGACGTGACGAAATTCGGATTATTGTGACGAACTTCGGATAGTGACGTGACGAAATTCGGATAGTGACGTGACGAATTTCGGATAATTGTGACGAAATTCTGATTATTGTGACGAACTTCGGATAGTTACGTGAAGAATTTCGGAAAATTGTGACGAAATTCGGATTATTGTGACGAACTTCGGATAGTAACGTGACGAACTTCGGATTATTGTGACGAACTTTAAATTATTGTGACGAACTTTAAATTATTGTGACGAAGTTCGGATAGTGACGTGACGAAATTCGGATAGCGACGTGACGAATTTCGGATAATTGTGACAAAATTCGGATTATTGTGACGAACTTCGGATTATTGTGACGAACTTCGGATAGTGCTGTGACGAAATTCGGATAATTGTGACAAAATTCGGTAAGTGACGTGACGAACTTTAAATTATGACGTGACGAACTTCGGATTATTGTAACGAACTTCGGATAGTGACGTGACGAAATTCGGATAATTGTGACGAAATTCGGATAGTGACGTAACGAAATTCGAATAGTGACGTGACGAATTTCGGATAATTGTGACGAAATTTGGATTATTGTGACGAACTTCGGATAGTTACGTGACGAATTTCGGATAATTGTGACGAAATTCGGATTATTGTGACGAACTTCGGATAGTAACGTGACGAACTTCGGATTATTGTAACGAACTTTAAATTATTGTGACGAACTTTAAATTATTGTGACGAAGTTCGGATAGTGACGTGACGAAATTCGGATAGCAACGTGACAAATTTCGGATAATTGTGACAAAATTCGGATTATTGTGACGATCTTTGGATAATGACGTGACGAACTTCGGATTAATGTGACGAACTTCGGATAGTGACGTGACGAAATTCGAATAGTGACGTGACGAATTTCGGATAATTGTGACGAAATTTGGATTATTGTGACGAACTTCGGATAGTTACGTGACGAATTTCGGATAATTGTGACGAAATTCGGATTATTGTGACGAACTTCGGATAGTAACGTGACGAACTTCGGATTATTGTAACGAACTTTAAATTATTGTGACGAACTTTAAATTATTGTGACGAAGTTCGGATAGTGACGTGACGAAATTCGGATAGCGACGTGACGAATTTCGGGTAATTGTGACAAAATTCGGATTATTGTGACGAACTTCGGATAGTGACGTGACGAACTTCGGATTATTGTGACGAACTTCGGATAGTGCTGTGACGAAATTCGGATAATTGTGACGAAATTCGGATAATTGTGACGAAATTCGGTAAGTGACGTGACGAAATTCGGATAATTGTGACGAAATTCGGATAGTGACGTGACGATTTTTGGATTCTTGTGGTCAATTTCGGTAAATGACGAGAATAACTTCGGATAGTGACGTGACGAACTTCGGAGTATATCGTGACGAACTTCGGATTATTGTGACGAACTTCGGATAGTGACGTGACGAACTTCGGATTATTGTGACGAACTTCGGATAGTGACGTGACGAAGTTCGGATAATTGTGACGAAATTCGGTAAGTGACGTGACGAACTTCGGATAATGACGTGAGAAATTCGGATAATTGTGACAAACTTCAGATAATGACGTGACGAAATTCGGATTATTGTGACGATCTTCGGATAATGACGTGACGAACTTCGGATTATTGTGACGAACTTCGGATAGTGACGTGACGAAATTCGGATAGTGACGTGACGAATTTCGGATAATTGTTACGAAATTCGGATTATTGTGACGAACTTCGGATAGTAACGTGACGAACTTCGGATAATTGTGACGAACTTTAAATTATTGTGACGAACTTTAAATTATTGTGACGAACTTTAAATTATTGTGACGAAGTTCGGAAAGTGACGTGATGAACTTCGGATTATTGTGACGAACATCGGATAGTGACGTGACGAAATTCGGATTGCGACGTGACGAACTTCGGATTATTGTGACGAACTTCGGATAGTGACGTGACGAAGTTCGGATAATTGTGACGAAATTCGGTAAGTGACGTGACGAACTTTGGATCATGACGTGACAAACTTCGGATTATTGTAACGAACTTCGGATAGTGACGTGACAAAATTCGGATAATTGTGACGAACTTCGGATAGTGCTATGACGAAATTCGGATAGTGACGTGACGAACGTGAATGAAATGTAATGTAATGTAATGTAATGTAATGTAATGTAATGTAATGTAATGTTACGTAACGTAACGTAACGTAACGTAACGTAACGTAACGTAACGTAACGTATTGTAACGTAACGTAACGTAATGTAATGTAATGTAATGTAATGTAATGTAATGTAATGTAATGTAATGTAATGTAATAAAATGACGATGAATTGTGACGTGACGAAATTCGAATAATGAAGAAGAAATTCGGATAGTGACGTGAAGAACTTCGGATAATTGTGACGAACTTCGGATAGTGCTGTGACGAAATTCGGATAATTGTGACGAAATTCGGTAAATGACGTGACGAACTTTGGATTATGACGTGACGAACTTCGGATTATTGTAACGAACTTCGGATAGTGACGTGACGAAATTCGGATAATTGTGACGAAATTCGGATAGTGACGTGACGATTTTTGGATTCTTGTGGTTAATTTCGGTAAATGACGAGAATAACTTCGGGTAGTGACGTGACGAACTTCGGAGTATATCGTGACGAACTTCGGATTATTGTGACGAACTTCGGATAGTGACGTGACGAACTTCGGATTATTGTGACGAACTTCGTATAGTGACGTGACGAAGTTCGGATAATTGTGACGAAATTCGGTAAGTGACGTGACGAACTTCGGATAATGACGTGACGAAATTCGGATTATTGTGACAAACTTCAGATAATGACGTGACGAAATTCGGATTATTGTAACGAACTTCGGATAGTGACGTGACGAATTTCGGATAATTGTGACGAAATTCGGATCATTGTGACGAACTTCGGATAGTAACGTGACGAACTTCGGATTATTGTGACGAACTTTAAATTATTGTGACAAACTATAAATTATTGTGACGAAGTTCGGATTATTGTGACAAACTTCGGATAGTAACGTGACGAACTTCGGATTATTGTGACGAACTTGAAATTATTGTGACGAACTTTAATTTATTGTGACGATGTTCGGATAGTGACGTGACGAAATTCGGATAGCGACGTGATGAATTTCGAATAATTGTGACAAAATTCGGATTATTGTGACGAACTTCGGATAGTGACGTGACGAACTTCGGATTATTGTGACGAACTTCGGATAGTGCTGTGACGAAATTCGGATAATTGTGACGAAATTCGGTAAGTGACGTGACGAACTTTGGATTATGACGTGACGAACTTCGGATTATTGTAACGAACTTCGGATAGTGACGTGACGAAATTCGGAAAATTGTGACGAAATTCGGATAGTGACGTGACGATTTTTGGATTCTTGTGGTCAATTTCGGTAAATGACGAGAATAACTTCGGATAGTGACGTGACGAACTTCGGAGTATATCGTGACGAACTTCGGATTATTGTGACGAACTTCGGATAGTGACGTGACGAACTTCGGATTATTGTGACGAACTTCGGATAGTGACGTGACGAAGTTCGGATAATTGTAACGAACTTCGGATAGTGACGTGACGAAATTCGGATATTTGTGACGAAATTCGGATAGTGACGTGACGATTTTTGGATTCTTGTGGTCAATTTCGGTAAATGACGAGAATAACTTCGGATAGTGACGTGACGAACTTCGGAGTATATCGTGACGAACTTCGGATTATTGTGACGAACTTCGGATAGTGACGTGACAAACTTCGGATATTGAGACGAACTTTGGATAGTGACGTGACGAAATTCGGATAGTGACGTGACGAATTTCGGATAATTGTGACGAAATTCAGATAGTGACGTGACGAAGTTCGGATAATTGTGACGAAATTCGGTAAGTGACGTGACGAACTTCGGATAATGACGTGAGAAATTCGGATAATTGTGACAAACTTCAGATAATGACGTGACGAAATTCGGATTATTGTGACGATCTTCGGATAATGTCGTGACGACCTTCGGATTATTGTGGCGAACTTCGGATAGTGGCGTGACGAAATTCGGATAGTGACGTGACGAATTTCGGATAATTGTGACGAAATTCAGATTATTGTGACGAACTTCGGATAGTGACGTGACGAATTTCGGATAATTGTGACGAAATTCGGATTATTGTGACGAACTTCGGATAGTAACGTGACGAACTTGGGATAATTGTGACGAACTTTAAATTATTGTGACGAACTTTAAATTATTGTGACGAAGTTTGGAAAGTGACGTGACGAACTTCGGTAAGTGACGTGACGAACTTTGGATCATGACGTGACGAACTTCGGATAGTGACGTGACAAAATTCGGATAATTGTGACGAAATTCGGATTATTGTGACGAACTTCGGATAGTGACGTGACGAAATTCGGATAGTGACGTGACGAAATTCGGATAGCGACGTGACGAACTTCGGATTATTGTGACGAAGTTCGGATAGGGACGTGACGAAATTCGGATAATTGTGATGAAATTCGGATAGTGACGTGACGATTTTTGGATTCTTGTGGTTAATTTCGGTAAATGACGAGAATAACTTCGGGTAGTGACGTGACGAACTTCGGAGTATATCGTGACGAACTTCGGATTATTGTGACGAACTTCGGATAGTGACGTGACGAACTTCGGATTATTGTGACGAACTTCGGATAGTGACGTGACGAAGTTCGGATTATTGTGACGAACTTCGGATAGTTACGTGACGAATTTCGGATAATTGTGACGAAATTCGGATTATTGTGACGAACTTCGGATAGTAACGTGACGAACTTTGGATTATTGTGACGAACTTTAAATTATTGTGACGAACTTTAAATTATTGTGACGAAGTTCGGATAGTGACGTGACGAAATTCGGATAGCGACGTGACGAATTTCGGATAATTGTGACAAAATTCGGATTATTGTGACGAACTTCGGATAGTGACGTGACGAACTTCGGATTATTGTGACGAACTTCGGATAGTGCTGTGACGAAATTCGGATAATTGTGACGAAATTCGGTAAGTGACGTTACTAACTTTGGATTATAACGTGACGAACTTCGGATTATTGTAACGAATTTCGGATAGTGACGTGACGAAATTCGGATAATTGTGACGAAATTCGGATAGTGACGTGACGATTTTTGGATTCTTGTGGTCAATTTCGGTAAATGACGAGAATAACTTCGGATAGTGACGTGACGAACTACGGAGTATATCGTGACGAACTTAATCATAATCATAATCATAATCATAGTCATTTATTTGCTAATATGGGTAATTACATAAAGTTGTTGATAAAAAAAATTGCACAGACCAACCATATTACACCTCGAGGCATGCAAATTACAGGGCTTTAATAGAAACATTTTCTCGCAAAATTTCACAAATAATACAAGTTATATAGTTTTATTCGTACAAATCCAAAGCTAATAACAAAAACTGCATACAACATACTACACAATGTCATTTATACAGAATAATGAAAGATTAAAGTGTCATTTGTTATTTAATAATGTTAAGTTAAAATTGTGAATAAATGTTAAAGTAAGAATAATGTAAGTACTTAAAATATGAAATGTCATGTTTTAAACGAGAATGTCAAGATATATCTGTAAATAAATGTCAAAGTAATAATATTAATAATTAAATTAGTGCACTAGTACTACATCAATATGTCCTTACATCCTCCATTAAATAGTCCTGAACACTATAGTAACACTTACATAGCAAGAATCTTTTTAATTTCATTTTGAAAGCATCAATTAATGAAGTTTCTAGTATGGACTTTGGCAAGTGATTGTATATACGCGGCGCCATGCCGAAAATGCTTTTCGAAAATAAGGCTGTCTTGCTGGATTTGCAACAGATTTTGTGACTATGCCGCTTACTTATGTATTTATCAAAAAGATTTTGGTTACTTCTTGCAAAACTAGCAATCTCATAAATATAAACACACGGTAATGTTAATATATTGTGCTTGACAAAATATGGCCTGCAGCTATCAGTCTGGTTTATACTAAACATGCCTCTAATACACCGCTTTTGTGCTTTGAATGCCGTATCCCTATTGGTGGAATTACCCCAGAATATAATACCATACTTTATCAAGGATCCCACGTAACCATGGTATGCTGCAAGTACCGCAGAGGTGTTTACCGTTTTAGCCAGCATATGTAGGGCGTATGATTGTTTGTTTAATTTTTGATTTAAAGTATCTACATGTGTCTTCCAATTCAAATTAAAGTCAATTGAGATGCCTAAGAATTTTGTAGTTGCTGTCTCATTTATTTTGTTCCCTGCATAGTGTATATTAATGTTGTTAAATTGGGCTTTACGATTGCGAAATATCATTATTTTAGTTTTGTCTAAGTTCATTTTCAAATTGTTATTATTTAGCCAGTTTATAGTATCAGTAAGAGTATTATTTATGTCTTGTTCTAGGGATACTTTGTCCTTACTTGCAAAAACAACAGTACTATCATCCGCAAAAAGTATAGTAGGATGTTGGGTTATTTTTGGAAGGTCATTTATATAAATGATGAATAAAAGAGGGCCTAATACACTTCCTTGTGGGACACCTTGTTTGTTTTCTCTGTATTCTGATGTGTAGTTAACTTCTTTCCTTGTGTTAGTGCATACTCGAGTAATCAATGTGGACTGCTTTCTGTTGGTAAGATAAGAAGCTATCAGCTCTAATGAAGTACCCCGAATTCCGTAACTGTATAATTTATTTAACAAAATTTTGTGATCTACATAATCAAATGCTTTGCTTAGGTCCATATACAATGCACACACTGGAATTTTATTGTCTAAGCTAGTCATAACTGTGGTCAGGAAATCGTAGACAGCCATATCAATAGTTTTATTTTTCCTGAAACCTATCTGCTCTTTAGCAAATAAATTGTACTTTTCAAAATATTCATTTATCCTGACATAAATGACTCTTTCGTATACCTTAGAGAACACCGGAACTAATGCTATGGGCCGATAACAATTCATATCGTGACTATCATCTTTCTTGAAAAGAGGTTTAATGATTGTTAATTTGAGTTTATTAGGAAAGTAGCCATTAAGAATCGATAGGTTAATAACATGACTTAAAATGTATGATAGTTTAATTGGCGCTTGTTTTAAAATTTTGGTCGAGATACTGTCGTACCCAGTACTGTTGGTATTTTTTAAATTTAAAATTATTTTGTGTATTTCTTGGGGTGTAGTTGGACACATAAATAATGTTTTCGAGTGATTTGGTAAGGTATCTGTCTTATTAGTACAACTTGTATTTCCTTTTATTTGGTCTATAAAAAAATTATTAAAACAGTCTGCAATGGTTTGCGGATCATCCGTACAATGTTTTCCATCTATATCAATTTGATTGATTTGGCTTTTTGGTACATTATACATTGGATTATTGTGACGAACTTCGGATAGTGACGTGACGAACTTCGGATTATTGTGACGAACTTCGGATAGTGACGTGACGAATTTCGGATAATTGTGACGAAATTCGGTGAGTGACGTGACGAACTTCGGATAATGACGTGAGAAATTCGGATAATTGTGACAAACTTCAGATAATGACGTGACGAAATTCGGATTATTGTGACGATCTTCGGATAATGACGTGACGAACTTCGGATTATTGTGACGAACTTCGGATAGTGACGTGACGAAATTCGGATAGTGACGTGACGAATTTCGGATAATTGTTACGAAATTCGGATTATTGTGACGAACTTCGGATAGTGATGTGACGAATTTCGGATAATTGTGACGAAATTCGGATTATTGTGACGAACTTCGAATAGTAACGTGACGAACTTCTAATAATTGTGACGAACTTTAAATTATTGTGACGAACTTTAAATTATTGTGACGAAGTTCGGAAAGTGACGTGACGAACTTCGGATTATTGTGACGAACATCGGATAGTGACGTGACGAAATTCGGATTGCGACGTGACGAACTTCGGATTATTGTGACGAACTTCGGATAGTGACGTGACGATTTTTGGATTCTTGTAGTTAATTTCGGTAAATGACGAGAATAACTTCGGATAGTGACGTGACGAACTTCGGAGTATATCGTGACGAACTTCGGATTATTGTGACGAACTTCGGATAGTGACGTGACGAACTTCGGATTATTGTGACGAACTTCGGATAGAGACGTGACGAAGTTCGGATTATTGTAACGAACTTCGGATAGTGACGTGACGAAATTCGGATAATTGTGACGAAATTCGGATAGTGACGTGACGATTTTTGGATTCTTGTGGTCAATTTCGGTAAATGACGAGAATAACTTCGGATAGTGACGTGACGAACTTCGGAGTATATCGTGACGAACTTCGGATTATTGTGACGAACTTCGGATAGTGACGTGACGAACTTCGGATTATTGTGACGAACTTCGGATAGTGACGTGACGAAGTTCGGATAATTGTGACAAAATTCGGTAAGTGACGTGACGAACTTCGGATAATGACGTGAGAAATTCGGATTATTGTGACAAACTTCAGATAATGACGTGACGAAATTCGGATTATTGTGACGAACTTCGGATAGTGACGTGACGAAATTCGGATAGTGACGTGACGAATTTCGGATAATTGTGACGAAATTCTGATTATTGTGACGAACTTCGGATAGTTACGTGAAGAATTTCGGAAAATTGTGACGAAATTCGGATTATTGTGACGAACTTCGGATAGTAACGTGACGAACTTCGGATTATTGTGACGAACTTTAAATTATTGTGACGAACTTTAAATTATTGTGACGAAGTTCGGATAGTGACGTGACGAAATTCGGATAGCGACGTGACGAATTTCGGATAATTGTGACAAAATTCGGATTATTGTGACGAACTTCGGATTATTGTGACGAACTTCGGATAGTGCTGTGACGAAATTCGGATAATTGTGACAAAATTCGGTAAGTGACGTGACGAACTTTAAATTATGACGTGACGAACTTCGGATTATTGTAACGAACTTCGGATAGTGACGTGACGAAATTCGGATAATTGTGACGAAATTCGGATAGTGACGTAACGAAATTCGAATAGTGACGTGACGAATTTCGGATAATTGTGACGAAATTTGGATTATTGTGACGAACTTCGGATAGTTACGTGACGAATTTCGGATAATTGTGACGAAATTCGGATTATTGTGACGAACTTCGGATAGTAACGTGACGAACTTCGGATTATTGTAACGAACTTTAAATTATTGTGACGAACTTTAAATTATTGTGACGAAGTTCGGATAGTGACGTGACGAAATTCGGATAGCAACGTGACAAATTTCGGATAATTGTGACAAAATTCGGATTATTGTGACGATCTTCGGATAATGACGTGACGAACTTCGGATTAATGTGACGAACTTCGGATAGTGACGTGACGAAATTCGAATAGTGACGTGACGAATTTCGGATAATTGTGACGAAATTTGGATTATTGTGACGAACTTCGGATAGTTACGTGACGAATTTCGGATAATTGTGACGAAATTCGGATTATTGTGACGAACTTCGGATAGTAACGTGACGAACTTCGGATTATTGTAACGAACTTTAAATTATTGTGACGAACTTTAAATTATTGTGACGAAGTTCGGATAGTGACGTGACGAAATTCGGATAGCGACGTGACGAATTTCGGGTAATTGTGACAAAATTCGGATTATTGTGACGAACTTCGGATAGTGACGTGACGAACTTCGGATTATTGTGACGAACTTCGGATAGTGCTGTGACGAAATTCGGATAATTGTGACGAAATTCGGATAATTGTGACGAAATTCGGTAAGTGACGTGACGAAATTCGGATAATTGTGACGAAATTCGGATAGTGACGTGACGATTTTTGGATTCTTGTGGTCAATTTCGGTAAATGACGAGAATAACTTCGGATAGTGACGTGACGAACTTCGGAGTATATCGTGACGAACTTCGGATTATTGTGACGAACTTCGGATAGTGACGTGACGAACTTCGGATTATTGTGACGAACTTCGGATAGTGACGTGACGAAATTCGGATTGCGACGTGACGAACTTCGGATTATTGTGACGAACTTCGGATAGTGACGTGACGATTTTTGGATTCTTGTAGTTAATTTCGGTAAATGACGAGAATAACTTCGGATAGTGACGTGACGAACTTCGGAGTATATCGTGACGAACTTCGGATTATTGTGACGAACTTCGGATAGTGACGTGACGAACTTCGGATTATTGTGACGAACTTCGGATAGTGACGTGACGAACTTCGGATTATTGTAACGAACTTCGGATAGTGACGTGACGAAATTCGGATAATTGTGACGAAATTCGGATAGTGACGTGACGATTTTTGGATTCTTGTGGTCAATTTCGGTAAATGACGAGAATAACTTCGGATAGTGACGTGACGAACTTCGGAGTATATCGTGACGAACTTCGGATTATTGTGACGAACTTCGGATAGTGACGTGACGAACTTCGGATTATTGTGACGAACTTCGGATAGTGACGTGACGAAGTTCGGATAATTGTGACAAAATTCGGTAAGTGTCGTGACGAACTTCGGATAATGACGTGAGAAATTCGGATTATTGTGACAAACTTCAGATAATGACGTGACGAAATTCGGATTATTGTGACGAACTTCGGATAGTGACGTGACGAAATTCGGATAGTGACGTGACGAATTTCGGATAATTGTGACGAAATTCTGATTATTGTGACGAACTTCGGATAGTTACGTGAAGAATTTCGGAAAATTGTGACGAAATTCGGATTATTGTGACGAACTTCGGATAGTAACGTGACGAACTTCGGATTATTGTGACGAACTTTAAATTATTGTGACGAACTTTAAATTATTGTGACGAAGTTCGGATAGTGACGTGACGAAATTCGGATAGCGACGTGACGAATTTCGGATAATTGTGACAAAATTCGGATTATTGTGACGAACTTCGGATTATTGTGACGAACTTCGGATAGTGCTGTGACGAAATTCGGATAATTGTGACAAAATTCGGTAAGTGACGTGACGAACTTTAAATTATGACGTGACGAACTTCGGATTATTGTAACGAACTTCGGATAGTGACGTGACGAAATTCGGATAATTGTGACGAAATTCGGATAGTGACGTAACGAAATTCGAATAGTGACGTGACGAATTTCGGATAATTGTGACGAAATTTGGATTATTGTGACGAACTTCGGATAGTTACGTGACGAATTTCGGATAATTGTGACGAAATTCGGATTATTGTGACGAACTTCGGATAGTAACGTGACGAACTTCGGATTATTGTAACGAACTTTAAATTATTGTGACGAACTTTAAATTATTGTGACGAAGTTCGGATAGTGACGTGACGAAATTCGGATAGCAACGTGACAAATTTCGGATAATTGTGACAAAATTCGGATTATTGTGACGATCTTCGGATAATGACGTGACGAACTTCGGATTAATGTGACGAACTTCGGATAGTGACGTGACGAAATTCGAATAGTGACGTGACGAATTTCGGATAATTGTGACGAAATTTGGATTATTGTGACGAACTTCGGATAGTTACGTGACGAATTTCGGATAATTGTGACGAAATTCGGATTATTGTGACGAACTTCGGATAGTAACGTGACGAACTTCGGATTATTGTAACGAACTTTAAATTATTGTGACGAACTTTAAATTATTGTGACGAAGTTCGGATAGTGACGTGACGAAATTCGGATAGCGACGTGACGAATTTCGGGTAATTGTGACAAAATTCGGATTATTGTGACGAACTTCGGATAGTGACGTGACGAACTTCGGATTATTGTGACGAACTTCGGATAGTGCTGTGACGAAATTCGGATAATTGTGACGAAATTCGGATAATTGTGACGAAATTCGGTAAGTGACGTGACGAAATTCGGATAATTGTGACGAAATTCGGATAGTGACGTGACGATTTTTGGATTCTTGTGGTCAATTTCGGTAAATGACGAGAATAACTTCGGATAGTGACGTGACGAACTTCGGAGTATATCGTGACGAACTTCGGATTATTGTGACGAACTTCGGATAGTGACGTGACGAACTTCGGATTATTGTGACGAACTTCGGATAGTGACGTGACGAAGTTCGGATAATTGTGACGAAATTCGGTAAGTGACGTGACGAACTTCGGATAATGACGTGAGAAATTCGGATAATTGTGACAAACTTCAGATAATGACGTGACGAAATTCGGATTATTGTGACGATCTTCGGATAATGACGTGACGAACTTCGGATTATTGTGACGAACTTCGGATAGTGACGTGACGAAATTCGGATAGTGACGTGACGAATTTCGGATAATTGTTACGAAATTCGGATTATTGTGACGAACTTCGGATAGTAACGTGACGAACTTCGGATAATTGTGACGAACTTTAAATTATTGTGACGAACTTTAAATTATTGTGACGAACTTTAAATTATTGTGACGAAGTTCGGAAAGTGACGTGATGAACTTCGGATTATTGTGACGAACATCGGATAGTGACGTGACGAAATTCGGATTGCGACGTGACGAACTTCGGATTATTGTGACGAACTTCGGATAGTGACGTGACGAAGTTGGGATAATTGTGACGAAATTCGGTAAGTGACGTGACGAACTTTGGATCATGACGTGACAAACTTCGGATTATTGTAACGAACTTCGGATAGTGACGTGACAAAATTCGGATAATTGTGACGAACTTCGGATAGTGCTATGACGAAATTCGGATAGTGACGTGACGAACGTGAATGAAATGTAATGTAATGTAATGTAATGTAATGTAATGTAATGTAATGTAATGTAATGTAATGTAATGTAATGTAATGTAATGTAATGTAATGTAATGTAATGTAACGTAACGTAACGTAACGTAACGTAACGTAACGTATTGTAACGTAACGTAACGTAATGTAATGTAATGTAATGTAATGTAATAAAATGTAATGTAATGTAATGTAATAAAATGACGATGAATTGTGACGTGACGAAATTCGGATAATTGTGATGAAATTCGGATAGTGACGTTACAAACTTCGGATAGTGACTTGACGAAATTCGAATAATGAAGAAGAAATTCGGATAGTGACGTGAAGAACTTTAGATTATTGTGACGAACTTTGGATTATTGTGACGAACTTCGGATAGTGACGTGACGAACTTCGGATAATTGTGACGAACTTCGGATAGTGCTGTGACGAAATTCGGATAATTGTGACGAAATTCGGTAAGTGACGTGACGAACTTTGGATTATGACGTGACGAACTTCGGATTATTGTAACGAACTTCGGATAGGGACGTGACGAAATTCGGATAATTGTGACGAAATTCGGATAGTGACGTGACGATTTTTGGATTCTTGTGGTTAATTTCGGTAAATGACGAGAATAACTTCGGGTAGTGACGTGACGAACTTCGGAGTATATCGTGACGAACTTCGGATTATTGTGACGAACTTCGGATAGTGACGTGACGAACTTCGGATTATTGTGACGAACTTCGGATAGTGACGTGACGAAGTTCGGATAATTGTGACGAAATTCGGTAAGTGACGTGACGAACTTCGGATAATGACGTGAGAAATTCGGATAATTGTGACAAACTTCAGATAATGACGTGACGAAATTCGGATTATTGTGACGATCTTCGGATAATGACGTGACGAACTTCGGATTATTGTGACGAACTTCGGATAGTGACGTGACGAAATTCGGATAGTGACGTGACGAATTTCGGATAATTGTGACGAAATTTGGATTATTGTGACGAACTTCGGATAGTTACGTGACGAATTTCGGATAATTGTGACGAAATTCGGATTATTGTGACGAACTTCGGATAGTAACGTGACGAACTTCGGATTATTGTGACGAACTTTAAATTATTGTGACGAACTTTAAATTATTGTGACGAAGTTAAAATAGTGACGTGACGAAATTCGGATAGCGACGTGACGAATTTCGGATAATTGTGACAAAATTCGGATTATTGTGACGAACTTCGGATAGTGACGTGACGAACTTCGGATTATTGTGACGAACTTCGGATAGTGCTGTGACGAAATTCGGATAATTGTGACGAAATTCGGTAAGTGACGTGACGAACTTTGGATTATGACGTGACGAACTTCAAATTATTGTAACGAACTTCGGATAGTGACGTGACGAAATTCGGATAATTGTGACGAAATTCGGATAGTGACGTGACGAAATTCGGATAGTGACGTGACGAATTTCGGATGATTGTTACGAAATTCGGATTATTGTGACGAACTTCGGATAGTGATGTGACGAATTTCGGATAATTGTGACGAAATTCGGATTATTGTGACGAACTTCGGATAGTGATGTGACGAATATCGGATAATTGTGACGAAATTCGGATTATTGTAAAGAACTTCGGATAGTGACGTGACGAAATTCGGATAATTGTGACGAAATTCGGATAGTGACGTGACGATTTTTGGATTCTTGTGGTCAATTTCGGTAAATGACGAGAATAACTTCGGATAGTGACGTGACGAACTTCGGAGTATATCGTGACGAACTTCGGATTATTGTGACGAACTTCGGATAGTGACGTGACGAACTTCGGATTATTGTGACGAACTTCGGATAGTGACGTGACGAAGTTCGGATAATTGTGACGAAATTCGGATTATTGTAAAGAACTTTGGATTATGACGTGACGAACTTCGGATTATTGTAACGAACTTCGGATAGTGACGTGACGAAATTCGGATAATTGTGACGAAATTCGGATAGTGACGTGACGATTTTTGGATTCTTGTGGTCAATTTCGGTAAATGACGAGAATAACTTCGGATAGTGACGTGACGAACTTCGGAGTATATCGTGACGAACTTCGGATTATTGTGACGAACTTCGGATAGTGACGTGACGAACTTCGGATTATTGTGACGAACTTCGGATAGTGACGTGACGAAGTTCGGATAATTGTTACGAAATTCGGATTATTGTAAAGAACTTCGGATAGTAACGTGACGAACTTCGGATAATTGTGACGAACTTTAAATTATTGTGACGAACTTTAAATTATTGTGACGAAGTTCGGAAAGTGACGTGACGAACTTCGGATTATTGTGACGAACATCGGATAGTGACGTGACGAAATTCGGATTGCGACGTGACGAACTTCGGATTATTGTGACGAACTTCGGATAGTGACGTGACGATTTTTGGATTCTTGTAGTCAATTTCGGTAAATGACGAGAATAACTTCGGATAGTGACGTGACGAACTTCGGAGTATATCGTGACGAACTTCGGATTATTGTGACGAACTTCGGATAGTGACGTGACGAACTTCGGATTATTGTGACGAACTTCGGATAGTGATGTGACGAATTTCGGATAATTGTGACGAAATTCGGATTATTGTAAAGAACTTCGGATAGTAACGTGACGAACTTCGGATAATTGTGACGAACTTTAAATTATTGTGACGAACTTTAAATTATTGTGACGAAGTTCGGAAAGTGACGTGACGAACTTCGGATTATTGTGACGAACATCGGATAGTGACGTGACGAAATTCGGATTGCGACGTGACGAACTTCGGATAATTGTGACGAACTTCGGATAGTGACGTGACGATTTTTGGATTCTTGTAGTCAATTTCGGTAAATGACGAGAATAACTTCGGATAGTGACGTGACGAACTTCGGAGTATATCGTGACGAACTTCGGATTATTGTGACGAACTTCGGATAGTGACGTGACGAACTTCGGATTATTGTGACGAACTTCGGATAGTGATGTGACGAATTTCGGATAATTGTGACGAAATTCGGATTATTGTAAAGAACTTCGGATAGTAACGTGACGAACTTCGGATAATTGTGACGAACTTTAAATTATTGTGACGAACTTTAAATTATTGTGACGAAGTTCGGAAAGTGACGTGACGAACTTCGGATTATTGTGACGAACATCGGATAGTGACGTGACGAAATTCGGATTGCGACGTGACGAACTTCGGATTATTGTGACGAACTTCGGATAGTGACGTGACGATTTTTGGATTCTTGTAGTCAATTTCGGTAAATGACGAGAATAACTTCGGATAGTGACGTGACGAACTTCGGAGTATATCGTGACGAACTTCGTGACGAACTTCGGATTATTGTGACGAACTTCGGATAGTGACGTGACGAAGTTCGGATAATTGTTACGAAATTCGGTAAGTGACGTGACGAACTTCGGATAATGACGTGAGAAATTCGGATTATTGTGACAAACTTCAGATAATGACGTGACGAAATTCGGATTATTGTGACGATCTTCGGATAATTGTGACGAAATTCGGATTATTGTGACGAACTTCGGATAGTAACGTGACGAACTTCGGATTATTGTGACGAACTTCGGATTATTGTGACGAACTTTAAATTATTGTGACGAACTTTAAATTATTGTGACGAAGTTCGGATAGTGACGTGACGAAATTCGGATAGCGACGTGACGAATTTCGGATAATTGTGACAAAATTCGGATTATTGTGACGAACTTCGGATAGTAACGTGACGAACTTCGGATTATTGTGACGAACTTCGGATAGTGCTGTGACGAAATTCGGATAATTGTGACGAAATTCGGTAAGTGACGTGACGAACTTTGGATTATGACGTGACGAACTTCGGATTATTGTAACGAACTTCGGATAGTGACGTGACGAAATTCGGATAATTGTGACGAAATTCGGATAGTGACGTGACGATTTTTGGATTCTTGTGGTCAATTTCGGTAAATGACGAGAATAACTTCGGATAGTGACGTGACGAACTTCGGAGTATATCGTGACGAACGTCGGATTATTGTGACGAACTTCGGATAGTGACGTGACGAAGTTCGGATAATTGTAACAAAATTCGGTAAGTGACTTGACGAACTTCGGATAATGACGTGAGAAATTCGGATTATTGTGACAAACTTCAGATAATGACGTGACGAAATTCGGATTATTGTGACGATCTTCGGATAATGACGTGACGAACTTCGGATTATTGTGACGAACTTCGGATAGTGACGTGACGAAATTCGGATAGTGACGTGACGAATTTCGGATAATTGTGACGAAATTTGGATTATTGTGACGAACTTCGGATAGTTACGTGACGAATTTCGGAAAATTGTGACGAAATTCGGATTATTGTGACGAACTTCGGATAGTAACGTGACGAACTTCGGATTATTGTGACGAACTTTAAATTATTGTGACGAACTTTAAATTATTGTGACGAAGTTCGGATAGTGACGTGACGAAATTCGGATAGCGACGTGACGAATTTCGGATAATTGTGACAAAATTCGGATTATTGTGACGAACTTCGGATTATTGTGACGAACTTCGGATAGTGCTGTGACGAAATTCGGATAATTGTGACGAAATTCGGTAAGTGACGTGACGAACTTTGGATTATGACGTGACGAACTTCGGATTATTGTAACGAACTTCGGATAGTGACGTGACGAAATTCGGATAATTGTGACGAAATTCGGATAGTGACGTGACGAATTTTGGATTCTTGTGGTCAATTTCGGTAAATGACGAGAATAACTTCGGATAGTGACGTGACGAACTTCGGATTATTGTGACGAACTTCGGATAGTGACGTGACGAAGTTCGGATAATTGTGACGAAATTCGGTAAGTGACGTGACGAACTTCGGATAATGATGTGAGAAATTCGGATAATTGTGACAAACTTCAGATAATGACGTGACGAAATTCGGATTATTGTGACGATCTTCGGATAATGACGTGACGAACTACGGATTATTGTGACGAACTTCGGATAGTGACGTGACGAAATTCGGATAGTGACGTGACGAATTTCAGATAATTGTGACGAAATTCGGATTTTTGTGACGAACTTCGGATAGTGACGTGACGAATTTCGGATAATTGTGACGAAATTCGGATTATTGTGACGAACTTCGGATAGTTACGTGACGAACTTCGGATAATTGTGACGAACTTTAAATTATTGTGACGAACTTTAAATTATTGTGACGAAGTTCGGAAAGTGACGTGACGAACTTCGGATTATTGTGACGAACATCGGATAGTGACGTGACGAAATTCGGATTATTGTGACGATCTTCGGATAATGACGTGACGAACTTCGGATTATTGTGACGAACTTCGGATAGTGACGTGACGAAATTCGGATAGTGACGTGACGAATTTCGGATAATTGTGACGAAATTCGGATTATTGTGACGAACTTCGGATAGTGACGTGACGAATTTCGGATAATTGTGACGAAATTCGGATTATTGTGACGAACTTCGGATAGTAACGTGACGAACTTCGGATAATTGTGACGAACTTTAAATTATTGTGACGAACTTTAAATTATTGTGACGAAGTTCGGAAAGTGACGTGACGAACTTCGGATTATTGTGACGAACATCGGATAGTGACGTGACGAAATTCGGATAGCGACGTGACGAACTTCGGATAATGCCGTGATGAACTTCGGATAATGACGTAACGATCCTCGGAGTTTTGTGACGAAATTTTGATAGTGACGTGACGAGCTCAGGATAATGACGTGACAAACTTCAGTTCATGTCGTGACGAACTTCGTTTTTGGCTGTGACGAACTTCGGACAATGCTGTGACGAACTTCAGATTACGACGTGACCAACTTCGTTTTATTATACCAATTTTTAGAAAAAATTAATAATTTAGTCGACGAACAGATGGGTTTTTATAAAAAATAAAAATATAAATGAAGCAATTTTCAAATTTCTTGAAGAAGTAACTAAAAGTGTTGATAAAAGGGTATCAGTTTGTGTATTATACATGGATTTAACAAAAGCGTTCGGCTATGTGGACCATAGAACACTAAGAAGCAAGCTTGATGCTTATGGGGTTTGAGGCAATGCCTTAGATCTCATTGTATCATATTTAAGTAATAGGAAACAAGCCACATTAATAACGAAATTCTGCTTTAATAAAAAACAGGGAACTGATCATGTTTCAGACTATGTAGAAGTGACATGGCGAACTACAGGGCAGTGTGCTAGGGCCCACATTATTCTTAATTTACATAAATGACTTTCCGAAAACCGTGGACTTTCCAATGATTCTTTTTGCAGATGACAGTACAGTCATATTTTGTAATAAAGATTATGCATCATTGGAAAATGACATTAACGCCACATTAGTACGCATTGTTGATTGGTTAAGAGCAAACAATTTTCTAAGTAATTTACAGAAAACTAATTTCATGATTTTCAGAAACAGGACTAATCCACCAACAGATTTAAAAATAAATTATGCTGGAACATAAATTAATGAAGTAGATGTGACAGAGAAGAGAGAGAACGAGAGAGATACAGTGAGAGAGCAGACAGAGAACAGACTAAGAAAAATAAATTTATGTCATAGAAGTTACTACTCCCGGTCTTAATCCTCTTTCTCCATCCTTCCCTCTACCAATCCCTTTCTCCTCCCCTCTCCCTACTACACCCCTCCCCCTTTATCCCTTCTCCCTTCCCTCTCCTTCCCTCTCCCATCCCTCTCCCTCCCTCACCTCTCTCCCCATCTCTCCCCTCTCACCACCTCTCCCATTCACTCCTTCTTCCTCCATCTTCCCATTACCCTCTTCCTCTTCCCCTCCCCCTCCCCAAATCCCTCCAAACCCCTTCCTCTCCCTCCCCTACCTTTCCCTTCTCCTCTCTCCCATCTCTCTCTTCCACCCCTCCTCTCTTTCCCCCTACCTCTCTCCTATTCCCTCCCCCCCCCCTTATATCCCCTCTCTTTCCCTTCTCCTCTCTCCCTTCTCACTACCTACCCTATTTCCTCCCTCTTCGCCTCTCCCTCTCCTTCTCCCCCGAGTCCCTAACACCCCTCCCCCTCTCCCTCTCCCCCACCACTCTCGCCTCGTTCCAGCTCCTCATTCCATTCCTACCCCTTTCCTCCCCCTCACTCCCCCTCCGAACAGAGTTAAGTTAGCTCAGAGTTAGGTTAGCTCAGAGTTAGGTTAGCTCAGAGTTAGATTAGCTCAGAGTTAGGTTAGCTCAGAGTTAGGTTAGCTCAGAGTTAGGTTAGCTCAGAGTTAGGTTAGCTCAGAG
This sequence comes from Euplexia lucipara, assembly GCA_921972225.1. Lineage (NCBI taxonomy): Eukaryota > Metazoa > Arthropoda > Insecta > Lepidoptera > Noctuidae > Euplexia > Euplexia lucipara. The sequence goes on along the minus strand of OV179164.1, from coordinate 93,012 downwards.
TTTGGTTAGCTCAGAGTTAGGTTAGCTCAGAGTTAGGTTAGCTCAGAGTTAGGTTAGCTCAGAGTTAGGTTAGCTCAGAGTTAGGTTAGCTCAGAGTTTGGTTAGCTCAGAGTTAGGTTAGCTCAGAGTTAGGTTAGGTTAGGTTAGGTTAGGTTAGGTTAGGTTAGGTTAGGTTAGGTTAGGTTAGGTTAGGTTAGGTTAGGTTAGGTTAGGTTAGGTTAGGTTAGGTTAGGTTAGGTTAGGTTAGGTTAGGTTAGGTTAGGTTAGGTTAGGTTAGGTTAGGTTAGGTTAGGTTAGGTTAGGTTAGGTTAGGTTAGGTTAGGTTAGGTTAGGTTAGGTTAGGTTAGGTTAGGTTAGGTTAGGTTAGGTTAGGTTAGGTTAGGTTAGGTTAGGTTAGGTTAGGTTAGGTTAGGTTAGGTTAGGTTAGGTTAGGTTAGGTTAGGTTAGGTTAGGTTAGGTTAGGTTAGGTTAGGTTAGGTTAGGTTAGGTTAGGTTAGGTTAGGTTAGGTTAGGTTAGGTTAGGTTAGGTTAGGTTAGGTTAGGTTAGGTTAGGTTAGGTTAGGTTAGGTTAGGTTAGGTTAGGTTAGGTTAGGTTAGGTTAGGTTAGGTTAGGTTAGGTTAGGTTAGGTTAGGTTAGGTTAGGTTAGGTTAGGTTAGGTTAGGTTAGGTTAGGTTAGGTTAGGTTAGGTTAGGTTAGGTTAGGTTAGGTTAGGTTAGGTTAGGTTAGGTTAGGTTAGGTTAGGTTAGGTTAGGTTAGGTTAGGTTAGGTTAGGTTAGGTTAGGTTAGGTTAGGTTAGGTTAGGTTAGGTTAGGTTAGGTTAGGTTAGGTTAGGTTAGGTTAGGTTAGGTTAGGTTAGGTTAGGTTAGGTTAGGTTAGGTTAGGTTAGGTTAGGTTAGGTTAGGTTAGGTTAGGTTAGGTTAGGTTAGGTTAGGTTAGGTTAGGTTAGGTTAGGTTAGGTTAGGTTAGGTTAGGTTAGGTTAGGTTAGGTTAGGTTAGGTTAGGTTAGGTTAGGTTAGGTTAGGTTAGGTTAGGTTAGGTTAGGTTAGGTTAGGTTAGGTTAGGTTAGGTTAGGTTAGGTTAGGTTAGGTTAGGTTAGGTTAGGTTAGGTTAGGTTAGGTTAGGTTAGGTTAGGTTAGGTTAGGTTAGGTTAGGTTAGGTTAGGTTAGGTTAGGTTAGGTTAGGTTAGGTTAGGTTAGGTTAGGTTAGGTTAGGTTAGGTTAGGTTAGGTTAGGTTAGGTTAGGTTAGGTTAGGTTAGGTTAGGTTAGGTTAGGTTAGGTTAGGTTAGGTTAGGTTAGGTTAGGTTAGGTTAGGTTAGGTTAGGTTAGGTTAGGTTAGGTTAGGTTAGGTTAGGTTAGGTTAGGTTAGGTTAGGTTAGGTTAGGTTAGGTTAGGTTAGGTTAGGTTAGGTTAGGTTAGGTTAGGTTAGGTTAGGTTAGGTTAGGTTAGGTTAGGTTAGGTTAGGTTAGGTTAGGTTAGGTTAGGTTAGGTTAGGTTAGGTTAGGTTAGGTTAGGTTAGGTTAGGTTAGGTTAGGTTAGGTTAGGTTAGGTTAGGTTAGGTTAGGTTAGGTTAGGTTAGGTTAGGTTAGGTTAGGTTAGGTTAGGTTAGGTTAGGTTAGGTTAGGTTAGGTTAGGTTAGGTTAGGTTAGGTTAGGTTAGGTTAGGTTAGGTTAGGTTAGGTTAGGTTAGGTTAGGTTAGGTTAGGTTAGGTTAGGTTAGGTTAGGTTAGGTTAGGTTAGGTTAGGTTAGGTTAGGTTAGGTTAGGTTAGGTTAGGTTAGGTTAGGTTAGGTTAGGTTAGGTTAGGTTAGGTTAGGTTAGGTTAGGTTAGGTTAGGTTAGGTTAGGTTAGGTTAGGTTAGGTTAGGTTAGGTTAGGTTAGGTTAGGTTAGGTTAGGTTAGGTTAGGTTAGGTTAGGTTAGGTTAGGTTAGGTTAGGTTAGGTTAGGTTAGGTTAGGTTAGGTTAGGTTAGGTTAGGTTAGGTTAGGTTAGGTTAGGTTAGGTTAGGTTAGGTTAGGTTAGGTTAGGTTAGGTTAGGTTAGGTTAGGTTAGGTTAGGTTTTTTTTTTTTTTTTTTTTTTTAGGTTTGACAGGAGTGGGAAATCCTCATGGACGCCCACACTGACCCACTGGGAGTCAGTCTGGGCAGTGCCGGACTCTTACCGGCTAAAACCCACTCCTGCCCTTGCTTAGATGCCCTCTAACATTATCAGAGACCTTGTTTGCGTGTGTGATAATGTTACGTTTCTATTTGCTTTTGTAGAAATTGTGTGAGATTTACATTATTATTTTATTTCCTACGAGTACTTTCTGCGAGGAATCGTGATTCTAATTGAGCAGAATTTTTTAATTATTTATACAGGATTTTTACGAGTATTAATTTTTTTATAAACAGAAAAATACAACATATTTGGTGAGTACAATTTTACATAAACGGAAAATGATTTATTCAGAAATTTTAAAGTCTTACATTTTTAGCTATTTTATTTTATGTTTTTAATAATCTGCTGTCTACAAGTTACGCAATTTTGGTTGTTTTCCATTCAATATTATGCTGATTATTTACTTCGGACTTTCAAATATATACTTAATATATACTTTCAAGACGTACTATATGCTATAATATTGGGAAGATATATTAACGTATATTCGGATAATAGTAATTATTACTTGATATATACATATTAATTCATGAAAATATACTTAACTTGCAGGTAGGTTTTGTTTCTAATAATTTTGCTAGCTTTAGGCTTATGTCTGGTTCAATATTTTCTGCTTTCTTAGAATTAGGGTTTTTGTTGGGAGATTGTTTTGGATGACTAGGCCGTAAATGTCTCGGTTTGCTGATTTGTGTACTGAAGGGAGTTTGGTGCTGGCCCCCGATATTTATAATCTTAGGCCCGCAAGCCGTTGCATTCGCGTTCCATTCGGTATTAACCAGCACAACCTTAACAATACGCCACGCTAGATCTCGCGAGGCTGTCCCACTTCAACCTTATTGGGCAGTCACTGCTGAACGCACTATGGTCCGATTTGCTGCCCTTTTCTGCCTGGCAGTTCCGGCAGACCGGGGCTGAGCCTGCAGCGTGCTTTGGGCAATCGGACCGCAGATGCTGGTCTCCGCAGTGACTGCACAAGGGTTCGGTGTCCTGGCAGTGCTTCCTGCCGTGTCCATACCCAAGGCAGATGGAACACTGGATCAACGGTGACTGATCGGCTACTCGCAACCGTTGCAGGTCAACGTGCACGCGACCAGCCACCGTCAATCTCTGCCAAACTTTGGGCGACACCTGCAGGACGATGTGGCCCATGTGTGGGTTCCTGGTACGACGGCGGTATTTAACCGCCATCCTCAGGTCCGCCGCGGCCACGTCTCCCAGCAGGTGGGCATTCTGCACTTTCAGGCAATGGACAACTTCGTCATCAGCGTGGCAGGAGAGGACATCCTTGAGGATGATGAGGGGATCCTTATTATGGACCTCCTCAACCCGAAGACCTCCTGACTTCTGGATCCTCTCCTTTACGGCCGTCATCTCTTCCCTGGTGTTAAAACCTACGATGACCTTTTGGTCTCTCGCCTTCCGCAGCCGCTCCACCCTGGTGCCTTCATGTTTGGCATTGACTGCCACTCTCAGCTTTCCTATTACCCCTTCACTAGTGTCGAGGACATCTTCAGATGTCACGACGACTGAGTGGAGGGGCTTTTGGAGTTGCTGCCTCGGAATGGCAGCCATTTGGGCATAAGAAGGCCCTTGGACTGCGGCAAGGCTGGAGGCATCCTTCAGTTGCTCCGACAGAGCTCGTGTATGGTGCTGGCACTCCACCAAAACCTGGTTATGTTGGTGAAGATTCTCCATCAGCTGCTTCACCAGCCCTGTCGGAACGTCTGAGATTGAGCTTTGCTCCTTCTGCACTTCGACTCTATCCTCATCAGCTCCTCTACTTTTATCGGTCTCTGCCTCCTTCACCAGCTCGTACAGTCTCTCTACCGCCTTTGTAATTTCATCTTTTATTTCTTTCTTAAGATTGCGGGAGCTTAAAAGCTGAATTTTGGCTTTGGTGAGGCAGGCCTTTGCCTCAGTGGTTCTATTTATATACTTTGAGGGTGGCGCTTCGTTTGGGAGACTTTCTTCTACTAGCAGCGATTTTTTATTTATGTCGACCCTCGATTGTTGCGTAATCTTTGTCTTGGACTTGAGCTTGGGCGGGGAAGTCTTAGGGCCAGTTTTAGTAGGGCTTGGGGTTTTCGAGACTGGTTTCGATTTGTCAGCCTCCCACTCATCTATACTACGCCTAACTAACGGCACCGCTAAACTCTCTTCAGCAACTTTAGTTCCTTTCGCGACGGGTGTTCGGATGCCAAACATTTTGACGAATTCTTATACTTAGAGAACAAACGACTATTTGAGGACACCTAAACTTAGACAAACCTAAATCCCTGTAAAGGGGGGATCAAGGCAATTTGTTTAAATAATGTATAATTAAATAATCACGTCACTACGATACTGTGTCAGGTTTTGCCAACCGTCGTATAATTGAGGATAATTGCAGTTTCGTCAATATAAATAAATTAAAATATGGTAATAAAAGTGTTAAAAACGCGTGATTTCAAAAATTTTCAGATTTCCTAATAGAGAATTGCCAAAAGAATATAATTTAAAAATAAAAATTTTTCGCCAAAAGTTTGTGTTCACCTACCTTACCACTATAGGGTGGGTGGGAGGGCAAAATTTTTGAAATTTTTTGTTAGCTAGAAGCACGCGCGAGGTGTCAAAAGACGCGTCTCGGCGCGGGCTATCCGACCAATGAAAAACACTTACTGTCGCAAGAAGAAAAATTTTGAGTTTTCGTCAAAAAACGTGTTTTTTACAGGAAAAATTTTGAAAATGGCCGAAATTTACACCAAACCAGAACTCCGGGTCGCGGAACGAGCACCAGAATGAGGGTAAGGTAGGTTAGTGTCAATTTTGATTTTTTAATAAATTATTAAACGAGTGGATTTTAAAATAATAATTAATTCAATAAAAACTTTTTGCAAAATTTTACAAGTGTCTGTAAAGGAAAAATTTTTCGCGTTTTTGTCAATTTAACTTAGTCAATATGGTAGGGGGTGGCTATTTAGGAATTGTCGTGCTGAAAACAGCTTCAAAATGCGCCCCTTGGTTATCGAGTAATTACGGTTAGGTTAGGTTAGGTTAGGTTAGGTTAGGTTAGGTTAGGTTAGGTTAGGTTAGGTTAGGTTAGGTTAGGTTAGGTTAGGTTAGGTTAGGTTAGGTTAGGTTAGGTTAGGTTAGGTTAGGTTAGGTTAGGTTAGGTTAGGTTAGGTTAGGTTAGGTTAGGTTAGGTTAGGTTAGGTTAGGTTAGGTTAGGTTAGGTTAGGTTAGGTTAGGTTAGGTTAGGTTAGGTTAGGTTAGGTTAGGTTAGGTTAGGTTAGGTTAGGTTAGGTTAGGTTAGGTTAGGTTAGGTTAGGTTAGGTTAGGTTAGGTTAGGTTAGGTTAGGTTAGGTTAGGTTAGGTTA